>OX621188.1:11991471-13226316 GCA_951640565.1 Petrophora chlorosata | reverse complement strand
CTATGTGCAAATATCATAAATAATCCCCTTTCATAGATTGAGTATTCCTATTAATATTACAATTCACATTCAAAATTGATGATAAATAACATCAAACATGTTAAAAACTTAAATATTGCAATAAAATTGTGAAAACTGCAGTTATGTCCGGCACCTTGTCTTGACACAGACAACTGATTGGTGTCACAGAAATGCCATTAGAAAATAATAATCTTGGTTTAGAAGCATTGCGTACTGTTTGGTAGCTCTACTATAATCAATTGTATTTATTTCCGTTGTGGTGACGCTCGTACAATATAATTTCTATCCTTTAGAGGATTTAATGCTTTTTCAACGTCTTCAATGCTTTGTTCGTAGCAATTAACAAAATATTTCCGACAAAATGAGATAGTATCGGACGTCGCAACTACAAGTATGAGGACCTAGTGTGTGAGCTCCCATATAACTTCGACCGTTGTGAAGTTTCGAGTGTAATCGTACATTCGGGGAACTTAATTTCGAACGAAAACGTCCGTCGACTTAATATCAACGGGATCACATATATTATTGAGCTGAAGCGAACGGCAGATTGTTTTGATATTGATTCCCAAAATTAACATTCAAAGTTTGAAGCACTAGTCATGTTACTTTAACAATTAGGTGAACTTTATACATATATGTTCCAACTCCTTGATTAATGAGGCAAGGGGCAACCTAAACACAAACATATCATGTACCATACAACTTGCTTACTTCATGGAGAGGCCAGTGAACCTCCTTCGAAGAAACTTTATCCGGTAAAGTTCTCGGAATGTGCAAGACAAACTTTGTTTCTATTTCACACCGGGAGAGTTGAAACTTAGCTTTTTCCCGCGACTTCACGACGCGACAGAGGAAGCTATATTCGTCTTTTTCCAAGACCATTTGAGCAAGTCCTCCCCATAATATTAAGAGTGCATACTACGAAGAGGCCAAGCTGTATCTTCTGAGTCACCCAACTGACTTTGATGTAACATACCCTAAGTACCTACATAAGTTAGTACTTCTGCTACCAAACCCTGAAAAGCACTTCAAAATTCGTTTAGCAGTTTCGATATTTATAGTTTCATTTTTATAATAATATAATAATGAGTCAGTAATCCAGCAGTCTGTAGTGTAGATGTCACAGCTTAATTATACTAGAATTTTGTTGAACAACTTTTATTATATAGACTACTAAAGTTTCCATTTAGACTTTACGTTTGGGCAAAACGGCAAGTATAGTTGAGAACTTAGAGTAAACATAATACTATAAAACCTAGTAATGTTAACTCTATGGTTGAGAAAAATAGGGAAAATATGTTTTATGTTTTTGTACGCGAATAATTTCATTTCAAGCACCGTTTCCTGTCCCATAAACTTATATATCTCTGCTAAAAACTAGGTAACACCAATTTAAAAAAATGTAAACCAATTAAAATAACACTGTTTTACAACCCTACACGTCTCATGAATTCAATGCATATAATAAAAATACATCATCTATAAATCTTTTGTTAAAAATATACCTATAATAAAAGGTGTTTTTATAATTAAGTACCTAATTGCACAGTCGACAAATGGCGTTATAATGACTGCAGAGATCGCCGATTAACCTGTTATTAACAGGTTTTACTTTCAAAGGACGGACTCATTAACAGCTCTCGGGACTCCTCTTCGCACATTTTTACTGCGCTTTTACTGGAGCTGGCTTTTAATCGACATTTACCTACATTTTAAAGGAATATAGGATTTTTTTTATCGCTTATTTAGATTTATTTACTTTCTCGCATTGTTAACCGATAATGTGGCTGAAGGTAGAGCACATAAAACTGCGAAGACTATTCGCAACATGCAATACAACGCGAACTTCATGGACGGTCTGCACGCACGGGACGCGCTTCAACTGCGAATTCTCGCACACGGACTTGAAACGTTGAAACTTCAATTCAATTCAATCGTAGTGGTGACCTGCATTGAGTATGAAAACCTGTACAAGGGGTGTCGCGTTTCAGCGATTCTGAATACGGCTGCAAGCTGACACTGCGCAGTTTAGTCACACGTCTGCGTCGCCAACAAGACGTGACATAATTATTAATAACATAAATAAAATATGATATGTATGTTAGCCTATATAAATAATAAGGTATTTATTATAGGGCCTAACATTCTATGATTTAATTTTTTTGTCTGAAATAAAGAGTTATTTTTTGTCTATAACGAATATAGAAGCGATTTGAAGCTTATTTCCTACTTAATATTAGAAATGTGAAAGTTTGTGAGAACGGATGGATTCATTTGGATTCGTTTGTTACTCAATTACGCAAAACTATGGAAACAATTTTGATAAAACTTGGTATATAAATGTTTAAGGTCCTGGGAAAGGATAAAGGATACTTTTTATCCCGTGCAACCGCGGGGCGCAGATAATGTGGTAATTTTTTTGATTAGATTTCTAAATATAACCGCATTTTATAACGCGTTTTTCATATCTCTGTGGTTGCTTGATATCAAAAGGTAAAAAATCTGTGATCGGGAAAATGGTTCGCTAAAATAAAGCCAAACTGAGTTATCTAGCTGTGATACAGTTAAAAACACTTCTCTCATGTAACTATGTACAGAAACGGAAGGCAAATTGTATTAGCCTGGATTGAAAGTCCCTAAAAACCTCGGGATAAAATAGTTGACGTGCATATTAAACGATTTAAAGCGACCGTAACTATTTACAGCGATTACTCATTACAGACTTTTGTTAGTTTTTTTAATCATTTTTCAAAAAGCTATATTGCTGATGCGATTGTGTCGCTATGGTAAGGTAGTACAGAGGAATTGTTGGTAAACGACGAGAGTAAATACGATTTGATTACAATTATCTAAATTATGTAGCTTAGCAATCATACTCCCATTTACAAGTATAAAAATAATTTACTGACCAAATAGATTGACCACTATGTGTGTCTGTCTGTGGTACCATAACCGTTGAACCGATTCGGCTCCAGTTTTTCTATTTGAAAGCAGGTTTTCTAGCGGTTTTTAGACATGTTTTATCGAAATCGATTCAGCAATTTTTTTACTTTTCATAGGTTTTTTATGCCTGGGGAATTTTTTAATTTTAGTTTACTGAAACATTGTTATTTTTTGGATGTATTTGTACATAACTTATGAAAAGGCATTGATGCAGGTCGAACAGGGATTCGAGACACGGTGTGTCTGACCATGACTAGCACGAGTGCCCACTAAGCCACAACTGCATCTACTTTTAGTTTGGGAGATTTATATCTAGGTATTTTGTCTCTTTATGAGACTCTTGTTTTGTGGACTATATATTAAATACTAAGTATCAATGTTTTTTCCCTTGTCCTCAGGAATGCTCAGTCTTCGTGCTAGAAAAGGCTCTTGCTGAAAAGATCTATCGACCGACCAAGCAGAAAAAGGACAAAGACCTAATGATAGACTGCATCCGCAACTCTATCATCATGCTAGACAAAGTGCGCCACCCGAAAATGCTACAAGTGCTACACACTTTAGAGGAAGGCGCCACCACTATAGCATTTGCAACAGAACCGATTTTGGCCAGTCTCCATGACATATTAACTTGGCAGGTAAGTTTCATTTTGTAAGTATATCATAAGGAAGGTGTCACATACAGAAGAATTCCAGGACGTACTAATTTGAATAACACCAAAGGTATTCTAAGAACTGACCAAGTACCAAGACAAAAATACTGCTGAGGGCTTGGATGTTAGATATCTCAAATAAATCAAAATATTTATAACACGATAGCTAATAAAAAAAATTTAATCCATCAATCAGAATTAACTTAGAGAACCCGTTTCTAATCATGTCTAGATATTTACCTTGTGTTTGAACTCTTTGTGCTCATGGCACTTGCAACGGTACCGAAACGATCAAAATAAAAAAACCTTTTTCAGATCCTTCATATAATCGTATATTATCCTCATCAGCCCATTTTGTTCCCACTGCTGGGACACGAGACTTCTCTCATAGAGAGAACTTGGACCATAATCTTCCACGCTAGCCCAGTGCGGGTTGGTGGATATCACATGTCCTTGAATTTTTGCGATAAATTCTTGGAATTGCCGGTCACGGTTTCCCTTCACCGTTTTTGGAGCGAGTGTCAAACCCGCACTTATCTGAAGAAAGTCAGTGGTGGCCAGCGGGATTCGAAGTCAGGTGCGTCGGATCGAAAGTCGCACGTTCTTCTACTAAGCCACACACGCTCTCAATCATATATTATATTATACAAATACTAGAAAATTCTAGTAAAATTGAAAGAAAAGTAACGCTTGCAACATTTTGTAATACCCCGCAATATACGTAGTTCACCACTAGGGGCCGCCACCAATGTCACGATACGACAAACAATATGCTATACGGAACCCTTTCCACGCAAGTTAGCTTACTGTGGACTACCTTCCCGATATTGTTAAAGTCGTAACGTGAATTGAGATGCCAGTTCGGAAAGTGGAATGACTCCTATGTTTATACTTAAAAAAGACTATCTCTATTATAGACCATTAGATCAAAGGGCGTCCTCATTACAGCTGAAGATTGTACAGCCACTACATCACATAGGCACTGTGCTGCAACTGTTATGGGCAGGCGTATGGCTTACGATCAGGCGATATGACCTGCTTGTCACGTCATTCAGTTTAAATATAATATTGGTAAATCAGAAAATAATCAGAATTGAGAAAAGAACGAGAGAGATAGAGAAAGAGAGAGAAAAAGTTTGAAAATGGTTGTTATAATAAATTAAAGGAAATAAAACTTATGGTAAACAAGTTTCTATTTAACCGACTTCAAAAAAGGAGGAGGTTCTCTATTTGACTGTATTTTTTTATGTTTATTACCTCAGAACTCCGTCATTTATGAACCGATTTAGAAAATTCTTTTTGCGTTGGGTTCAGACTACTTACTTAGCTACGAAGTAGTCCCATATAAATTTCATCGATATTTGACCTTGGACTTCGAAGATACATTGAAGTCAGTTTTTTTTTATAAAATGTATTGTAAATATATTAAAAGAATGAAATAAAATACTGTAACAGACATACTCGTAAATGTTGTCGCGGATGTGCAGTGCTCAAGTCACGTCCGCTGTGTGCAAGTTAACATATTTCGTTTATTTGGCCATTGCATCGTGCCGCGAGTTTTCAGGGAGGTAAAGCTTATTCCAGCTCTGAATTAACACTATAAATAATCTTATTATCCTTATATCTATGAGCGCACTGCAGGCCTATGCAGTGCTTTTTATGGTCTTAAAAGTTTTGGGTGACACTGCAATTGTTATGGTTAGGCTTGGCGCTTACTATCAGGCGAACGACTCGCTCGTCTCATCATTTATTTCCATAAAAAACATCTTCATATAACAATATCTGATCTGCTTTATGAGTTATTTGACTGACCGTGAAATTCAGTTAATTGGTAGTTAACTCAATTTTAACCGGACAAGTGCGGGTCTGACTCGCGCACCGAGGGTTCCGTTATTATGCTGTCGTTGCTCTAACTAAAAGATAAATTGGATTGGACGACAAACTTAACTTTGTAGTTGAAAAAATGTTCTCGTCGATATACGTGAATTTTTCAACTACAAATGTAAATTTGTTATCGCAAATAAATATTTATTTATATGATACAACTGCAAATTCTTACAACCTGGTTCTCTTTAAGACAAGAGTGAATAGGCACCTCATGGAAAAACGTGCTCCATCTTAGACCGTAAATACGCTTACCATCGGGTGAGTTGTTGTCAAATTGAGCCCATTAATTCATAAAAAAAAATTGCCAATTTTCGAATTATTACCTTTATTTGTGCTGTAAGACCTTGCTTTTTGCCAAATTTCATGATTTCAGGGCAACGGAAATTATTCTGTAGGCTTTGATTTATTTGCGAGTGCCAAAATATAATAATTATAATAATTAATGCTTTATTGTACACCAAACAAGAAATAAACAAGGTACACGAAATATTCTTACAGACTATAGCACAACGGGCGGACTTATCGCTAAAAACGATCTCTTCCAGTCAACCAATCAATCAAAGTCAAAGTCAATATGTAGCATAAATGGCCATATTTTTTGATTGCGTTGACTAAAATGCTTGTTGTTTTTAACAGCTCTAAGAGACAGTAGACCTAAGTATTTAATATTAATTTCAACTTAATACCTCTACGCGTTCTGAGAAAGCGTCTTGACAAACAGACAGTCGGAAAACGAAGTGATCCTATAAGGGTTCCTTTTTGAAGTACGGATCCCTAAGAATGAAGTTATTTTATTTAATCTCGGAAAAGTTTCTTTTTTGCTAAGATAATGGAAACGAAACCTTGGTTCTTGGATTCTAAAGAGCAAAAATAAAAATAAATACCTGTCTACAATAACGTCGTATGGTTCACAGTCAAGTTTATTCTAAGGCCAAGATCGCATAGGCTAAAGTGCTTTGAACAATGGCATTAAAGTTGTTTAGAAAACAATGTTGGAAAACTGGATATAGAGTAATGTTATCAGTTCGATCTGCCTTTCAAGCTACTTAATGTCTTAAACAGAATTTTATTGTAGAGTTGATTTATTCGTTGATGTTATTTATTTATTATTTGAGAAGGCACTTCTTATAAAACAATAGGAACTTAAATATACATTTATAAAAAATGCAGCCACCTTTAGGTATCCGATGATAAATACTGGTAGGGTTATCGTATGCAAGAGGCCGTCTGGGTGGGTCCACCACTTTGCCAGTTATTCGACCGCCAAGCATTAGTCCGCAAGCATTACTGCTCAGGGTGACGAGCGCAGTGCATCGGCGCGCAGGATTTTGCAAAACAAAGTTCTGGGTGATGCTGTTATGAGCAGACGCGTTGCTTACTATCAGGCGAACGACCAGCTCGTCTCGTCACTAAATTATACAAAAAAAAATTAATTTAAGGTTAAGAATTTGGTGCTCCTACATAACAAACATCAAATGTAAGTATCAATAGGTAAGCAACGTATCCCAAATCCAAAGAAACAGTATCATTTCGGTTTGAGTATCAAGGTGTGTGTGTGTGTGTGTGTGATATGGTGTGTTGAAGTTGTTTTAACTATATTGTTGCCTATTATTTTGGATCCATTAGGTTCACAATGTTGAGTCGCAAAATGTTGAAAACCCAAAAAGTTGAAATCTCAGAATGTAGAATTACCAAACCTAATGATGAATTCCCAAAATGTAGAATTCCCAAAATGTTGAATACTAAAGATAGAAATATAAATTATGAATATTTAAGATTTTCTAATTCAAAGCACCAGGACTGAAATAAACCGCTTGAAGTTTAGAGAATATTAGACAAGTAGTAGTCATATAAATATAGAATTGGTAGTAGAAATATGAGGCGTATCATTATATGATATCCTGACACAGAAATTTTGCTACATAAATATTGTAAAATGTCGTTATATTAAAATCTCACTCAAATTACTTTTTTAATAATACTGAATTTTATAAAAAATGTATTCTAAGGTTTTTCGCATTCAGTTATTAATATTTTATTTTATTTTATTAATAGATAGTTTATATCCGGTGTCCGGACAGAGAGACGTGCGGATTTGATTGTGCCTTATCCACTGATTTCTATCTCTATATAGACAATTTCCAATTTCTATGGCCTTATCGCTAGCACAAAATACCTGATAGGTACTTTGCCAGGTAGCGGGAGTAACTTTTTATTGGGGGTGTCTAGTATTTCCTTTGCTGTGGTATGACATAATGGCAACACGGGTCATTTTCTTACAACCTGTTGCTCAATTTGAAGAGCTTTTAATTTTGGTGCCAAGCCGCAGAATATGTTAGACTACATACCGGCGACGGCGAATATTTTATTTAAGCACTTCACACGTACATAACAAGATCACCTGTTCATAAAAACCTCGTCAAGTGTGAGTAATCGTCATGAGGTCCAACATTTTACTGGAATAAGTTCTAAATTTGAAATCGACTACGTCCGTCGTTATCAATAAACAGCTCCCTGACACAGCTCCATCCTGGAATGGGATGGAGTAGTGAAGTAGTCACTCAACTGTAGTGTTACTCTAGATTTTTGTGCTCCATCTTTGACAATATCATCGCTTAACATCAGGCGAAACAGTATTCAAATATACATCTATGTATAAAGTACCTACTCATATGAAATTATGTGAATATCAAGAAAATCCGATTAGTAGTTTCTGCGTAATTAAGTAACAAACATCTAATCTATCCATCCATCCGTCCCCACAAACTTTCGCATTTATAATAGTAGGATAAGAAAGAAAGGTACGAAAGAAAAATCATTTATTCGGCACACAAAAACAACAAACAATAAATAAAACTTAAATAATAAATATACGTGCCGAATGGGCTCAGCTCAGCATAAAATGCGAGAGTTTTACACAACTCGGTGCTGATTTTCATAGGATAACAACCTGATAACATTTTACAGTTTTAATCATAGATAATGTTAATTATAGATTACATATGTAATATAATAATAATGATAACGCCAAACAATCACATACTTTAACTTGCTTTAACTAGGATTGCCTGTATCTAGGGAACCAGTTACAATGTGGACCGCATGGGTTCACGGCACCCGGGCACGAATGTTTTCTTTTGTTTTCTGTTCACAAAAATATGTCCCGTCGTGGGAATGGAACACACAACCTCAGTGGTGTATGAGATGTGAGCCAACCTACCCAATCACTACACCACAGACGCTGTTCTGAACGTCAAATTATCACAATGACTCTACCACCGTTTCGGAAAAAGAACCACTACTCAGAAGATACGGCAAGAAACTGAGGGGCATTTTTTTTAGAGATTTTGTTAAATTTTTTTGGGTTTCTACAATGTTATGTTTCTTATGTACCAATTGGCTACTTTGCAGCAGTGGAATGTTCCAAGCATCTTTGTCTTCTATGTTATTACGAAAAGTACCTATAGTATGCTTTTCTCATTAGAACATATATATTAGAAGATATACATAACGCGTTCCTTAATAAAAGCCTAAAGTTCCTTATTTTCTTATACCTGGTTTGGGAACTCTGCGTACATAAAGGTTTCAGACCTTTATCTGTTGTCAGGTTGAATGATGTAAAAAGGCATTATTTATTTGGCTGTTTTATAATGCTTTTTCTGATACTTGTAAATCTCGTAATCCATTTGGAAAGATCCGCGCTCGTTATTCTCGCGTGATATGTGACTCGTTTTGTCAGCTACTCGTGCGTCAGATGTCTCTTGATGTCAGTCATCGTTGGGCGTTATATTTTTGTTTGAATTATGAAGAGAATTTCCGTTTTTAACGGTTTTATTTACCTCGCCCTGTTTGGGTCTAGTAATTATTTATTTTCCACTAGCTGCGCCCCGAGGTTTCACTTGTGCGAGACTTTCAGTTTTTCTCGAATTCCCCAATTTTTCGAGTAACTTTTACATGTTTTATTTCCGTGTAAAACCAATTCGTAAAATAAATAAAGAACATTTGAAAAAAAAAAATTCGGTCCTACCGTTCTCAAATGATAAGCTTACAAAAGAACATTATTCAATTTTTATTTATCATTAGCGCTATGATTTAATGTCCGTGGAATTTCGTGTTTTAATAAAATGTTATTGTTATAGTTATAGAAAAAAAAACTTTCCTAGATATATTTTACTACAGCTTTATTATGAGAAACTAACTTCTTGGGTCGAATACAAATGAAACAATTACTTCTTTCTTTCTTTCTTTTTTCTTTCTTCTTTCTAGTAGTATTCTGTGGTATTATATTAACTCCTGTAATTGTATAAAAGTTCTTTATTTATTTTTTGACATCACAAACTCTCTTATGAACGTCAATTGTTACAATGACTCTACTACCGTATCGGATAAAGAAACACTACACAGAAGATACTTTTGTTTATAATCTTTTATGTTAGTTTTGGACAATTTTATGTGTCTTATCTGCCAGTTGGCTACTTGTCAGTAGCGGAATGTTCCATGCATCTTTGACTTCTATGTAATTACTAACTGTATAGTAGGTATTCTTTGTTCATTAGAATATTTTTCACAAGCAATTTGAATCTACTGCCTGTGAGCTCCGTTACACATTTCGGAATTTTATTATAAAACAGTTTACAACTAAATGGTCACTTCTACTCATATATCGCAAGTAATATTTTATACTCTTGTACTTACCAAAATGCATCCATGTCTACGTACGTACATATGTGTCTTGTACCTAGTTATAGCTCTGTAAGGAAGTCGGAGTCGGAGTCATTATCATAACTATTGTATTAACTGCAGTTAATATAGTTATTATCTGCAGTTAATACAATAGTTATGATAATGACTCCGTTTACTTAACTCTTTGACCTTGTTTTGCATTATTTTGATAACTCTGTCCTACCGAAAGTCCCCTCTACTACAGAGCCTTACAGAGCTATAACAACTAGGTATACAATGATTGGATCAACCTACTGAACGTGTACGTTGTAGGGTGAGAGCATGGTTATTTGAAAGGGCCGCAGCCTTTTGGCCCCAAAATCCTTTCAGTGTATGACCCTTGTATTCATTTGGCATTTTGGGCGACGTTCCTACTATATTAATTTTATTCAGTACTAGTTTTCCAACCCACTCTTGACTTTTTCCGCGAGCTCTTCTAAATGTCCTTCTCCGAAAATCATGACGTTGAGGGGTTGCGTTGCTATGTGAAGGGAGGACAGACAAACCAACTGATAAATTAAAAGACTTTGGGTCAAGTATCATAAGAATTATCTTTATTATACTCTATAATTTTAGAAGCATTTGTTTAGTATCTGGCTGCTGTGGGACCATAGTCGTTGTAGTTTCTGTTTTTTTAAAAATCTTTCCCTAAAATTCTTTCCCTTTGACACCTAGTTAGGGGCTAGGGTCTACGTATGTGATAGATGATGGGGAAAAAATATCGTAGACGATATATCGTACTGTGGAATGCTTTACATATCTTTATTTAGAAGGCTAAAGCATTATGTTATGGAATTATTTCGTTTATATTAATATTATGGAATACACTCCGCGTGGACTGATCCTGCCTCGTAACTAGAATTCCCTGTATCTAGGGAACCAGGAACTATAAGGAACATGGTTCTACAACACCCAGATACGAAACAAAATTATTTTTCTATGCTCAAACACTTGCCCGTTCGCGGGAATCGGACCCGCTACCTCAGTGGTGGATGAGATTTGAGCCAACCTGCCCAACCACTACACCACAGAGGTTGTCCATATAAAGGCTGGCTGTGTATTTTTAATTACTAGTATTACCTGTGTCGCGTAAAAACACATCCACATAATGAAGCATGTAACGAGATAGTTTAATTACGTATTTACAAACGCGTGTTGAAACAGTAATTGGCTGTAAAAGCAAGTTTGCGGTAACGAGCGATGATCAATTTGAAGCTTGTTTAATAAATTAATGTTCATTCAGTTGTTACGCAATGAGAAATTTATAAAGTCAATAATAAAATTATTCACGTATTAATCATCACCCCGTCATGTTCCCACTGCTGGGACGCGGGCCTTCTCTCATGGCGAGAGTATGGGCCACAACCCACCACGCTGTCCCAGTGCGGATTGGTTGTATTATGAAAATTAACGTGGTTTGGACACATTATTAATAATAGTAAATTACGGGTGACACTCACGTTTAAGTTGGAATAGTCCAACACTAAAGTTTCAACCACACCCGATGGTCTTTTTAAAGGCGAGTGCGGAACACTCGCGACCCGTCTCGCCTTGCACGACAAAAAAAGGCATGGGTAACAAACAAATAATGAACAATTTTGGTAAATTAAGTAAGTACTAAGTACATATGCCACTGCTACTTATCGAAATACTCGTTTAAATTGTAGTAAGCCTTCGACAACAGCCAATCTTTAAATTGTCTAAATATGTTTTTTTTTGTTTTTTTTTTTTGGTTTAAGATACTTTATTTCTCAAAAGAATTAATTCACTTACATGAGAAAACAATACATGTTAAGCAATTTTGGGCTAAGCGTACTACTTATATAAAATGCAAAGACTTAAAAAATATCTAAATACTAATTTTATAATCTAAAATGTCGGTAGTTTAATATTACTTGCAAAAAAGAAAACAAAAGTCCGGTCGTACATTGTGACCGACGCGACGTGACGGTGCAAACCGTTTAGATGTTACAGAGTATTTTAATTCTTTTAACTCAACTGGTAAGTGATTATATTCATTTATAGCGCTGATGAAAGAACTTTAGTATAACATTATGTTGTTGATTTAAGGAATACAAAAATTGTACCTATATTCATCACGCAAATTGCCAGCGTACGTCGACTGTTGTATACAATACAAACAATACATAATGTAATATAATTATAATATACAATACATAATGTTATCTTACAATTTTAAAATAAATTTTCGATAAAATCAGCAGTTTTACATTACAAAATGTTACCAATTATGTAAAACATACATATACATTTGCAGCACTTTACGGCAGAGATAAGCGATTACGGCAGATCAAACGGTTAAAAGATGAAGTGGTTATCGGCCATTATAGGTAATGGCCGATACTTCCGCTAACCACGCTACCTGATAGAGGAATCACTTACCAACAGGCCCGCAGTTCATAAAGCGCCCTGTAAACAATCCGACAATTTGCGTTCGATCAAATATTTGCTAATCAGAGGTTTTGTTTGAACATTTTGTGTGTAATGCAATATAAACGCAGTTAAATATTTTTGGGACTAACCTACATTTAGAGAAATTTTGAGTGTAGGCGTTTGTGGAACAGCGTCCTATATTTAACTGCACGTTTTATCGAACTATTACTTTATTTTGGCAGCATGCATACTGTTAGATACATATTTACAACTAGCTGTTTCACCTGCGCTGCGTGAGAAGGCACTTTCACTTTTTCCTAAATTTCCTAATTTTTCGGAAACCTTACCCAATTTTTCTTTTCATAAATTTTAATTCGTACTATGATTTACGTTAAAAAATTTGCCAAATCGTACCAGCCTTTATCATGTGATGCGCTTACCAAGAACAGATTTTTATTTAGATAGCTATATTACATAATATTTTTAATAAAGCATGAAACATTCACAGAAAGATGGAAAAGAAATGGGCCGGTAAGCTAGTGTACCAGATAAAACTTTATTTAAATAAAATTATGACCATATTAACAAGACCATATTATCAATCTGAAAAGATTCAGGAATAAAGGTTCGCGGTCGTTTTAATATAATCGTATTCTCATATGCAATATACTCGTGCATTCATTTACGTTAAGTCAAAGTCAAAGACAAAAGCTATTTTTAATGGGCACATAAAATGCAATCACTTATATGTAATAAGAAAAAACCTTCCTACTACCTATTAATAAGTAAGTCAATTAGAATCGAACACTGAACAGTATATATTCAATTCAAATCAATTATTTTAATTTGGTACATCCGTACAACAATATACTTATGTGTTGATGTTTTACTGTAATTGTATTTTTTTTAATATTGTTATCATAACTTACGACTAAAGAGTTTAACTATTTCATAAGTTTATAAACATGGGTTTCACGTAAAGATAATAAAAACACTTCACTGCGCAAACCGGGCCCCCTTACTCACGGAACATTGGGTGTTTCTACCCAATATTTGCTATGGCAAATATTCAAATTATTGGCAGAGACAGTGACAGCAGGTTTTCCTCTTTACCGGCCAAGTATACCCACGCTAAGAAAAAAATAAAGCAGCAGACAGACGACGACGGCAACGACACGTTCGTAATGTGGTGCTGGCGACGCATGTTACGAATTCCGTGGACGGCTCACAGGACGAACAAATCAATATTAAAACAACCCAAGGTGACCCAAAGGCTCTCGATATTGCACTCAGTATAGATAGTTTAAATATAAACTCCTGTTTAAATTCCAAACACATTCCGCATTATTATCTCTAACCTTTCCGACCGGCGTTTTTTAGCAATCGTGCAAATCCAGCCACCTCTACCCAATCGGCACCCCTTTCAACCCTTCAAGCGTTGCCTATTTCTTCCACATATTTACATGTACGGAAAATTGTTATTATTGCTTTTTTTGCCCATAAAGGTGATATACAATCACAGTTCGTTCTCTTTGATCCGGGGGGAATTTACCGCGCGCGGGTAAATACAGCGAGCCCAAATAAGTAAAGGGTATGGTACTGTACATTAAAATGATTTTGCATAGTATGATTGACAGCGAAAAAGATACATATTAAAGTCATTCGAGACTTGAAAATACAGTATTTTAGATTGCATCACCGACCGTTTATGTTTCATTACTAATCTTCATTCTAAGGTTTCCTGGAAGAGTTCGCTTTGAGCGATATGACCGCCCATTGATTCACCACTGTAAACAATTAACACGTTCACAATTTTATCTCTAAGGTGAATATTAAAGTGTTATCTATTTATCCGCTATTACCGCATCTCTAACCATCAGTCGCACATACAGATGGCCGTCTGTTTATACTATAATTACCATTAAGTAGATACAAATTAATAGGTAGGTAGAATAATAGGTTTGAAGTATTTGCCATTAAAAATGTATAGACAAATGTATATGTAGGCATGTCTAACATAATTGGTAACATTTTGTAATATAAAACTGCTGATTTTATCGATAATTTATTTTAAAATTGTAAGATAACATTATGTATTGTATGGTATATAACAGTCAACTTACGCTGGCAATTTTCATGATTAATATAGGTACAATTTTTGTATTCCTCAAATCAACAACACATAGGTAAAGTTTTGCAACATCTGTTCTTCGAAACGCAATCAAAACATGTCATGTGATATTAAGTTTTGGGTGACACGTTTTTTTTGATTGAATGACGTTTCCAATAACAATTACAGTGCCACCCAGAACTGTTTTAATGCCAAAAAATGTGCTGAATATGAGCTACGGTGCCACATATAGACACACAGACAGACACACATAGTGGTCAAATTTATAACACCCCTCCTTGTAACACTCCTCCTTTTGCGTCGGGGATTAATAAACAATAGATCATTTGTGGGACACAACACAATGGAGACTCTAATTTCTTATTAAAAAGAAATTAAAAACAAAATGGTAGCTATAGGATGCCAGCTTCCCAAAGATAAATTCATTAGACACTTTTGTACTATTGGAAATGAATAAGCCTGCTTCATATATAGATTTGTTTACAGTAGTTATGGATGAGGCACACAAAAAATGAATGGTATATCCAGTTACCATTCCTGAGGCTCTGATCCCGTATTTTCGATTAAAAGTAAACTTCGGGTCTACGAAGTTTACTTTTAATTGAACTAAAAATACTTATTTTTCAGATCAAACGTGTTTTTCAGCGTTCAGTTTTATCAGTGGTCATTCTGTTTTAGTACGTCTTTGGCAGAGGACTGCAGTATAGTTTACACAGGAAGCTAACTTACTTCGAAGTCCGAATAACAGATTGTCAATTGTTACTTCATTTTTTTATTGAACTGTGTAATAAGACGAACAGGTTGTTCGCCTGATGGTAAGCGCCACGCCTGCCCATAACAATTGCAGTGCCCAGAGCTTTAAATACCGTAAAAAGTACTGCGCAGCATTGCATAGCTCACGTCACCTCGAGACGCTTTGCAATAAGAGACTGAATGATCGTGTCAAATAGAAAATCACTTCCGTCATAAAATCTAAATAACACGCGTCCCGACATCGTCACCTCGACCACAGAATAGATAACAGTACCTACTACGACCGAGAAACCTAATGCTGCATGAAAAGGGTGGGTGACATTAAAAATTTAGCTGAGCCGCTACTGTCAACGAAATGTTCAACTATTTTACCGCGTAAATTCATGAAATGAAGTGAAATACATTTGGTACAGATGTAGATGTTAAAATATGCAATAGATCCATGTTCTACTTTTCAGCGTTTAAATGTGTATGCTAAATAAAACAAACTATTAGAAAGTATTACATATAACGATTAGAGACTGGTTATTATTATAAGAGGTATAAGTAATCATTATTATAATACAAGTTACATTCAAATTAGGGTTTCTTTATCATCTTAAACTTTATTTCCTCGTATTTTTCTTCTCTCGTGTGGATTGTGGCCAACCTGGTGTCGGACTTTTTGATCACCCGAAGGCCTCCGATATGGCCTGACGTTGTTCTAAGACAACAACGTGCCTTTCGAAACACGGTAGTGCTCAGATGTAATTACCAAACAAACAGTCCCCTATCCAAGTTGTGCCCGCTGCGCTGTTACGAACGGCTAGGCGAGCTATGCTACGAACGCTACACTTCTTCCTGCTTCCCTAAGTTAGTACTTTCTCGTATTGATATTTACGCTACAGTACAGCTACCGATTGTGTATCATACCTATACTTGCTTATACATATATGTATATGACTAGTATACCGTTGTATACAGGACCTGCCACGATGAAACAGCTGCGCGAAACCGATTTGCGATTTTTTCGCCTTCTCATTGTTTGTACCTTTCGTGTTCATTGAAACGTTAAAATCGCGTCACAGTATATTCAAAAGAGAATGAAAGTTATGAAACTGCGAAGTCGAAAACAATAACAACTGAAGCTTTTAAAATGTCAGTTTTTCTCGATGTTTCATAAATAGAGCGAAACGGAAACTATTGAATTAATATTCGTTATAATATTTTTTATTCTTTGTTTTGAATTTGTAACGATTTGCAATGTAATTTTGTCTGCTTTTTAAAAAAACTTTATTGACGTGTGACGGGAACTACATCTATTTTATTTTCAAGTTCGCCCGTTAGGGCAGGCTTAAGTCTCTAAGACTATACCGCCATGTCTTACGTAGTTTTTATTTGATAGTTTAATATTCAATTTACTATACTTTTGTTGAGAATGAGGGTCATCAGCAACAAGCCGGACCCTCTCTTAGTACTTCAATAAAGTGGTGGAACTTTATTCAAGCTTTCCATGGACTTTTTGGGAGAACATAAAAAGCAATGTTTTCTCTATTTTGTTTCATTTGCCTACACTTGTGCACGTTTACGAACACATAATGGTTAATATTCCACTGATATTACACATGATCACTCGAAATAACACTTCTTTGGAAAATAAAACAAAATCGAACTGTATCACTTTTCACTTCCCGCCAAAAAGTCTGACGGGAACTGCGTTAATTGTAATCTTATAAGTACCTACCTACATACAAATATGCGTTCAAAGATAATTGGGTATTACAATGAAACTCCGTGCCCTAAACTAGGTAGGTACTTAAACGTAGATTTTATTGTATCGGAGCTGGTACAACATATTTTCGTGGACAGTCATTATTACTAAAAATACTACTAACTAAAACAAACTTTACTAATTACAAGGTGAAACTGCAGTTGCAAAACCTTTTTTTCAATAAAGGCCTATAGATATAAGACACAAAATAATAATGTACCCACTTAGAGATAGAGTAGCTTTCTAAACTATTGTAGGGGTTTAAAATACTACATAAAGAAAACATAACTTGATAACATACAATAATGGTTTATTAACTCATCTCTCATCACATTTTCACAAAGAACAATAATAGAACTCCTCTCATCAATTTAATTTACATTCGTATCATCATTTAGTATCGTTAGATACTAACTTTAGATCGCTCTAGCAGGAACTGTGCCACTGAATAGTATAAGTTTCTCAATTTATAAAAGAAAACCCGTTGATCGCACTTACCGCAGTCTTTTCATCTTTTCTGTTCTGTCACAGGAAAACAAACATGGCGGGTGGCTCGGACCAATCATCGCGGTGTGTCAATGTCAAATATGACGTTTAAATCATTTTTAAATCATACCATGACATTAGAGGTCAGACTAAAGAGTTATATTGCTAACCAGTACAGTTTCCTAACACTATGTACCTACATAGTTTCAGAGATTACCTCTTACAAACATGCATACTTATAAACAACTTTACCTCTTTAATATTAGTATTGATGTTTCATGTTACTTAATTGTATCTAATTTATCTAAGCAACGCGGCAACTTTGACGCGTTTAGTCGTCGACCGCATCGTCACTTTCCATCAGTTGAGACTGAGGTCAAATGTTTCTATATAGTATTACATAAATGGAACTGAGCCAATTCTTTACATTGAAGATACTTTTGAAAATCCTACTGGGATCGACTAAGTATTTAGAGGGTACTGAACACGAATCCACGGTTTTTAGATTTTTGTCTGTTTGTTTGCTTGTATGTTTGTTATCTTATGACTTGGAAACTGCTGAACGGATCCGGTTTTTAGGGTTCTGTAGCATTTTTAGGGGAAAAGCTAGTGTACTCGTATATATAAAGAAATAAAATAAAATTTTACCTGGGTTCGATTGTGATAAAAATAACGACATTGCCAAGACGTCTTGCTAGTTTGAACTAGGCCAGTAGGAGGTCTAGTAAATAGGTATAAACACATTTGCTGATCTGTTAAGCATAAGAGGGTGACGCAATAGCTTGTAATGCGCGTAGGCTCACGCCTGGTTAATTTAGCGCTGTTTCACTTAATCTGCAAGCATTTACTATGATTTCATATTATCATGAGAAAATAGGAGCTTCGTCCACTTTTTGAGTGATGATATTGGTTTAAATGTAACGCCTACACTCACAGATTCTTAATTGGTTAGAAGTAGCTGAGAATTTCAATTCTGATGGGTTTTATTTTTAAACCAACTTCCTATATGCGTGTGAAAGCGGTCGTTTTCGATAAAATTTTAATAAACCACCGGCACCCTACTTACGACTACAAAGTAATAGATGTAAAAGTAAAAAACAAGTTGCAAAAGCAGCTCTATTATGGCGTACTTGAACGTGGCTCTTATAGGTTCAAGATGGCGTACTACGTGTACCCACCTACGTATGCCACGGTGCTTGACTCGTTTATGGATGATTCTTCCTGGAGCAATTGCTGTGCCTGATGAATTGGTGCTCTGACGAAGAGCTGTCACCGTGAGTTATTGGAGGAGCGGGTACAGTGTGTTAAAACACAGTTCTTAGAGCTAAAAGGAGCTTTTATCTATACGACTTATCACAAGTTTCCATCAGTCTTTGGCTGTCTCGCTGTCGTTCACCAATACACTAAGGAATACAAGAGTAATTTTATTAAAATTCAACTACTATTTTCTAAGGTATCATCGCAAAAGTATATGTACGGAGATAGGACGGTAACCTTTATTATATTATTTATACCAAAATATTATATAGTATTAATACAATTAGAACTTGAAATTTGCATATTGCACAAGGAGCCGTCTTTTCGCTTATTTATTTTAGGGAGAATAGTGCTAATATTAACAATATCATAATCGCTTTATTCAGTTTCTTCTCCGTGGATGTAAGCTTACAAACGTGCCAGCTAGAAAGACAAAATAAATCGAAAACATGTAAACATCCCGCTTATGAAGTTAAGCCTAACTTAAGTAACCCTGACAGTTTAAAAGCTTATAGAAACCCCAATATTTTTTATCCGATAAAGCAATTTCTTCTTATAGGTTGTTTTTTGCCTATTTTTCATTGTTATGACGATAATATTACCTACAATAGTTGAATAATGAAAAATTTAATAATATGTGCTATCTGATATAACCGGTTTTTTTTAAACGACAGCCATATAATATGAGACCACGTGATCCCTGGATTTTTGGAAAAACCGTGACTAAATAATACAACATCACGTGACACAATGGTGTGAATGAATATGGATCAGTGCGCGAATAATTCCCTCTACGTCGATTCCCGCAATGCCGAGGGCTGGTTTTATTCCCATTTCGCCGCTTTTCTTGTAATACTATAGTTTCCATCTCACCGAACTTCATTCAAGCGTCATCCTCACTGTATCGTGCGAACAATGCAGGTGCAAATATGTACAAAATCATACTTATTTTGTAAATGTAAAAGTGGGGATTGATGTATGGATAGGTAGATGTTTGTTACTCAATCACGCAAAAACTACTGAAAGGATTTTGACGAAATTTGTTATGTAGGTTCTTTAGATCCTGGAAAAGGACATAGGCTACTTTTTATCCCGGGAAACCACGGGACGCAGCCAGTAAATTATAATAATGCATTATGATACAAGTGTGGTGGCAGCAAAATATCAGTAGCGTTTCGTGCCTCGATAAGTATTTCTAGCTGGGACAAATTATATACAAAAACTAAAGCCGCAATGTATTTTTTTTGCGGCGCATCAATGGGCCGCCGGTACTTAAATAAATAACCGAATGTTTTCGTATTTATAACATAAATTGTGAATTATTTGATATTATTAAATGTTTTTTACCGTAATTAGGCGGAGTAGCTACTATTTATTTAATCAAGGATTTAAGAAAATGTATACTTATCTACATACTTACTATTTTTAGCCGGATAAAAACTGTTTGAAGAATAAAGTAAAAGCACGCGTGTTTAATATCTCGGATTAGGAACTAAAACCAATGTAATAAAGTACCTATTACGAGCGAGTGTGATAAAAAATAATGAAGCGTACATGATTAGGGTAATCATTAAAGGGTTTGGTCTTATTCATCAAAACCCAATCCGATTGTTTATTGTATATCTAAAAGTATAGTTTCTCTACGGAGTTGTAACGCTATTTTCATGCTTCATATAATTTCCTTGCAATTTTCCATCAGGAACGCGCTCGGGACGGAGCCTTGAACGAAGTTCTCATGTCCTGAATTACCGTTATAACTCGATTCGTTTCCGTAATGTATTCATAGACGCACCTGTATTTATGACGTCACGCACCATTGGAGCTGAGTAATGTATATCAGCCCCGTTCCAAGTGCCAACTGTGCTGATTTCAATGCAATTATGATGTATTCACTCAGAATTTTCACTCATGGTTTAATTTGCAATGAATAATTTCTTGTATATTACCAAGTCTTGAACACAGGTGGAAAGTTGGGTGTCTATCGCTTTTTTATCAACTGCACTTTGGGGAGTGTGCCCAGGAATTGCACGAACTGATTCCTTCTGTTCCTTTCCACCTAAGGACTTCCAGGCGGGGAGAGTCGTATCACTCATACGTCGCCTATCCTTACTAAACGTTTCGCAGATTCCTTCATCATGAGGACTGCTAACGAGTGGAACGCTCTGCCAGCGACTGTTCCCAAACAGCTACAACTTGTGTCTCTTGAAGTCTAGAGTGTTTAGGCATCTCATAGGGCGAGATGTCGTCCAACGTATGCCCATTTTAAAAAAGACTTCTTGTACCTACGTATTGTATTTGAAGGTGGATTGATTGCACGTTTCAACCGGTTTCTATTTATATTTATGTTTTTGTGCACGGAAACTAAAGTACACGTGTTTATAAACAGCAAACTTGGCGGTCGACCACCTAATGCTAAAATCGTATGCACTCAGTGATTCCTATAAATTCACTTTTTCACGGCAACGTCTGGCCTGTTCTTTTTAACCGACTTCAAAAAAGGAGGAGGTTCTGTATTCGGATGTATATTTTTTTATTTTTTTTTGTTTGTCAGAACTCCGTCATTTATGAACCGGTTTGGAAAAATCTTTTTGCGTTGGGTTTAGTATAGCTACGAAGTGGTCCCATATACATTTCATCGATATGTGACCTTGGACTTCGAAGATACATTAAAGTCGGTTTTTGTTTTTTTCTAAATATTACTTATATTTTTAGTGTAATCCCAGAGTGTATTCTTAGATGCGGGTAGGATCACAATTAACATAATTACTTGATGTAATTGAGACTGGATGAGTGCAGTGCCAGCGCAGGACGTATTGCGGAAGGTGGCGGAGTTGGTACGTAATTTATTTGAAAATTAATTATCTGTATAATTTTATTTTCGTTAATTTTTCCGATATTTTAATAGTTACTGTACTATTTGGAAGGATGAGGAATCCAACGTCTGAGCAGCCGCTCAACTGCCGTCTCTCTCTAGATCTATATGCTCCATCTTAGGCCACATCATCGCTTCACATCAGGCGAGATAGTGGCCAAACATAGATCTATTAAGCGTAAAAAAAAAAATCATCAGAGTCGGTCCAGCCGTTCTTGAGTTATAAATGGTGTAAATAACCCAACTCTACTTTATTTATTTAGATTGTCCTTCAATTTTTCTAGATACCTAGATAGATAGAAAAGACTTTATTGCATTATGAATATACTTTCTAATGAAAAGTACAATAGGCGGACTTATCGCAGCGACCTCTTCCAGACAACCGTATGCTATAGAGAGACAATATTTTAGTGACGATAGTGTGCAGAAATAAGTACAAAGTCTGTAGTATAGTATTAGACTTAGTATGTAGTCTACCAATATACTTAATGTTGCTATAAAAAATATATACAAAATAAAATAACATTTATAAAATTTAGCATATATAAATAATAATATATGTTATATATACCTATATAAATAGCGGTCCTAATCAGCGGTTGAGGCAGTGCGTTCAATGATGAGATTCATTCATAGTCATATGTATAGTAATCTCCATACATATTATGGTTGAACTAAGCTGGAGATAAGACGATTATTATTATCTTTATATTTTGCGAACAAGAATCCTTTGTAACCCTTTCGGAATATCATACAAAATCCGTATAGAATAACGACTCGAGACGCACAAACTAGCTTTATGCCTTTCCATTCCACGAAAAGGGGCCGGCACAGGCTTAGAGCTTGTTAGAGAATTATTCGATGGCTGTCACCATAACAACTTAGGTAATCTGTAAAAGAACGTTCAGTTTTCATTGACCTTTTGAGTTAGTTTAGTAAAGTGTCAGTTAAACTTAGTATGAACAGTTAGTACTACTCATAAAGAACACAATAACATAGTGCCTTCGCCTTAATAGAGACAATAAGAAAAGTGTTGATGGACACATTCTTAGTTTGACTCTACTTAGCAGTTTAAGTGTAATTTAAATTACTTATTTGTTTTATTAGGCTAAAAGTTTTTTATTCAAGTTAAGCGTCTTAGCTGCACTTAAGACAAATGAGTTGTAAGTAATAAACAACAATTATCAGTATTACTAACACCTTTCGGGAAAAGAAGCAAAACCCAGAAAATGCTCCAAATCTTGCTACTATGCAACATTTTTTTTTTATAAAGCTGTGTAATGAAATGAGACGAGCAAATCGTTCTTCTGATGATAAACGCCACGCCTGCCCATAACAAGCAGTGCCACCCACAACTTTAAATACTATAAAAAACACTGCGTAGCACCACATTGCGTTCATAACCCCGAGACATCAGATATTAAGCTCCATATACCCAGTAATTTCGCTGGCTGGCCTTCAAACCAGAACACAGTAATGCTTGCGCACTAATGCTTGACGGCTAATTAAATGGCAAATCATTAATAATAATTATTCCTTGTCCACAGGAAAATAATCCACAGCCGAACAATCCACCAGTTCAGCCGATGCCAACCTGCTACTCTCCACCACCGCTAGTTGGAGATGACAAGGCAGACGAGCCGCCGAAGGTCAAGAACTACTGGTTCTTGGACATGGAGATCAAATACGGGCTATTGCAGGTAAGAATATTATGTTATTACAGCTGTGCTCAATATGAAGATTTGACGCAAAAAGGTGCAGTTAGCAGTTCTGACTAAATGAAATGAAATCATTTATTTGCAATACATGTTGGTACATACATTAAAGATGTTATTTTAAATACGATTGGATCCGAAACACATAATCAATTATAGGTGACATGCAAATATTTAATAAATAAAATAACAGTTTAATAACATTTAAGTCAATTTCATTTGGAATTACATTATTATTATAATATTTACATTACAATGTCAGAAATATATATATATATATATATATATTATATATATATATATATACTATATATATATATATATATATATATATATATATATATATATATATATATATATATATATATTATATATATATATATAATTGAAATTAATTTACATAATATTGATATAGATAAAAAAAATAAAGTACTGAAGATATCATAATATAATCAATTTACTTTATAAAGGTATCAAAACTATTTTCAGTTCAAGAATCACAGACGCACCAAATGTATGAACGTCAAATTATCACAATAACTCTACCACTGTATCGGAAAAAGAACCACTGTTCAGAAGATAAGGCATGAAACTGAGAGACATTTTTAGAGATTTTGTTACAATTTGTTGATTTTCTACAATGCTGTGTTTCTTGTGTACAGTCAGTGACATAGTAGCGAACTTTTACAATCTTTCAAATGACAATACGTAACACTGAAAATATACAAATTGCATGCAATTTTTTGCAATTTCCCTATTTGCACAGGATTTTAACAGCAAACTTTTAAATGCAACATTGAGAGAAATAAGCCAAATATTGAAGTCGTAGTCAATCAAAGATTTAATAATTATTTTTTAGAAAAAAACAAAAACCGACTTCAATGTATCTTCGAAGTCCAAAGTCACATATCGATGAAATTTATATGGGACCACTTCGTAGCTATACTGAACCCAACGCAAAAATAATTTTCCAAATCGGTTCACAAATGACGGAGTTCTGAGTTATGTTTGTTACCTCAGAACTCCGTCATTTGTGAACCGATTTGGAAAATTCTTTTTGCGTTGGGTTCAGTATAGCTACGAAGTGGTCCCATATAAATTTCATCGATATGTGACTTTGGACTTCGAAGATACATTGGAGTTGGTTTTTGTTTTTTTCTAAAAATTAATTATGTCACTCTAAACTTGGGTAGTAGCAAAATATGGAAGACTCAGTATTCCTCTTCTTACTCTTTAACTTTACGTCGTCCGTGTTTAATTAAAGATTTGAGGCATAATAGTTGCTGTTTTAGCAAAGGATTTACAACATTATGGCCTAAAATTTTAATGATTGTGATTTTGTCAGCTTCTGTGGTGTAGGGTATGGGCAGGTCAGCTCATGCACCTCAGAGGCTGCGGTTTCGATTACCGCCACCTAATAGTTTCTGGTTCTTTATATACAGGAGATCCTAGTTAGGACATCTGATGTGTATGTCATCGTTACGATATTTATTAAAATATTTAATTCGAAGAACTTTAAGCAAGGGTTTAGAAGTGGAAAAATTAACCAATAACAATAAAAAAACTGGATTAATGGATTAGGGATCAAGTAAAGGGCAAATAGATAGAATATTTTATTGATAACTAGTGCATACCCGGCGTGTGCTACTACGCTAAAAAAATTAAAATGCATTTTTTTAGTAGTTTAAAACTGTTTTCGCATTATTGCCTTTCTAATGAAACCCGTTTGGGGCACATCGTTCGTTGGATGGATGGTTTCAAAGCCTCAGTGATTTTTTTATAATACGTATAAATTTACCTTATCATATCAAAGACTCTTAATGTATATACAAATATAACTATAATTCAATTTAGAATCTTAACTAACAACGAAATTTACTACGCAATATTCTCCATTCATTTGATTCCGGATACTTCCAAATTTTAATAATGTATCGAATCGACCCTCCTCCGGGAGTAAAGGGTGGTTATAAATGGGTCCTTTTGCAATGAGATACGTTTGTACTATATTCAATTTAATATATATTGGCTTGGGATTATCCCGGCCTAATCTGTACCGTGGCTTCGGATCCCATTTGTAGTAATGAACTCAAAAGTAAACGAGCTTTTTGTTGCTCGAAGGCCTAAGGCCCACTTGCATCAACCAGAATTAGCGTATTAACTCCGTATCTTTAGGTTAAATCCTACTAAAATATTATAAATTTGAGGATGGATTGATGGATACTAAATCAAGCAAAAACTACTTAACGGATCTTGATGAAATTTGGTGTGTAGGTAGGTTCTGTAAAAGGACATAGGCTATATTTTTTACCCCGAAAAACCGCAGTTTTTTTAAATTGTTATATGGGCATACGTTTATGGAAAGCAAAGATGCGGCCTAAGATGGAGCACGCTTGCCCATGAGATGCTTATTCACTCTAGACTTAAAGAGACATAAGTTGTAACTGTGAGGGAACAAAGACGCTGGCAGAGCGTTCCACTCCTTAGCAGTTCGCATGATAAAGGAATCAGCGATACGCTTATTACGGATAGGTGGGGTATTAATGACGTACGGGTGAAATCACTCTGCCCGCCTGGAAGTCTTTAGGTGGAAAGGAGAAGAAGGAATTAGTTCATGCAATTCCTGGGCACACTCCTCGAAGCGCAGTCGATAAAAAGCGACAGACATCCAACTTTCCACCTGTGTTCGAGACTTGAAACTTCAGGGCGCAACTAGTCGATAATATTTTTTATGTATTGGCATCTATCAATAGGTGCAAAGTTCTCAATCTTGACAGGGTTAACTACCTAGTTACCTTTTAACCCTGATTGAAGCAAGGCCTACATCTACTGACTATATATCTACTGACACTGCGCGAAGTGGAGTGGACTGTATATAATGAAAGAATTGCAACTCTACGATTTGTGTTCTATTAGTTACTTTGCATCGGTTCTTACAACTTTAGACAGAACTAGACACAAAGTTTAAAAAGACAGCTGCTTGATATAAATTAAAATTCAAAATGTTCAGTGTCTAGAATTTGAGGCCGATTTTCTTCAATAGACGTCTAAACTCAGGGTTAATTAGAGGACGGACGAAACCAACCCCGCATTTATTTTTAATCACACCTTTACCGTTCTCAATTAAAAATATCTACTAAGTAAAACTTTAATAGAAATCAATTTGAAATCCGCAAATTTTCCGGCGCATGGATAAGCTTTTTATATTTCTTATTATTCATTAAAGCGGGGGAACAGAATAGAATATTTTTCATTTTTAATTGTATTGAATATAATTCATTTGTTTGCATAAAATGTTGGTTACGTAAAAGATCGTAATTATGGGTATAATAGTATAGCGCCAGGTACATTTTGCTGGAATGCGGCGTGCAAATACAAACATTTATAAAATTTAATTTAAATATGAATGTCATGTCATATTATAATAGCCCAAAATAAAACTCAACCTGTTTTATGTAATGGGCAAATGCATTTATTACCGAAACATTTCTACACTCTACTTACTAAAACTAAATTAACTACTTACAAGGAGAAGCAAGTGGAGAACCCACAGACCATTATATTATATATTATATTATTTACCTACTTCAGAAGTCCCGCAACTTTGTCCGCGTAAATAAGTCTACTAGTACCATTATTTTAGGTGATGTTTGTTTTTAACTTAATCAACCAAATCAATTCAGTCGTTACAAACAGAACATATAATTGGCTACATAGACATTCAAACCATATACATACTTTAGCGTTTTAATACGATACAATAATACTTTATTGAGCACCAAAACAGGAAACAAAAGTTTACAGTTACAAATAATAGTGTTAGAACAATGGGCGGTCTTATTATTAGGATAAGAATATGCCGAGTCTACGCAGAAAGTAATCACTCACTGATGAATCCATAACTCGACTTTCTGTGCAAAAATTGACAACAACAGAGAACAAAACAAGAGAGAAGAAAAAACTAAAAATAATGCAACCCAGTACGCACCCTGCGATACAGATTCGAATCCATACTGTGCTCGGCCTTGGTGACTTTGTTACGCACCTCGAATATAGAATGTCGTTTACAGCCTTCTTCCCCTAGCAGCACTCTCAAAGACAAAACCATCCATCATTTTGCTACCTCGCCTCAGTCTGCTGCCATATCCATAATAAATATTATGTAGTTCTCCAACGTACTCTAACGCAAGGCTGGCCAAGAGATTTTCCAGGTGAGCAAAATTTTTTGGACTGTCGAGGCTCCGGGCCACCACTTTTAAAGGCAAAACTACTACCATATTCATAAAGTAATACGCAAAAAAGGCAAAATATGGTTTAACTTGCCTTATTTAATAAAATAAAATTACATTCCTGTCCATCCAAAGGTTGCCTGTAAGAAATTGCGCATAGCGATAAGGCCGCCCATTGTACCCACTGTTTATTAACTTTGTTAACTATTGTTTTTCCCGTGTTTGGTATTCAATAAAGCATTATTGTATTGTATTGTATTGTACATATTATTTTTATTTAATATGTTTTGTGAAGAGGTTTTATAATAGTAATTTGTCGATATAAACTCTTTACTAGAAACCATATACCAAAAATTTGCAAAATTTTCTGTTAGTTGCTCTGAAGATACTTTTTCGTAAATAATTTGCCCTAACAAGGCAGTGGTATTTTGAAGGTCTGTCACTTCGAGCTTAATGTTTGATGGGTATTCAAGCAGGTCAGTAGAACTGATTGTAAAAGGATTCATAAACAGCTGAATATTTTTCTTGTCAGATTAAAAATCTGTTTTAAAATAACTAATTAACATTTTATTTTCGAGGCCGACCGAAACACTGGCTGGCAAATTCATATGCCTTGGCGGATCTGGCTTTGGTCAGCCTTGCTCTAAAGAATATGACCGTGAAATTTTCCACCTAATCTAATAAAAACAGACTTGGATAAAGTTAACTTACCCGAATCTGAAATTTATACACTCGTTTTCAAAAATAATGGTTATGTTATGACTGAGGTGGTGACGTGGCGTAGACGTGTACGTACTAGAAGCGTGGGCTTTTCATTTACATAATGTTGTTTTTTTAACAAAAATCTGGTCATATTATTGTTTACTAACCGGCTACACTCACGAGAATAAGTCGAGACACTCGACCGGTGTTCGAGCGGTACAGACGCTCATCTTCTCGTGAGTGTAGCCGGTTAGTAAACAATAATATGAATAATACTCACGCTAGTTTTAATAATAAAAATCTGGTCAATTATAATTGGATTAAATTTTTACACAATTACCTTTCAAATTTTACATTCTTATTCTTTGTCTATTCTCTCGTGTGGCCAACCTAGTGTCGGAGTTTTTAGAACGCCCGGAGGCCAAGGTTTATTATGCAAATAATAGTAAATAACATTATGAAATAATAAACATGTAAAATTAAATCAATATTAGGACATTGTAGATACAAAGTATTATTTTAACAAAAAAAGAGGCTACAGACCAGATAGACCTCGCCATGCAAACAACATTAAAAGAACCCTTTGTTGAAATCCGCCAATCGACAAACAGAATAGACAGTAGAAATAAGTATAAATAAGTTGAATTTGGGTACCAATATTTTCAAAAATAAAATATTTCAATAGATACTATACCTATCTATGGCAGGGGCGGGTTTATTTGCCGTCGTGTTGCCGCATACACCCCACCAGCGCGGCGGCGCGGCTCGGCGCGGCGCAGCTTAAACCCATACCTATCTTTTTTGGGCTTCTTCCACTACTTATGCCCTTCGCAAATCCGACACAATTTTTATGTGGATCAGGCACGTTACCAGTACTTTTGAGATGATTGGATGTCTACATTACAACTACTTACATTAGTAATATAAAATTTGTCAACGTGGGTCCGTCAAAACGGTCATGCGCGTGCAGTGTTCTTACAATTTCATTGCGAAAGATCCACGCGGGTCCTGTTTACATGAATAACTGATCGATTTCCATCCAGTCTGATCGAGCATTCATCTATAAACTCTAGTCTTGGTTTATTTTTCCCTTGGGAAAAAACAGAAACAGCGCGTGAAGTTGTGCGGCTAAAATTGAGTTGGCCATAAGCTCGAAATAAATAAATAAAAGGAGAAAAGCTATATTATATTATTATGAAATAAAAATAAAGAAACAATTAAAACATTTTTATGAAACTAAGTAATGAGACGAACAAGTCGTTTGCGTGATGTTAAGCGCCACGCATGTCTATAGCAATTGCAGTGCCACCCAGAACTTTTAATACCATAAAAAACAAAGTTCTGGGTGGTGTTGTTATTATTATGGGCTGGCGTATTGCTTACCATCAGGCAAAAGTCCAGCTCGTTTCGTCATTCAGTTACAAAAAAAAGCACTCCATAGCACTGCATTATGCTCATCACCCCGGGACATCAGATATTAAGTCTCATATGCCCCAGTAATGTTGCGGGCTACAAACTGAAATAATCATTAACTAATATTAGGGTCACAGTGGCCAATCTTATCGCTTAAATTGATCTCTTCCAGACAACCCAGAAGTGGAGGAATGTAGACAAAAAATATATATGGACGGTGCTATTAAGATAATTTTGTAGGTAGGTCGGTTCTAAGAAGCCCTTAAATCTCAGTTTGATTGAATGTTTAATTCTATGGCCGCAGGATATCAGATATAAACTTTGTACTAAAAATTGGTAGATATTGAAGATAGCATTATACACATAAATAGATGTACACCTGCTCCAGCGTTGCTCGAGTTAAACATTAATAAATTAATGGAATGGAATTGAGCATCAACATGATCCTATTATAACATAAAGTTCCTCCTACATGAAATAGTAAGGTATCTTCCTCGATAAATTCTCTAAACGGTGGTGAATATCGCTTCAAATTCATCAAATAGTTTAGAAACCCTATCCCAACTCAAAAACATACGAGTCAAAAACATAATTCGGGCCAAATTGTTTTATACATAATAAGTACTAAGTATTCTATGTGGATTTAGGGATAGTTAATACCTACATACAATTAGTACGTATACATACATATTTCTTATTTCTATGATCAGGATATATAATAAAATAAAATATTACATTTGTACGTGTACGTGTCGGGATGTTTGCCGAGCTTATTATTTTTGTTTTTGATTTCGAGTTTGGACGCATGAAACAAGGTAGTTATGATACTCGAACTATTGTACGCACCTAGAATAAATAGTTCTAGGGACCAGGACAGCCAAAAAGCTTAAATGGCTACTTCTAAGTTGAAATACATATCTGATCCTACCTATTGTTTAGCACACGTTTATTTAGTTATGTTCCTAACTGTGAATATGGATCCCTATATACTAACTATAATTAAAGCATTTTACGGAGGAGACTAGTGTCCCACGACACAGGGAATCCTAGTGTGGGAACTAGTGGACTTTAAATAACTTAATTATTATTCCTACCCTATTTGTAAACCTTATAATAAGTTTCCGAGTGCTCTCATATTAAGTTTTTTTGTACCAACATTTCTAAATGAATAAACAAATTGTTATTATTATTTATTATTATTATTATATAGAGCTATTGTGGCTCAGCGGGAACACTACTGCTTTCGATCTGAGGCACCGGATTTCGAATCCCACTGGCCCTGCACGCACCCTTACCACATACCCATTCTTAAGTAGTGTGGGGATTAGCGCCCCGCGGTCAATTTGTGGCCAATTTTCCAGAATAAAAGGTATCCCATGTCCTATTCTAAGATGTTTAGTAAATACCTACATCATCATCATCATCATCAGCCCATCACGTTCCCACTGCTGGGACACGGGCCTTATCTCATAGAGAGAGAATGGGCCATAATCCACCACGCTGGCCCAGTGCGGGTTGGTGGATGTCACATGTCTACTATATATATACCTATATCAATACCTACAAAGTTTTATTAAAATTCGTTAAGTAGTTCTGGCGTGATTGAGTACCAAACATCCGCCCAATCATTCTTACAAATCGCATTTACGAGTATATTAGTAGCAAGTAGGATTTAACACTCGATATAAAAACGGTGAATGACAGAAAACATCGTGAGTAAACCGAATGTCCAAGAAATACAAAGTTCAAGGACATATAACATCCACCAACCCGTACTTGGCCAGTAGTGGATTATGGCCCATACTCACTCTATGAGGCCCGTGTCCCAGCAGTGTGAACGTAATAGGCCGACGATGATGATTAGGTAAATTTTCTTACCACCATATCCTATAACCATACTATATTTATTAGTAATAAAGAATATTGTTTGTGCACAGATCATCGACGCCCTCAACTACTTGCACTACACCGCGAGGCAGGTGCACCGCAACATCTCCCCGCACGCCATCCTCGTCTGCAAGCGCGGTACTTGGAAGCTCTTCGGACTTGAATTTGTTGGTGCGTCTTGTTAATACATTTTATTATGCTATCTACCGGATGGAGATATCAACTGGACGGCGGTCTGTATCTCTGTATACGCTTCTGAGTATGCTTCTTGATGCTGATCGTCAATTGTTCTGACTTTGCTGCCAGTTAACTTCTAACAGTAAGGTCCACACCGGGCGATCGCGCAATCCAAACGCACAATCGGTGTTGACGCGTCACGCCCGAACCAAACTACAAAAGAACGAGTATTTACGTAGTAATTAGTAAGTCAATTGTGTTGTCAAACCAAATGTAGCAAATTTCGGATCTGCCGGTGTGGACCCGAATAATCGGTATTATCTCATATCTACTTTATAATAATTGATGGTCTGTATTCACTCGCTACTAGGCGTAACGTAAGCTACTGCCGTGCATTTGATGTCGATTTTCAGCTGTTGTTACATTACTGGCAGCTGATGTCTTTATAAGTACTCTACCATCCTTTTCTACCTATTCAAAGGACCAACTAGTACGAACTAGATCTGCTACAGGTGTTTTAGGTCTCATAACGGACTTGCTCGGAATTTGATGTCAATAATCATCATGGTCTATTCTTTGACACTGCATCAGGTCATCAGTGACAGCGCTTATAAATTAATTTCAATTATATATATAAGCTTTTGAGATCAATGCAGAAAAAAGGCGTACCACAAAAGTTCCTTATTCGAGACCTCCAAGTAAACGAAAATATCTTTTACGTGGAGTCCAGGTTAGATTAAATGAACCGAACGTCCAATATACTTGAAAAGGTCAATGATTCAGCTTCAGAACCATAAGAAGGGAAACTAGTCCTTGAAATGAAAGTCAATACTTCACTAAAGTACCTAGTACATTTATTATACGTAAGTAAGAGGTAGTGCTACAGTGCGTGGATCTAAGCAGCGCTTACGTATCAGATTATCTGGTCCCCTCAGTTCTCGTTGCCCCTATGTTACTTAAAAAATGGTGGCGCATTTAGGGAACTCGATGGTGGCTACCTTTTCTGCCTGATCGTAGAAAAGGTTTCGGTAAATTTTGAAAATATAATTATAAATCGTTTATTTCAGGCATCAAGTTACAAAAGTACATAATTATAGTCCAAGAAAATAAGGGTTTCACCTCGGAATGAGAGAAAGTCAGCTATAAAGTTGTATAAACCTTTATTATGGCACCGTAAAACTTGTCTCAAAACCTACTTATCGTAGGGTGTTCGCGACTACAGACATTCCAAGGTAAAAAAATCAATTTTTACACATTTATTGCAAATATCTCGTTTGCTATAGGTTTTATGTTATATGTATTTATAGTAAATATTGTAGAAGTTTAAATTTTCTACAACTTTTGTTTAAAAAGATGTTCTATATCTTGAACCATTTTTGAGATAGAGGGCAGAGCGCGCGTAGCTCACCAACATTTCAACCGTGTTTATTATCAAGTTCAGACTTAGTTAGGGCATGATTTAGAACCCCAGCATTGGGGTTGAATAATAAACACCCGACGATAAGTAGGTTTTGAGACATGTTTTAGGGTGCTATAATAAAGGTTTATACAACTTTATAGCTGACTTTCTCTCATTCCGAGATACTAGCCCTAATTTGACTTATTTTCCTGGACTAATAGGCCCTGCAAAATGAATACCTTACAAACTAACATACATATAACATTAAATATACCTAAGTAAAAGCTTTTAACCAACACATTACTGCGTGGTGCCACGTGCCAGCCTTCTGTATAATCGTCGGTACTTGACACCCCTCAGCCACAACTCCCCAGGCAAAAAGGTTGCAAGTCGCTTTAGAAACATCGTTTAGTGTATCAAGCAGTACGTGCGATACACGCAAATGAAATGCTATTGAATTTAAAACAAAGTTTCAGATTACGCTTACAAAATAGGATGTAGGGACATAGAAAATAAATGAATGAAATAAGTTTTATGAATATTTCTCGACTTCGGTGGTATCTACTTTAAGTCATTTTATTGGAAACATTCATGTTGGAAATAGAGGCAATTAAGCTTTATTTTAAATGACGATTTAGTTGTTGACTGTACCTATTTTTAACCGACTTCAAAAAGGAGGAGGTGTACAATTCGACGGTTTTTTTTTTGGTATGTTTGTTACGCGATTACTCTGGCAATTATAAATTGATTTTGATCATTCTTTTTTTTTTTGGTAGTTCATACTTCAGAGGTGGTCCCATATAAATTTTAACAAAATTAATTTAGCACTTTTTGAAAAAATAACAAAACAAAAAATATAAGTTTAATGTTCAAGTCGGTTCATGTTTTATTTAACTGACTTCCTGAAAGGAGGAGTTTCGTATTCGACATGGCTGCTTCCCCCAGGGTTGACTTACGGCGAGGGAACTCCTCAACGGTGAATAGTACAGACACATATTTTGTAAATGGATTTAACCATAATAGCCTGTTCTAAATTCCATCATGACATGGCTGATACACCCAGGGTTGTCTTCCGGCGAGGGAAATCCTCAACAGAGAATAGGACAGACATGACATTTTTTTGTACATACATGCATTTAATTGTGATAGTCCGTTTTAAACTTCGTCACGACGTGACTGTTAGATAATAAAAGCTTGTCTTTAAAAACATTTTAAAATTAATTTAATCAAAACTTGTTTTGAACTAAAAAGGGTAATATAAATTATTAAAAAAAAAATTAAACCGACTTCAAATCCACAAATAGGCACAGAAAAGTGAAAAATAAATTAATATAATTCATATTCACTCATATATTTGAAGTCGGTGCCAATCTTTTCCATTAGAGATTGGCAATTGCATTGGCATGTTAAATGAGTATTTTTATGAAATCATTAGGCATATAAATAGCTCTTTCTACCCTCTGGCGTGTGTGATAACACCAAGCCATCTCAACGTAAAGGAATAAATCTGGGAATTCAAACCCCACAGTCACAATTATGTTTTTACAGTAACTTAGTAAACAAAGTAATAACATGGAAATACACAAAATCGGAACTAAATCATGATCTCGTTATGATATAGTATCATGTCTATATATATTAGTTTCAATGCACGTGTTACAAAGTTGACATGTTACTTTTACGACACTAAAATTACCAAACCTCAAAATTAAAAGGGTGTCTTTGTGTGTAATACGAGTAGTTATATTAACACATACCACCACTTGAAAGTTACCACAACGTAATATTCTAAAACTCAAGTGATGCAGAATCCTAGCAAGTTCGGTAACTCATTTCGCAATGAAAAGCTGCGGAAATGAATAAAACGTTTTCTAAAAAAAAATTTGGCGAAAGAATAAACTTAGGGAACTTTGTAGACGAGACCTTCATTTCACGCAATGAGTCTTTATAAAAAGATAGATAAGGAAACCTAACACCGTAACTATATAACAGAAGCTTAGGTTGGTTGTTCATGGCTCCCACGTAGCGTTTCGTTATTTCTTTCATTTTGGGCATAACTTTCTAGGTTTCTACCTTTCTTATTTTGTGGGATCTCAGAAAGCAATTCGTTTTGTTATATTGAAGGTAATATTTCGGTAGTTTTTTGTCGAATCCAGAGACGTGATTGGAGCTTATGTATCACTGGTGTGTTCTTTATTTATTTTGCCAGGCCTGAAAAAAACGTAAACGTATTGAATTTGACAAGTTTATTTGCGACAAGTATACATTTTATCAATAATAAAAACCCGACGTCAATGTATCTTCGAAGTCCAAGGTCAAATAACGATGAAATTTATATGGGACCACTTCGTAGCTGAAACCAACGCAAAAATAATTTTCCAAATCGGTTCATAAGTGACGGAGTTCTGAGGTAACAAACATAAAAAAATAAAAATAAAAATACAAGTAGAACGGCTGTACCGCGATTAGTCCGAGAAAAATGCATCTTTGAGATTACAATAAGGTCATAAATGGCCGTCCTTCGCACTAGCTGTAGCGCAATCTACATAAATCGTTTAATTAGCGACTTCGAAAAAGGAGACGGTTCTATGTTCAACTGTATAATTTTTTATGTATGTTCACCGATTTCTCCGCCAACTGTTTACCTATTACAAAAAATCTTTTCGCGTTCAGTTCAGTATAGCCAAAGAACACTAACTATTACGTATAGCTATGAGGTGGTCGCATATAAATTTCATCGATATTTGACTTTGGACTTCGAAGACAGGTACATTATATTCTGTCTGTCTGCATTAGCATAAACTCCTCAACCAGAAAAAACGTCCAGTACCTTCGGGAACATTTTAAATCTATGTGAACAAAGTCGCGGTTATCAACTGGTAAAGTATAAAATATGGAAAAGTATTTTGTTTGCAAATAATGAAATGAATTTGAAAGGGACAGCAATTAATATTTCGACAAGTGGCTTCTTTTAACTTAAGCCCGTTTTTGCAGGAAAAAGTCTAAGAGACCGCTGCAAAAATTGTACACCCATGATTATTGTTTGACTGACGAGTTATTATAAAAATACTTTTCTCGCTACACAATATTTTGTTATTTATTTTACAGAGCCGTACTTAACAAATAACATCAATTAATCGCACATATAAAATAAACATTTGAATCTCACTCATTTAGTCATTCGCAGCGAGTGGTGACAACCGAGTGACGCAAGCACGACATTGCCCATTTTTTCATCGGTTTGTTGCGGGTGACGACAAATTAGCGGGGGGTGGGAGTGCCGCTTCTTTACGTAGTAATATTTAGTTTTCTTTGCTATTAGCCTCTATGTTCTATCTCTTTATTCTAAAGCATGGACTGAGTACATAATATATATTTCGGAAAAATATCGAATTTAATTCTACGGAGCAGGACCTTCCAGCAATTTTATTGTGATTTTCAAATAAGTGACCACATTTTTATAAATAAAAGACTATCATTGTGTCACAAAACACAATGATACGTCCTTTTTCAAATCATGAAAAAAAAATTTTTGTACTTCAATTGTATTTTTATACAATTTTAATAATATGGATAGGCTCTCGGCCTGACAATAGGTCCTTGACGTGATTAAGCTAAGCTAAGCTAAGGACTGATTTTCATTATGTTTAGAACCAGGAACTACGAGAAGGGACCATGGTCATGTCATGTGGCACTGTACCCTGATATAGAAATCATTCCAACCGGGACCTACACTCTAATATTATGACCGGCATAAATGATTATGAACAAAAATCAACACAAAAGTCTACAATTCTTCATTAAAATCTGAACGTTTCCATTGTAATTGGAGTAACAAGTAAATACTAAAACTCTTGCATATTTGTTACTACTGGCAACTTTTCTTTTCTCGCAATTTTTCATATGAATTTCCCGCAGAGTTTCTTGGTGCTATCTTCTCTAGCGGGCGTATTTCCGAAGCACTGGTAGAGTCAGTTTTCGCATTTCTTTTCAACAGACTTCAATTTGAGTATAGGAAAGAAATGGGTAAACATACTTACCTTTTTTTCAAAGTCATGTTAATATAAGTTACAATTTTTAACATATTTTATTTGTGTCATGTTTTTATGACCTTTAAAAGTGCACTTTTGTGCCTATTTAATAAATGATATTTGAACTTGACTTTGACTTTGACCGTGATCCAGTGAAGAATCCAAAAATCCTTCCGTAATGACTAACTGGAAGTCAAGAGGAACATACGTGCCGAATGTCATGTTTGTAGGCTTTATATTTATTGAGTGAATGAGACACAGGGGCCTTCGCTGCTCGCGGCTTCTCTTACGGTGGGCTTAAGCATCAATCATTGTTGTCCCAAAAAAAACACGTTTATTAAAAATTAAAATTATAAATGCCATTTGCGTTGTTGAAGTCGCCGTGTAGAATGCAGTTTCGTTCGAGTATTACGCCTTCGCGTAATAAAATGATAAGATCGCCAAATTGTAGCGGCTTGATCGACAAGAGTACGAAGAAATCTAGAGTACGAAGAAATTTGCTGACGTTTTGAACCTCAAATAAAGCCCCGGTTATCGTTGTATCGATCACCAGAGTCCCCGGCTGACGTCAGATTTGTTGTTGTAGGTACTATGGCTGGTCTGATTTTTTCATCGTCATTTGTCACCTAATTTGTGACCAACTTTTTGTAGGACGTGTGCATTGCAATATGAAACTCCAATTGTTTGACGTAGGCTGGCAGTCTTTACTAGTTTCTTTAGTTGTCTCCTTACTCTGTTTATATATTTATTTATTTATTTTTCTTTTTGTATTTCTGTTTTCTTTTCGTTATTATTTTTAGTGGTCGTCAAATAAATGGTTTATTCTTTCTTTTTTTCTTTACTTTATGACTCTAATTCTCAGCATGCCCATTGCCGGTCTATTAGTCTGGAGTACCTATGTAGACCAATGAAATTGATGTAGGTATCTATTAATCACGTCAAGAAACCCTAATCCTCAGTCGAATCCGCCCTGACCCAGATTTTTCCTTTTATAAAGGAATTGAGGACACATTTTTTTAGAATATTAAAACTTGCAAGTCAGGAACTATGATCAGTCGTAGATCCAAGCCCTTACTGGATAAGGATCGCCACTGCACTATACACCTAGTAAATACTAGGTGATACTTGCGACCCCGTCCGCGTAGAATTCGGTTTGTAGTTGTTCCCGAAGTGTCGATTTTTCAGAATAAAAAGTATCTATATGTCCAGGACCTAAAGTAAAAAAGAAAGAAAGAATAATATTTTCGAGACTACACACAAACCTAGTCTACCTATCTGCGTACCAAATTTCATCAAAATCCGCTAAGTCGTTATGAAGTGTAGTGGTACTTAACAAATACTGAATAAATAAGAATTAATTAAAACTTGAAAAAAGAGCCTCACGGGTTGAATTCATTAAAATGATCATGAACCCTTGCACATTATTAGAACCTTTACAGTTTTTTTCAACATGAGCATAAAAATATCTTTCTTTGTACAGAGAACATCGTCAGCCTGGATCCAACGGACATGATAAACGTGCCTCCGTACAGCATCAAAACATCCAAGATAGCTCAGCCTCACCTGGATTACATGGGTACGTACTTTTTATGTACTGATCAATGAGCGAGCCAGTCGTTCAGTTTTGCAAAACTTTTGCAGTGCCACCCCGAACTTCTGATACCATGCAAATATTGCAAAGTACTGGGAACTTAGGTTTAGGAAACAATGCCCTTCTAACCGAAACTCCGTAAGTTTTTTTTTTACGCCTAATAGGTCCATGTTTGGCCACTATCTCGCCTGATGTGAAGCGATGATGTGGCCTAAGATGAAGCACATAGATCTAGAGAGAGACGGCAGTTGAGCGGCTGCTCAGACCCGTCTCCCCGATGGTTTACCGAACATCATCCCGAAACACGACTAGGTCGCTTGACGGCATAGGTTTGTTCGGTGGGTGGTATTACAACCATGGCCAGAAGGCTCTGGCCATGGTTGTAATGGTAGGCACCACTCCAAAGCGCGTAAGCGGGTTTCATCACGATGTTTTCCTTCACTGTTTTAGAGCGAGCGTGCAAAATCTGCACTTAACTATAAGTCATTGGTGCAGGGCCGAGTCGGGATTCGAACCCAGGTGCGTCGGATCGAAAAGCGCACGAGTCCCCGCTGAGCCACACTCGCTCTAAGCTCTAAAGTAGACACCAACGAGTAGTCTTCGCACTTTGATTTGAGATATATTACTTCAAAAACATTGTTCATTGTAGGCAATACGTAATACTTGTATGATCAACAATCTATTTATAGCCTTTTACTTGTTCCATCATAAGCTTCGTCTTTTAACCACGTTTTTATGAAGACACTTCCTTGTTTGTCTGTCTGTCTGTCTGTCTGTCGTTCCGGGCGAAATCTTGCAACTCAAATTTCTAGTACTTCCCAATTAGTTATCCGGCTGAAACTTTCAGGGTATGCCACAACTAGATGACAATGCATTTCTAAATCCATTTATTAGCTTGCAGTGCCGACCTAACTTCACAGGGCGCATAAAAACGGGGATGTTTTAGATTATTTTTCAATCTGTCACTTTCTTGTTTAAGACTCCAGATTGCGAGTGAGTTCACATAAAACGACGACTTGAAATCTAGTACAATCATGATCAAGGCCTGCATAGATGACGGACGGCCCAACACGTGCGTTTTGGTCCGCGTAAATAGAACTCGTGGAATCGTTGGCACCAACACAAACGACGAACAAAAGTCAGCTTAAAAAATCCCCGCGTACTATTTTTGTCGAGGAAAAAGTTACGAAAATGTCCTTTGTCTGCGTAGGTTTTGAAGATCTCACAACACTCAACTCTTAATAGGGTTGTTAGTTTTTTTTAATATAGATTTTACAGCTCACATAAGTTTTGTATTCGCAAAGCTCTTGGAGTGACTCAGCTGGCTGAAATTGTCTCTCATTTCGTAGTATTGTGCTTATACACTGTGTTTCGTTTTTTATGAGAGTGTTTGCTAACAAGCAGATAATTTCTTACACAATACTTTTCAGAAAGTGTTTTAAATTAACTACAATGAATATAAATAGCCATGAAAAATACTATTTCAATTAAATAACGCTCTAAAAGTACCTAAAACTATGTTTAAATATTATGTTTCAAATATTGCCGCGCAAAAGGTCACCTCGAAACATGTGACGTCATATGAAGGTAGAAAACTACAAACTCTTCGAAATAAAACTTGCAAAGACCTTTTAAATACGTTTTGTGAAGTTTGGGAACTACATTGTAGTAATGGAACGAAAAAATTAGCAAAAATACATTTTATGAAAAGCAAAAACGTAAAATAAACATAAGCTTGATTCACGGCATTTGCCTAGAAATGACGTCATGCGCTGTGATTGTTGTTTCGTTTGAGATGAAGAACAGATTAAAAATGTCAGATTTAAAAATATAAATCATTATTATTTCACAAAAATATTGATTGAATGATCTTTCTGGTTCGACGAACATTCGTTCTAACTACATTTTAGAGTTTTTCTCGATTACTGTCCGATCCCCTATTCTATCCAGTGGCATACGGGTACAAGTGTAGCGCTAGTCAGTAGGTCACGACTTTGAGAGTCCTAATCTTAACTCAACTGATTTAGAATCAATAGGCGCAGACGAGTATTTTTTATGAAATTAGGTGATGAAACGAACAAGTCGTTCGCCTGATGGTAAGCGCCACGCCTGCCTATAACAATTTGCAGTGCCACCCAGAACTTTTAATACCATAAAAAGCACTGCGTAGCACTGCATTGCGCTCATCACCCCGAGACATCCGCATACGCCCAGTAACTTCGCTGGCTACAAACCGGAACACAGTAATGCTTGCACACTACTGCTTGGCGGCAGATTAACTGACAAAGCTGTGGTACCTACCCAGACGACCTACCGCACACAATAGGCCTACAAGTAGAGTAGCTCCGTTATCAACATCCAATCCGATTCCAATTAAAGCGGTGCATTGGTAACAAGCACACAGTCCCGAGCTCAATAACCAGCTCAATAACCATACAACGTTCCACCTGCCACCCGGTTGAGGTAACAAAAGATCGAGACATCTGGGCGCCGCCGTTACAGCTATAATATTGTAACTAGGCCATCGAGATTACGGATTCGGTACGGCTTCCAGTGGGTTAATTAGGTCAATTCAAAGCAGACTTAAGGAGCACATATTTCCTGAGCTTTTACTAGTAGCACAGTTCGGAAAACTGTGCTATTTGTACTTATTCTGTGCTAGTAAATACGTTCCAGGTATCTGTTGAAGATTATGTGGTTATTAGTTTTTAATAATTTGTTCTATCTTTATTATTTATGGTGTAGAATTTTCAGATCATTTTATCAGTTATAAAAATGTATGCAAAATGTTTAGAAAGTCTGCACTTGCCTAAGGCGTTTTCAAAGAGATGCTCTCAGCATATTTTAAAAAGTTTTAAATGTCTTCCTTTTTGTATTTTTTTTTAAGATCGCAATATCTAATGCTCAAAAGGATACAGGTAACGGCAAAGTTTAAAATAAGATATGTGTAAAACTTGCATTTTCAAAATTTTGGTTTTTGCATTTAGCCAGGTCAATTTGCTATATTCCTGTGTTCTTTGCAGCCCCAGAGGCCCAGATCAACGGGCAGTGCAACATCCTGTCCGACATGTTCTCGCTAGGGCTGGTCGTGTGCGCCGTGTACAACCAAGGCAAGCCGCTCGTGCAGGCCGGATGCAATCCTATGAGTTATATCAAGCAAGTGGAACACGTAAGTAGACATAGAGTAGTAGTAGAATCCAATTCACGAGTGAAAGTAGGTACGCACTATCTTGGCGTGCTATCGCATCATCATCATCATCATCAGCCCATTATGTTCCCCTTGCTGGGACACGGGCCTTTTCTCATAGAGAGAGAGAATAAGCCATAATCCACCACGCTGACCCAGTGCGGGTTGGTGGATGTCACATGTCCTTGAATTTTTGTGATAAATTCTTGGACGTGCCGGTTTCCTCACGATGTTTTCCTTCACCGTTTTTAGAGCGAGTGTTAAATCCGCACATAACTTAAGAAAGTCAGTGGTGCGGGGCCAACGGGATTCGAGCTCGGGTGCGTTGGATTGAAAGTCACACGTGCTCCCACTGAGCCACACTCGCTCTTCAACACTTACTATCGCATCAACACTTACTATCAACTAATAATGATCAACGGTAAGCCTACATACAATAAAAGAAACAAACCTTATGTATTTTGCAGCATGTATGTTTCAGCCAGACCTTACATAGTAAATAAAATACAATTCAGCTGTAATTAAATAAAAGAACACAACAGAATAGATGACAAAAAAATTAAAAACAATTAGAAAGAGATATTAGCATAACTAAAACCAACGAAAAATCGTTTATTTCTCTGAATTTCTCTGGTTTATCCACATATATCAGGTTTAACTTGCTGCGCCACATGAAGCATGCCAGGCGCGAGGCTCATTTTCCCCAATTCGTTGTCTAAACCAACTAACTAGGTGATTCTGAAAATTGTTAGCCACAGAATAAATACAATCACTTTTTTCTTGAAACTATTTTGAATTGACGGCTAATTTCAATACAAATCTCTTTGGTGAATATCATTGGCCGCCTATGTGTAGTTCGTTTTATAAATATTTTTAAAGATTATCTCCATGATAAAAATTGTATATACGGAAAGATTATCTGACACTCTTTTTTTTTTTGCAACAATGTCCGTTTCGCGGGAAGCTTTTCGTGTTTTGATTTTTTATGAGATTATAAATGAGGGTTAGCCTTCAAGGAATCTCACAAAAATTTACAAGCTGCATTGTGGAAGTCTGCTCCTGCGTTAGCATCAGTTACTTATTGGTTTCGTGAATTTAAACGTGGTCGAGAGAACCTAAACGATGACCCCAGACCCGGCCGACCTACAACTCATGAAAATAAGTAACAGTAACTCATGAAAATTTCATCAAGGTAGAGTGGCTATTGCGGGAGAATAGACACATTACACATCGAGAGATTCAGGCTTAACTGAAGATGAAGAAGCCGTTTACACCATCCTGCATGAGCAATTTAAAGTTAGGAAGCTTGCTTCGCGATAGATACCTCAATATCTCACCGAAGAGCAAAAATCCCGTCGTGTTGCAAATTTATGCTAGAAAAGTTTGAAGGAGGAACTTCGCAAAACGTATCCTACATCCTTACAACTGACGAAACTTGGATCTACAGCTACGATTCTCTCACGACGCCAATTTCACTAACAATTTTTGAAACACGCCACGTAATATTGACAAGTAGAATTTTCTGAAGTACCAGTATTTTTTATATTTCACAATAAGAATCAATTTTTTTCTCATCTTAGATTAATAAAAACAAAGGTTAGGTTATGGATCTAACATTGATATACTGATAAGCCCCTTTACGGGTCCGACACGGTTATTGTTACTTACTGTATGATCGTGAAAAGTCATAGATATAATAATAATATAAATATTATTCATTGAATATTACTTCAAGTTGAAAGTGCAACATTGTACGTCATAAACAATAGAGTTTTTTTTAACGGCATACACTTCGTGAGGCGAAAAACTATGCGCAGGCATTTTAAAGGTATAATAAATCAAAGAAATAAACAAGGTCGGTTATAAAACGTGTAGGATGAAAAAATACACAACTTGATTTATACTTTGTCAACATTCAATAATTAGTAAAAGTCGTAAGTTAAATAACGTAAAAAAATCTTCACCCCAGTAATGTGGGTAGTACCCTCGTAGTACCTATATCAAGAAAAACTAAAAATTACTACCTTTATATGCTATTAATTATCGTCCACAAGTATTGTGTACTCTAAAGGTTTCAGACCAGCAATTTAAACGTGAGTATAAGCTCGTTTTCGGAAGCGCATGTAGGCGCGTATAGGCGCGCCTTCTGCCACACGCGCGACTTGTATGAGCGTTGACGCGCTTATAAGCTCGTATAAGCGCGAGCCGCGAGAGACGCCTCCCATGTTGATACTGACTCATCACTACCTGTTATGTATATTGATACTGACTCATCACTACCTGTGTATTCGCCCGTGTACACGAGTCCGGAATTTTTGAAGCGCGAAATGTAGCGCGCGTGTAAGCGCATAGGTATGCCCAAACGACCGTATACGCGCAGAAAAAAACGATAGTCTGAAACCGGTCTAAACACTGCCAGCAGAGCTACTTATATATACTAAAATCTAACCAATCTACGAAATTTGTTTGTTTAGTTTTAGATTTTTAGGTGCCAACCAAAATTGCCGATTCCTGTTGTTTAGCATAAGAAATATATGAAAGTAAAATGTTAAATATCACAACAAACCAAGCATTCGGCCCAAAATCTTCACAGAATGAAATCTGTATAAGATACGGCCGGCGTGTGTTAATGGTGACTAAATGTGCCTACATTCGTAAAAAGAATCCATTTTAATCTACTTTCATTGAATAGCTTTTCCTGCATTTCGTATGAAAGGAACAAGGAAAACGGTCCAAAACCATTTGGTAATAAACATTAACTTATGTGACACTCGACGAAAAAAATGATGGCGTGGCATGGCGCTGCAACTTATGGTGTGTTGCTTCCCATTAGGTAATCAATCTACTCAACTAGTTACTCAGTTATATCAGGCCTAGCGCACTCCGCACTGTAGGTACGAAGCTACAAGTACATAGCTGGACACCGACGGCGGGTCGCGCGTCGTTACACGTGCCGCGTCAGAAGAGATAAGAGCTATGCGATAGAAAGAGAGGCGCTCTGTAGGTTAATATGACTGGTAGGTATGCAGCGCTACGCGAGATGAATTGAATTTTATTGCGTCATAGCAAGAGTCGCTATTTGTTTAAATTTCTTTGCGGAGTGATGCTTCTGTCCCTTAGTATTCTGTGGTTATACTAAAAGAAACTGCACAATGTTGGCACTCGAGTTTTGGCTAGAAGGAAATCCCATTGCTAGTTTTAGTGTTTTATAAATTGTATGTATGTTAGTCTTTATAAAAGTTCATATTTGTATGGGCCTCTGGTACTTTTACTTTGTTAACTGTGCCATTTCTCGCAATAAATGATAATTTTATTTATTTGTTACACTCGTAATATTTTACCTTCACTAATTTGTTTTATTTTTTTATTTCTGATGAATTCAAATCCGCATCTCTGTCTAGGTCTATTTATAATAAAGTCGCTAAGACGCTTTATTTAGCAGGGATGTTGGAGATACCATTCATATCGACTGCCTTTGAGAAGACCTCATTAAAGGACACAATGGAAGTAGGTCAAATTGAGTTTATTTATACTGATTTAACGTGCGAGTCATGTGTCTCAAAAGTTTCAATAATAAAGGTACTATAAAATTATTTTCTTAATGAAAATTTCAAAAACGGAAAGGAGACGGTAACATTTCTCTTGAAGGAAATTTATATTGCTCGGGCAGAGATCGAACCTGCGTCTTCCGAATACCGTACGACGCCTTAACCACTGCCAACTGCTGAGCTACCAAATTTCTTCTATCTTTCTTATATCGTTTAACGGGGACGATTCTATTCGATTTTATTCGAGCAATATTATTTTTCTTTTTCCTAATTGTTTTAAATCTTAAGACGGTAACATTCGTGTATTTTTTATGTTAATGGAAGATAATGGTGCTAAATGCTAATGCTAATGTGTACCTAGTATATGTATGTTTATGTAGGCATTTATAATGTTGCTATTGTATGGTATCTATTATTTTATTATTGTAGTTTATTTTATTGACATTGTTTATATTTTTATTATTTTTGTAGACCTTATCCCGTCTTTAACATTTTGATAATTCATCTCCATCCGAAGGTTGGTAAGAAGATATCGCTTTTAGCGATAATCGCGCCCATTGTAATACTATTTTTAATTGTTTTTACGAAATGTCTTTAATTTAATGTTTGCAATAAAGTGTTCATCTCTCTATCTAAAACAGAACGTACGTACACTGTACTCTCAAACTAAGGTGAAATTTAATGATCCGAAGTCTCTTGTGCTTCTTGTTGGAACTTTTGACAGTGAAATTGTTTAAGCATTATGAAAGAAAGAAAGAAAGAAAACATTTATTTTGACAAAACTGCACACGGTACAACAATGATCACAACACAATAAAAAAATAATAATAATTGAAATACTCGGTGCTTGTGTACGAGAATCGCTGCCGTGCACAGTGACGTCAAAAAAGGTCTGAACTCAGCATAATGCTGTGGATAAATCCACAATGATGGTTTTCACCTCTGGTGACGCACGTGAAAAATACACGTCTTGAAACAGTAAATAAAGTGACGATGACGAAATGATAACAATAGAATAAAATTATATATGTACCTACTTATTTCACACCAAGAGATGGAAGCAAAATAAATCATTATAAAGAAACATGCAAGCAACGTCTTTCCTATAAATAAAATAGTAACTAACTGACAAAGCTATGCCGTCAAGCAACCGTAGTATTTCGTGATGATGTCCTGTTATCCATCAAGGAGACAGATCTGAGCAGTTCCTCAACTGCCCTTCTTTAGATGTATGTGCTCCATTTTCAGCCACAACGTCGCTTGACATGAGCCTAAATTTAAAAATTTATTTTTCAACGCACTTTCTCATAAAGTGGCTCTATGGTCACCGCAATTAGGCACAGAATGACACCCATATTCAAACTGTGACTTTTTCATTGCTATAACTCACTAGTGAGTTATAGTTTATTATATTATATTTTATTGGTTGAGGTGTTTTGTTCTTAAAAAAGTTTTCATTCAAAAAAAGATCGTGTTTAATAGAACAAATAAATTAATGTTCCTTTTGCTTACTCATTTCATGCAACTTCTTATTTAAATAGATAATTTTAACTCGTACGTGTTTTAATAAATAAAACTTTCACTCAAATATAAGCTTTGTTTTCTCTGTAATAAAAGAAACCTTTAAATTCCCCATTTTGTACGCGCGGAAAATAAAAAAAAGCCTCATCTCTTTAGTCTGTGGCTGATCGCAATGCGCGCGCATAGGAAAACTGATTAATTTTTCCCGCCATAGCGAATCATTTTTCACAACTCGTTTTCACTGTTGAAAATGAGTTTTTATTGTTATTTTATTCACAAGTGTGTTGAAAAACGTCGTATGATACACGTGTGTATTGACGATTACCGTCCTCGGCTCTCTTAAGACCCTCACCTAACGGCTCGGGTCTCAATGGCGCCTCAGCGGTAATCACCAACATTACACACTAGTACCATAATGTACTAAAAAAGTGTTTATTTTTTACTAAATAAATGTTATTTTTCAGTTAAAGACTTTCTCAATGATAACAATTTAATTAATGCAATGGAATCAGGCCCGCTACACATATGTCCCTCAAGCGCCAATCGTATGTCGTGTTGAGCTTGAATTAAGGTATAGCGTCACTGCGACTAATAAGAGACGGTCTAATTATTGCCGATTCAGGCAAGAAATCGAATTAATCTCATTCATTTATACAAAAATACAATGACTACGAGTTGAGATAAACTTAATGGGACACTATATGGCATCATAAGGCATTGTGGCAGTGAATCTACACCTTAATATGAGCTCAACACGATATACGATTGGCGCTTGAGGGACATATGGGTAGGGGGGCAGGCGTGACGTTGCGGAAATTTATCTCAAAACTGAAACGCAATGAAAATATGTAGTGTAATCCCGCTGAATATTATGTAGGATCTTGTTAGAATAATATAATATTTATGGGGTTGATTGCAAATGTAAAATGAATTAAAATTAAAATATATATTATATAGAGATATATATATATATAAGTAATACCTCCGCTTTTTTTATAAATACATTTGTATATCATCATATATATAAAATTCTCGTGTCACAATGTTAGTCGCCTTACTCCTCCGAAACGGCTTTACTGATTTTTACCAAATTTTATATGCATATTCAGTAGGTCTGAGAATCGGCTACTATCTATTTTTCATACCCCTAAGTGATAAGGGTTGTTCACCCTTAACATTTTTTTTAATTTATATGGCAAAACAACGTTTGCCGGGTCAGCTAGTTTAATAATAAATATGGTAATGAGCGCTGAGAGTCTCTCGTTTCAGCGTTCGGCGAGTCGACACCTGATGATGCCGTCGTCCAGACGGCGAAACACGTGTCGTATTAGGAGGGTTGTTGTTAGGACTTTCTTTATTTAACATTATTTATTATTTACTTAATTAATACATTATTTACCTTTAAATATTAAACTCATTACCATATTTATTATTAAATATACAAATAAATTTATAAAATAGCGGAGGGATTACTTATATAAATATATTTTAATTCATTTTACATTTGCAATCAACCCCATACATATTATATTATTCCAACAACAACCTACATAATATTCAGCTGGATTACACTACATATTTTCATTGCGTTTCACAATTTAATTACTTGATCTCTAATTTGATGACAATACTAATAATAATTACAACTTCTGACATTTTTTATTATTATTTAAAATTTGAATATGAAATAAATAAATAAAATCATGTTTGATAATAAAACTGTTAAATATTTGTACCTTCGCCTACAAAGGCCGAATATTGTTGGTCAAAACTACTGCTATATTGTAACCGAAATTCTTACAAATAAACTAATTTCATTTCATTTCATAGATAGTGGTTGATCATAGATCTTTATTTTTATTTTATTTTATTTATTTTTGGTAATCTTACAGCTAGGTTTAAAGTATGTTGTAGGATGTTTAATAAGATAAAACATCTTCCATGCATACGATGCGTGGTAAATATTTTAGTAAAGTTTACTTTGCAGTTTTTAACTTCATGAAATTATTTTTCTACATGTGGATAGTAGAGAGTGAAGTTTCAAAATTTTCTTCGAAGTATCTTCTAAGATATGCCCATTAGTTTTTTTATGACGTAACCGCCCAACAATTTTTCCTTTCATTAAGTTTCCATTGAAAACTGGTCTAACCTGTTTCACTGAATAGAGCTTTAATTGTCAATAAAAACTGAATACATCCATAACGGCAAATTCAGGCTTTAAGCTTCTCCAGCTTTTATAGTAGAAATTCATTCAAACAGTTTTTGTTTCAGTAGTTTTTATTACTATATAGCTGCAGTTGAATGGGACATAAACTATAGTACCCAATGAGGAATATGCATGAATTCTTTTATTTTATTGCTGCTTCATAAATAAGTTTCAAAATAGGGCATTATTTTGAAGTCGAGTTCGAGTCGCGCGATATTACCGCCCATACGACGTACCCAAGCCAAGCAGCAAGGACTTCGTCGTTACGTTTTAAAAATATATACGAATATCTATCATTATAAACTATCTACATGATTAAATTAGCAGTAATATTATTAGTAATTAATTGTATTTTATTATAAAAATTATTAGTATTATAAAAATACAAAGGTAATAAAAGTAATATTGAATCAAACAAAGTTTCAGAGTGACGTACAAATACGTGTTTTAACACGACTTACCTAACTTACTTGTGTTACTGACGCAACGCTAATGCGTAAGTAACTAAGGCGTTGCGTCAGTAACACAAGAATAAGTCAATATTTATAAGACGAGACTATTCTGGAGCCAGCCTACCATTTTTCCGCATGACGTCGGAGTGATGCAGGTCGTGTATACGAGCATTAGATTAACCGTTCATCCAGAAATGTTGAGGTAATTCGTGAACTCAGCCAGCGGAATGTATGACACGTTTGATGGCATTTTATGGAATAAACATCGAGAGATATTGTAAGACATGATAGATATATTCGTGAATGTGAAAATATGAAATGCACGACAAAAGGCAAACGACTTGCTTATCATCTTGTTGCTCAGTTCCATAAAATCCTATCCCATTAATATTATAAATGCGAAAGTTTGTTAGCATGGATGTATGGATGTTTGTTACACAATCACGCATTAATTACTGAACGGATATTGATGAAATTTGGTATATTGGTACTTCAGGTCCTGGAAAAAGACATAGGCTACTTTTTATCCCGGGAAACTGCGGGGAAATTTAGATTTTATAATTAAAGATGATACTCGCTGAAAATAATCATAGTAAGGTACATCATTATAGTCATTATACACTCGAGAGCAATGAATCCGGGTCACTTAAAGAATCCTAAAAATCTCGGAAACTAAAAATGCTAGGTTAATGCAATAAATTGTATTTAATAGACAATGTAATACTCCTTAAATGAAGGTATTAAAACTTCTTAGTTATTGTAAAGTTATATCATAAAAAAATCAAATTTGAAAAAGGGCCACTTTCGAAGATGGAACTACGAAATTACAGCATTTGGTTTTGCTTTTGTTTGTAATCTGTCATTTATGTGGGTACATAAACCATGTTGATAGTGCTCTATATTCATTATTCAAGCTGAAATTATGTCGCTTACGCCTGAAGAATGCACCAGAATACTTACAATGCTGGAAACCGGCCGGAGTCAGCGCGATACAGCCAGGACTGTCGGTGTGTCGCTGTCAACAGTACAAAGAGTTCTCCGACGTTACGAAGAAACTGGTTCTAACCTACGCAGACCAGGAACGGGCAGAACCAGGTGTACCACAGCACGAGAAGACCGATACTTGGTGAACACCATGCTTCGAAATCGCTTTCTCACAGGAACTGAACTCACCAATCAGTTTCGACGCCTCGGAGGAAGTAACCCAAGTGCATGGACAGTAAGACGTCGGCTTGCTGAATCTAACTTAAAACCCCTTAGACCTGCAAACGGCCCTAAACTGGAGCGTGGGCATCGTATTTCGAGACTAAGATATGCCCAGAGCCACGTAAATTGGAGTATTGAAGATTGGTCAAAAGTTATGTTCTCCGACGAATCAAAATTTATGCTCTACAAGCACGATGGAAGACACAGAGTGTATCGAAGACCAGGGGAAAGATTCAAGCAAGCATGCATCGAAGAAAAAGTAGCCTACGGTGGTGGGTCTGTACTTGTGTGGGCCGGAATTTCTTCTGAAAGTCGCACAGAGCTGGTGATCATAGAAAACAGCTCTTTAACTAGCGTAAAATATGTGGAAGAAATCCTCAATGATCACGTTGGTCCATTTATGGTCAATTTAGGTGAGGATGCTATATTTATGCATGACAATGCCCGACCTCATACAGGTAGGATTGTGAATGACTACCTTCAAGAGATGAACATTACTCGTATGGAGTGGCCAGCGCGCAGCCCGGATATCAACCCGATCGAGCATGCTTGGGACGAGCTAGGCAGATGCGTAAAACAACGAAACCCTCCCCCAATCACGCTTCGTGAGCTCAAAATTGCTCTCACAGAGGAATGGGAGAATATTCCCCAAAATCGTATAAGGAACTTGGTGTACAGCATGCCAAACCGCGTAAACGCAGTAATGGAAGCACGAGGAGGCAATACGAAGTATTAAAATTCAAGAAAATCGTAATAAAGTTCAAAAATTTCATGTTTCCTATTTTTGTTTTAAGGAGAGATCAGCAGTTTTTTTCTTTATGTAATTTTGTGTTAATAAAATGTATGGTGACTCATATTTTTTTACTTTCATTTAAGGAGTATTACATTGTCTATTAAATACAATTTATTGCATTAACCTATCATTTTTAGTTTCCGAGATTTTTAACATTCTTTAAGTGACCCGGATTCATTGCTCTCGAGTGTAGATTCATAGCCACAGTTTAAAACCTTTATATGCTAACAATAATGCCTATCCGTCTTTCTTCTATACGAGCCAAGCTTACTGAACTTATCCGATGAAAGGCCAGTTGACTCACGAGATGGAAGTAAGCCTACTTTAGTATATTTTGCATTGTTTATTTATTATTGTACTTTCTCTTGACTATGACCGTCAGAAAAATTAAAAATCACCCAAGCACGGCGCAATTTGAATCTTAGGGCATGCAGGGTTTTTCCTTATTTCTCCAAAGTATAATACTTGTTTTTGCTCAATGAAATAAATCTGTAGATAACTGAAACTTTGTTTTATCACAATGCCTGCATGATAAACTGACACAGCTCTTCTAACGATAACGCAACACTGTAACGAGAAACAAAATTAAAGGATATAAAAATAAACTTATCAACGAAAAAATATTTGTCTATTTCAATCTGCAATGCGATGATAAGAGAAATGAATGAAAAATTAAATACTTGTTATAAAGTTGTGAAAATGTCAAGGAGGCATTTTATAGGGCACAGGCTACTTTTAAAGTTTATTTGTGCAATCAAGAGGGATGCTACCAGATGGAATAATACGAGTTTCTCAGATAATGGTAAGTTCGAAAGTAATCCAAAGCACACCTCCCACGTTCTGGATGCCTCAACGAGCTGTCCTGAAAGAGACGGCGGGACGAGCTTAACTCCTACTGCAACAAATGGACTAAGCGTGTAAGTATCAATCGCGAAGATTGGAAACAGCGGAGGGAGATCTTTACTCTTCAGTGGGCCGATCACGGCTAAAAATAATAATAGGTATTGACAATCTCTTACCGGTACAGTTGTTGCGATTATTATAGGTATCACTTGTTCCACTAGAGCGGTCTCCAAAGTTAGTAATAGTTGCTAAATATGGTGCGATATATACCTCGTCGAACATGGTGCTTGCAAAGACCATGCGCGGGAAGTTCGCACGTTCTTACGTACGAATAAAAAAAACTTAAACACTACAGAAATAAACACTGCACAGAGTAGTTCACAAGACCGGAATGAAAGAAAAAAAATTTACAACGTTAAAATATATCAAATAAAATGTATACAAATCTTAATCGATAAACTTCATTACATTACTGCGCGGAATTTTATTGTATAACTATACAAACAACGCGAAATTTAATTTAGTTAAATATACATGGCATTATTAAAGCATTGATAACAATGTTGTACCTACCACAAATAGTTAAAATGTAATACTTTTCGTTGATATGATAGGTATTACGTAGGTACGTGTTTTTGAAGTTTACTGTGGCTTATTGGTACGAAATTTGTACGACTTGGATAGCTTATCTTTTTGTTTTTATATAATACCTACATATCTTTATTCCCAATCCTAACAAGAGATGGCCAATTCATTTATCTTCGGGGTACCATAGAGGTTAAGAAGTTTATCTGTATCTGTATAGAATGCCACGTCAGTCGTAAGTAAAATATGTGACAGGCTAACAATAAGCTGGTATAATATCAATGTTCATATGATGTATGTAAGTCGGATTAAGTCCATCCTCCATTGAAAACGTCTTGTATATATATCTATAAATCAAGCACTAGGTGGACTAAGCCGCACTTGAACTACCTATTGTACTCGACATATAGTCTTCCTACAACAAAACAACTAGTTTCCTATTATAGCACTTTCGAGTCAGTTGGTTCAGTTGGTTCAGTTGGTTTGGTACAACGTTGTATGTTATAACAAATCATCACACCTGTTAATATGTTCAATGAGAGGTTACGTTTACGGCTCTATACATAGTGTGTACTTAAATTAAATAAGATATTGGTTTGCATGTCAAAATTGGAACCGTTGGAAATACTGAAAAATTGTCTGAAGACAATCAACCATCCAAACTCATCTATAATATCTACTCATTGGCTAAAACCGTAGTCATTTTGTAGTTTGTTTTCCGGACCACAGGTATGAATTAGTCTGTGATAAAAGTTAGATTCTGGGCTAAGACATATACCTACCTACTATTTTTCGGGATAAAACGTATCCCATGTCTTAACCCGGAAATTTCTCTACGCGGACGAAACAGCGGGGCGTAGCTAGAGAAATACGGTTACGAAAACAGGACAACGCTGAGTTTGCTTGTCTCTTCTGGAAAGCCAGTCACAATACATTCCAATAACAGCACCGTTCTTCGCCCCTTCTCACGATGTTTTACGTTTGCAGATCTCCGAGCAGCTCAAGATGGTGATGCCGCGTATACCGCACGCGTTACAAGAAGCTGTCTCCCGTTTGCTGTCAAAGGATCCGCACCCACGCCCCACCACGCAACTATTGCCGCTCATAAAATACTTCAAGTGAGTTAACCCTGCAGAGCAGCCGTTTTTTAAAATGATAATGATGTCCTGTTCATTAACCCCGTCAGGCGTAGACCTTCGCGGACTTTCGCAAACTTCAAGCTCAAATCTGCAATCAATCATAGTTAACCTTATTAAGAAAGAAAGAAAGAAAGAAAGAAAGAAATATTTTTGACAAGACTGCACACAACAATCAATAGTACATACACAAGTGTAGAAGAACAAAATAAGACAAATTAAGAAGACCAAGACTAATCATTACGTGTGCGCATTTTGCTTGAAGACTATTTATCCACCCGCTTGCTGATAATGTTTTGTCCTTGATTACACCTATTACATATTTACATTTTTACTGTAGTCGGCACGTTCTGTAAGCGGTGTAGTTCGTGAACGTACATTTCATAAATGAAACTCAACCTTTTCAAAAATAAAAACAACATAGCCTCGGCTTTTATCTCCGTGAAAAAATCAAACATGAACTAGTATGTAAAACTAGTATGTAAATATTTCCAGAAACGAATACTTCAAATTCTTTATGCACCATAATACCTATATCCAATTCATAAAAGAGTTGAGAGCGCGCATAAGATGCGCCTAATGTTGTCAAGCACAAACTTTTGATTAACAATAAATTTTCATTTTCATTTTCATAAAAAGGCATTTATGGTCGTTATTTGATGGTATTAATGTTTTTGGCGTCCGGTATAGGTAGGTAAGTAGGTACCTAAGTGACCTATAGCATTCGAATTGTAGAATTCGCGATTCCGTTTTTTTTAATGGCTAGCCGTTATGTATTACAGCAAACAGGAATTATACAATTTGGTTGCAACATACAGTTAGGATAAGACAGATTCAATGCCTAACTTGAATGAACGGGTACCAACATTAAAAAGTGTAGGTGTTCCCTAGAGAGGTGCACGAGCGAGCCTGCCATCAACGCGCTGCAATTCCTGGACGTCATCTCCACAAAGGACGCCAGCCAGAGGAACCACTTCTACAAAGTCACGCTGATGGAAAGCCTGCCTCATATACCAAAGGTAATATTATGAACTAGCGACCCGCCCCGGCTTCGCACGGTTATGATACATATAAACCTTCCTCTTCACTCTGTCTATTAAAGAAAACCGCATCAAAATCCGTTGCGTAGTTTTAAAGATTTAAGCATACATAGGGATATAGGGATATAGGGACAGAGAAAGCGACTTTGTTTTATACAATGTAGGATTCACTAGAGATTCCGTTCGCGTAAAATTCGGTTTATAGTTGTTACCTAAAGAAGTGTTCGTTTTCGGGATAAAAAGTATCCATCCTGTACTAGAACCTACATAGAGTACTAATGATGATGTGATTATATTTTTCCAAAACGATAGCCTTAGTCGAGAAGTAAGCATATCGACTCATACCTAGGTTGTTCCGAAAATTGTTAGCCACAGAATAAATACAATCTAATTTTTCTTAAAACTATTTTGTTTTGGCGACTAATTTTAATTAACCAATTATGTGTTGTGTGCTTCATTTTTATATTTTTAAAGATTATCTGACCATGATTATATTATCTAATATAATGTGTAATAATGTGTACCTAGTATAAGTAAGTTTATTTTATTGAAATTGTTTATATGTTTATATTATTATTGTAGATCTTACATCCCCATCTTTGACATATTTATAATTCCTATCCATCCAAAGGTTGCCTGGAAGAACGCTTTTAGCGAAAAGGCCGCCCATTGTAACACTTTCTTTAATTGTTTTTAGTTATGTCTGAAAATTAATGTTTGTAATAAAGTGTTCATCTATCTATCTATCTGACACTCTTCTTTTTAACCGACTTAAAAAAGGAACAGGTTTTCTATTAGATTGTTTTTTATATATAAAAATATATATTATGTTTTCAATGTGATCAATTTTGTATGTATACAAAATTGATCCGATTCGATCTGTAAATTCTTTCACTTCAGTTTAAAGAACATTTATTCTCTTCAAGAAATTACAAAAAAAAATACTTATAAAGAGAATTTACTAAACTTATAAATTTAAAACAATGAGCATGCATTAACTAGGTACTTAAGTCTAAGGAAACTCAATACGTAGGATTCAAACAGTGCATTAATCATTTGTTTTAGACTATTATAATTACATATTTCAAAGATATCTCTTATTAGCTATACGACCGCCCATAGTATTACGTGGTGCTATGTAAGTTTCGCTTAGGTACATAACGTTAAGATATCCCCAATGGCTTTATTATTATTATTAAGAGCCTGTTTAGTCCCACTGCAGGGCAAAGGCCTCCCTACCCTCCCTCCACTTATCTCTATCCATTGCCACAATAGACCAATCTTTAAGGTGAGAGTCTAGCTCGTCCCGCCATCTCCTTGGTCTGCCGCGAAGTCGTTTGCAATCGTATGGGGCCCACTGGGTAGTAGTTTTGGCCCAGAGACCATCCGACATGCGGCAGACATGTCCAGCCCAGTCCCATTTGAGTGCTGCTGCTTTTTGGGTCACATCTGCTATCTGAGTCCTGGAGCGCAGTATGGCTTTAATTTTAGCTATAATTTAAGCTTTAATTTTACGCAGGTTACGTCGCCGGGTATCTACTAGTGCATATTATATTGGTTCAGGGAATGCATTGACGACATTTCGATTGACACAGAACGTACCTCATGGTTATAATTGAAAAAGGCGGTCTTATCCGTAATAAACGATCTTTTTCAGACAATCTTTGGATGTTGAGGGTTTGTATGGCAAAACGGTGGTATTTATGTATTTAATACATTTATATAAATGTATCAGGCTATTTGTATATCGCAATAATTATTTATTTAAATCGACAAATTATCCTTGTAAGTAATCAAATATCTGCCTGAACTCCTTCCAAACCTAAACACTTATGCGAGAGGGAGGGTGATCAGATTACGCTTATACTCGTAGCATAGGGACACGTGGAACAAATAGGGAAGACTTATTTAGAAGTCAAACGCTAAATCTATGTATGTGTAGAATAAATCTATCCTACTAATGTTATAAATGCAAAAGTTTCTAAGGATGGATAGATGGATAGATGGATAGATGGATAGATGGATAGATGGATAGATGGATAGATGGATAGATGGATAGATGGATAGATGGATAGATGGATAGATGGATAGATGGATAGATGGATAGATGGATAGATGGATAGATGGATAGATGGATAGATGGATAGATGGATAGATGGATAGATGGATAGATGGATAGATGGATAGATGGATAGATGGATAGATGGATAGATGGATAGATGGATAGATGGATAGATGGATAGATGGATAGATGGATAGATGGATAGATGGATAGATGGATAGATGGATAGATGGATAGATGGATAGATGGATAGATGGATAGATGGATAGATGGATAGATGGATAGATGGATAGATGGATAGATGGATAGATGGATAGATGGATAGATGGATAGATGGATAGATGGATAGATGGATAGATGGATAGATGGATAGATGGATAGATGGATAGATGGATAGATGGATAGATGGATAGATGGATAGATGGATAGATGGATAGATGGATAGATGGATAGATGGATAGATGGATAGATGGATAGATGGATAGATGGATAGATGGATAGATGGATAGATGGATAGATGGATAGATGGATAGATGGATAGATGGATGGATAGTTGTTACTCAAGCAAGTATAAACTACTGAACATATTTTGATGAAATTTAGACATAGGCTACTTTTTATTCCGGGAAACCGCGGGTAGAATAAATTATTACTCTTGGAATAATCATAGGTATGTATCGTTAGTAGCACAGAACTAGGTATATATTTACTCGTGGTAGGTCTCTCGTATGCTTTGCCAGTTATTCTGCCGCCAAGCAGGAGTGCGCAATAATTACTGTGTGAAATTACTGGGCATATGAGACTTAATATTTGTTGTCTCGGGGTGATGAGCGCTATGCAGTACTACGCAGTGCTTTTTATGGTATTCAAAGTTCTGGGTGGCACTGCAATTGTTATGTGCAGGCGTGGCGCTTACCATGAGGCGAACGACTAGCTCGTATCATCTATTTCTTTTTACTGTAACCCATACCCTTCCTACCTATATTAGTAGTAGCAGACAGAAAACACACGCGGTTGTAATTTTTTTGCGTAAGAAAGAAATGGCTCAATTTTCTAGCATTCCAATTTTATTGCACTCGTACGTCGTTAATATCCCACCTATCCGTACTAAGCGTTTCACAGATTCCTTTATCATGCGAACTGCTAAGGAGTAGAACGCTCTTCCAGCGTCTTTGTTCCCAAACAGCTACAACTTGTCTCTTTAAGTCTAGAGTGAATATGCATCTCATGGGCAAGCGTGTTCCGTCTTAGGCCGCATCTTCGCTTTCCATCAGGCGAGATGTCGTCAAATGTATGCCCATTTTCCAATTAAAAAAACACCTGCGTTTATCTAGAGAGTATTACCACAGAATAGTTAGTAGTAGGTACTAGTAGTAAAACCAGTTTAATACCCGTGTCTACCCGTCTACTTTGAATAGTATGTATCTATTTGTAGTTACATCGACTGAATAAGGTTAAAAATATATAGATACACATATATAATATCTACTTGAATATAATACCATACCTATATAAATATAAAGTACGTACGTCCTACTTACCTGCACTTCTAGTATGAAGGTCTAGTCAGTTAGTTAAAAATGAGGTATTTCTTCTGTAGAAAAATTACTTACCTAGGTAGGTACTTCCGGGCGGCAGGCGTCAGAAGCGGCGTGAAAAGTTTGTAGAAACTGAATGAAAAGCAAGCGCAACTGCGGCATTTCTCTCTGTGTCAAAGGAAACATTTGAAGTCTGCAATCCAAACAACGGCGTGTAAAAACGCTGTGTGCCCTTCGGCAAAAATATATTTAATAGGTGCCAATAATTTGTTAAATAAAATTAAATAAAAATGCCTGTATTATTTTTCCATATCCCTATTTAAAAAAGATGTTGTTAGTAGATATGTTTTAGTTGATTTACTTACTGACTAGTTGTTAGTACGGTTAGTTGTATTCGCTTGGGATATGGACGCCTCTTTGGTTGAAAGCTTTCTCCATTTTCGTCCATGCCTCTCTGTCTCTGCCTAGGGTCAACCAATCTTTCCCTGCACCGTCTTTTTGGCCTGCCTACCTTTCTTTTCCGTACTGGTTCTTTCCATCGTGTGGTTTCATAGCTATCATTTATTATCACACTAATAATATAAATGTGAAAGTTTTGTATGTGAATTTGTTACCTCTTAAAACCGCAACGGCTAAACTGATTTGGATTAGATTTAGAATGGAGATAAGTGATACGCTGGATTAACATATAAACTAACAGTTCATAAGGGAGCCGAATTCTACGCGGGTTAAACCGCGCGGAGTAGCTAGTTCTACAATATACGAGGAGTGCGCCAGCTGATATCTCAGCTCATGATATGAATAGATAGCAATGATCCGGAGATGCAAAATAGTTACGCGCGAAGGTAAATGTGGCCGAGTTGCTACACGTGGCAGAGTAAAAAGCGATACCATAAATATATACCTCATACTATTTTATAATAGTTTTTACAAGCTTTTATTTAACTTGCAATGTATGTATTGTTGTTTGTCCTCGTGGAATCTTGCAAGCTGAATTAGAACCACTTCCTCTTATCCTATGGAGTTGAAATTTTGCATACATGTCAAAGTCCGATGACAATGGAATATTATGGTGACAACCAGCTGATCTGATGATGGAGACGGAAGGTGGGCAATGGAACTCCTTGACGGATAATCGTAAACTACTAGTGTTTGGGCTCATTTTAATCTGCTTGCAGTTCCGATTTAAGTTTGTCTTGAAGAAAATATTTTTTAACAAAAAGCTTATATACCAAATAATTTATGTTATTTTACTATGACGATAACACATTTAATGTATAAATGTATGTACAAACTCAACAATTACCTATGTTGCTATTTACCTGGATAGGTTTATTTACTTTGATGCAACATCAAGTTGCATCAATCTCGTGGCCACGATCGAATTATTTTTTGCACAGGTACTCTTGAAACCTCCTCAACCTACATCCTCACTCACTTTGCCATTTCTCTAAAGTTACTAGATAGTATTTAGGGTTCCGTACCAAAAGGGTAAAACGGGACCCTATTACTAAGACTCCGCTGTCCGTCCGTCTGTCTGTCACCAGGCTGTATCTCATGAAACGTGATAGTTAGACAGTTGAAATTTTACAGATGATGTATTTCTGTTGCCGCTATAACAACAAATACCTACTAAAAAACAGAATAAAATAAATATTCAAGGAGGCTCCCATACAACAGACATGATTTTTTGCCGTTTTTATAGATAATGGTACGGAACCCTTCGTGCGCGAGTCCGACTCGCACTTGGCCGGTTTTTTTTAATATACTTCAGCCGCTTCAGCCGCTTCAAAGTAATACTCTTCTGGCGTTACAGAAGCTAATTTGGATCCACGTGTGGCCGGCCCTGCAAGCGGAGGTGAAGGCCGGCGAGGTGGTAGCGGCGGTAATCGTCCCCATCATGTGGCTCACCGACGAGTCCTCGCAAGATGAGCTTGAAATAACCATCTTGCCTACACTAAAGTAAGTTTAGGTAAACGATCAGCTGTGAAACTCAGCAAATAGGATATTTGATGCCCTTAGGTACCTTTACCTAATTTTGAGAACAAAGGTGTCACGTTTTAGAAACCAATTTATTTTATCAATAAACCTTAGTAATATTATTATGCTTAGATTTATATTTTGTAAACGTGATTCGCTTTTTGTCGTCGTTCTTCGGTCTTTTAATCTTTTTATCTAGCAAACGATACGTGTTACGAACCTTCATATTATTTTATTCAAATAAGTCGCATATTTACTTTATCGGAATGTCATCAAACGTTGGAACAAGATATTACGCGGTTCAACCAACTTCAAATATTTTATATACATTGATTCAAGGCAAGGGAATATAAAATAATATTATATACGCGATAACGCAGGTACACGGATAAATGAAGCAACTTTAAACGTGTCCTTAATTAGGAAATAACATTATATGTATAGAATAATTTATATTGTAGTAATTCTGCATAATAATTCAGGAAGATTATTGTTTATATTTAAAAAAACTCAAGTACCCTGCTTGGTGAGTTTCACCCTTTATTGTATGCTCATGGAATAGTACCATTCTAATATACTTTGCGGGTAAGGCAAATTTATTGCAGGAACCTCATGACCAATCCAAAGAGCCTGTTAGCTTCTATCTCTTTCTTGGAGCACATGCACGTCTTGTTGGGGAAGTGTGCTAACGAAGACACTCACGCTGAGGTCCTTCCTCTGCTGATGACCGCGTTGGATAACAGTTCCAACAATCTGCAGGTAAGTGTTAAGTACGTGTTTGGTAACTTTTGTTCATGTTGAGATATGATATATACAAGCAAGTTTTAATCAATAAGTACCTTTCTTTTAGTGAAGCATAATAAATTCTGCCTTTTATGTATTCATGAAACCATTTCTGAAAGCATCTACCTACCTGTTTATCCTTTCTTTATATTTGCAGCTAGCCTTACACAAAATCTGACATTATTATTACAAGTTGTAACAAAAATATAGTTCGAACAATCACACCCCACTGCGCATTTAGTTATATAGCTATTTGCCCTATTATCCTGCACCAAACATTATTGTTACTAAGCTTGTATAATTTTAGCAAACGGCCGCTCTCGTCGCCCTCCAAAACTGCACCGAATTCATGGCAAACGAGTTCATACACGACTCCCTACTCGCTAAAGTGAGGGCCCTGTTGGAAAGGAACTACTGCGACGTCAAAATAATAAACCTCGTGCTCTGCTTCTATGAGAAAGTGCTCCACCGACTTGAGAGAGGTCACCTCATAGAACATGTGATCCCGACCATGCTGATCATGAAACTAAATGACCCGGATATCATAAACCGGGTTATTAGTGAGTACCGTTTTCTTTAGTTAACAATCATCTTGAATTCTGACTTGTATAATTATCTAATGCTCGAGTAACGAATAGTTTCAGCTACGGACTGTAATGTTTTGATCTCTCAACTTATATATTTCAAAGTATCACTGTTTCTAGCTGAATCCATTAGTTTCTTGAATAAAGGTAGACGGCATAACACATGAATTCAGCGTGGTTGTCCTCCGAGCACTTTCTGCTGTGCCTATATGGTACCATATAAATTAAGGTTTTAGTTAAGCACTTAGATGCACAGCGAATGCAATTTCCAAATAGTGCTTTGTTTCTGGCGAATTCAAGTGAATGTATTTTGCGATTGTGTTTCTTGATGTTTAACCGTCATTACAAATGTGACTTTATGTGCCATTACAGAGCTTTACAAGATAATGATTACTGACAAGAGGTACGGTCTGTCTTCTGAAATAATGGCAGTGAAGGTCTTGCCGTCGCTGGCTCCACAGACCATCAACCCTGCTCTGAACATGGAGCAATACCACGGTCTGATAGAGGTAAGCTTCTCATATAGGTCAATTTTTTTGTTTCCACAGTACACATTTTACGTATCTCACATTCGCGCGTCTACACATCCCTTGCTTCGTAGGTACTAAAACATTCTTGGGATATATAGATACTGTACGATCTGCTGGATCACATCGACAACATCCAGCGAGCGGTGGTTGCGGGCGGAGGTCCGCGCATCGAGCGTCCCTCGCGCCCCTTCCGCCACCGCCTCAGCACCGACAACATGGGCGAGGCGCCTCCTTTCAACATTCCCAACCTGCGCGTAGAGAGGGAACGCAAGACCTCCAGCGCCGAGGACATGGCTCGTAAAGCCTCAGTCAGCGGGGCGTCCATACAGCCCACGCCCAGTCAGTCTAGCGTTGGAACTGGCATAAAGAGTAAGTATCGTGCCGCTACATTTTTCTGTACAGACAGGTTATTTTTGGAGAGAGAGATGCCCTGGGCGAGTTACTAATAGCTAGCTCTATTTGCAACAGGAATCGGACAGTGGTTCTTCGGGTCAAACAACTCGACCAACTCGAACAACAACGATAACAACTTCTTACGCGTTGCTACCAACGTGTTCCCGAACCGGCGTCTGTCCGACAACACGCTGCTGTCGCCGCGTATCCGCGTGGGCGTCGCAGCACCGTCGTGCGCGTCGTCGCCCGGCGGCACGCCCGGCACAGCCGGCCTGCCCACTCGCCGCCACTCCAGCATCGGCCCGCAAGAACGCCGCGCTAGCCATGCCAATCTTTCGCCGCCGACTGTAAGTCGTGGTAGACCGGTAAATACAACACTTTCATTTCGTACCTACCATAGTAATAGCTACAGTATACACGCACTCACTTGAAGGACGAACACATTATATGTATTGCTGAGTAAGTTGAGTACGAGCCGCGTGCGTGTACGCAGCGCCAGCACACACAGACACTACAGTTTGATTGTTTTGGCAGGCCCACCAGTACAGGGGACGAGGGTCAGGCTCGAGCCTGTCCGTGCCCGCAACGTCGCATCCCGTCGTAAGTGATGTCTGTCACGTTCGCGTGCCTGGCTGCGACTCCCCAAACCCTCTATTATATGTCGAACTGAACGGCTTGATATCAATGTGGTCTGTCCTCTTCCGCGGTGGTTCCTTCTTCCCATACCGACTGGGAGAGATAGCGTCTCATTCATCATTTCACCGCCGCACACGTACATCTGCACGAACCTGGTTGGCGTTCACATCACGTTGCGAACTATCTCTAACCGTTCATTAGACCCTCATCGCATTACGCTAGTCACTTCCACTCCTTCGAGACCGAATCCGAGCGACCCCTTGTTGAGGAGTTGCATGTACGTGTTGATAATTGTATGTGAGGGCGCATGCGGAGTCCCGGCACCCGGCTCCCGGCGGCGGGCGATATGGCCACGCGGTCTCTCCGCTCGCCACTACACCGCTAAATGTGTTCCTCTACCGCCCCTACCACTGCGGCCATGTTACTTCAACACTACCCATTCAAAAATGTTTATATTAAATGATAAATACACAATCGCGTTTTATTGGCTATACAATTAGGGAATATTTTTTCAAAAACACAAGACAAGACTTTTCCAAAAATTTACCGCATTTTGCTTTTCTAGTTTTTGTCGATTGCATTAAAAGTAACATATCTGTAATAGTGGCGGCACCGTAGTAGCTTACAGGAGCTGTTAAAATAAATATGATCTGTGCGCGAGGAGGCGATACAATTAAGGTACTCGTAGATACACCATTAGTTCATTCATTCAGGCTCAGAGCCGTAAAACATATAAAACGCTATCTCATTCACTGTTGCTGTTTGTTCTTCTACGCAGCTTGCACGGAGCATGATCGTGAGTATGATTCCTCTCTATTGTGGTTGCGACTCGCGAACGTTACTTCTGGTCACTATGTAAGCGCAACTACACTCCTATTACCTACTGACTACACTCAGATGTTGCCATTGTTGCTTCAAAAATTTTAACTAAATTACCTCAAGTATGTACCTCGCAGCAGTAATCACCGTACTGTGGAATACCTTCACTGCCGGCAACATCTCCGTGATAATAAATCACTTACTTGTAGAGTAGTACGACTGCATATAAATTGGTTCACAAAATTTTCATGAGCCCAACACGCTTACGCTAAAATTAGAGGTACTTGATGCGAAGCATGCAATAGTTAAGGCTTAATAAATAATAATTATTACACCTATTATAGGCTATAAAGATAAATAAACTAAATCATCAAAAATAAACACCCTACTACGTATAATTAAATACGCATTTTTTTAAACACAGACTCATTGTCGTGAATTTTTTTAGGATCTATAAAAATCCACTTAAATTGAGTCATGTTTTATTTTTCCATTTTAATCTCAGTTAAATAATTGTTCATGAAATTGCCAACATCATGTACTTCGAGTTTTCTACCTTACTTGGTATACAGAAAACTATTCATATAGCTTATAAGCGAGCCCCGACTGTGTAGTCTCGTGCTAAGAACGCAACTGATGTAACAGGTGTCACGACGCCCTGAAATCCAATACAAAGTGAGAGCCCGCAAATATTTTCATTGTCAGAATAAAGCCTGTTAGCCAACGCTTTGGTACAACAGGTCGATCTATAGATTTCCCAAACGGAACATTAACAGTGAGTTATGTTTAGGGCGGCTCCATGCCGAACACATCGACATCGGTGCCGTACCTCGGCGCGTCCAACACGTCGGTGGCATCAGGGCGAGGCTCACGCCGCCCGTCGGCCTGCCCCAGCACGGCCTCGCACGTGTCGCACGTGTCGCACGTCTCGCACGTGTCGCGAGCCTCACACGCCTCGCACCAATCGCAGGCTACCGCCGCGGGCGGCGGCATCTTGCAGCAGATCCAGACCGGCGTGGTAAGGCACCTGCCGTCTGTGCCCCCGCGCACCATTCGGCCCGCGCCCGTGCCGGCCCCCGCGCTCCCGGCTCGCGCCGGTCCCTCGAGCGCGTCGCGGTGGCTGTCGCGCACGATCGCCGCCGGCAATAACGCTCTTCAAGAGACCCTTAAGAAATGCCCGTCTCTTGATATCGGCTTCGTGCGTTAAGCGATGACGCTCGCAGACAAGCGAGGTTTCCGTCCCGCCTTCCCACTCCCAGCTGCCCTCTTCTTTCCCTGTTCCCCGCTTAACACTTCTTGATTATTCTTAATCCTTCGACCTATCCTATCTTTGAAACTATCCTGGTCTTTTAAATTCCCCGAATGTTTTGAGTAGTTTAAAAATGTATACCTTTCGATGTTGTTGAACTTAGCATAAGTTAAAATTATTTGCTATATCTATTATTACCTATTATATTCTTCTTAGATTTATAATAACTTTTGTGTTACTATGCTGTTCTTTCGTAAAAATATTTGGTTGATATGTGACTGGATTATTAAGAATTTGAAGTCACTTCTAATGTAAGTAAACATATGAGGCCTAATAAGATATCGCCTAAATGGCCATTAACACCCCTATTATTTCAAGGTTTTGGATTAGTGTCAAGAGTTATTTTTGCCAAATGAAGCAACTTTGACAATATACTGTGAAATCGCTCACTTCTTTGTCAGAGTAAGAAAATTATGAATTGTCCAATATACAAGTATGAAACGAGGGTGCTCGCAACTAGTTCTTAACTGACAGTACAGCGGGTTGTCGGTACAATGTTACTGTGATATATTATACAATAGGTCTCCAATATTTTTATACTAATAAACTTCCTATTAGGAAGATAATATACAAAATGTCAAAATATAAATGAATGGGCTCGAAAATCGTTGACATTCAAAGTGATTAAGTATGTGCCAAAATTGAACGATGATAATAAGAGACATTTTGTGCGTGCCATAATTTGGTATTCGGGTCACCTGTTGGGGCCCACTGTGCGAGCCGTAGCCGTCGTGCCGGCAGGTCGCCGGGCGGCACGTACGTACGTAATTTGAATATAACCTGTTGGCTGCGACCGACTGGGAAGCATACATACGTTATTCAAATTCTGCCAAAGTGCATGCTTTTACTAGCTTACAATGGAATCATTTTGTTAAAATAATACCTACGCCGTTAGTTTTAATTTTTGTGTCAACCACTTGATAAAACTCTAACAGATTTGGGGCAAACTACATTTTATTAGCTACTATTTATTTATTTCTTCAAGATATTTTTTTGATGCAATTTTATGGTGCCTTTCTTAACCGTTAATTAAATCAATCCGTGATATTTTTATTTCTCCCGGTGGACTTACTATCAAACATCTTAAAATTTTCGTTTCCAAACTGCTAAGTTATTTTTATATATTTTGTTTCCGTTGCAATAGTTTGTTAATATTGATTTTTGGATTAGCTATTCGTAGCGTTCCTTGTTTGATTGCTTTCCAGCTTACATTTAGGACGTGAAGTGTGTAGTGAGTGGGTAGTTAGTGGTGAAGTAAAATCGTCTGCGGCAGCAGAGCGCGTGTAGCGTGTCAGCATCGTAGCGTAGCTCGTAGACGTCGTAGCGCTGTGTGCGTAGCGTGGAGGCGGGCGTAGACGGGGTGGTTACACGCCGCCCGTCGCCCGTCGCCCGCCGCCCGCCCCACGCCACTCACCACCCGCCCCAACAAGCACTTTATTAATCTTCTTATATATGGTTGATTACAGTCCCAGCTGTTTACCGGGCGTACGTAAAGAATTCGGTTAACGTTAAAGCCGCGTAACGTAGACAGAGGAGCGGCCGCGACGGATCAATTCGCTCGCGACACTCGCCACACAACGCTCGACGCTCCACAACAAAATATTCACGGACCCAATTGGCTGTAAAATAATAAAAACCTTGTCAAAATTCTCGCATCATGACCGTAGCAAAACATATCGTCTTTTGAAAATAGAAGTAAATATTTAATTAACCTCAAGCACTTGTAAAAAAGGCATACGCGCACATCTTTAAATTCATCAAAGATGGAAAACGTCGGATGGACTTTTCACTTAGCATTTAATAAAAAGTTTCATCATAAACTATGTTTAAATCAATCTTAAGGGAATCAACATATATTTATTTTTATATGTATACATATAGTATGTACCTATGTATTTAATTTAAGCGTTAAATTGTATGTAAATGCATCTACAGTAATTTGGCACTGAAGGACGCAGCCTTAGTATAATGTGTCTGTACGTAGTCACGGGGTCAAGGAACGCGAGCTGGGGAAGGGGATGCGGGGCAGGAGGGAATGAATGGGCGTGCTGTGGAAGAGTGCAGTGCTAGTTTTATGAATGGAACGTATCGAACGTTGAAACTACATACATTAAGATATCGTGAGAATTACTCGATCGTAAAATTTTATGAAATGTGATAGAGGTATAGACGGTGGAGTTTGTTGCAGCCGTGTAGAGTAATGAGAAAGGTGCCAAAATACTTTAAGAAATTTCTATTTGATAGACGTAAGCCGCTATTATTTCGTTTTTAGATTTTTGTGATCTCTACTAATACAAAAAAAGGGAAATATTCACCAATACGCATTATTTAGGAATATTACGATCGTCGAAACTAAAAGGTTGTGTTACCTCTGCATCAAATAGAAGAAGTTTTATGGAGCTAAGAATGGGAAAAAATATAATGACTATCTAATAATCTATGAGATCTCCATTCACTTCTAACCAAAATGTGTATCGGCAGAACAAATACAGTAAATCATCACCAAAAAAAAAACACCAAATAAAAAAATATAATGACCAAAAAATAGTAAATGATCATCAAAAATAGTAATTGATCACTGAAAATACTAAATGATCACGAAAGTCGTTTTTGGTGATCATTTACTATTTTTGGTGTTTATTTATAATTTTTTTTGTGATTATATTTTTTATATGGTGATATTTTTTTGAAGATTATTTACTATTATTGGGTTAATTACTATTATTGGATCATTTACTATTATTGGGTATTTTATTATCTATATCTAGTGGTCAGTCAAACATAAGCCGTTAAGAATGCAACACATGTACGGATTGAATGTGGCCTGAATAAGTAGATACGTAATGATAAGTGTAGGTAGACATCAATACACAGACAGACAGGCAGTAAGTAGTAGGTAGACATTTGTCGCAGCTTTTTTCAATGATGGCGAATGTTTCTTTTTTGATAAATAAACAAATCTGGAAATATTACAGCTAAATTGCATATATTTCTTGTCGTGTCTGGGTGCTGCAGAGCCATGCCTAGCGTAGTTCCCGATTCTCTAAATACAAGAAATCCTATTTAAGAGTCAGGACTGTCTACTTAATAAGTATGCTCATTCAAAATTTGAATGTACTTGTATATTAATTTATTATATTTTTATGACAAATTGTTTAATATATAATATATACAAATACTTTTATATTTTTAATATTAAATATCATATTCAAAATACTGAAGTTATTTGAAAGAAGAAACATACAATGTAACGGAGAGCAAAATATCTACTTTATAGGGTATATAATAAATAAGAAAGTCCAGAAAGTGAGAACTAGGGATAAGGTTGATGATGGTTGATGAACTTCTGAATTATGTACATGTATTCATAAGATTTATAATATATTATATAAACATATTAGATATATTATTATTCAAAATGATATGATATTGTATTATTATTAGTCCTGTTGCATTTTATTGGTGTTAAAAACCTAATCATATTCTATTCTTGTACCTAAATCTTTGCCTTGTCTCTTATAAAAATTGATATCTCTTATACAATTTTTAAATAAAGTCTACGCTGTGTTTCCAAAGATTGAGAAAGTTTTAATGTAGGTAAATATTTAAAACAAATTTTATAAATATATTATTTTATATTAACCCTAAATAAACAGCCCAATTTGAAATGGGTTCAAGAAGGGAGTAGTAGAAACAGTCTTCAAAAGACAGCGTTCCTAAAAAATATTTTAATTACATAACAATTAAGCAATTAAAGAAAGATCAAATGAATGGTGTACATCTACAAGTGTATCTTACTATCGATCGTGTTTTATTTGTAAATATTTCGGAGGATGGAACGAAGTATCAAAGATTGACTGATATTGTAATAAATAAATATGGATGGTAAGATTTATATTTATACCAGAGGTAGGATTTTATCAACTACAATAAAACTTTATTTATGGTTGTGCCATATCACAGTTTGTATGATGGAAAAGTTAAGTGACCGGGATTCATTACTCGCGAGTATATTGTTATTTACAATCAAAAAAATTTAAAATACGTCAACTTTAATTATACTTTTAAGCTTGTTATTAACCTTCTAAATAAGTATGTTACATTACAAGTTAATGTTAATATAAATGTGTTTTTCTCCACCACACCGGCATACAATCGAAAAATATAAAATACAAAAAAAATATGCACTCATCATAGATAAATGCTACTGATCACATCAAAATAAATTATATTCAAAATAATTGTATCTTAGCCAAGAAATAGAAACTTGTGGTTGTGCTGATTGCTCAGCATTTAGATAATATGATGTTGTGTGGGCTCTGTTGTATCACATTAATCCCCTATTTGTTCAATGTGATTGAAAACGATGTTAGAATTAAACCTATGAACACATTTTATCCTACATGTATAATGTATCTCTTATGATTCTACTTAACAAGACTTTCATCGTTAACATGACTGTCTTTTTCTATGACAAATTTTACCTTTCGACAATACTTATATATATTTTTAATACGATGTACACTTTAAACCTCTAACATATATATAAAGTCGTTGCGACTTATATGATGTACCTAACTGTTGAACTTACAACAGTGATTGATTTTATAGCAGATGTTAGTCCTGTTTATGAATATAAAGATGTTTAATGTTATGAATCGATGTTTAATAAATAAGTAAATAGTTACGACATACCTACTCATATGACACATACCTATTTAAACTTACGATTTCGACATCTTACAGTATGCGTGGGTATAAATAAGTACCTTCTAGGTGCTTTGCCTCGCGCTGTCTTATCTATTTAAAACTAGTAGAGTAGGAATTCTCTATAAAAGTTACGTAATAAAAAAGTATTTAATAAAATTATACTTATCACGTATATTATGCTAATGCATTTTGTTTCTTTGATGTTTCAAATACCTAATACCTGCCTACTTACTTCCTCTTTTCATAATTTCCTGACGTTCTATTTATTTAGATTAAAAATCTTTACAATATTATTAATCGAGTAGGTAGTAGATGTTGGATGAAGATCCTTATTTATAACAATATATTCAAATATAAATTATAATCTTGATGTTATGTATAACTGTTAACGAAATTGATGTCACAATGTTAAACACAATATTAAAATGGTGTTGTAATAGATCAGTAGTTCTCGTGCGTTTGACAAAAAATTGACAATTTATCTTAATCGTAGCTTCAGGATGTGTAAACCGTGGAAATAATAGATTCAGTGTTTTAAATATTAATCCAAATTATACCTACCTACCAACTACTTTAATCATTTTTGTGTATGTTATTAATATGTTTAGTACTTTTTGTTAGTTCGTAATTAAATGCTCTTGATTTTTCTTTGAAGGTGTCTGCTTTAATACTTATTTAATAATAAGCTTAACTCCTTGATTTTGGTTAAGTTGTTCTTAGTTTAAAGTTATTTGATTGTACTAGTATCATGTAGTGACGAATAAAAATAAATAATGCACCGTTCGTGTTTATTTACAACCTATTTCCATGAATTCACTCTTAGAATAGGAACGTGGGCCGTCATTATTTCTTAATTCCTAGTAGTTTGCTTATAAAGTACCTACCTATGGTTAAATATCGATGTATGTATCTGATAACCTACCAAATATTACTTCAATATGATAACTTGTTTTAAAATTTTAAATCCATGCTCATTAAACTTATTTTGGAGTAGGTCGTAGATCTTGATGTGCAGAGTCGGTGGGCACGGTGGTGGAGAGAAATGAAACACAGACAGTTCGTTATTAGAGAGCATTATAATACAAGGCTAATACATGGTCAAATAAAAGTAATACAAAATAACCCGGCATTGGCATAAAGGGAGAGAGCGGAAGTTAGTAAAGTGACAACCGGACACACAGTTGCCAGTTTTTAATTTTGACGTCCAGAACGTTCATTTATATACTCTCTAACAAAAGACGTTTAGTTATTCTGCCAAGCAGAAGTGCGCAAGTTTTTTTTAACAATTATAGGCGCTAGTAAAAATAATTAAGTATTTTGTTTTGTATGATCAAATTATTAAATGCATCTTAAAAATATTCTGACCGTCCGCTTGTTTTACAAAATATAACTGTCATAAAAACAGCTAAACAAAGTTCAGGCGTTTTACAAAAATACCGACATACACACAGACATACAGAGCCTTAATTCGCAGGATTGGACTTAACGTTTTGAGTTATTCAATGTGGCGTGTCGACGCGTGTCGATTCAAATTGAGTGTGAAAAATATTCTAATGAAAAAGCATACTATACAGTTAGTAATTACATAGAAGACAAAGATGCATGGAACATTCCGCTTCTGCCAAGTAGCCAACTGGCACATAAGAAAAATAATATTGTCAAAAACAAACATAAAATATTGTAACAAAAGTTCTAAAAAATATGCCCCTCAGTTTCTTGCCGTATCTTCTGAGTAGTGGTTCTTTTTCCGATACGGTGGTAGAGTCATTGTAATAATTGACGTTTATAAGTGCGTCTGTGATGACAAAATTGAAATAAAGAAATTTTGAATTGAATTGAATTGAATTGACGTTTAGCGGTTTTGTTAAACTGCGTGAACTGGCACGTTGGGTTGTATATTTTAGTTTCTTGTCAAATTACCAGGGGTATGAAGTAAGAAGAACCTCCACTAGAAGTCTCGCTCGTCCTCTTCGTTTCGCTTCACCTACTAGATCTTCGTTCAACGAAGGTGCTCGGGTCAATTCACACGCCACCTCTGCTCTCCGCTCCATTACTCTTACCTCGAAGGCTCGCTTCATTTAGTCAGGACCTCCGCGCGAGCTTCGGACTCCGCGCTTTTATAAAGACTTAAGGGTAAAAGCGTGTCAAATTAGCGGTATGTTATCGAACAAATGAATCGAACTAGTGAGAACAAACGAAATTAGCAGTAAGGTGCTGCTAGGGATTTTAATGGCTTTGCCAATTCTCAAGTAATGCGCTTACCAACGACTCCGCACGCGTAGTATTCGGTTTATAGTTGTTCTCTAAAGGAATGTAGGCTGTTTGTCTTCTGGAATGAAAAGTCTCGTCATATCCCAAAACTTAGGTTCTAACGTTAGGTTAGTGCCAAAATACCTATCAAAATTCGTTCAGTCGGTAGTTCAGTATAACAGTCTTGTACCTATCTATAATAGTCTAGTATTCAGTGTAATAGTTCCTTTAGTATCCTGTGGTAATAGTCAGTTCAATAGTTTCAGTCGTTAAGACAATGTAACAAACACACACTCTTTTGTATATATAATGTGAGATGTGCAAGAGTTGTCACAAAATAGAATATTAAATAAATGTGATTAGTATTGTTTTTCATTTACGAATACCTACCTAATATATTTACATTTACATGTGTTGCATTCGCATGCGAAGCGTATGTACCCACTAAGTACCTACACAGTAGTTAAGGTACTTCGGAACGCGTTGCCCGAGGTACAACTGTGGCTCGCTCAGTCATAATGACGCGATGCTGATGTGTGATGTACCTACATACCTAATATATTCCGATTGTACATTTTTTCACAGAGCTTGAGGTTTTTCTCTAACCCTAACTCAATTCTATTGAACTATTACTATTTTCCTACTTAGATATTATTTTGTACAAAATGAATAATAGCAGGAACTTGACGTACTACCTACCTACTATTATTTATTATATACTGTGATATAAGTAAGAATTAGTAGGATCACTTTCTTAGCATCTAAATCAATAAGACCGCCTGAGAGGAGAAAAATCGTTAGTAGTGTTTTAAAAGATGAATGAGTGTCTCATCAAAGCTTATTATGCGGCCTCTGTAATTGCCAATACATCAAGCTCAATCTGCAATCAACAATACCTAAACCCTACTGCGCGTACACAAGTACTTTAGGGCCCTTATGCACATCGTAATCTTCAGGGTCTTTTTTATGGAATTGAGCATTGAGACGAGCAAGTCGTTCGCCTGGTGGTAGGCGTCACGCCTGCCCATAACAATTGCAGTGTCATCCAGAACTTTTAATACCATAAAAGTACTTCGTATATGGCACTGCATTGCGCTCATCCGGCTCATCACCCCGAGACATCAGGTATTAAGTCTCATATGCCTGTCAAAATTGCCAGCAATTTTGCTGGCTACAACACCCTTCAAACCGGAACACAGTAATGCTTGCACACTACTGCTTGGCACAGAATAACTGGCAAAGCGGTGGTATCTACCCAGATGGGAAATAGGATAGACTAGCTGCGCCCCGCGGTTACACCCGCGGTTTCCCGGGATAAAAAGTAGCCTGTGTGAATCCAGGACCTAAAGTACCTATAGGTATAACAAATTTCATCAATATCCGTTCAGTAGTTTTTGCGTGAAAGAGTAACAAACATACATCCATACATTCTTACAAACTTTCGCGTTTGTAATAATAGTAGGAAAACCCAGTTTTTTTCTTGTATGACTGTACCTTTTAAAAATAATCCAAACATGCAGTTTTTATTTTTGTTAAGTCCACACGATGTTCCTGAAAAACAAAACTTCCTCACTGGACGAGAAGAAAGGAGAAAAGGACTCGAAAGGACAATGTACCTACCCTGAAGGACCCAAAATTTCGCCACGCCCTGTATATTATGCGCAACGCATTTGACGGTTGTCGGTTTAGAACTTGGCACCATAGCTATTCAATTTCAGAAAAGTAAATGCAATATAAAGCAAAATATTAATACCAACTTTTAATCGATTTAATTTTAATTAAATAGGATTACACATTTACTAATTAGAACTACCTACTTAATTAATATTTATTGTAATTGCATCAAAAATTAATTATTGGAGCATGGCCATTTAGTACATATGCGCTCTAGCTACCAACTCAAATCAAAATAGCATGTTTTTTGTATAAAAGTCGATTGATTTATAACTGCACCATTTCAAAAAAGCGTTTGGGTGATTGAAATATAAAATTCTAAAACAAGGTAATAATTTCAAAGACTCTACAAGATTTTAAAAAATTTAATCCTATTTTCCTAGCCATTAATATAACATGTATCATTTTTTTATGGTGGAAGAGTGGACTAACCTGGGGGAGTATCAGTAATGGGGTATTTCACAAGTATCAAAAATTAGGTATCATTAAATATCATTAACATAATAATTAAATTAAAAAATACATTAAATATAAATTATTAATCACGTGCCTAATGGTTATTACCATTAGGCTGTCCGCCCACGTCAGACAATCGGTCAAAAATGAAGCATACGTAGTTACGGTGAAAATGAAAAAACGGAGGAGGGAACTACAAAAAGTCTGACGTCGGCGGAGGCATTTAACCTTTTGAGCGTCGCGGTAATCTCGCGCGCAATTTATACGTTTAGTCTGCTTAAGCCGACCTCGGCGTGTAGAGCACTTTCGTTTGTCGAGTATAGCCGACCTTGACGGTCAAAGGGTTAAATTACCTTGGTGATAGTTGAAATTCAGATCAATTCAGAACAATTTAGCATGTTCATGTGAATTGATTTATGCAATATAAATTGTTTGTTAAATACCCTATTCTGACCTCATATACCTACTGTTTCAGTTTAGCACTCATCAATGTCTGAAAGCTATTGCCTTGCAGCACCGTCTCGCAGGACCGATTGCAATACCTACATGTATTGCAATCCACTGGTTGCAATACATTTAGGAATATCATTCTCTGATTGCAATACATGTAGGTTTTGCAAGCGGCCAAGGCGAGCACGAACCATTTGGAACGTAATCGTACGTTTTCAATTGCAATTTCAAAGATAACATAACTATGTTCAAGATACGGCACTCCTTTGTTAGCGATCACAGTTTTGTGGATATTCTCTTTGGTCAGTATTATTTTTGACACTAAAATGTGGTAACAAAGAAGTCCAATGTCTTAAAATTTCATTATTATTGGTTGTAACGTCGATACGTAGTGTCAAAGTGTTCGTACTCGCCCAACAGTGATTTCATAACAGATTATTAATCATAAGTATTTATAATCTTCAGTGAACTACATTTTGCGACAGGGGTGCGGTCCTTGAACCGTGCAATAATCACCAGTGACTATTTTGACCTTGATCATGTAATAAACCAATTGTAAATATAGCAAAACTGTATGTATTTAATTAACTTTGTCATTTCATGATCACCGGTGAGATTCAAGAATCGCACCCCAGGCCTTAATAACAAAGTGCAGTCAACAAGCGTAAGGGTTACCCTCGTTAGCAAGCGCATCACCGATAAATCGTCTGCAAAACTTTAAATACTTTCCTGTGTACACGGATTTATACACACCAGGACCCATACGATCCGTGCCACATTACAATTCCATATCCCACGCGACGAGTATCGATAGAAACAAATCGCCACCATCTTCGTACAATAGGGAATCGGACAACTTTTCAAAAAGTGTTTTAAATTAACTACAATGAATATATATAGCCATGAAAAATACTATTTTAATTAAATAACGATCTAAAAGTACCAAAAACTATGTTAAAATATTATGTTCCAAATATTGCCGCGCAAAAGGTCACCTCAAAACTTGTGATGTCATATGTAGGTAGAAAACGACAAACTCTTCGAAATAAAACTTGCAAAGAGATTTAAATACGTTTTGTCAAGTTTGGGGACTATATTGTAGTAATGGAACGAAAAAACTAGCAAAATAAATTTTACGAAAAGCAAAAACGTAAAATAAACACAAGCTTGACTCACGGCATTTGCCTGCAAACGACGTCATGCGCTGTGATTGTTGTTTCGTTTGAGATGAAGAACAGATTAAAAATGTCAGAATTGTTTATTTATTTAAAAATATAAATCATTATTATTTCACAAAAATATTAATTGACTGATCTTTCTAGTTCGACAAATATTCGTTCTAACTACATTTTAGATTTTTTCTCGATTACTGTCCGATTCCCTATTATATACTGCGCGTACGATCGTCACGTTGAATCGTTTAATCGCAGCGATTCGTTAACTATAGTAGGGTGAGCACATAATCGAACGTATTCGATAGCAAATAATAATCAATAAGTTTTAATGCGGGACTCCTTTGTTAGCGATTCAGATCCGTCACAGTTTAGTGGTTATTCTCTTTGGTTTGTTGACTATAAACTGTGGTAACAAAGGATTCCTACATCTGAAAACTTCAAGATTATTGATCTTAAGTTTAATCAAGTTTAAGCAATGTCGGAATGTTGCGCTCGCCCTACAGAATGCAGTGCACTTGCCAACAGGACTAACCGGAACACCGGAACTATCTACCACATTATTATATTACATCTAGTGAAACTTACAAATCCAGCAAGTGAATAAACCTTGCAGCATAATAACCACGAAATTAATATAATAGATTGTTATAACATATACCGGAGGAACATAATATATGTGCAGTGTTTAAACAAATGAGCAATATAATAACAAAATTTAAGGTAATTAAACAATATCGATTTTCATTATGCGTAGCCATTTAGTCTAATTTTTCTGTTTTCCTTTCAATTTCTTTTTTTTTATCTGATTCGTTCTTATTCTCTCTGAAAATAAAAGAATATTACACATTAATATTTAGTGTACACAATAATATTAAAGGAAGATTTTTTACAAGTTAATGTTTCAAGTTAATCATTTCACTAGAACGAAATATGTTGTTTTTAATGTTCAAGTATTTACAAAGGACTAGGTTATTTTAGCCTTTATCCACAGTCACTATTATCATCATTTATAAACCACTAATATTTAAAGGCATCCATAAACGTAACTTCTTTGACGCGAGACCTAAATCGAGTACGCTTCTATGGCGTCTAAATATCCGTCACCCCTCGTGAACCGTACCTCGAACTGTTTTTACAAGCTTTTATTTTTCAATCAATCAATCAATCAAAAGTTCTTTATTCAATTTTGTCGTCACAGACGCACTTATGAACGTCAATTATTACAATAACTCTACCACCGTATCGGAAAAAGAACCACTACTCAGAAGATACGGCAAGAAACTAAGGGGCATATTTTTTTAGAACTTTTGTTACAATATTTTATGGTTGTTTTTGACAATATTATTTTTCTTATGTGCCAGTTGGCTACTTGGCAGAAGCGGAATGTTCCATGCATCTTTGTCTTCTATTTAACTTGCAATGTTTGTTTGTTTCGGTCAAATTTTGCAAGTTGAATCAGAACCACTTCCTCTTATCCTATGGAGTTGAAATTTTGCATACTTGTCAAAGTCCGAGGACAATGCAATATTATGGTGACAGCCAGCTGATCTGATGATGAAGCCGGAAGGTGGGCAATGGAACTCCTTGAACTACTAGTGTTTGGGCTCATTTAGATCGGCTCGCGGTTTCGATTACGAATTTGTTAAAGCTTGTCTTGAAAAATATACTATTCAACAAAAATTTTGTTTGTTGTCGACACAAAAGGGTAAGATTTTTCTCAAATAGCCGCAGTCTTATCTGATAGAAAGTCACGACGCGGTCGACAATGGATCATCCTAACCTAGAAGATTCACTCTAGGCTTAAAGATTTACCCAGATTATAAACATTTGGAAATAAAGACGCTGATTAGGTGATCCATTAAGAAACACTGTTCGCATTAAGAAAGTCGAAGCGAAACGCTTTGTTCGGATAAGAGGTCTGTCACCCAACGGATGCCGAATTTCCGTACTTATTGTTGTCCGATGCAAGAAAGAGGATGGAGGAGTTAGCTCGTCTTATCGCAATAATATATTAGTATAGAAGTAAAGATCTATAATGAATCAGTCACGACAACGTTCATACTCACTTATCTTCAATTAACCTTGCGGCTGCGGAGTATCGAACAGGGTCGAAGTCCTCTGAAGACATAGCACGGTTTCGCACAAGCGTTCGCACAGACTCACGCAGCGCAGTGCGCAGATTCGTCGGGTCGAGAGGCGTTGGCCGGTCGCTCGAACCCACCGTGCTCTCGCGAACGGTTTCTGAAAATGGTTTATTCATTTATCAGTTAAATTGCACCCAAAACATCTTTTTGTATCTTTAGAGATGAAAGGGAGGGTCCTTTCATATGTCATAACAGTATTACATTCCCGACAAAAGCGATCAATGTTTACCCAACTCATATATCACCCTTCTTGTCACAGAGATACTTATAAGAGAAATGTATATATTATGTGTATTTTAATTTATAACTTGATATCAAATGACATTAAAATATTAAGTGACATAAGATTTAAGAAAACTTTAAGTAACTGGTTTATAGCAACTCTTTTATAGTATTAAGGAATTTATACATAGATATATAGATTTTTGTTATAGAAATTAATTTTAAATGTTTGTACGTCTGCTTGCAGGCTGAATACTGATACCATATTACATACTCAGGTCTTTAAGTATGTAATCTGTAGTATTCTTGCAAATAAATTATTGATTTTGATTATGAGAATCTAACGAAGGAAGATTTCCCAATCTTCCTGAAGCGCCGACTCATCTACATGTGTGTCCTGCCCATCCTAACCTTCGGTACGCGAACCTGGTCACTGAATTACAAAAGTCCCGCCTCAGGGCTTGCCGAAAAGTAATGGAGCGCAAGCATACTAGGCGTCAAAAAAACGGACAGGATTAATAAGATTTTTGTTGAAAAATATTTTTTAAAGACAAGCTTTCAACAAATTCGTAATCGGAACCGCGAGCAGATTAAAATGAGATCAAACACTAGCTGTTTACGAATATCCATCAAGGAATTCCACCTTCCGTCTCCATCATCAGATCAGTTGGTTGTCACCATAATATTGCATTGTCCTCGGACTTTGACAAGTATGCAAAATTTCAACTCCGTAGGATAAGAGCAAGTGGTTCTGATTCAACTTGCAAGATTTGACCCAAGCTTTGCAAGTAAATAAAAGCTTGTAAAACACCAAGTTAAGCTCAAAAAGAGACGTAATTTATGTGGGATTTGTGGTTGCCAGGCTCAAGTGGGACTGGGCGGGTCACATAGGTTGTATACATTCCGATCACTGGGCAAAGGTCACACAATGGGTGCCTGAAGATGGAAGACGGCGCCGTGACTGACCCAAAAGGACATGGAGAGAAGACCTGGATGCATACCAGGAGGGCTGATCCGAGGTGGCGCAGAACAAAGACGTCTGGAGAGACTTAGGGAAGACTATTGCCCACCAGTGGGACAACAAAGGTATAAAAAAGACAAAAGATGGGGTGAAAAGTGACTTTTGTCCTATTCCAGGACCTAAACTAGGTGCCTACCATCACAATCCGTGCAGTCCTTATGGAGTTAAGTGGTAACAAACACACATACTTTCACATTTACAATATCAGTTTCAAAAATTTATTATTTCTAAAGCATAGTTGCGGTACATGTTTCGACAGACCCTGTGGTGTAGTGGTTGGGCAGGTTGGCTCAAACCCCATACACCACTGAGGTTGCAGGTTCAGTTCCCGTGGAGGGACAAATGTTTGTGTACAGAAAAAAAAGCGCAAGCAATTGTTTCGTGTCTGGTGACAGTGGATCACAGAAGATCCTCTAATTGTAAGCATTACATGAATGAATAATGGTATAAGTCATAGAGATACATCCTACTTTTTGTGAGGATTGATGGATGCTCAATCACGCAATCAATAACGCTTTAGGCACTTGAAAAGGACTTAGGTTACTTTTACCCGGGAAACTGCGGGAGAAACCGCTGGGCGCAGCAAGTACTTTATAAATAAAGCAATAGATCGGACCCATAGGAAGTGCAAAAAGACGTAGCAATAACGACTACTCATTATTGTTAAAAATAACCTCCAAAAACTAGTTGCGATGACGTGTCATAGATTTAATACCAAACATTGAAACCTCTTCATTTTGTGATCACTAAACTGGAACGTCGATAAGGCGTTTGCTATGGCACCACCGCTAGACGCATGACCAAAGTCTTTTAAAGTATATCGATTTGCATAGATGTTTTAAACATGATTTTTTTGTAAACACAACGGAAATCTTTCGACTAATGCTTTATGGACTGTTTTTATCTTCAAATCGTTAACAACGAGGTCACAGCATGATTTGTAAACTTGTGACGCAGTTTCTTGCTTAATACAGTCTGCATTATATTACCACGTCTAAATAATGAATTCAATAATTCAACATTACTGAGTTAAGAAAGCGTGTGAAACAGAAAGTGAAGTGTGACTTACCATTCATAAACCCGTCCAGGGTAGTGGGCGGACGGGCGGCGCGTAAGCACCGTCTCTTCCGAGACGGCATACCAGATAGATAGGCGTCGCTGTAGGGCTCCGGGACACGCAGACGGTCGCGCTGGTCGCGGCGGTCGCGCGTGAACACCGGCAACAATTTCTCGCCCCAATCCTCCACGATTATCTTCGGAGGCACCTGCATTACACCACACGTCATACACACCGCTAGTCGCAGACCGTCTACGGCCGAGACGACCGTTCGACAGTGGCGCGTAGCATGATCACTGACCGTTACCCGAACCAAATAAACAGTTACGAAACGCGTGCGAGTGGCAAGCCCGCTTCATTCTGTATTTTATTAACTTTCTACGGTTTATTATTTTAAAGAGATTGCAATTGTTTTTAGTTTGACTCGGATCGTTCTATGCTATATTGGAATGGTTGTTCGGTTCAGATCGTAATGAGTTAAAAATCAACGCAAGTTAAAACGTGTATTGCAAATTAACCGTGTAAAATATTTTTATGAGTTAATTTGCGATTTTATAAGATAACTAAGATGTATTTGATAGACAAACATGATAAATATACTCTAAAACATATCAAATTAAATAATATAATACAAATAATAATATGTTATATTGGACAGTTGTTTCATATTTTTGAAGGCAAGTTACTCGAAATATCGTGTATAATACAATGTTTTGAAAATACATAAGATACATTAACAAGAAATGTAAAATAAAATAATTAAGCCACAACATCCATAAAAGTTATAAAATATCTTACCTTGGGGTCCAAGCGGACAGGTAACGAAAAATAGCTATGATTGTTATATAGCTATAACCTAATAAAAAGAGTGCATCTTCTAGCAGAATACATATTAGAATAAACAAAATTAAATTCGATTTATAAGAGTAAAAGCGGCCATGAAAAACATGAATTCTCAACATTATTTTTATTTAGGTACTATTTTCTCGAAACAAAATTGGAGTATTCCCGTGCTAATTTAAAAAAAAACAGTTCAGATTTCACTGGTATTAGATATATTCTGAAACAAATTCGAAAGTTAAGGAGTTCGGCGTTCAATAATTTATTTTCTTTGCAAGTTGCCAAAGACATACAACTTTATTAATCCTAACTCATTTGTTCATACTTATAGTGAATTTTATTGGCTTTAAAATCATAAATATCTGCGTAAAAATACATTTTTACATTTATTTATTTTTAATTTTATATAATATTATTATATAAATTAATATTGTCCATCCTAGAATTATAGAAATACTTATTTACTCTCAAGTTCAAGGAAGTCTATCTACTCCCTTTTGCGCGAGGGAGACCGGGACAGGCATAGTTTCAACAATATCCCAATTGTTCACCGCCGCTTTTCCTCTTAACTCTTTCGCGATAATATAATAATAATAGCTAAGCGGCTCGTGAGCGAGTGTGGCTCAGTGGGGGCTCGTGCGACTTTCGATCCGACGCACCCGAGTTCGAATCCCGCTGGCCCTGCACCACTGACTTTCTTAAGCTATGTGCGGATTTAACACTCGCTCTAAAAACGGTGAAGGAAAACATCGTGAGGAAACCGGCATGTCCAAGAATTTTTCACAAAAAGTCAAGGACATGTGACATTCACCAACTCGCACTGGGCAAGCGTGGTGGATTATGGCCCATTCTCTCTATGAGAGAAGGCCCGTGTCCCAGTAGTGGGAACGTGATGGGCTGATGATGATGATGATGATGAATAGCTAATAAGTGTAAAAGCTAATAAGTAGAGCGCGAGCTAATAAGAAATTAGTAATATTGCGTTAGGGTACCTTGCACTCTCACAATCTATAATGGCGGCACTTCACATAGCTTAGCGTATTTGTGTTAGCACTTTGTCTGCGCGAACACAACCAAATGTGGACAAGCTATATGTGTTTATTTGCAGTATTCGCACAAACAAGGCAAACACGAAAATAGCATACGCGTATCCTTGCTCTTGAAATAAGTCAAATATTTTGCAGTAAGCGACCAATACTAATGTTATTGTTGGTTATTTTCAATTAGGTATTTCCTTTTCAAGATTTTTAGTTCGTATAAACATATACCTGACTGTTTGCGTCGTATAAGACCATTTAATTAAAATATTTGATTAAACATTAAACATGCTATCATAAAGTATTTACTGGTTCAGTCCATGTGTGGATAGCATGTTTAAGGATTTTTATCAAATATTTGGGCAAATATAACGAATACGCTAAGCTATGTGAAGAGCCGGCATACAATGAATACGGAATGAGTAATTCATCTTACCACGTTCACAAGTCGCATCGAGTCCGGGGATCTGCGTGACGACGAAGTCTGTGTACTGTCACGGCTGGGAGATAAAGCTGCGGCTTGATCTTGTTCTGAAGATACGTTCTGAGTTTCTTGTTCGTACGCTTCTGAAGGTTCATTTTGCGGGGTAGAAATCGGCGTATCATGTCTGGGCGAAGTCGCTGCCGAACGCGTCAGAACAGGCGACCTGTTTATAATTATTCATCTTTAGTAATTTCTCATCTTCGCCACCGTGTTTTTTTTACGCAAAAATAGATCTATGTTTGGCCACTATCTCGCCTGATGTTAAGCGATGATGTGGCCTAAGATGGAGCGCATAGATCTAGAGAGAGACGGCAGTTGAGCGGCTGCTCAGACCCGTCTCCCGATGTGTTTGCCTTAATCTACATGGTTCAACTTTTGACAATTATGATGATGTAAAGAAATGTCTAACTGAGAATTCAGAACAGACCAAAAGTGCTGTGATTTTCCTTCAATATGTCTGATATTGTATTATCAAGAGTCAATAGGGTATTTGTTTAATCAGTCAATAGTTATATATAGTTAAATATATATGTGATGCGCTGATGAGTCATAAATAGAAAAATTGCGAAATGATGAGACATGATTGGCAAACTAGTAGTTTTGCAGACATAAAACTGTACCTAGTTTTAACTAAAAACCAAAACAAGTCATAGACAAATTTAAATGACAACTGCTTTAATGAAAGTGTTACATTTCATTAAAGCACCTGTAACTTAAAATTCCTATGTATTATACTATTAAACACAAACTTCAGATAGATCTACATATAGTTCTAGCAACGGAAGCCTTAACCGAGTTAATTTTCGTTCGAGGCACAAAGACGACAAATTGCGTTCATACGTCTTGATGTAACAATAGAAACAACTTGTTTCTTTATGATTGTGCTGCTGATTAGTCCACCGAATATAAACCTATCAAACTGATTTTTTTTTTCATACATGACATATATTTATGACTAAATTGAGCAACTAGACTAATCTTACTAATAATATAAATGCGAAACTTTGTGAGGATGATTGATGTCTAGATGTTTGTTAATCAAAATACGTCGACGACCGCGACAGACGCGGACAAGCGACTGTAACTTATACTATCTTAACCCGCCACTGAGAAGTTCGGCAACGTAAAACGTTACAAATAAATACCCGCCAAATAAAGGTAGGCCATATCCTAATGCCCAAATACAGTCACCTTTTGAGCCCAATGCCATAAGAAACAAAGCAGTACCCCCCAGGACTAGCTACGCAATTTTCATATGTCATGAATAGCCGACCATGACGGTCAAAGAGTTAAAGAAGCACTTCTTTGGCACCTAACTATGGGGTGAAGTGACAACTGACCTCGGCACGGTGTTGTGCGAAGTGGTGCTAACAGTATCAGCGCCACTGTTTTCATTATCATCCTCGTCGAGTTCATCTGACGCATCTTCCGGATGGTCCTGTTCAGGCGGCTGCGGGGACTCGGACGCTTCGGAAGAGGAGCTCATGGTCGGTATCGACATCGACGGCAGGGACTCCAGTGTATCTGGCGTGTCGTTCCGAGGCGGCGGCAGCAATGGTGGTGTCGTGAGCGGGAGTGTCGTGCGCTGGTGGTACTCGCAAATGTGAGGCATTTGGCTTATCTGCGCCTGGCTCAGCCGGTAGCTTGCGTTCCGCATCCCGGCCTCATACAGGCAGCACTGAGGCAAGTGATGTCATATGTTTTTGCATTCTCCGGCCCGCTCGTGGCTGGCGAGGACGCTTGGATTTGATTGTTACTGTCGGTTAACTTAAACTAATATTTAATTTTCAAATGTGACGATCGTAAATTTCATAAACAATAATGACAATTAGAAGTTGTAATATTTGGGCATATGGTCGATAAATTATCATATATAAGTATGTATTGATAACTCCTGAATCGTGTTGTGCCTATATTGTTTATGCGTCAAAACTATTTTTGTATATATATTATATAATACTTTAAAATAGAAACAAAACGATACATTACGGTTACAGTATCAAGGAGAAATCAATTAGTAATTTTTGATTAAGAAATTGACAGCACAACCAAGTCCGTTGCGATCCACGCCTAAAGCCACGAGCGGGGAAGAATACCGTGTTTGATTTCCGTTAAAATATAATACACAAATAAAAGCTTTTAACTGTGCGAAAATAATAATGAAATCAATCTACATTTAAATTTTTAATATTGATAATGGTCGATTAATTTCCATGCAATTTCAAGATCCACATCATTATACCTTCAGATATAAAAACGATAATATTATTTACTCAATAAAAAGGGGTTTCACTTGGCTTGACACTTTCAAAGTAGATAGATAGTAATCATAATTAATTTTTAGAAAAAAAACAAAAACCGACTTTAATGTATCTTCGAAGTCCAAGGTCACATATCGATGAAATTTATATGGGACCACTTCGTAGCTATACTGAACCCAACGCAAAAAGAATTTTCCAAATCGGTTCATAAATGATAGAGTTCTGAGGTAACAAACATAAAAAAAAATTAATAAAATACATCCGAATAGAGAACCTCCTCTTTTTTTGAAGTCGGTTAAAAAATAGCCAATGATAAGACAAAAAAGAAAAATGACTACTCGTGGTTTACTCGTGGTAAGTCTCTCGTATGCGGGAGGCCATCTGTGTAGCTACCACAGCTTAGCCAGTTATTCTGCCTTCAAGCAGTAGTGCGCAAGCATTACTATGTTCCGGTTTGGAGAGCATTGTAGCCAGCGACATTACTCGGCATATGAGACTTAATATCTGTCTCAGGGTGATAGCGCAATGCAGTGCTTGACAGTTCATTTTATGGTATTTAAATTCTAGTCGGCACTGCAATTGTTATGGCCAGGCGTGGCACTTACCATCAAGCGAACGACTTGCTCGTCTCATCACTCAGTACTATGAAAGTTCTTGATAAATAATTTCCTGAGTTAATAAAACAGTAACGTCATACCATAATCTAGGTTACCAGATATAGGGTCGTAGTAGATATAAAAATATCCAAGTTTCTAATAGACCCTAGCCTCAAACCCAATCTAGTAATATTAAGATTGGCTAAAGGTAGGTATCTAATTCCCTAAAGATCTTTTTGTATATGATGAAGGAAGATGTGGCGAAACCGCATAGTCATATGTGCAGTCAGTGCATAGTCCATTACCAATACAAACTACAAAAGTTGCCAAGTAAGCGGGGACAACTTTATCTTCACATGATCAAAAAAACGGCAGCGAAAGTAAAAGTAGGCGAAAATTAACGGAAAACATCAACACGGCGGCGCTGGTTCTTACGATTCGGGATCGTTCGCTGCACTCGATGTTCTGTGGGTTGTAGTAATTCGGGTCGATCGTGGGCTGTATTGCGAGAAGATTCTCGCGGGCGATCAGGCGTATCCATTCGCGGGCCGTCGACTCGTAGTTCTCGGTCACGTGGTCCTGGTAACAAAAAGTTTAGTAAATAATGGCAACGAAAAGTTTAGTAGATAATGGTAACGAAAGTTGAGTAGATAATGGTAACGAAGATTTTAGTAGATAATGGTAAAGAAAAGTTGAGTAGAGAATGGTAACGAAATGTTGAGTAGAAAATGGTAACTAATGTTAACGAAAAGTTTAGTAGATAATAGTAACGAAATGTTTAGAAGATAATGGTAACAAAATGTTTACAAGATATTGGTAAAGAAAAGTTGAGTAACAATGGTAACGAAGTTTATTAGATAATGGTAGCGAAGTTTAGTAGATAATAGTAACTAAGTTTAGTAGATCATGGTAACGACAAGTTTAGTAGATCTTACGATCTTACTTAGTAGATCTTCTATCGAAGTTTAGCCTTCTAGGCCGGAGTGAATAGGTATCTTCTAGATCTACGTGCTCCATCTTCGGCCACATCGTCGCTTAACATCAGGCGAGATGGTGGTCAAACGACGATCTATCTTTTGTAAGAAAAAATCTTTATTCTTTTTAGAAAAAGGCCGGTTTATTAATCCTCAGATAAAATGATATCACACACACGATTTGCCATTTTCGCAAAAAAAGGATTCCTAACTTGCGCGGTCCGTGCGGGATATACCGCGTCTCGGTCCGAAGAAGCCGTAGTAACGCCGTATTTGTCGTATTGCAGTAAGACCGACGTAATCTCGCGACAATACGACCGTTTCCGTAGAATTCTACCGAAAGTAAAAACGCAACTCCTTTTCGGTGAAAAGGATTTGCGTGGGACATCTGAAAACTCTTGCTAAAACAATACCGCACCAAGAAGTTAGGAAGCGACCTATATGTACACTTACAATGAAGGCCGTATACAAGATACGCAATCCACCGAATCCATGAGAGCAGAACTGCGAGAATAGCGCACAGAGGTCCGTGAAGAATCGCGTGATTACTGCGTAGAAGTGCCTCACGAACGCATCGGTCGCTTCGTCTGACATAACGCACGCGATGATCGCCGGAATGCGCGTACGCAGCCAGTAGCGTAGAAGCGCTAGCGGATCGGCGAGCGGGTCAATCGGAGTGTAGTCGTTCTGTGAAAGACACATTTTAGATATAGATAATTCATTTCACATGTATAAATGTGGGAAAAATATTCTAATGAAAAAAGCATACTATACAGTTAGTAATTACATATACACTTCTCATCAGAAAAATCGAAACACTTCCCTTTTCATGGTTTCTGTACTAATTTAACACAAAAGAGTTTTCATTCCATGATAAAATCACATGATTGTATAAGGAAAAATAAAAAATAAAATAAAATTTCTTTATTTTAGACAATACACATCAATATTTTTAAGCTTACATAAATAAAACATTAAAATTTAAAATTATAAATTTAATTTATTATAAAATATTATAAACTTTTGATCCAACGCACCCGAGTTCGAGTCCCGCTGGACCCGCGCCACTGACTTTTCTTAAGTTATGTGTAGATTTCACATTTGTTCTAAAAACGGTGAAGGAAAACATCGTGGGAAATCCGGCATATCCAAGAATTTATCACAAAAATTTAAGGACATGTGACATCCACCAACCCGCACTGGGCTAGCGTAGCCATTAATGGCCCATACTCACTCTATGAGAGAAGGCCCATGTCCCAGCAGTGGGAACGTGATGGGCTGATGATGATATTTTTGGAAATAAAATTATTATTAAAACTAACTATGAACGTAATAAATATCTAATAAAACGGCTAGGACTCACGTAGTTTGTCGAATTAGTCGACCTAGGTTTCAGGGGCGAGTTTACGCTGCGAGATCGCGGCGACCACTGGATCTCGCAGCGTAAACTCGCCCCTGATGAAGAGCATCGGACATGCTCGAAACCTAGGTCGACTAATTCGACAAACTACGTGAGTCCTAGCCGTTTTATTAAATATTTATAATGAATCAAACTCACGAAAACTTTCATACTAAAACTATGAACGTGTCTAGGGGTCTTAGTACATAGTACATACCATGCGGCGCAGGAACGCGCGATTCTGGCGCAGGATGAGGTTTGCGACGGCTTCGAAGGGGCTGCGTTCGGATCCGTTGTCAATGACGGTCTCGAGCATTCGCTGTACGTATTCTCGCATCTGCATGCGAACGAAGAGAAATTCGCGAGGCAAACGAAGTGGGTCGTACGTGCGCGGGCGCCCGTTCGGCTCTAGGAAAAGCACTCGGGCCTGGGGAAAAAACAAAAGTTGAACATAGGGCTGCCAATAGGGAATATGCATGTGTTATCGAAAAATTTGGAAATTACTTTTTACGATATATACTCCTGTAAACATTTAGTAGTGATATAATTATTATTATTATTGCGTAGTTTATTTGTATTTCAATGTTTCTTTTTCTTATTTTTGGAGAAACGGAACGTAATCGCAAAACGCTTGAGTACATGCAACCACTATCTGACGTCACGCGCCTCGCTGCTTATTGGTAAATTATTGACATACACACATATGTAGCACAGAGGGACCAATGAGGAGATCCTAGGTCACCACGTTTGTGACGTCACACGGAAATAGCGCGTTTATGTTGATTCAAATTTTCATTTAGTCATTTTATTGACAAATAATGCCGTAAAACATTTAAACATTTTTTTTCATTAATAGTGTTCAATAATGAATCGATTCATGCATTAAAAAAACACATGCATATTCACTATTGCACTATAATAAATAATTAAACAATACTTTATTAGGCAGAAACTAAGTGTAGACGGACCAATAAATAGATTTTGATGTCATACGCAAACGACATGTACATATTTGTTGATGTTGATACAAATTTTCATTTAATGAATTTTATGTGTGTAAGTCCAAGAATTGTTATCAGCTTTCGTTTCAAATTAACTGTCTTCATAAGGCACAAGGTTAAGAGTAGGGTGCAACTTACCACAGTGACCATGAAAGCATTCATGCGTCCTTCAACCGAAACCGGACCACTAAGCAGACGCATCATGATGGCCATGTGACGCTGGAAAAAAACAATACAAATGTTAGTTATAAATTACTAGTGGTACGCCCCGAACTAGATAGCGCGATAAGGTACATAAAAATCCCAACAACCGTTCCAAAGTTATCTTCAATCAACACTACAAAAATTATAAATTTAAAAATCCCCCGACACAATAAAACATGTCTAAGAACCACCACTAGAAAACCTGCTTTTAAATAAAAAATAACGCATCCAAATCGGTTCACCCGTTTAAGAACTATGGTGCCACAGAGACACATAGTGGTCAAACTTAATAATAATAATCACCTTACACAATTTGCTGGTTAGAAACCAGCTTTAGCTTAAACTTATAGCACCCCTCTTTTTTTGCGTCGGGGATTAAAAAACATTACATAAAATATGTAGTGGTTTGCTCCTAACTTAGATCGCGCGATAAGGTCCCAAAGTCCTAATCGTCAATCAACAAAATTCAATACAAAATTAACTTAGTCTTAGAGAAACAATTGTCGGTAGATAGTAAGCCACTTTGCCCTCTTTCAAAGTACATGAACTGTAGTCGTGTAATTTCTGTTGATTTATATTGCGCGCGCAATTTAGACGTAGGTGTGTGCTATCCGTGTTTACCTCACCCCACCGAAAGACAAAAAGGTTAGCGTGAACGTAGCGAGTGAACCTTCTGTTCGCAGTACTTATTATCTATTCTGTAGTATTACTTACAGTGGTGAAGTGGATGTTCCTTTCCTGAAGCGTGTCGATATCGGGCGCGGGCAGAAGGGAGGCGCGTTGGCGTTGGCGCTCATTGTAAAGCTCTTGGTACGCCGCCCTTGAAATTAATTATCACGGTTATTGATTTGAAAGAATACCGTAGTAAGGAAACGTCAGTAACAAAACCGTAGTAAGGAAACGTCAGTTAGTGTCTTAGAGGACTCATAAAGATAATAAAGTAGAGGTTAGAGCTAAGGTCACTCCACATATTTTGTTTTAATTTCTTTTTCGCATTATCCGCCGCTTATTTATATAAACATAATATTGTGTAAAACCAAAAAAATAACAATAAGCTCTAAAAAATATTCCCCTCGATTTCTCGCCGTATCTTCTGAATAGTGGTTTCTTTTTCTGATACGGTGAGTCATTGTGATAAATTGACATTAATGAGTGCGTCTGTGGCCTTATCTGAATAAAGAGCTTTTGAATGTTACCTGCGTTCTGAGAGACGGCGGCGGGCGTGCAAGCTGTCGCAGGCCAAGAAGCGATCGTACACCATAGAGGCCATAGCGACATGGTGCGCGCGCGTATTGTTGTTATGCTGGCGGGCTCGCTCGACATGTCCGGATCGCTCGCCCTGCCGGGTCGCGTTCGGAGCGCTCGCGTCTGGGAAACCGATCATACATCAAGCATGTGAAAGGAAAAGAAACATATAGAAAGAAAGAAAAACATTTATTTCACAACGAAAATGTTTTACAACATACATAATAAAGATTTTTTTACTCCCGCGCACAATTAAAACCCGCTTACGCGCTTTGGAGTGGTAGGCTCTGGCCGTGGTTGCAATACCACCCACCGAACAATGCCATGTCGTCAAGCGACCTAGTCTTGTTTCGGGATGATGTTCGGTGAACCATCTGGGAGACGGGTCTGAGCAGTCACTCAACTGCCGCCTCTCTCTAGATCTATGTGCTCCATCTTAAGCCACATCATCGCTTCACATCAGACGAGATAGTGGCCAAACATAGATCTATTAAGCGTAAAAAAAAACCACTACCAGAAAACCTTTCAAATAAAAAAACCACATCCAAAGTAGTTCACCCGTTATAAGAGCTACGGTGCCACAGACAGACACACAGTGGTCAAATTTATGACACCCCTTCTTTTTGCGTCGGGGGTTAAAAAGAACAAACAAGGGTTTTGGGAACAACAATTTGGCCCAGCACAAATGTTCTAGTGTCATTAATTGACACCAGACACTGGTTTTCAGCAAAACCCCAAGGCGTACAAACAAACGGCATAAGGCTAGTAGACATACAAGTCAAAAGCAGAAAATTATACGCAATTTATGATTGCTTAAAAAGTGCCACGTGCGTTAAAGCGCCTTCTTGGTGTGAATACAGCATGCATTCTAATCTAAAAAAGTTGTGAAGGTACTTAGGCCGCTTTTGCATTGGGCCGACACGACAGCGACACGACACGGAAACAACACCTGGGCTTCAATTCACTATGACAACTTGGCGATTCCCTGTTTCGAAATCGCGTCGATTCCTTCATTAATAAACGACATCTGCGAAATTTGTATTTTGTATTCTCTATGACGCATCATAATATATGAATATATGAATGCGTCATAGAGATGTCGTTTATTAATGAAGGAATCGACGCGATTTCGAAACAGGGAATCGCCAAGTTGTCATAGTGAATTGAACCCCAGGTGTTGTTTCCGTGTCGTGTCGCTGTCGTGTCGGCCCAATGAAAAAGCAGAATGAAGCAAGGAATCGCCAAGTTGTCTTAGTGAATTAGGGCCCAGTTGTGTCGATGATTTTACTTCTTTTTAAATAATAATGTTTGTGCACAGAATCCTAATTAGGGGCTTAGATCACATACATAGATCTTAGCCAGAAACTAAGATTCCCTGTATCTAGGAAACTAGGAACTACGAGGACCACGGTCGCACATCGCCCAGACACAAAACAAATGCTTGCGAGTTTTTTTACTGTGCACAAACATTTGTCTGTCGCGGGACAAATAAGCGGTTGTCATACAAATTCATATTTATGATAAGGTTGTTAACTAAAATGTTAACTCACTGCTAGCGCGCTCGGCATCGCGGCGGCGCTGCAGCGCTTGCTGCAGCGTGCGAGCGCGCGCCATCGCTGAAAGCGGCCCGAGCCGCTCCTGCCCCGGCTCGGGAGACATCGATACATTCTCCAAGTGCAACACATTCGGATACGCCTCTCCCGGTCCGAGCCCCCAAGTGGAATCACTCGTCCTGCCTTCAGCGTTCCCGAACGGATTGTAACCCCTTGGGGTGCGGTGAACGCGTGTCCCACTAGCAGCGTTCCCACTGGTATTACTTGTTGTTGTGGTCCCGGCAGTGCTGGCGGTAGAGCTGGCGGTAGTGCCGGCGGCAGTGCTGGTGGTAGTGCTGGCTGTGGTCGCGGTAGGACCCTGCGTGGACATCGGCTGGCGGAACATGGATGTGAACATGTTCTGTAGAAAGTCGCCCGTAATACCCGCGTTATTAGCGTCCATCGAACCGAGATACACTGCGGGAGAAAAATTAATTGTTTATCATGGTCGTTTGCCAGATCATACAGTTTCGATCATTACAACCTGGGTCTTTTTAAGACAAGAGTGAATAGGCACCTCATGGGCAAACGTGTTCCACCTTAGGCCGTAACTACGCTTACCATCAGGTGAGTTGTTGTCAAACGTGAGCCCATTTAATCATAAAATAAAACATCTAGCAACATTTGTTCTAAAACATTTTCCATTTGTAACAACTGTCAATATATGTTTGCATTATTCCTTCCTCTGTCCAGTTCTCTGGAAGATATCGCTTTACAAGATAATATTGCCGATTGTTGCACTTCTGTTAAGTCGCTTAACTTAATACTTAATCATTATTATATTTATCTATATCTGTAAATAAATATAAATATATATCTTTAGCTTTAAGTATTGTTTTGTAATTATTTCATGTTGTTGTGTGACAATAAAGCGTTATCTAATCTGAGCAATAATGAGTTCTTTCAGCCAAATAGTGAGACAGTTGACGCCAAACTTATGTACGATGTAGGTATTGTGCGTGGCGCGTTTCGTTGTGTATAGCACACATTTTAGAGAAAAACACGCGCGTACATTCATCATTCAGGCTTCTTTATACCACGCCTCATTGCCGACACGACAATGACGCGTCACGGCAACGAAACCGGTTTTGTCGTTGTCTTACCGAATACACGTCACGCCGCTGTCGACTGTTGTGTCGTCTCAATGAATAAAAAAGGTCATTAAGTATGAAGTCAACGTCAAATATACAAGTTTTTTTTAAATTGAATGGTTTAGCGCATGCCAGGCGAAATTCATTTTTAACTGACTTAAAAAAAGACGGAGGTCCTCATTTCAATTGTTCTTTTTAATGTTTGTTACCTCAGAAATCCGTCATTTATAAACCGATTTTGAATTTTTACGTTGGGTTCAGTATAGCTACAATGTAGTGTCATATACATTTCATCGATATTCGACCTTGGACTTCGAAGATACATCAGTGTTGAAGTCGGTTTTTTACTTCTTAATAAATATTCTAAAAACTTCCTAATTATTTAATTATTATACAATTTTATGTTTTACCTCCGCCCTCTGGTTGGAGCGTGAAGGAAGCAGGGCCGTACCCAGAGACGCCCACACCGAACGTGGGGTTCCCGTCGGGTCCGATGCTGAATTCATGGGGGTTATCGTTGTCAAATGAGGAGGCTCTGAAGGAAATGCCGCCGGGGAATGGGCCAGAACCAGGGGCGCCGGCTGCAGCGCCAGGGGCCGATCCAATGACGATTCCGGATGTGGTGAATCCAGTGTCGGGATGTAGCGTGACCCCGTTGCCTTCCATGACGGGAGGGGAGTGGGTACTAGTGGGAGAACCACCGGGTGGTGAGTCCAATTGGTGAATCTGTTCCATGCTCATCACGACCTCCACTCCTGGGTGAGCTTGGCTGAAGGTCCGAAGAAGGTTCTCGATATCTGCTTTCGAAAAAAATACTAATTAATGTCTATTAACTATGGTATACCCACTTTTTTATTCAAAGATAATAGGGTATTTGACAAATCTAAGTGAAGAGACGAGCAAGTCGTTCGCCTGATGGTAAGCGCTACGCCTGCCCATAACAATTGCAGTGCCACCCACAACTTTTAATATCATAAAAAGCACTGCGTAGCACTGCATTGCGCTCATCACCCAATCATTATATCAATAAATCCACATGAAGCATGTTCCTATGAACTGGTTGATACAATAAATAAATTGTTTGTCATATACCCTATCGCAGCTAAATTGCCATGAAACTAACCCATTTACAAGCGCTTATATATGTAAAGCACGCGTAACTTTAATTGTTGAACAAAGATTAGTACCCATAGCACAGTTATGTTAAAAGGTTCCTCCTTTTTTTGCAGAAAATTTTAACGCGGAATTTAGTTTCATATTTCAACGATTAGCAGAATAATCTTTACGTAGAATATCATTATGCATACTTCCGTTTGGTACAAATTCTCTTCGCAGATTATACTACGGCGGAATAATATCTTGTAACATAAAGACTATGTTCAGAATTTTGTTATCACATAATCTTCAATGCGTAAAAACTTATTATTCATAAAATAATGATTTCATATAAATTCGTCCTGTAATTAATTTTGTTATTAATTGCTAATATTTTTGGTTTAAACAATACGCGCTTTTAGCACCCGCGATCATTGTTTGTTCGATTGGAGCAACTAAATATGGCGGTCGCGAATACATCGAATTCTGTGTAGTGAGTGTTCTGCGTAAAACGATTCTGCGAAGGATAATGTGTTAATTAGATTACTGGCTTTAAATATTACGCAAATGAAGGGTACCCATGTTAAAAAGATAATTCAGAAACTTGAAGTTGTAACCTCTTTTGCAAAAGAGCTAACTAATTAGGTTTAAATGGGTCTGTTAGACAAACTTCTTCCAGGGGTATTGCAGGCAAAATGCGAACAAGTGAACAAATAAGCGGTAGATACCACTCCAGTTACTGCTATTTTATATTATTTACTACACCTGTTAGGAAAGTGTTCATGCTAATCCAATAACCGGAGCCTAAAAAAACTCAATACTGTCAAGCCTAAAAAAACTCAGTGCTTTCTTTTACGTTATTTCGTGCCGTGCCGTAGTAAGTGTAGAAAAAAGCACTAGGAATGTATCACTCAGAGAAAAGTACAGTAGAAACTTGTGTGGTTTACGGCACCAAAACTCACACTTATATTATGTAATTAATCATATGTAGCTTTCCCTTAGTGAAAATTATGTAATATGTACTATCAATGTTAATTTTTGCTAAAAAACTGTCTTAACAGGTTTGCTGCCCCATAATTCATAACAATAAAAATTTCTTTGTTATGAAAATGGGACAGAATCTGTTAATTTTAAGCCAAGGATATGGAATTACTACAAAATTACTATAATTATTACATAACTAGTTTATTTTTAGGATTCTAATTACGTGGCATGATTCCAACTTTAGAGATTGTACAATGCGACGTTAGTATCTTTGGGCATTATATTTTATTACAACTAAACGTGGCAGCCATGTTACTCAGGGTTTTTCAACAAGAACTTTTTTTATTAAAACAAAAATTTAGATGAAGATGATCCAAATTTCTATTGTATTACGAAGAGAAAAGTTTGGCAATTACGAAATGTAACTTTAACAGAATCACCATTTTCATATTTATTGAAATATATATGGATTTTGATTATTTTAATGCGATTTTCGAGCGAAATTGAATTCATTGTAACAATTGCCAAATTTCTCTTCGTAATACAATAAAAAATTGGATCATCTTCATCTAAATTCTTTGTTTATTTTGTTTTAGAAAACAAAGTTCTTGTTGAAAAACCCTTTATCATGCTAAAAATACGCAAGTTTTTTAGGATGTATGGATGTTTGTTACCCAATCACGCAATAACTGTTGAACGAATTTTGATAAATTTGGTCTGTAGGGAAGGACCTGAAGAAGAACATAGAATACTATCATCCCCTGAAAGTCACGGGTGCAACCGCTGGGTGCAGTAAATGATATCAATGTGAAACATTATGGTTAGATAGTAATTATGGAATAATCATCTAAATTCGTTCATCAGTTTCAATAAAACCGCGGTCATCCATACATACAGGTTTGAATACAGAACCACCTTTTTAAAGTCTGTTATAAAGGTATAGTAGCGGTGTGGGATAGACTGCCTCGCTTAGTTGTAACAACGAGAACAAGCCATGACTATTGTTAGGTATAAAATGTATGCAATGGTTACGAAGGCGTTGCTATTTACACTGGATGCTATCCCGAGGTAGTGAGTCTCGCAAGTTGAGAGAAGGCAAACAAGACGCTCACCCATGAGTACGCGCGGCCGGGCTGCTTGCTCTTGCGACTGCGCTTGAGATGGGTTTTGAGCCTGAGCTTCCCCCTGAGACTGCTCTTGTCCTTGCCCTTGCTGAGCGCCTTGGTTCTGTTGGTTCTGCATGTTTTGTACCTGTTGAAGGTTGGTAGCAACGGCTGCTAAGCCATTGAGAAGAGCAGTGTCTATAGGGAGTGCTATGGGCACCTGGGTCTCAATCTCTACTTGGTAGGTGACCGGCTCGGGGTAATTGTGAACCGCTTGAGACGTGCTCCTACCCGGGTTGTGGAATGGATTGGGGGCGTTGGCTCCAGCGGTGGGGCCAGGTGGGGCGCCAGCGGCTGCTTCTGTGGCACTGGGATTGGCTTGCGTACCGCCGGCAGCCATGTTGGCGCGTTGGGCGCGGAATGCGGCCACCAGGGGCGTCTGGCCCTGAAACCGGATGCCTGTTGGGGGCGTACCGGGGGCTGCGGTGGCGCCCTCAGTGCTAGCGGCGGCTGCAGCGCCGGCACCAGCGGCGGCTGCTGTGCCGGCCTCAGTTGGCCGCCTGGTCGTGTGCACCACGTTGATATGGGCCTATCGACAAATTTGTAGCTATACAAAAGTAGCGTCATTTCCGTCCATATTTTAATAATAATTCAAGTATTCACTGAACTTATTTTGATGAGACTGAGGAATGGAGTAATTTAAAACAAAGCCCCCGTAAAATAGTCAATACCTCATAGCTTTTGAACACCTAGACAGATCATCAGATACGACTAAGAACCATCTCGATTAAAAACTATCAATGAAATGAAAAAATAGCGATCAATAAAAAAACGCATTGAAATCGGTCCAACCGTTTGGGGCCTATGAAGCCTCAGACGGACAGACCAAACTTAAACTATATATATATACTAAATAGGTATCAAACTTAATATCTAATGCCTTCTCTAGCGGGCGTATTTCCGAAGCACTGGTAGTTTTCGCATTTCTTTTCTGGGTCCGGACTTCAATTTGATTATGGAAAAGAAAAGGGTAGACATGCTTACCTTTTTTTAAACCAACTAAAAAAGGAAGAGGTTCTCTATTCGATTGTATGTTTTTTTTGTGTTATGTTTGTTACCTCAGAACTCCCGTCATTTACGAACCGATTTGGAAAATTCTTTTTGCGTAGGGTTCAGTACAAATGCGAAGTGGTCCCATATAAATTTCATCGATGTTTGACCTTTGACTTCGAAGATACATTGAAGTCGGTTTTATTTATAAAATGCATACTTATTCCAAAGTCATGATATTTTGAAAGTCACAATTTTTAACGTATTTTAATTAATTTGTATTATGTGTATATGACGTTTAAAAGCGCATTTTTGTGCATACTTAATAAGTATCTTTTGACTTTTGACAGTTCATTATAGTTATTATACGTCACCTGCACGGGTATCGGGTGCCGGTTAGCCGAGAAGCCGGAAGTGAGCCGCGGGCACCGGTCGCCGACGGTTACGTTGATGTCGCTGAGGGCGTGGTACGCATGCGCGAAGCTGTGCATGACGTCACACACCAGCTCAACGAAGCTCTGCCGGTGCAAACGCTCGTCCTGAGATACCTGTAACAAAAATTAGGTCCTGTGTAGCAATAGAAAAAAAGTATATTATTTTAAATAAACAAGCCAAGACAGCCTCTTAGGTGTAGTGGTTGGGAAGGTTGGCTCAAATCTCATATACCACTGAGGTTGCGGGTTCGATTCCCACGGGACAAATGTTTGTGTATCAGGGAATCCTAGTTAGGACTTTTACATTAGGTCAGGATCTATGTATGTGATCGTTGGGCGTTATTTATTCTTATTTATTTATTTAAGTAAGGCTAAATCGTTTTTGTTAAAACATGTCTAAGAACCACCGCTAGAAAACCTGCTTTCACATAAATAAAAACCACATCCAAATCTCTTCACCCGTTTAAGAGCTGTGGTGCTACAGACAGACACATAGTGGTCAAACTTATAACACCCCTCCTTTTTGCGTCGAGGGTTAAAAATGATACATCGTAATAGCCTATTCCAGTTTTTATCTTTCTCTCTCTCTTTAGTACAGAATAAGATCATAACTAATTTTTATAAGAACAGATGGCGTATTAATCAAGTTTGATGAACCATCATTTAGCGAAATGCTTGAAAGTGTAAATGTAGCATACATTTATACTCGCGCCCGTGTGAAGTCGAGACAGATACGATATAATAATTAGTAGGCAAGATAATTTTCAGGTGGTCCAGCTCTTCGATCAGCTGCGCGAGGTCACGTGGCCGGGTGAGGGTGGTATGACGTCATTATGCGGTACTGTACCTGAGCAGTGGAGGTGTCGCTCAGTAAACACAAGTAGTTCTTGCAAAACGGCGCGAACTCTTCGTGCCGCTGGTCCAGCTCTTCGATCAGCTGCGCGAGGTCACGTGGTCGGGTGAGGGTGGCATGACGTCATTATGCGGTACTGTACCTGAGCAGTGGAGGTGTCGCTCAGTATACACAAGTAGTTCTCGCAGAACGGCGCGAACTCGTCGTGCCGCTGGTCCAGCTCTTCGATCAGCTGCGCAAGGTCACGTGGCCGGGTGAGGGTGGCATGACGTCATTATGCGGTACTATACCTGAGCAGTGGAGGTGTCGCTCAGTATACACAAGTAGTTCTCGCAGAACGGCGCGAACACGTCGTGCCGCTGGTCCAGCTCTTCGATCAGCTGCGCAAGGTCACGTGGCCGGGTGAGCGTGGCATGACGTCATTATGCGGTACTAAACCTGAGCAGTGGAGGTGTCGCTCAGTATACACAAGTAGTTCTCGCAGAACGGCGCGAACTCGTCGTGCCGCTGGTCCAGCTCTTCGATCAGCTGCGCGAGGTCACGTGGCCGGGTGAGGGTGGCGTGAGGTAATTATGCGGCACTGTACCTGAGTAGTGGAGGTGTCGCGCAGTATATACAGGATGTTTTCGCGGAACGGCGCAAACTCTTCGTGCAGCTGTTCCAGCTCTTCGATCAGCTGCGCGAGGTCACGTGGCCGGGTGAGGGTGGCACATGGCGGCCGCGGCCTGGCATGCAAAAATATATTGCGTAAGCTCATTTGTTAGAAGTGAATAGTGACTATAAGTAGCTAAGTACTAACGCAGTGCCAGGTCTAACGAAGGCCGTCTTGCGCAGGCACGGATGTCGCCTCTTTATATATCGCATGGCTTCGCATCTATACATTTTCAAGATTGAAGAGGCACCGTGGCCGCACATCAACTGCCCTAGACGTCGTTTGTGTATAAGCCATTCCTTAATAACTCAAAGGTACTGCGTGAAGCAAGATGACTTTGTGGCACTATATACAACACAATATAACACAATAACGCTTTATTGTACACCAAACAAGAAATTAACAAGTTACACGAAAGACTCTTATAAACTATAGCAACGGGCGGACTTATCGCTAAAAGCGATCTCTTCCAACCTTCAACCTTTTGATAGAAAGAACTAAATGTGTGTATTCTTATTTTTATTGTCTGGAAGACATCGCTATAAGCGATAAGACCGCCCATTGTAACACTTTAACTTTAAGTATTGTTTGTAACAATATAATAATTTGATTACCAGAAGCACTCTAGGAAAGGTAGTAATTTTTAACCTGGTTCTTACAAGTGTCGAAGAAGAAGTGTTAAAACTTACAAGTGTCTCTGCTCTTCTGATAGTAACCGGAAGCGCATTCCAGAGGCGCACGGCTTGAACATACACTATATTGTTAAGTGGAATAATACAAACAAATTTGGAATCTTGAATTTTATTTCCGTACATCATTGCCTTTGAACAATGACGATATATTGGTTTTATGCTCCTTGCCTTTGACTGACGTATTATGCAGGTTCTAAACAAAATAAACCCGGCAAATTACTAACCTGCGACGTGGTGGCGCTGCCGCTGCATTTGCCCCACCTGCTGCGTCATAGAACTGGTCCCGCTCAGTCTACAAAAAAAGAACCGATTTTAGTTTTGTTAAGTGTTCTGGCTGTCACGCCACCTATGCAAAATATGCGCACGGTGCATACTCTACCACATGAGAATAGCCACGCGCTTTTGTTATGAATCGTATACTTCGCGCTAAACTTTATGACAGATGACCAAAGCGCCACGTGATCGGCGCAGTATATTTTATTGAATTTTGCTACTGCGCTGGTCACCTGGTACGCCGGTCAGCGTTAAGTTTAACGCGGGTAATAATTATATCTATCTTTCGATGCACAGGCTTAACTCTACCTTGCAATATGAGTTGTAATTTCAGCTTTGAGTTAGGCTAGTTGCTTTTTAGACTAGACGTATAGCATATTTTTGTAGACCCACGGCAATATATTAGGTTGATAGAATTAGAGTTCGTTTCGTATGTGTATAACTTTATATTGATCGTGGATGGTGAGAATCAAACATCCATCCATCGAACTATTCAACCTCACAAACTTTCGTATTTATAATATTAATAGTATATATGAGTTTACGCATAAGATTGTCAGGTCAGTTTATAAGACAACTATGAGTTTCCGTATAAGATTGTCAGGTCAGTTTATAAGACAACTATGAGTTTCCGTATAAGATTGTCAGGCCAGTTTATAAGACAACTATGAGTTTCCGTATAAGATTGTCAGGTCAGTTTATAAGACAACTATGAGTTTCCGTATAAGATTGTCAGGCCAGTTTATAAGACAACTATGAGTTTACGCATAAGTTTGCCAGGTCAGTTTATAAAAAAAATATGAGTTTAAGCATATGTACAGGCGTACATCATTAATTAACATTATTTGACATATTCTAACAATGATCAAAGCATCTATACATAAGGACTTTAGCTACGATTAAAAGCGTTTAAAACGCAAATTGCACATGCTACTACTACCAAAATAAGCAAACATTACATGACAAAAAGCAGCCAAGTAACTCTTGTGATATAATTTATAACGCGCCGATCCCACAGCAAGAGTTGAGTTTTGGAGTTCTCGTGGCAGTTCAAGATGTTACAGAATAACTAAAGTCGCGAAAAGTTCAAGTTCAAAAGTTCTTTATTCAATTTTGCCACCACCGTATCGGAAAAAGAACCATTACCCATAAGATACGGCAAAAACCTGAAGGGCATTTTTTTAGAAATTTTGTTACAATAAGTTTGTTTTTACAATATTATGATTCTTATGCGCTTGTTGGCTACTTGGCAGAAACAGAATGTTTCATGCATCATTGTCTTCATAGATTACAGTGACCGCGGGACTCAGAACTCTTGATGTGGGATTGGCGCTTTACTAATTAATAACTCCGCCCATTACACCGTAGCATACTAAGAACGAATCAGACACGAATAAAACACGCATTCGATGACCGTGTCATACCCGAGAAGAGCGCGGTGCCCTTTCTATCAGTAACTGTAACTATAACTGTAGGCGGTGAGCATTATTATGCGGTTACAATGCGGTTAGTCGCCGGCGCACACTGGTTTGGCAACATCGCGTGTTGTCTGCAAAACATTCGGTCTGATGCGGACCACTTACGGAAAGGTGTGGTGTGGGCGTTGTCTCATAGAAACCGCAATGAGGATTTAAGTTGTAATCTGTGAAAACCGGTACAAATATTATTTTTGCCGTGTTGGTACGATTACGGCCATGGTATGATACGGTGTAACGGGCGGAGTATTTCAGTTTTATTTATTATGCTTGCTTATCAGAAATATGTTAATATTTTAAACACAACATTAATTGCTATACACCAAAACATGAGCTGCAGTTGTTGAATCATATATGACGTGACTTTTTAGTTCCGTATAAGTTGGACACTAACTCCTTTAATTTACACTGAAACGTTAAATACATAAAATGTTAGCTTTGGGAGGCTGTGACAGACACATAGTCACTGAAGTGAGATCATTTCATCGCCAATTTAGTCCGGAATTATGAAAGAAATTTGTTGACGGGTGAATTGTTGGGTGACATTAAATAAATTGAAGGCAACAAGTGACATAATTACAAATGATAAAACGAGGATTAGGTATGTAGCTGTACGTTTTACCAAAGATGACTAACTACAAGTCTTCAATAAGTAAAGCAGCTATGACAAATGGACCGAGTATTTTTATTGTAGCAGCAAAATTATTGATTGAAATTGGTTGTGACTAGGTATACTTAATCCTTGTTTGCAGATTCCACGCGGTAAACCGAAAATTACCTCTCGTCGCGTGGGCGTTTCAGTAGGGGGCGCTTCAGCAGGGGGTGCTTCAGCAGGGGGCGGTGCAGATTGGGAACCTTCATATAGGGGCGCAGATGGGAGCCCGTTAGATCGGGGCCCTTCAGACGGGGGCGCCTCAGGTGGGGGCGCTGCACATGGGGCCCCTTCAAATGGGGGTGCTTCGGCTGGGGGCGCTGCAGTAGTTGGGGGTGTTTCAGTTGGGGGCGAAGACTCGGTCTCCATTGGTTCTGCAGGCGGCCTGGCCGATCCGCCAGAGGCATCCTACAGTAAGCACATTAAACAACATAAATAACTACGCTCGTACGCATGCCTGCAAACATTAAACAGTTATAGCATTTAAGCACCTGAGCTTTTTGAGACACTGACATTGCTGGTTGTGGTGATGAAGCTGTGATGAGTACGGTTTATGGATTTCCTTCGAGTGGTTTTGCTACTTTTGCTCGAACATCTTCTGTGGTCACACAGTGCAGTAACACGTGTACCACTGTTTTATTTAATATTTTTACTTTTATTTATTTATTCAAGTTGCAGTGACCAATAAAATTAGACCTACTATAAAGTGGAGATGAATCAGTAGGTTGTTAATGATGTTACTTTTAAGGGTCGGAAAACCCGAACTGATTTGTAACTGTTAGATGGAAATATATGAATTGTTAACCCAATAGCAAAATAGCCCAGCTGATAACTGGTATTAAGAGTGCATATAATGACAACTGAGAAGATGAGAAGTTAATTCCCATGTTCTTCCCACACGTCTAGTTTGAGCGTCGTTATTTAGCACAATGCCCAGCAAAAAGCGATAAGCAAAGTAGTATAGTTAAATATGACTGCCTACAAAGTTCTAAGAAAGCGAGTGTGGCTCAATGGAAGAACGTGCGACTTTCGATCCGACGCACCCGAGATCGAATCCCGCTGGCCCCGCACCACTGGGATACGGGCCTTCTCTCATAGAGAGAGTATGGGCCACAATCCACCACGCTGGCCCATTGCGGGTTGGTGGATGTCACATGTCCTTGAATTTTTGTGATTATTTTTTGGACATGGTGGTTTCCTCACGATGTTTTCCTTCACCGTTACAAACCGTGAAGCGTTTGAATAGTTAATCGATAGTTTGGTGAAACAGCCCCTAGTGTCGGCGCAGCTTATTTAAATTAGCTCTATAAAAGTCACACGTGTCACAGACTATACCTGATGTATAGAACATTTATTTTCCTCATTTCCTACAAAATACTGTACATAATTTGATATATTCATTTGCATGGACGCTCGTTCTATCTAAGCTTACGAATAAAATCCAAATCCAAAAGTACAGAGACAACCGCTCCAAGCTGTCTCTGAACAATAAATAAAACACAAATAATTAACATTAAGTTATTGTATCGTAATCAGAATATGAAATAGTTAATTTGTTTGTACGTTCGAAAAAGTTCTTTCCAGAATTTAGTATCTAAGCATGATAATAATGTATATTTAAGTGTGAAGGACACTTGTCTTGACTTATTTCGAGTACGTACGTTTCCCATATGAGTGGAGAGGGCACTCAATGAATTCCGAATATCATCCAAGGTCCGTCGTATGAACTCCATTCGGTTGGCAGTTGGAGTCATCATCAGCGACTGGTGCTGGTCCTGTACGAGTTCCGATGGAGGATCTAACGCCTGAAACAATAGCGTTATATAGAAACATAACGACGCAATTTATATTACTTCCAAATTACTGAAAAATTGGGCATATGAGACTTAATATCTGATGTCTTGGATTGATGAGCGCACTGCATTGCTACGTAGTACTTTCTACAGTATTATAAGTTCTGAGCGGCACGGCAATTGTTATGGGCAGGCGTGGCACTTATCATCAGGCGAACGACTTGCTCGACTCTTTATTCAGTTCCACAAAAAATATAGTTATTACAAATAAAAAATAAATAAGATTTTTGTTGAATAATATTTTTTCAAGACAAGCTTTTAACAAACTCGTAATCGGAACCGCAAGCAGATTTAGTTTTTTTAGTTTACAATTATCCGTCAAGGAGTTCTATTGCCCACCTTCCGTCTGCATCATCAGATCAGCTGGCTGTCACCATAATATTGCATTGTCATCGGACTTTGACAAGTATGCAAAATTTCAACTCCGTAGGATAAAAGGAAGTGTTTCTGATTCAGCTTGCAAGATTCCACCCGGACAAACATACATACATTGCAAGTTAAATAAAAGCTTGTAAAAATAAACGTAAATACAGATTGAGACCAGTTGCTAGTTGGTTTTCTATAGATACAGAACATTTTTTAAATCTCTTTCTTCATCGTCCTTTAATCTTCACTTTAAAGTCTGAGTCCTTAATGATCGTTCAGAAATGATTATATACCTAACTACGATATCTACACACATTTACACCTACCACACACCCACACCCTAAAGTACGCACACACAACTTTGCTCACCCTACACTCATACCCTATATTTAGTACCCTACCCTACCTACCTACCTTTAGTACCCTATTTAGTTACCTTAATGCAGAGATGTGACTTATTTAAGATACAAGTATCTGAAATACAGATACAAGATACAAAATAGGTATTTTCATCTTGTATCTAAAATACTTTTTTAAAATTAATCTTGTATCTTCTATTTAAATACCTTTTTTTGGTATCTTAGTATTTGGTAGGTACTATGTTTTCTAAAATACTTTTAGTAATAGCACAGAATACTTAATAGTTACAAATAGTTAAATATATGCATTTATTCATAAAATGTGACAAGGTCCTATGCTGACATTAATTTTATATGTCAATGTTTGCCAGTTATTCTGCCGCCAAGCAGTAGTGCTCAAGCATTACTGTGTTACGGTTTGAAGGGCATTGTAGCCAGCGAAACTACTGGGAATATGAGACTTAATATCTGATGTTTCGGGGTGATAAGTGCAATGCAGTGCTACGCAGTGCTTTTATAGTAAAGAGTTCTTGGTGGCACTGCATCTGTTATGGGCAGGCGTAGTGCTTACCATCAGGAAAATGACTTGCTCGTCTTATAACGTCAGTTTCATAAAAAAATAAAAATATATAAAAAAGATAACTGAACGCCCCGTTGAAACTTAAATCTCAAATAAAACCTTAAAAATATTATATTTTGTCTTATCACATTTGCGCGATCATCGCGGTTTATTCGTAAATAATTCATTCATTCAAAGAATTTACTTACATTCAATAAAACGTTTCTTACAAAAGTATTTTATCTTAAAAAAGTATTTGGAAGATATGTATTTTGCATCTAGTATTTCAGATACCATTCCAGAGAGGTATTTGTATCTGGTATCTGAAATACTTAATTTGAAAGTATCTTGTATTTTGTACTCCAGATACTTTGTATAGGGTATCTTGTACAACACTGCCTTAATTTTATTATAATTAGTACTGTAGATCTCAAAAAACTAGGATCTATCTGTCCGGGCGTTCCTCGATACAGGCTTGCCCTAGTGCCTGAACTATTATTAAAGTTTTTGTATCTTGTATTTGTAAGTTACTTACCCATAGCTGTCTCATTGGCGCCTGTCTGTTTCGGGGATGGGACATCCTGTCAATGACCCTTTGAGCATCGTCAAACGCCTCTCTCATCTCCTGCCCTGGGCTATGAAAACTGGGCACAAAACGTTTGTCAAATAAAAAAGATACCCTTTATTGTATACTAGTTAACTATAACAACACAAAATCTTTAACTATAGCAACACAATGGGCGGTATTGTTAACATTAATGACAGGACAAAAAGACTCGTGGTAGGTTTCTCCCGGTTTAAAGGGCATTGTAGCTAGCGAAATAACTAGGCATATGAGACTCAATATCTGATATCTCGGGTTGATAAGCGCAATGCAGTGTTTTTTATGGTATTAAAAATTCTAGGTGGCACTGCAATTGTTATGGGCAGGCGTTGCGCTTACCATCAGGTGGACGACTTGCTCTCTCATCTCATCTCAGTTCCATAAAAAAAGACTAAAATCTAGGCTGTAATATCAAACAAAAGGTCTTATCGGTTAAAGCGATCTCTTCCAGAAAATCAATAATTATTATTTTAGATTAAATCTACCTTAGGTTATTGGTGGGATTCCGGGATTCTGGACTCGGTGGCGGCCTCGGTACTAGATGGATAACCTTGCCATTGACATCTGTAATATATATCAACATCATGAGGAATAGTTATTGTAATAGATATATTAATATAGACTTTTAGAATAGTAGTTATAGGAATAGATATATTAATATAGACTTTTAGAATAGTTTCGCCATCAGCCTTTTACTTTCCTACAGCTGGAACACAGGTCTTCTTCACATGGGTATATGGGCCATAATTTTGAAATAAGTACGCCATCAGCCTTTTACTTTCCCATTGCTGGGACAAAGGTCTTCTTCGCAGGGGTGTATGGGTCATAATTTTGAGTACGCCATCACCCTTTTACTTTTCCACTACTGGGACCTTCAGGGTCCCTTTGCAGTGAGAAGTGTTGTTTTTAGAAAACATCAGCCGAATTTTAAAGAAAATATAAACTGAATTTGTTGTGAAGTTTTCAAAAATGAGCATTCATACGAATATGTGAAGAAACTGAAACCTAAGGATATAAAATATAACTTATGGGCAGACGTGTTGTCTACCATCAAGTGAACGACCTGCTCGTCTCGTCACTCATTTTCATAAAAAATGTTATAAAGGTATACTTTTTAGGTTTCATAGAAAAATCTATTTTACATATAATAGCGTAGTAAAACATTAATATTACCGATTTCTGACAGTCTACGATCATCAGTAAGCACTCTTCCGCAGAATATTAAACGCTGCAAATCAATGTCGATGCCCATCTCCTCCCGGATGTGCTCCTTGAGCTGGGCCACCGTCGTCTGAAATATTTGTGTTTGCATTTAGTAACTCTTAAAATACATTGTTTCAATCACCACTGTAATAAAAAGGTAGAAATCACCTTCCTTATGCTAATGGTGTCTACATACAATCAAGTTTAATTGTCATGAAAACTGAACTTTTCATAGTCAGTTTTAACTGCTATCAGTTCTTTAACACATGTAATATATTCAACTGCTGTAGACTGAAAAAATTATGTAGACTGAAGTTATGTCTGTTATTACCATTAATTTTAACTGTTTTGTCAAACTGTCAGAGAAATCCGATTGTATGTAGCCGCTATTATGGCAGTTTGACACAAGAGCAGCATGGCAGAGTAGTGAGCAGAACAGTGCCTACTGCTACTATTTAATTGCCCATTACAGTACTGTTCTGTTGCAGCATGCGCGTTCTAATAGTAGCAGTATTGTTCATATTCAGATTCCTTATGCTTCCATAGGTAGGTGTAATTTGGTAAACATACAAAGTTCAGTTTACTAGTCTGCCTCACTGACAGGTCAGTGAGGAACAGGAGGAGGCCCTTGTGTGAAACAGCCATTATAGCGGCTACATATAATACAATCAGTTTTCACTGACAGTTTTGACTAAACAGTTAAAACTGATGGTGATATTCTACATAATAATATATTAAAAAACTGTCAATTTTCAATCTAAAGAACAATGACACTCAACAACAGTCTGACCCTTGTCAGACGGTGGCTAACTAGCGATCAGTTACTGCAATAATTATAGTAGTTTTAGTGACCTACGCCCATAGGCTGGCCTAACTCATGCACGCTAGTAGATCGCCACAAAGACCGCTACCATGAATGTAGATTTGACGCCTTGGTTCGAGTGTACCTCCATTAGATCATATTATGGCATAACATCTACGGTATGGGCAGCACAGCAGCATGCCATTTTTTGTCTTCTAATGACCATGTTAACACAAAGAAGTTAAACTCAGTAACAATTCTAGGCTATTTCCATCAGGCATAACATTTGCTAAGGCAGATATCACCAGCTCGCCAGGAATGGTATAACAATATAGTGAATTTACAAATGTCTGAGTTTGGTTAATGTGAATAACAAAAAATTATATTCTTAAATTTTCAGTGTATAAGTATTTAAACAATAATGTTAAATGTTAATGTTGTATTGAGATTGAATCTCTATCACCATATAAAAAGTTAACTTTACAAATAGATATTGTCTTTCTATCGAATAGTGCAACAGTTAAAACTTAAAACCTGTCTTTTCTCATACAAATTAGGAGTTTAAACTGTAATCTAATTCATCTAATTAGGAAATTCATCTCAAAACTGAAATGCAATAAAAATATATAGTGTAATTCCGCTGAATATTATGTAGGTTGTTGTTAGAATAATATAATATGTACGGGGGTAGATAGCAAATTTAAAATTAATTTAAATTTAAATAAAAATTAATTTATATATTAAATATATTTATATAATTTAATTTTTATATATATATATATATAAAAATCGTAGGGATCATTCATATATATACTTTAATTTAAATTCATTTTACATTTGCTATCTACCCGCATACACATCATATTATTCTAACAACAACTTACATAATATTCAGTGGAATTACACTACATATTTTCATTGCGTTTCAGTTTAACCTGTGTTTGAGTAACAAAGACTGCAGCCAGCAAATATCTAAAAGTCAGATGGGTAAACCATTTTACAAAATGTAGACAATTGCTAATGCTTTTACAACTAGGACGAGTAAATCTTACACAAAGCCAGGATTGTATAGTATAGTCGCAGTACAGTTCCCAGAAATTGCTAAGTGCTTATTCTGCTTAGTGTATTAGCACATGATCAGTGTTTACACTGTACAATGGAAATATTGATTAGAATTACGTTTATACTGTTTAGTTTAGTTTTTTAGTCTTTGTTTCTCAACAAACAGTCCGATTGTTCACTGATGATAGTGTGATAGAATAAGACAAACTAAAATTTAAAAAACCCCCAACTCTAAAAACCTATAATAAGTAATAAGTTTTGATAAAACATGTCTAAAAACCACCTCAGGGAAACCTGCTTTAAAATAAAAAAACCACATCCAATTGGTTCACCCGTTTAAGAGCTGTGGTGCCACAGACAGACACACATAGATGTCAAACTTATAACACCCGTCCATTTTGCGTTGGGGGGTTAAAAAATCATTGTCATCGGCCCATTACTTTCCTAGTGCAAAGACTTTATGTTTGAAAGCGAACACAAACTATTATTTTAAAATCAGGACCAGACTAGCCTATTAGACAACAGGTTGAAAGTACCTTACAGCAATGATAAAAATATATAATTATTGGATGAGATTACAGTGCCTACATAGTCTACATACCCTGCAGCACCAGCTATTTAGCATAATTTTCAAAACTGGCCTGCTATAAGATGTATATGTTGCATATGATGAAGTGCTAGTAAATGTTGTGCAATTATATAAAAATCTCAGAACGGTCATTACTTTCAAATTTAAAAACTTTATTATCACTGCTCTTTGTTTGATTACTTTTTCTTATTAACTATTTTCAAAAATAACTGACAAAAGTTTAAATTTTTTCCATATTTATTAGCTAATGTGGGTACCTAGAAAAACATGCAGTTTTGTGGTCTAGGGGGAAAGGCTTGCTAGGTACCTACTTATATCAGAGGGAAGTTATTGTCTTAAAGATACTTTTCAACCTGTTGACTGGCGTAGACTGGACCCAACACACAAGGTTTTCTATTGTTTCTTCTGCCAGCTGTGGTACAAGTCAAGAGATCAATATGATAATCTTGTGATGTGGGTACTAGCAAAAATAGTTTTGTGATGGATTTTATTCTCTTTCCTGTGAATAACGTATCTCGCAACGCAATGAATTCAGTATTTAGCATCGATTACCAATATTGCGCGCGCATACCGGAGTCTTGCATGCATTTGGAGTGTAACCATCTTTGTAAATATTTGTAGGTACAAAGTAAAACGTTATTACAATGAAAATCTTACCTCATCTTCGAGGGAAAACTGATGATTTATACTCTCCAAAGTCTTTATGGTAAACTCAATCATTTTTACTTATGTTCGTACATCACCTACACAATTCACGATACAACGTCGCGTGCTTTTATCAATTAGCTGCCTACCCTATAAATAACTTTTAAATGAAACTGTTAAATCGCGACGGAAATATAAAATCTTATTAAGCGCACACTTAAGAAGAAAACAAATAATTTAAAATCAATAACGTATGAGTAAAATAGTTTCAATTATCGGAAAATGCATCAAATTGCTGCCGACACGATACGAAGACAGAAACGAAAAGGCAGCAGCAGGGCTGCCAGAAACGAGTCGTCTTTTTACCCCAATATTAAGTTCAATAATATGTCACAGCCCGACGTCGATATAATAGGGGATCGGACTACTAATTAGAAAGTGTTTAAAATTAACCGTAATGTATATATTATTGTAATAAATAAATAGAATATATACAAAAAATAAACAAACGAACAATCATAATTTAATTAAATAAAACCCTATAAGTACCTAAAACTATGTTTATTTATTTATTTATTGCAGTAATGTACATTCATTCATAATATTAATATACTTAGTCATAGGTGTTGAGACTGTAGTAGGTCGGTACATAAGCCCTGTAAGGGCGTTGCAGCTTTTTGCGAACTACTTACAAATAAACATCTTAATTATTGCATTACAGTCACTACATTTCCATATTAATTAATTAATTTGTTAACATATTACTTAATTAGTTTAAATGTTATGTTTCAAATATTGCCGGGCAAGAGGTCATCTCAGAACGTGTGGCGTCATATGAAGGCAAACGAAATGACAAGCTTTACGAAAGCAAACTTATAAAGTGATTTATACGTTTTTATGAAGCTTAAGGACTTAAGGGTCATCATGGAATGAAAAACATATCGTTTTGATTTAGTTAAACAGCAAAAATATAAAAATAATGACAAGCTTTACACACCATATTTACTTTCAAATGACGTCATGCACTGGGTTTGGTGTTTTGTTTGAGATAAAGGACAGATACAAAATGACAGAGTTATTCGATTTTAATTATTGATTTAAATATATAAATCATTATTATTTAACAAAAATATTGATCGAATGATCTCTCGGATTCAACAAACATTCGTTCTAACTACATTTTAGATTTTTTACGATTACTGTCCGATCCCGTGTTATGTACCTAATAACTAGCGGACTCATCAACGAATTCGGCGGTTATGACTAGAAATCCCATTAAATAGTGTTTAAATATTACTTAGTAGTTAGTAGTGCCGATTTTTATATCATCATAATCAGAAATTATTCACTGCCTCTTTAATTCTTATAATTATTAACCAGATGCGATCGGTCGTACCTCATTATTACTGGTTCGTACTGGTTAGGTATTTCCAAACACATAATTGACCAAACCGATGTATTTATAGAAATTTAGATATTTGGCATAAGTTTTTTAAGTCAATATTAATCAATTTTAGGTTTTATAATATTTGGTTTTTGGGTCAAAAGCAAGACAACAATTTATAACATTGAATTTAAGTATTTTGTACTTAGTTATTATAAATTAGGGCCTTTCATCGTTGGGTTTTCTGATATGTAACTCCAATTTTACCCGCAACAGCAAAATTATTTAGCTCGTTCAAAATTACCCTAAAAATACCCGAAAATCTGGTAATTACTCGCATAGTGGCAGTGCTCTCAGCAGGACAAGTTTATAAGGTGTCTATAATGACAGCTAGTGTTGCTACACCAAAAAATCCAAGGACAGGTACCATAACCAACAGACTTTAGGCCGCGTTCAGAAATCACCCAGTTAATGTAATTATTACCCTAACGCCGTTCAGAAATGACTCAGGTGAACTTTGACATTTACCCTGAGCCGTTCAGAAAACCAATAGGGGATCGGACAGTAATCGAGAAAAAATCTAAAATGTAGTTAAAACGAATGTTCGTCGAACCAGAAAGATCGTTCAATCAATATTTTTGTGTAATAATAATGATTTATATTTTTAAATCAATAAATAATTCTGACATTTTTAATCTGTTCTTCATCTCAAACGAAACAACAATCACAGCGCATGACGTCATTTGTAGGCAAATGCCGTGAGTCAAGCTTGTGTTTATTTTACGTTTTTGCTTTTCATAAAATGTATTTTATTATTACTACAATATAGTCCCCAAACTTCACAAAACGTATTAGAATCTCTTTGCTAGTTTTATTTCGAAGACTTTGTCGTTTTCTACCTACATCACAAGTTTTGAGGTGACCTTTTGCGCGGCAATATTTTAAACATAATATTTAAACATAGTTTTAGGTACTTTTAGATTGTTATTTAATTAAAATAGTATTTTTCATGGCTATATATATTCATTGTAGTTAATTTAAAACACTTTCTGAAAAGTTGTCCGATCCCCTATTGGGGAGAGTAAAAGTTCACCTGACAGGTGAAAATATTCACCGATATAAAAGCGGGTTACGATTCTCACCTGTCAGGTAATAGTTGTCAGTTGTCATTTTCCTTTACATTTTGCAATATTTTTGCATTGATTTTTTGTACATACAAATAAAATAAGCGATTCGTGTATTTGAAGCAAAATATAAGGTAAAATTCCGATATTAGCCAAAATAACGCAGTTAAATCTGATAAACAAAAGCGCGGGAAATCTTGGTCTTAAAAATGATTGGTTTTGATTGGCTGGCTTATTGTATTACTCGATGCCCGTTCAGAAAGGCGCTAGTTAATTTTTAACTTGGCATGTCACTGAGATTAACTGACAAGTATTCACTCGTGAACATTTACCCATTTCTGAACGCGGCCTTAATACGTATTATTTTATCGGACTTTTTGGCGGGAAGTGAAAAGTGATACAATTCGGTTTTGTTTTATTTTCCAAACAAGTGTTATTTCGAGTGATCAAGTGTAATATCGGTGGAATATTAACCAAAATGTGTTCGAGTGTAGACAAATGAAACAAAATAGAGAAAACATTGCTTTTTATGTTCTCCCAAGAAGTCCATGGAAAGCTTGAATAAAGTTCCACCACTTTCTTGAAGTACTAGGAGAGGGTCCGGCTTGTTGCTGTTGACCCTCATTCACAACAAAAGTATAATAAATGGAATATTAAACTATGATATAAAAAGACGTGTGGCACTCGAAAAGTGCCGCGGTAAAGCTATTGCATAGCATTCGGAGTGGGGGGTGTTAGGTTATTTTCGTTACGGAATTTCTGGATTCGGTCTCCACGCTCAAGGCCCGCGATATAAGCTATACAATAGCTTAAAAACTACGTAAGACATGGCGGTATGGTCTTAGAGACAAAAAAAAAGTATTGTAGCCGACGGGATTCGGGTTCGGGCCTCTGAATAATATATCCACAAATCTTAACAATCCTTTTAATCCACGAACACACACACGAACAGACACAGAGAATCCAAGTGGTAAAATCACACAGATTAGAAATCTACAAATCTAAGATGGCCTACTCCTTGCGGATGCGGCTCGAAACGCGTCGCGGCGCATAGCGGTCAGGATCAGACTGGCGAGGGTACCACGCGTGCACACCGGCGCCAGCGGCGGAGGGCGTGGGTAACGACTCTACCTGTGATTGGCCGTCACATACAGTGCGGCCAACATTGTCTATGTTATGGTGGGGCTGCCGCGCTACAGTATTATTTTATCTATGGTTATCTTAATTTTAAATAAAATAGGTAAACAAAAATATCGAATCCATGGTGTATAAAATTCATTTCGGTCATATTTCGATTAGACCGCCCATTGTGACGCTAGTATTAAGTTAATTGTTATTTTTGAGTTAATTGTCTCTGTATCATGGTGTATAAAGAGTTATTCTATTCTAATTCGGTTTTAAGCTCAGAGGAAGAACATAATTCGTCTTTGGGAAGAACATTTTCCTGCTTTACAGTATTTTATTTTAGGCTTGCCCAAAGATAAAGAATTAAAAAATTTAATTTTTAATTCTTTATCTTTGGGCTCTTGAGATTGTCGAAAAGTTTCGTGGTTAAGATAAAGAATTAAAATCATTGAGGTCTCAGTCATTCCTCAATGCGTGCAATATTTTATCTTTGTGCAAAGCCAAATCCCACAAGAGGGTTGCGAGATCAAAAAATGTCACAAAACATGCGCCAGTGTTGTGTTCATTGAGGCAGTGTCATTCCTCAATGGTTGTGTTATTATTTTAATTCAGTGATCTTTCATAGATGTCACTTTCCTAAAAATCAATAAAATATGATTTTGTATTAGGGATGTAGATGGCACTACCTACGTTTGTCTAATAAAATCATAGCATTGAGGTGGGAAAACACGTCCTAAAACTCAAACTTTCCACGTTTCACCCTGTTTAGATGTTTGTAACAACACACTATCGAAAATTTATAATAATAATTATTTATTTATTTTATTTAATCAGGGTGTGACAAAACTTTGGGACCTCCAGGGTACCTTTTCTCTTGCAGTGAGAAAGTTTTGTTATTAGAAGACGTCAGCTATATTCTGGAGAAAAAAAAAACTGCTATATTAAATTTAAAAAAATACATTTTACAGTCAGACTCAAAAATAGAACTTCTCAAAAAAAAGAACATGGGTTTAAACGACCCTATTTCCTATCAGGAATGTTTTTCTCGAAGTAATCCATCAAAGCAAATCGTAAGTTTTTGAGTAATTTCGAGAAAACTCATTCCATACATTTTCACTTGATGCTGGTAGAGTTTCGAATAGTTTTGAAATTACAAAGGGCAGCTAGAAGAAAATGTGTGGAAAAAGGTTTTTTAATTTTCTCAAAAACTTACATACCTACTCAATATACTGCTTTCTGCAGGATATCTATATTATCAAGACCTCGCGGCCATTAGTCCATGGCCTTAAAAGTAAGTAGGTAAGTATATAGTATCGCCAATGCTTGTTTCTGCCATCGGAAAGAGCAGCATTAAGGAAAAATATCGAACCTACCTAGCTTAGGTACGTACCTACCTCCTAGGTTGGTACTTATGTCATGTAGTGAACTCATGACTGAGGAAATATATGGTTTTTGATGGACTTTGATGTAAGTAGTTGTAGGTAGAAAAACCTACTAAGTATCTACTTATTGAGGGTACAGAAGTGATTTGTTACCTATATGAAGACCTACTTAGTTTTTTATGTTACTGCACTCAGTACGAATGTACGATGAGATGAGCAATTCGTTCGCCTGATGGTAAGCGCCACGCCTGCCCATAGCAATTGCAGTGCCACCCAGAACTGCAATGCGCTCACATTTTTTAGAGCGAGTGCGGCTCAGCGAGAACTCGTGCGCCTTTCGATCCGACGCACCTGGGTTCGAATCCCGACTCGGCCCTGCACCAATGACTTATAGTTAAGTGCAGATTTTGCACGCTCGCTCTAAAACGGCGAAGGAAAACATCGTGATGAAACCCGCTTACGCGCTTTGGGATGGTAGGTTCTGGCCGTGGTTGTAATACCACACACCGAACAAAGCCAGGCCGTCAAGCGACCTTGTCTTGATGATTGATGTTCGGTAAACCATCGAGGAGACGGGTCTGAGTAGCCGCTTAACTGCCGTCCCTCTCTAGTCTCTTAACTGCCCTCCCATACTTCTACATTTCTATCGTCTATGATACATTCAGTGTTTGGTAGCGATTGTGTTCCATCAGGTTCAACTTCCACCGTCCGTTCGACAATATTTTGGCTACTTCCGGTACTCGTAAACATCGGCTGTCCTGGCGGAGGTGAAATCTCTGCTATGTGAACAGGCGGTGAAGATGAGGAACGATGAGACATATCACGGCCATTGAGTCGACAATCATTACTTTTATTTTTTATTATCTGATCCACATGTCTGATACAGCTAACATCTAAGTCACTTATAAAAATCTTATACATTTTATTACCTATCCTATTCTGTATCACACCCAATTGCCAAGTTTCCTTCCGCGCACTGTACCACCGCGTCCACACCGTATCACCTGCTTCAAAATGCCTTCTTCCAGATACTAACAGTACTTGTGTGTGGCAACTATTACTCGAGGGTAAAATAAGATCGAGACGAGATCGTAGATTTCTACCAAACATTAAATTAGCCGGAGTTTCGCCAGTAGTACAGTGCACGGTATTTCTATAATTAAATAGATACACCAAGTAACTTGCCCGTTCAGAAAGGCGTTAGTTAATTTTTAACTTGGCATATCACTGAGATTGACTGACAAGTATTCACTCGTGAACATTTACCCATTTCTGAACGCGGCCTTGGCAGTGCCCGTCGGTGGTTCGTCCTGCATTTTGGCGGGATATAATTAAAAAATATTTGTAGTTTGATCTTGTTTTATTTTCCATGTCAAAAGGGTTATTAGCTTTATTTTTGCTCGTAAAATGTGCAAAAGTTACATGTAAGATAAGGTAACTTTAAAACGCTCCGCAGCATTTACGCATTTGGTAAGTAATCCACTTACCAAATGCGTAAATGCTGCGGAGCATTGTTACCTAGTTAGATAAAAATACGTAAAGTTCAAAGTTCAAAAGTTCTTTATTCAGTTTTCGCATCTCAATTAGTACAATGACTCTTCCACCGTATCGGAAAAAGAACCACTACTCAGAAGATGCGGCAAGAAACTAAGGGACATTTTTTTAGAACTTTTGTTACAATATTTTATGTTTATTTTTGACAATATGTCTATTTAGTCTTTAAATAATTGTATAATATTGTACAATAATATATATTACCTATATCTAATACGATAATCTTATGTAGGTGCAAAATAAATTGAGATAATTTGAACTAAATAACGTAGTAAGTTAGGTAGGACTAGGTAGAGTAAGTGGTAGGTACCTCTTTATAATATTTTGTAGAGAGGGTATACTATACATATACAGTATGTAACAAAAGTATCCGTGATCCGGGTTAATTAGTTTCTATGTTGCTCCTAAATAACATTTTGTTGCGTATGGTCTAAAATATGTCTTTCCCTACAATACCAAACTAATAAGTAGTAAACTATGTTATAGGTACCTACATACATAGGTTATGTAGCTACCTAAATTATACAACATGTTCTATTTCAAACACTGCCCTAATTATCTATATCCTGGAAAATGGAGATTGTTATCTAATATATAAAATTCTCGTGTCACAGTTTTCGTTGCCATACTCCTCCGAAACGGCTTGACCGATTTTGATAAAATTTTTTGTGCTTATCCGGTATCTATGAGATCGGCCAACATCTATTTTTCATCCCCCTAAGTGTTTTTTTTTTTAATTTATATGGCAAAACAACGTTTGCCGGGTCAGCTAGTGTATTGTATAAATTTTACTTATTTTCGGGCTATGTTTTTTTACAATATTTCTATAAAAAATATACAAAAATACTAGAAAAACCTTAAATTATTGTAGCGAGTTTGTATAGCGGAAAAGGAAACCAAGTGGTAAGTAGTATCCATGGGCGCCGGCAGAAATAATTTCCAGGTGGTGCAGATTTTAGTTTTCTTACAATCTTTGCCGTATATGATTGTTAATAAAAAGATGAAATTTTAGTCTGAATGTTCGAGACATTTACAAATTTCTGACTATTCATTATGAATTTATTATATAGGTACCCAGTCGTCACGGCTCACACCAAAAAATAAATGAGAATTGTGTAATTACTGCCTACTAATTATTGTGAATAAAAAAATGATTTCCAACAGACGGCTTTTTATTTCAATAATTCCTGTTGATCCTGAGATTCCCAAGGGGTGCAAGTGCACCCCCTGGCACCCCCCTGCCGGCGCCCATGGTAGTATCTAAACTTACCCGTCTGTCTCTTACCTGTTTAAAAACACCAGCTGCCTCCTGTACTACTACATCTTTAGAATCACTGCAAACAAAATATCTACAGTGAGTGGTAAGTTTCGAAGAGTGAGTTAGACGATAGGTAAGCAATCTAAACCTAATACCAGAACTTATAGGTGATTTACTTACGAATTACATCACAGAACATGTTCTATGTATGGTTATGAAACATAGGTAGGTATTATTAGATCTACGTATATAAATAAGATAGTAAGCGGGTATATACATAGGTACATAATAAGAGGATGTCTTTTCCCTTGTCAGTCAACGTCTAAGTGATCCCCGGAACCAATCCTATTAGGTAATCTTATATAAGAGCGAGTGTGGCTCAGTGGGAGAATGTGCGACTTTCGATCCGACGTACCCAAGTTCGAATCCCACTGGCCTCGCACCACTGACTTTCTTAAGTTATGTGCGGATTTAACACTCGTTCTGAAAACGGTGAAGGAAAACATCGTGAGGAAACCGGCATGTCCAAGAATTAATCACAAAAATTCAAGGACATGTGACATCCACCAACCCGCACTGGGCCAGCGTGGTGGATTATGGCCCATTCTCTCTCTATGAGAGAAGGCCCGAGTCCCAGCAGTGGGAACGTGATGGGCTGATGATGATGATGATGATATACCTACCTACCTACTTATTTAATTATTATAGCCAAATTACACGTCAACAGCATAATATACCTACTAAAGAAAAATAAAATACAAAACCATAGATAGGAATAGGTACTCCATACAATATTATATACACAGTAAACAAGAAACATTGTGTAAAATAAATGGCAGAGCAAAGTTTTAACCTAATGAGAATGTAGATGATTACACTATAATATTAAAATAATGGAGTGAGTGTGGCTCAGTGGGAGCACGTGCGACTTTCGATCAGACGCACCTGAGTTCGAACCCAGCTGGCCCCGCACCATTGACTTTCTTAAGTTATGTGCGGAATTAGCACTCGTTATAAAAACGGTGAAGGAAAACATCGTGAGAAAACCGGCATGTTCAAGAATTAATCACAAAAATTCAAGGACATTTGACATCCACCAACCCGCACTGGGCCAGCGTGGTGGATCATGGCCCATACTCTCTCTACGAGGGAAGGCCCGAGTCCCAGCAGTGGGAACGTAATGGGCTGATGATGTTGATTAATATAATAACGTGATAACAATTCATATAAGTACCAAAAGTGGGTGCTATTATGATTATATAACATACCTTACAAATTCCAACAAAATATGACTTGAATAAAAAATGACATTTAAACACACATACATAATATCATAATTATAATAATAAATAATAATTATTACATACCTTTAACTTTATAATATACCTAGTCAGGTCATAAATTCTGTCACATGTTTAATATAAAATAATTGAAACAAGTTTATTCATTATGTAACCATTTATATACCAAAATGAACTTAACAAAACATAGATTCTTATGACAATAAAGTTTATTCAGAATGACCTCCGTGATTTTGAATACAGGCCTTCAATCTGCGCGGCCAGTCGTCTATCGCAGCACGAACGAGGTCCATGTCAATATCGGCGGCTGCCTTAACCAAGGATGTCTTGAGTGACTCCAAATTGTGATGAGGCTTTGAGCACGCCTTTTCCTCCAAGTGTTACCATATCTTGTAATCTAACGGACTCAAATCTGGACTGGTGGAGGGCCAGTCTTCGTGCCGGATGAAGTCGATTTCACGCGCCGCCAGCCAGTCTTGTGTGCTCTTCGCTCTATGAGCTGGCGCCGAATCTTGTTGGAATACCGAGTGCCTGTTATTGAACATGGTATGAGAAACAGGTTCCACAAGGTTCGTCAGGACTGTATTTTGATACACAACTGCATTTGTTTTTACACCTTTCTCACAAAAATGTACCTCTGTAATAAGAAACTCCCAACCATACCATGAGCGAGGATGGAAAATGACCTCGTTGGACACGCGGAATACGATTGCTCGCTTCTTCACTACTGTGTGCGTACACCTTATCATTTTGTTTGTTGTAGCTCTCTTCTACGGTAAAAATTTTTTCATCCGAAAAAAGAATTTCCCGATATTTTTTTCCCGCGTACCGCTTCAACAAAGCGCGGCATCTCTTCAGTCTCAGGTCCATAAGACGAGCATTTAAACGATGTCCTGTTTTTCTTCGATATGCCCGAAGCCCTTAGTCTTCATTTAACACCCTTTTCACCGTGGTTCTGCTTAACCCCATCTGAAGGGCCAACAGTTTCTGCTTACGTTTGGGATTTCTTTGAATTCGCGCCTTCACAGCTTTTTCACTGCTGGAGTCCTAACAGACCGAGGGCGACCACTTCTTGACCTGTCATCTACACTAGAGTCTTCATTGTATCGTTTGATGGTACGATAAACGAATCTTTTGGTTATATTCAAATTTTACAGTATATCAAAAATTTGAATTGGCGCGAAACCGCAACGATGCAACGCAATAACTGCAATACGGTCTTCTTCAAGCGTCCACTCCATATTTAAAAATGAGTAAAATTCTAATAAGTATACATTTTTATTTTCATGAACAATTCGAAATTCGAATTCAATAAACTTTTTTTTGGCCAGCATTCTAAAAGAAAAGTTTCTACTGTGTGACAATACTTATGACCTGACTGTGTAGAATACAAAATATACATCTATTATACTCATTACCTTTACGTTTTAAAGATTTAATATTACTATTTAATGAAATAGTATATAAGACAATATCTCTATAATAATTCAGGCATATATTTATTATTAATAATAATAAATAGTAACTTATATATTTTTTATTTTCTCTCACAATAGGTAGGTAGGTACATTCTTAATGGCTGGGATTTTATTTAGCTTGTGAGAGACAGATGCCTGGGGTAGGTTCTAAAGAATATAAAATAGGATTAAGTTTCGGCCCGAAACCTAATCCTATCTCATTGGGGCCCGGGACTTTCGGGACTCCAATCACATTTTACACTTTTCAACACATAAGAACACACACGTTGAACATCGCGTAAGGTGTGTGTTCCTATGCGGCATCTTTAACTTTATACTCAGCCAATACTAAGTTATTGAATTATCTTAAGTTGTAGACATGTGTAAGTAATGCGATTGATGCATTACGCGTAATATTACCCGATCGAGTACTGTAGCATTACATATTACTCGACGAAATTAAACATTACACATCACACCATAGCATCACACAGTGCACTGTTCTGTTCAACTGTTCATTGCATTATGTCTATCGAGTCTATGCCTCACTGACACTAATCGCGCGCGCGTCAGAGAGAGGAAGCGAGCTTCATCGCACGTGCGCCCTGCCTGCCACTTTATTGAACTTCCATTTAAAACCGTATTACTAGAAAATTAAGGCGACAATAGGTTATTTTGGCACCGCCCCCGCCCGTAATATTTGAATGTTTTGAACCTCTCGCTCAAAACGATATTGTTATTTTGATTTGATGTACTCGCTCCAGTCACAAAAAAATAAGTAACTCGCTATCTCATGTATATGCGCTATAACTATCACTTGCTATTGCATTCGAGCATTCCATTACAATATCACACAAGTGATAGATAGTGCGTCCGACGCGACCATCTCAGGTGATGTTTGGGGTGATGAAGTAATGAAATATTACTCGGTACGAAATGTGATGCCATATCACATTACTTTTCAATGCACTGTTTTGCGCATGTCTATTAAGTTGTTCCCATTATTCACTCATTACCTTCACTGGATGTAATACTATATGTTATAAATAGCACGTGTACAATTAAATCTTTCATATGTTACTGGGTAGTCAAACGAAGCGTTGACCTCTTGTTAGCTGCGAATCTTGTCACCGCGATTCAGACTTGTGACGTCATTTTACTAGCGCGATCTAGTTTTGTTTAATGTTACTACATGCTACGTATGAAATGGCGGGCACCCATAAGCGTCATCAATAGATGGCGTTAATGCACAACAAAATTGTCGAAATCTCAATTATTATTCGCAAAGATAAAAGTTAGGTAATATATGTGGGATGTAGGTAGGTAAATATGAATCTCCTCACAGGTTTGAGGGTCCTGTTCATGAAATTGAAAGTCACTAGGTAGGTAACAAGGTACCTACTTATTATGATCATGATATTTGACGACCTGATTTCAGTTATGGAATAAAAGACATAAGGTTCTAATAACATTCCACTCGCTTCACTGGCACTTTCTTTCCTCGCACTTGTAAGATTCGCTACAACCTACCTACCTTCGACGGTATTTCCTTTGAGCTACAACATCGAGTCCTTTAAAAGGGGTATTAATAGAGTCCTTAAGGGTTGGCAACGCATCCGCAATGCCTCTAGTGCTGCAGGTGTCCATAGGCGACGGTAACCGCTTATCACCAGGCGGGCCGTCTACTTGTTTGCCGAAATATTTTAAAAACGATTTTTATGGGATAGGATTGGCACTGTTATTCATTATAAATATAAACGGCTACACTCACGTTATGATTGTGTCGGATAACTCCGGCCAGGTTTCGGACAATTAGGATGTCCTTCTTCCGGGAGTTTACGCTTTGGATTCGCGGCGCGGCCGTTTATATTTATAATGAATATTTCGACTTACGATAGTTTCCAAACTTTAGTGGCACTAGTGTTCGTTTCAGAGAGAGATAGAAGAAGACGGCCACGCTTGCAGCCTCTCCTGCCACTATTCGTTTATTCATAAAGGCTATATAAGAGCACAGTATTACAATTATAATACTGTGATAAGAGGTTCGATTATTGTACCTACCAGCCTACCCCATTTAATCTAATAAGAACTTACGTTGCTATATATATAACATCAACTGTATTGACGTCAACCTGGGGGAGAAGTTGTGGGAACTAGTGCAACAGGATAATTGGCGCCGAGGGGACTCTCGGCCTCGCATCACGCCACCTGCTATTACGGTCCTCGCGGATACGTCTGTATCCATTCGCTTTTTCCACTTGGCATCCTCAAGAGAAATCAGTTGCTGGATATTTCTGTCTCGTTCTAAGGTGGACACATGTCACATTGATGTAAGTATGTATCATTGAGGTCTCAGTGTCATTCCTCAATGGTATGTATAGAAATGCTCTCATAGACTTTGACACTTGTTTTTCAAAAGGTGGACAGTACAAAAACTACCAATAGCCTATAAATAGCGTACTAGGTACTTATATTTATTGTCAGAGTGAGGTCGTTAAAAAGAAAGCATCAAGCAGCCAAACCTCCCTTCCTACTCTCCCATCTCAAACCCTATTATCTCTCTACAGGCTCGGCAACACACCTGCTGGCCGATTCAGAACCTCACGACAACTCATTTGTCGATCGATTCGGTTTGATATCGTACGATTCAAAATATTTTAAATTCACAATAGTCGAATCGACGTTCAAATTGTCGTAGTCGATAACCAATCGTAACCGTACGATAAACGCGTATTTATCGACCGAGAACGTTATTCACAATGCAGATATCGAAGCAAAGTTTTCGAACGTCCGATTAATTTCCACGACAACTTATCGAGTGCAACATATCACTCGAAAGCATTAGATTTGACCATCAATACCGAGTATATTCCGTGTGTTGTTAAATAAACTACATTTTCTACAACAAATAAAATAAAACTCACAGTAAGATTCAACATAAACGAATTCTATGTAATGAAGTACCTACTAAGTCTAGTATTTATTTATAGGTTAAGTTCGCTTTGATTGTTTTAGAACTATTTACCTACTACTATAAGATTACTTAATAAGATGCATAAATCTACCGAAATAAAATCACTGTACCTATATAATTATTATAAAGTACTCTGTGATACTATATAATAGTAATTTTGGTATTTACTTAACATTTCTAACGTATCTTGATGAGGCTCGTCTTCTAGCTCGATCTTCTTTTAATAATTTCAAAACATGATAAAGAAAACAATTTGCGATAGACATTTAAATTTGGCGGTTTGTCAATGTCAAAAGCATAGATAATACATTAATGTCAAGTGGATATCAGCAGGTGGGTGTTTACGAAGCTCTTGTTTTTTTTATATTTCTACCAATATCTGGCGCTTATAATTGTTAATTATAATTTAATTCGTGATAAACGTTGTTATAATAAATTTTGATAACTTGAAAACATTTTTATATCGTGTAGATAATAATACAATTTTCTGCGAGTATTGCACACAAAACGAACTCCGTAAATGCAACATGTTGTCGTATCGATTCCGATATCGTAACCGAAACCGTATCAAATCCTCAGGGCGGATGTTCTGAATAGCTCGAAAAGAAACCTACGACACTAGATCGTTATCCAATCGAATCGATTCGGTATGTTGTCGTGGGGTTCTGAATCGGCCAGCTGCTACGACTTTGGTGCTGAAGATTTGTTCTCCAGACGCCTTCCGTCAGGCAGGATGTCTGCTAATTACTAATCTGCTGATCTGCTGAATGATCTGGTGATTATTGATCAAGTAACTTAGTTTTTACTTATTACAATAGTCAAAAACGGTTATACATTAGAAAAATATAGTATAGTAAATCTGGTTGCCTGTTATTTCACAGGAAAACCTTTAGATATAAAAAGCACTAGATAAATAAATCAGTCTGACAAATTATATAGCTTGTGAACTAATCGTTAATAGCCTCTTAACTATGGGATTTTCCGTAAATAAACTAATTGTAATGCAGGTATCGTATCACACAGCAAATGACGTGATATAGGGGATAGTTACTTATAAAACTGTTGGATATATAGTTACACATATAATTGTTCTGTACTCACGGCTGTTTAGATTAATTGGCGTCAATCTATTCAATGGAGGTAAATAAATAATTTATCACATAATATTAAAATTGCTTACGTGATAAACTATAAATAGATGTGGTGATTACACAATACGTTAAACAAGTTCTTCGTTTTGTGACCTAGAGAATAAATATACCAGAAGATATATATATAATACTCGTATAAGATACCATTTCTTATATTCATTCATTTGAATGAATAATAGAAACGAATAGATACTCCATAGAGTAACCACAAACATTCGACGTAAATTGGATGAAATGTTTGTGATGCAAAACAACTCAAACAGCCTCTCTAGTTAAACCAAAGAAATTTTTGAAGACAGCAATCAGAAACCAGAAACTCTTTCTTAATATGGGACAGGATAACAGGCTAATAGATACAGGTATCTATATTATATATACTAATCTATACAATATAAAAGTTCTGTGACTGGCTCATCGACTGACAGATAACGCACAGCCTAATGATGATAAAGATAAAGAAAATGTATTTCCTAATCATGTGCTGTGCGGTACCTACAACCTACAACTATACCTACAACTTGAACCTTCGTTTCATTCTTTTCAAATAGAGAGACGGCTATTTTAAAAATATGTGAACAATAAATAAATACATACTCCCAACGATGACATAGACTAGGATTCCCTGTATCTAGGATTCTAGGGGACCAAAACTATGAGGACAACACCTAGACAAGAATAGATTAATTATTCTGTGCTAATAGTCATCATTGAATTTAATATAAAAATAAAATAGCACATGCAAGTCAATTAAACACGATATCGATAATTATATTTTATAGTCAATTGAATAAATTAGAATTATGTTGGTACTTACAATTTTTATAATGGTAATAGGGTAGGGTTAGATAAAAATTAAGTAATATATGTTAAAATTATTTGTCAGTAATTAATTAGGATGAGGATGTACCTAAACTATTTATGAATTATTCTGTGACTATAGCTACTTTATGTTATCTGCCTAATCCACTATAATAGAAACACGTTGGAATATACCTATATTTCCTATATGGTGTAGAGGAGCACTAAGAAAATATTTAGCCGAAATTCCCACGGAAACCGGGGGCCAGTCCGCGATACGGCTTTCGCGGTATTTGACAAAAATAATACAGGTGTAAAAACAACTCGTATATTATTCATCATCATCATCATCAGCCCATTACGTTCCCACTGCTGGCACTCAGGCCTTCCCTCGTAGAGAGAGGCCCATAGCCATAATCCACCACGCTGGCCCAGTGAGGGTTGGTGGATGTCACATGTCTTTGAATTTTTGTGATAAATTCTTGGAGATGCCGGTTTCCTCACAATGTTTTCCTTCACCCTTTTTAGAGCGAGTGTTAAATCCGCACATAACTTAAGAAAGTCAGTGCGGGGACAGTGGGATTCGAACTCAGGTGCGTCGGATCGAAAGTTGAACGTACTCCCACTGAGCCACACTCGCTCTCATATATTAATCTCTCGCGTATATTAATTAGATATAGATAAAAAAAAGATTTTAAGTTAAATGAGGCTCGAAGCTTATATTCCTCGTCTGACCTACCTAAGCCAACTGTTTGATATGATGATAGGTTCAGGATTGCCTATCCCTAAATATCATGTAGATGCTGTAGGCCATGTATGCCTAATTTTCACATCCCTAAGTAATCTTTTAAAACCTCTTTCTGATCTGGTGTAGGTACCTCTCGGACGTTGATTCGGCCCGCACCGATGTTTTTGTGTGCTGATGTTCAACTCAAATAACATCGTGACCAACCCGCATGTCGGTATGTCGTAGAATCTAAATTCGAGGCCATAATTATTTTGACATCTTTATAATACTACTGCAACCACCAAGTCGCATAGACCATTGCGGCAGATATAACTACGTAAGGTCTTCTCATAGTGGCTAATGACAATCATGTACAGAATACAGTTAAGGCTCGACTCGTGGTAGGTCTCTCGTATGCGTGAGGCCATCTGGGTAGGTACCACCGCTTTGCCAGTTATTCTGCCGCCAAGCAGTAGTGCGCAAGCATTATTGTGTTCCGGTTTGCAGGGCATTAGCCAGCGAAATTACTGGGCATACGAGACTTAATATCTATAATAATGTATCCGGGTGATGAGCGCAAAGCAGTGCTACGCAATGCATTTTATTAACCGACTTCAAAAAAGGAGGAGGTTCTCTGTTCGATTGTATTTTTTTTTGTTTTTTATTTTTTTTTATGTTTGTTACCTCAGAACTCCGTCATTTATGAACCGATTTGAAAAATTATTTTTGCGTCGGGTTCAGTATAGCTACGAAGTGGTCCCATATAAATTTCATCGATATGTGACCTTGGATTTCGAAGATACATTGAAGTCGGTTTTTGTTTTTTTCTAAAAATTAATTATGGTATTTGAACTTCTGGGTGGCACTGCAATTGTTATGGGCAGGCGTGGCGCTTACCATCAGGCAAACGACTCGCTCGTCTCATCACACGGCGAAAATAAACCCTCATCATGTCCACGACGTCATAGTCATAGCACGCCAGTCATTAGGTATATTAGTAAAGTCATTAGCATTAATTAGGTTCGCTTCTATTAAACTGTTGCCATATTATTCTATATACTCTGGCTCACAATGGTACCGCAGCGCTCCATTTCGGTACTCATGGTAGCATTTCTAATAATAATAAATTACTGCTTGTAAGTTACTCGTATTCTTATGGAGATGTTTATGTCTGTGGAGACCTTGGATATGTTTTCGCATTGCTACTTTGTAGCGAGTTCTGTTGAGTTTCCATGGCAGGTAATCTAGCAATCTGCATGAGAGTAAATTAGTTTTTTTTTTTATGTTACTGACTGACGAGACGAGCTGGTGGTTTGCCTGATGGTAAGCAATGCGCCAGCCCATAACAATAACAGCACCACCCAGAACTTTGTTTTGCAAAATCCTGCGCGGCGCTGCACTGCGCTCGTCGCCCTGAGACAATTAGCTGTTGAGTCTCATAATGCCCAGTAATTTCACTAGCTACAATGCCCTTCAAACCGGAACACAGCAATGCTTTCGCACAACTGCTTGGCGGCTGAATAACTGGCAAAGCGGTGGTACCCACCCAGACGGCCTCTCGCATACGAGAAACCTACCACCAGTAAAGTGCATAGCCGGTAAGGTTTATTTAGGATAATAATTTTTATATACATTTGTTGTTTTTTGATTATTTCATAAAGCGCTGAATAAATTTCGATAAAAATTATATGGGACCAGTCGTCCAATCGGACCACCTCTGAAGTATGACGTCCAAACATCATCAAAATCAATTCATAATTGGCGGAGTAATCGCGTAACAAACGCAAAAAAAACATACTGTCTAATTGAGAACCTCCTTCTTTTTGACGTCCGTTAAACGAAATGAAATGAAATGTTATTTGTCTGAAACATGGGTACAGATAAAGATGTTGAGATTTGTTAGGTATAGGCACTGATCTTATAAAAAAAGTCAGATACTCCGCACGGAACACGGGATTGAGGCGCACGAAGCGGATACCACTACACAAATCGGATACTACATCGAGTCAGTACGCAACGAAGCGCTGGCTGAGTAAGTACTGCATGACGCGTGAATTTTAGTTCCAAAAATATGCCATATTGCGTGTTCAAACATTGTAAAAACTGCTCCCAGAAACCGAGACGAAAAGATGGGATATCGTTTCACAAGTAAGTTCAAATATACTGAATAATACTTTGATTTTATTTTTCCGTATAGTATGTTTAGAATAGAAACACAAAACCTCAACGAGAATCGGTTAGTGTGGCTAGCCTACATTGAAAATAATTTATTATTATTTATTATTTATTATTAATTGCATTCATGTACATATATTTATCATGTAGGTCTTAAATTACATCTTATGTTGGTACATGAGCCCTGTAAGGGCGTTTGCAAGTCAGTGCGAGAGTACATTTAGTCATTTTAATTTATATTGATTTATATTTTATTAAAGTCAGTATATTTTATATGTCAGTATAGTGTCACGGAATTGAGTCATTTTTTTCCACATGCTTGTCAGTTTTGAATTCATCTACGGAATAATAACATTTTTTAATTAGATAAGATTTAAGTTTTCTGCAGAATACGTTGTATCTAGTTTCGTTTTTTAGGTATTCAGGGATTTTGTTGTATATTGATACTAATCTAAAATTTGGACTTTTTCCTAATATTTGTAAATTTGTTGTAGGTAACTTTAGTTTGTTGCGATTTCTTCTATTATAATTTTCATTAATTTCACTATTTGATTTAAAGAAAGTACGATATTTCCGTACGAATAGACATATCTGTAGGATGTACAGACATGGTAGGGTTAGTATTTTTTTGTCTATAAAATGTGGTTTAGAACTTTCTCGCGGCTTAATATTAACTAAAATCCGTATACATTTCTTTTGCATTATAAATAGATCCGTAAAGTCTGTACTTTCACCCCAGAGGATTATACCGTAATTTAACCAATTTACCTAGAAGTAAGGGTAAAACTGTAAGTTAAATAGATATGTGGTCCATAAAGGTTAGATCTGGTCCCTTTCCAACTCCAGTGCCAGTTTTATTTAAAAAATAATAGTATTTTGGTAATTTTCATTCATGTAAGATTTTTTATAATAATATATTATGTTTGTTACTGCGGACCAATTTGAATGCGATTTGGTTAGGATTCTGGGCAGCATTGCATCTGTTATGAGCAGGCGCGGCGCTTACCATCAGGCGAGTGACCTGCTCGTATCGTTATTTAGTAGAATAAAAAAATAATGAATAGGAAAATAAAATCAATCTGCCTTACTCTGAAATTTTAACTTCATTGGTCGTGATGAGTCAGTGAGTGAGATTTTATTTTGTACATTATAGGTATAGCTAAAAGTTAGATTAATCAGTCAATGTCATAATGATGACAAATATATAGCTAATTATATATCTATTTAATAAATACATACATGACTCTATCCATTTACAATTATATTAATAGTATTTACCAACGGTTCACTAAAGAATCAGTGGGAATTTTTTTCTTACGCTAGCAACATTACTGTCACACTGACGCATGTGTTTCTACAGTGTTAAAGACTGTTATCTCTGTGTTGTCGCGCACACATAGTTAGGTACCGGCCTTCACAGTGTTGTTCCCGAAAAGTGTTTGACTTGTTTATAGGATCAGGGGGTATAGGTTCCATCATGTTCTACCGTTCGGTGTACAAATATTTGTGATAATGAATTTAATACATGTCATAATTTAATTTAATTTAATTTAACACATGTGATTATTTATTAGTTATTGTTAAATAATAATACACAATTATTTCTTGCACTGTAAAATGTGTAAGTATAACCACAGAATACTAAAGGGTACAACGTGCTATAACCCATTTACTTACTTACACTACGCTAAAAATGTTTTCACAGCCTCTGTGGCGTACTATTTGGGCAGGTTGGCACAAATCTCATACATCAGTGAGGTTGCGGGATCGATTCCCGCGATGGGACAAATGTTTGTGCAAAGAAAAAAACGCTAGTTTCGTGTCTCGGGTTTTTGTGGGACCACGGTCCTCATAGTTCCTGGTTCTCTAGATACAGGGAATACTAGTTAGAGGCTAGGATCTATATATGTGATCGTTGAACGTATATTTTTATATATTTTGAATAAACATTATTTGTTTAATGTATTACCATTTAGTACGATCAAAAATTAATAATATTGACGCTATTACTAATAACTGCTCGTAAGATAGCAGGCACAGGTACATACTACATACTCTCTGCCTTCGCCCAAGGCAATAAAAACGTATATTGACTTGTCAACATGACTGTGTAACGCAATCCTTCGGAAGTAATTATCTGGTGTGGGCAGCAAGTAGGCGGTACCATCATACCATCACGTCCATTACACCTGCCCTGCAATATAGAATATAATTGAATAACTCTTTATTGTAACTGCACCACAATAGAAATAATTAAAAACCAAATTAACAAGTTACTTAATATTAATGTCACAATGCTTATCGCTCAAAGTGTTCTCTTCCAGACACCTCGGAAGTGGAGGAACGTAGACATAAATATATATGGACGGTGTTAACTAAAATGAATTTGTAGGTAGGTAGGTACAAAATTAAGATATCTATACACTCTTATCTATTGAACATTAGGTATAATAAATATTATACATACAAGCATTACTGTGTTCCGGTTTGTAGCCAGCAAAATTACTGGGCATTATGAGACTCAACAGCTAATTATGTTATGTATATATAAATATATAAATAGAACCCTATTTGGTAGTAGAACAACCGATAATAAAAAAATATACAAGTACTTGTAAATTTAATTAGTATTAATGTTGTTTTTTTGTGTTTGTAAAAATATAGTAGACCTAAGTAAACTGATAAGTACATAATATGTACTTATCAGTGTACTTAGGTCTACCTTAATGTTTATTTATGTACGTTTGCATATTGGTACTTATCACTTACCTACCATCATTATGTAAATACCATCTTAAGTACATTAATAATTTTATTTAAATGATCAACTTGAATATTCGCACACCTTGCATAGCGTAATTATAAATAATATTATAATAAATTATTCTGTCTTGTATTTTTAGATATCTTATTAACCGACTTCAAAAAAGGTGGAGATTCTCTATTCGATTGTATGTTTCTTTTTTATATTTGTTACCTCAGAACTCCGTCATTAATAAACCGATTTGGAAAATTCTTCTTTCGTTGGGTTGGTAAGTAATCCCTTTTAAATTTAATCGACATTTGACCTTGGACTTCGAAGATACATTGAAGTTTGTTTTTTTTTTTATAAAATGTATACTTGTATAATTTACATCATGGATGGCGAACCAATGGCACGCGTGCCATAAGTGGCACGCGACCCAATATTTTGGGCACGTCACTAATATCAATTTAAGGGTTCAAGAATAACAATAAAAACTCAGTCAGAAACCGTTTGACAGATGACTTCAGTTCAGCATGCATTCTGCTTAAAGTAACATCTTACAACCCTAACATAAGTTATTTGTCCTCTAATCGGCAACAACAGAAGTCACACTAATTTTACTTTTATTTAAATTACACGTATAATTTAAACATTGAAAAATGTCCCTAATTTTTGGAGTAAATAAAGAATTTTGAGTTGATATTATTTTTAAGCTATTGCATAGCTTCTATCGCGGGCCTTGAGTGTGGAGACCGAGTCCAGAAATTCCGTAACGAAAATAACCTAACACCCCCCACTCCGAATGCTATGCAATAGCTTTACCGCGGCAGTCTCCGAGTGCCACACGTCTTTTTTAATATTATATTCCCAATAATTACAGAGACACAATCTCTCACAATCTTTGACCTGATTAAACTTTTCTTTATAAAAAAGGCAAGTCGATACGTAAAGGTTCGCCATTCCTGATTTACATAATAAACTGAAAGCAGGTTCCCCCCTTTCTACTATTGTCTGGAAACAAAACAAAGCTGTTATATTGAAATGCTTCTCACATACATAAATAAAGAATTGTCTCCACGATCGTTCTCGAAATGGATCTCGGCATCTTGTGCACTTTTTCACAGATAATATCGATATCAGTGGAGACAAGAAAGGAATTCTCAGACGATCATCACACTTGATGGATCTCGTTTTGGAGCTACACTGATGAACAGCAAATGTAATGTAATAAATAATAATGAATGCCCGCATTGTTTAGAATGCGATAAGATATAACACTTCTGTATCGCTTTGTAGGTATGCGGCAAAATAAATAATCGATTCAAGAGAAAAAATACTCACTGCTGGTAATTATTTCTAAATAGTTTCAAACAGAGACGCTACCCGCATCCTCAATATCTTTTTTATTTCTTTTTTGTTCCCAACAGTACGGACGCGAGTAGCAATTTTTGTATATACGAAAGGTTAAAATATGCTGGTTATCTGCTCATTATTATTGAAAGAAAGAAAGAAAATACATTTATTCCGGACATCACACAACATTATACTGAACATACTAAAATAAAGACAAAACCAAAACAATACAGGAAAAGGTTCCGACTCAGCATACTCAGCATAGGTATCTTAAGTACCTTAGCACTGATTTTCAGTCGGAACCCTGTCCATGACATCACGATTTGTTATTTGTATTGAATGTGTAAGCACCTCTTACAATACTAGTGTGCTCGTTGGCTGCAGAAATCAGCCAATCCAGATCCATGACTAAATATTATCTACAGATACAAAGACACGAGAGCTTTTCTTTTGATCTCCTATTTAAAGCACAGTAGAACCAACGCGCAGCTCCAGCAAACTTACTAGTTGCACTAACACAAGAGTGACATTGGCAAGGCTGTCACGTATCTACAGATTAGTTGGCAGTTTGGACACGTCCTCATATATCACTCAGCTCAGCGGCCAAGCATCAGTATTCAGGCTGCGGCACCAATCAAGCCAGTGATGAGGCAGAAAAACAAAACACGATTGTCACGCTCCAGGTACTTGTAGTAAAGCTTATTTAATTCAATTCACTTGTACCTTGTAGGTACTAGAAAGGGGAAGGTTGACTCTGGTGGGTATTATAGGTTGTAAGGTACAAGGTGGAAGCGATAAATGTTTACATAGATTACATACCTCTACGAGTTCTCAGGAACTAAAACAGCATCTTTTATAGTTGCGGAGTAAATCGTCTGTATAACAAACACATCGTTTCCACCCTGTTTGTTTTTATACTCGTAAATAGCTAGCAATTTTCCAAGCTCTTAATACTTAATATTATAAATGCGAAAGTTTGTGGATGTTTGTTACTCAATCACGCAAAAACTCCTAAACAGATTTTGATAAAAATTGGTATGTAGGTTCTTTGGGTCCTGGAAAAGGACATAGTCTTTTTACCCTGGGAAACCGCGGCGCGCTTGAAACCGCGGGGCGCAACTAGTTTATTTCTCAATATAATACAAAAACATGGTAAATATTCCGTTTCTAAATTTAACTCTGACGTTAGTGACCATGATGGTTACGTAGTTACAGTATTGTAAGCAGTTAGTACATAATGACTTGTGTGTGGTGCACGGACGGTTATTAGATCAAAGTGAATGCAATTTTCTAAATAGTCGGCTTGTCTACCAACCTATTAGCCCCATTGTCGGTGGTCGGCTCTCATGTTTAACCCACCATCACTTCTATATAGCTTAGGAGCTGGGGACCGCGTTGAGAACTTTCAGCGAGGTTTAAATGCGTATGCATGCTTTGTACACCATTTTATATAATAGGTAAAACACCACAGGCATTGCTGTTACGTTACCGACCTTAAAAAGACTCTATTAAAGATCGTATTTCATTTGTCAACCCGGCACATGATCTGCTTCGCCTTGAGCGATCATGTTGTAGTTCAAAAGAAAAACCGACAAGTCAAAAGGAAAGTCTTTCCACATCATACAAGTGTAAGGAAGGAAAGGGCGCGTGAAGCAAGTGGTGTGGAAACGCTAGTTTTGTAATATGTGACCTTGTTGACGGTGGCTAGATTTACGAAAATTGGGAAGGCGGAAGCTGGAACCTAAGCCATCCTCAAGAAATTCCCAAAATGATAATGGCAGACAGACGGACAGCATGAATAAAAAAGGTTTTGTTTTCCCCTTTTAGTAAGGAATCGTATATAGGGTGAGTTTTGAACGGGGATCCCTATGGCAACTATTCTAATCTAGAAAGATTAATTTATTGTTAGAAATGTATCTAGTTTTCCAAAATCATATATACAGATTTTTCGGTGATAACAAAAAATTGAAAATTTATGATTTTTTCAAATAATTCCTTTTTTGTTTCTGTTGGTACGACGGTACGAGTATGTTTACTGTGTTTAACAAGTTTTAAGAACTCCAGATTGTTTAAACTAACAACAACTTTGTATCGTTGACGGTTAAGGTAGTTGCCGATTGCCGTAGGAATTCCTGTTCAGTACCGTTGGTTTCATGGTGACGAGTGCAGTTCGCTGTGCAGTGCCGTAAAAGATTTCGCAAATCAAAGTTCAAAGCCCTGCAAATAAGCAGGCTTGTTGCTAACCATCAGAGGAACGAATAGATCGTCTCTTCACTAAGTTATAACTCTAAAAACGATCGCTAGCTCTCCATCTTATGAGGATACCAGGCAGTGCACGCGATGCAATTGTCACAATACACTGGCGGTATAGTAGGTACATATAACTCTGTACTCGGTAATACTGCCCACGATTGCCCATGTGAATTTCATTTTACGTCAGACATGTTGGTTTACAACTGTATAGTATCAACTGTAAGATTTAAGAAAACTAGTGACTGGCTTTTAAGCAACTGTTTTTATGATAATTATTAAGGAATTTATAGATTTTTTACATAGAAATAAATTTGAATATTTGTCTGCGTAATGCTTATCAATTAACCTGAGACCTGAGTATATAATAATTATGTAGTATTCTAGCAAATACATGACTGATTATGATTTATATCCGAAAGTCTGAAACTATAAAACTACCTTGAATAGTAGATAGGTAGATTTCCTTATAAATATTATATACGTACCTACCTAAGTAGGTATTCCTTTAGTCTGTCGAAATCTGGCGACTGGACATATTACGTATAGGTGCTTCTATTTCACTGGCACATCTCCAACTTAGATTTCGGTAACTCCAAATTAATTTCCTAGTTCTAATTCTGTCTAGAACTAATATCATCATCATCAGTCCATTGCGTTTCCGTTCCGAGACATTGTCTGTATCACAAAGAGTGCTGGCAGAGTAATGCATGCTGGCCCTTGCGGGTTGGCGGAATGTCAACTCAAATAATATAGATACTTAGTACCTACTTATTTCATTTTTATGACTTGTTGGTGGATTCGAACTGCCGGATTAAAAGTCGAAGGAGCGCTCATGCGCCTAAAGAAGAATTTGCCAAAGTCATACTTATATGGCTATTAATAGTTAGTACTTCATTATGGGTTTCAAAAGTGTTTAAATAACTCTTACATTAGAAGTAATAGTAGGGGTAGTGATGTTATGGATACTGACTGTTAATACTAAACTACTTAAGTACTACTTAACTACTTAAGTATTCTGTGCTATTATTAATAAATAGTATTATGGTGTAAAATTTTATGTATTTCAAAATTAGGTTTAAGGATGTTATGGGAATAGGGAATCTTTTGCACTCTTACTATGTTGTATTCGGTTCTTCAGATCAGGTAATTCTATTTCGATTGAATTGGCGAACAAAAAGAAGCTAGCAACTTAGGTACCTACACACGAAACATTATATCGTAACGATTTCAAACTGAACAGTTAAATCGAAAAACTGTATCTACGTTCTGCAATGATTTATTCATACACAAAATCGATAAATCTGTAGATAGATTTGCAAAGATATATCGCTACGGTATAATCGTTACCTACTTGCAGACGCAGACGTATCAGACTGCTTGTCGCCACAGAGATTCAGATTATTATAGTATTAATATGGTGGTATATTGAGATTCAGATTTACCTATACGTTATTACAAACATAAAATATTGTAACAAAAGTTCTAAAAAATATGCCCCTCAGTTTCTTGCCGTATCTTCTGAGTAGTGGTTCTATTTCCGATACGGTGGTAGAGTCATTGTAATAAAAATTGAATAAAAAACTTTTGATTGATTGATTGATTGATTGATTGATTATTTTGGCGTGCAACTGTTATACTACAGATTAGTTTTTTCCGCGACTTCGTCCACGTGTGCGACAGAGGAAGCTCGGATATTCGTATTTTTTCCTAAACCATTTTAGCAAGTGAATGAGAGCGCGTACTACGAAGAGGTCAAGCTGTATCTTTGTACTCACTTAACCAATTTTGATGTAACACCTTTGATGTTGTCTATAATCTAAGTTGGGACTACCGTTACCAAACCCTGAAAACCACATTTTTTTTACACTTAATAGATCTATGTTTGGCCACTATCTCGCCTGATGTGAAGCGATGATGTGGCCTAAGATGGAGCACATAGATCTAGACTTCTAGAGAGAGACGGCAGTTAAGCGGCTGTTCAGTCCCGTCTCCCCGATGGTTCACCGAACATCATCCCGAAACACGACTAGGTCGCTTGACGGCATGGCTTTGTTCGGAAAAATCCATTCAGCAGTTTCCGAGTCTATAGATTACAAACAAACAAACAGACAGACAAAAAATCTTAAAACCATAGATTCGTGTTCAGTACCCTCTAAATAGTCGATCCCAGTTGGTTTTGCAAAAATATCTTATATGTACAGAATTGGATCAGTTCCATTTTTATAATAGTAGGTATAGATAATGACCAACCATTCGAACACAGGGTGAGATGTTGAACAGAATTTAGGTCACAGTTTGTGCGGAAGGTGCCCAAAAAGCTGGCCACGTTATCTCGAAATCCATCTAGATTCCGTATCCGAGACATTATCCGTATCCGTATTTCGTATTCGAGAAGTATATTGACAAACGATTTCTGTTCTTTGATCGGACTAAGGCACATCATGATGTAGACAATGCGGAATGCCCTCATTACATGAAATGACAGTTCACTTCATTAAGTGACCAAATCTGCTATCGAACGACGATATATGTATATTTACAATAGATGACTAAGATATTAGGTTAGGTTAGGATAAAAATATGGAACAATAAACCTTTTTAGGTTCAAGGGTAGCAGAGCTTTAAATATTCATAATGATATAGAGGGTTCAACCTGTCCAGTACGTTGGTATACGAATTAATGAGAGTAGACTTACGAATAAGAGTAGACACGTTTGCGTCACAATCGGCGCAGCTAGTTATCATTTTTAAAATAAACATAAAATATTGTTTTATTTTTTATGTTTCCGATCAATCACATGACTTCTGAGTCATGTCAAATGTATTATAAATTATAGTCATGTGACACTTTAATAGGTAGAGCTGGGGTAGTAATAATAATATTGAAATGTAGCTTTTGAGCGCAGTATTTTAAGATTTCTATTCCCATTTGAAACTTTAAAAAAAAAATCCTTGCACCTTTTATCATCGTCATCATCATCAGCCCATCACACTCTCACTGCTGGGACACGGGCCTTCTCTCCTAGAGAGAAAATGGGCCATAATCTACCACACCGGCCCCCTGCAGGTTGATGCCACATGTTCTTGAATTTTTGTGATTAATTCTTGGACGTGCCAGTTTTCTCACCATGTTTTCCTTCACTGTTTTTAATATAATAGAATGATTTTATATTAAATAAAATCATTTATTTCAGAATTAAAATGCATATATGGTTAGTAAGGGACTTATAATTTTGTTAGTAGGTAACTTAAGTTACTAATAATTAAACCTACTAACATAATTACAAGTCCCTGTACAATTGTACAACATATTATTAATAACTATTGATCATTCAAAATTATCAAAATTACAATATTTATTAATTAAAAAAAAATTCATGTAATTATTTTTAGAGCGAGTTTTAAATCCGCCCATAACTAAAGAAAGTCACTGGTGACCCAGCGGGATTCGAACTCGGGTGCGTCAGATCAAAAGTCGCACGTACTCCCACTGAGCTACACTAACTTTCGTTAACACCAAATAATAAATAGAGAATAGACTTTCTTTTTAGAAACACTTATTGCGCACTTGATAACTTAGGAGATCAATACTTATGGCCAAGGCCTGTGTATGACTGGCTCAGTTCTGTAGCAACGAAACCTGGCCTAACCAAAATTATTTACTTACTGTAATAGTACATTATGGTACTAGTGTGTAATGTTGGTGATTACCGCTGAGGCGCCATTGAGACCCGAGCCGTTAGTGAGGGTCTTAAGAGAGCCGAGGACGGTAATCATCAATACACACGTGTATCATACGACGTTTTTCAACACACTTGTGAATAAAATAACAATAAAAACTCATTTTCAGCAGTGAAAACGAGTTGTGAAAAATGATTCGCTATGGCGGGAAAAATTAATCTGTTTTCCTATGCGCGCGCATTGCGATCAGCCACAGACTAAAGGTGAGGTTTTTTTTTATTTCCCACGCATAGGGTTTGCGCCTATTCTGCCACGTACAAAATGGGGAATTTAAAGTTTTCTTTTATTACAGAGAAAACAAAACTTATATTTGAGTGAAAGTTTTATTTATTAAAAACGTACGAGTTAAAATTATCTATTTAAATAAGAAGTTGCATGAAATGAGCAAGCAATAGGAACATTAATTTATTTGTTCTATTAAACAGGATCTTTTTTTGAATAAAAACTTTTTTAAGAACAAAGCACCTCAACCAATGAAATTAAAAAAAAAACTATAACTCACTAGTGAGTTATGTTATAGCAATGAAAAAGTCATTGAGGTCTCACGAAAAAGTCATAGTTTGTCTATGGGTGTCATTCTGTGCCTTATTGCGGTGACCATAGAGCCACTTTATGAGCAAGTGTGTTGAAAAATATATTATAGTCCAATTAAATTAATGTATTGACCGATCTTATCTTAGTTATTAATCGAGTATAAACCATTGATATATACAATGGTACAAACACTTACATAATAATATTATTATCAAACGCAGGCAAATAGTTCTGTTATAAAAAACAAACACATATATATTGTTACAGACACTGTTATGTTTTCTATCTGTCAAAGAAAACAATGTTTATATATATGTGTATAGGGGCGCAAGTTCGCATAATAGGTACTTATTTTTAGGGATCCTATAGAGTAGCTACTGACTAGTAATAAAATAAATAAATAAAATAAAAATAAAAATCGTTTATTTAGGCAAAAATACAATATGAAAATGAATATAATAATAAAAATAGTCATACATTTTGTAAGACACTCGTATAAAGTGTCTTAATCTTAATAGTAATGTAAGGCACAACTAGGGTTGCCAAGCATACTGTTAAAAGCAGTAAGATGCTGGTTTTCGCTCATTCATACTGTTTACTGTTCATCAAAAATAAAGAATATTTACTTTATTATAACACCAAAATACAGAAATAATTAAAAAACTAAAATAATAACTAACTTAATAATAGTGTCACAGTGGGCGGTCTTATCGCTCAAAGCAATCTCTTCCAGACAACCCAATAGTGAAGGAATGTAGACAAAAATATATACGGACGGTGTTACTTTAAGATAATAAAGATGATAATAAAGTATGCAAAATACTGTTTGTTTCATCACCAGTATAAAAATGATTTTTCGATTAGTCAATTTAGCGCTGATTGCACGAAGCCCCAGTCGGGGACAAAAAAAACATGAGTTAACTTTAGTAAAAGTGAACTCCTGACTTATTTTAAAATGTTGTGAAGCCTACGTACTACTACGTTACGTAACTGTACGTAGGTGTGTACGACGAGACGAATGTAAGACGGTATGAAGTAATCTATGAAGATTACTACATAATCATATAGTCCTATAGGATCCAAGTTCCGGCGGTGCATAAGGAATTGTTCTTGAATTCTGACTTCTGGCCTGTAGGGGTAGTATACCGGAGATACGGGGAAGGAGCGAAATTTTTGAACCCTGTGAAGTAGTGTGTGTGGTTTATTAAATGTAATGTTATATTTTTGTATGTATGTTAGTCTGTAAGGTATATATTCTATGGGCCTCTGGTAATTTTACTTTGTTGTACTTTAATATTGCCTGAAATAAAGAGTAAAATAATAATAATAATGTCAATGTGTAATAATGTGTTAGCGATCAGACCGCCCATTGTACTAATTAAATTTTTAAGTTCTATTTTTATTTGTTCCTGTTATGTTTTTGGTGTACAATAAAGTGTTATCAATCAATCAATCAATCAATCAATCAATCAATCAATGTCGGAATCATTTCCGATACCAGGGTTGATCACACAACCGCAAGACAGAAGTAGATCTCACTCTAGAATGAGTTCGCATTTACAATGTTAAGTATTTTCTGATAGACGATTTGCGTCACGTCACGGGGTTATCTAGTTACCAAGCAAGTGAGTGTCATCCACATTCTGCTCATTATCGTTCCGAGTCCATAGTGACAGGATTAGCGCACGCGCTACTCGCGTGTCCTAACTCAGATAACGATCAAAGATATTGCTATCACTTAATAGATTTACTAAATACAAAGGTTGTCATAGTCCACGGACGTTTTGCTCATGGCGTGCTTTTCGCTCTACTGCCTTCTAGAAGGTACTCGAAATGGGTGATTTGGTCATCATAGACCAAACTTAGTCTACGGGCTACCGTACATAAAGTTCGGCATTTGAGGTAATTTAAGTAAGTTCGCGCACGGACGCCCTCTGTAACAGAACATCAGAGACTCAAAAAGTGATCTCTTATTTGTACACCTCGTACAAATAAGTTTTCTTTTGGAGTGACTGTTTTAATGATATCTGTTACGGACGGCGTCCGTGCGCGACTAACTTAAATTACCTCAAATGCCTAACTTTGTGTACGGTAGCCCGTACACTTAGCGTGTTTAGGGATGGATGTTGATGACAAAAACAATAAGCGTTTTGTTAAGAGACAAAGTAAAACAGCATTTTTTGTCTCCGCCGCCTCTGGGGTATAGTGGATAGGCAAGCTCATATTTCGTACACCTAGGAAAGAAAAGAGCGCATTTTTGCATCTGAGCATTTTGTTTCGTGTCTGGGTGTTGTGAGTTCAGTCCTCGTAGTTCCGTGGTTCTCTAGATAAGCTACATTAGAATACTAGTTTGTTTTTTGTTTTTACGCCTAATAGATCTATGTTTGGCCACGATCTCGCCTGATGTGAAGCGATGATGTGGCCTAAGATGGAGCACATAGATCTAGAGAGAGACGGCAGTTGAGCGGCTGCTCAGACCCGTCTCCCCGATGGTTCACCGAACATCATCCCGAAACACGACTAGGTCGCTTGACGGCATGGCTTTGTTCAGTGGGTGGTATTACAACCACGGCCAGAACCTACCACTCCAAAGCGCGTAAGCGGGTTTCATCACGATGTTTTCCTTCACCGTTTTAGAGCGAGCGTGCAAAATCTGCACTTAACTACTAAAATTGACTTATTGATGATTTAAGACTATTAAAATTGGTTAGGCCATTTCGGGGATAGAATGGTAACACAAAATGCACACACACACACCATCACACATGTTATTACCGTATCTTACCCCAAACGCATATACGGAATTAGTAGGTAGGTATTATATTGCATATAGGTATACATATTTATATACCGTTTGAACTTATACCTAACAACTATACAAGACCCATTTAATCTTTTTTAATTAAGATTTTGACAGCTTCTGTGGTGCAGTGGTTGGGCAGGTTGGCTCAAATCTCATACACCACTGAGGTTGCGGGTTCTATTCCCGCGACGGGACAAATGTTTGTAAACAGAAAAAAAAGCGCAATCATTTGTTTTGTGTCTGGGTGTTGCGGGACCATGGTCCTCATAGTTTCTGGTTCCCTAGATACAGGGAATCCTAGTTAGGGGCCAGGATCTATGTATGTGATCGTTGAGCGTTATTTATTTAATCAGTCATTCAACATTTACTCGCAGAATTGATCGACGGTCTTTAAACAATTGTTTTTTTCTTGTTATCTCAATAATGTGTCTACTCGAAGGGCTATCTCTACATTACTAAGACTGACCTATATATTTTATTTATTAAACAGTGGCGGCATACAAACACTACCTAGGTTGATATGGATATGTACATATTATATACGAATACGCCTGTGCTTTACATCTGTTTGCTAAAATTAAGAGCTAAATAAATAGCAGCCATTTATCTCAAGTTTAAAAATAAACATTAACCGCGATAATATGTTTGCTTACTTTACGTATTGCTATGTTCTCACTTTGGATAGTATTCTTTTAGAAATTGGAACATGGACGTGTGATTCAGACAGAAACCGAAATAAACTACCTTTCTAGGTATTACCACAGAATACTAAGGGACAGAAGCATCACTCTGCAAAGATATTTAAACAAATAGCGACTTTTGCTATGACGCAATAAAATTCAATTCAGCTCGCGTAGCGCTGCATACCTACCAGTCATATTAACCTACAGAGCACCTCTCTTTCTATCGCATAGCTCTTATCTCTTCTGACGCGGCATGTGTACGCGCGACCCGCCGTCGGTGTCCGGCTATGTACTTGTAGCTTCGTACCTACAGTGCGGAGTGCGCTAGGCCTGGTATTATCATATATTTTATATATGTACCTATTTATAAATTATTACTATTTGTTATTCTATTTTAAATTTTAATAGGCTTTTCGGTAGGTAATTATTTGACCGTGGCATAGCGGGACTATGGCATACCGAGGCTAAGCCAAAAATTATAGGGTAGCCTATGTCCTTTTCCAGGACCCAAAGAACCTACATACCAAATTTCATAAAAATCCGTTCAGTAGTTTTAGCGTGATTGAGTAACAAACATCCATCTATCCATCCATACAAACGTTACATATTTACACAGGTAAGACTGATAGTAGATAGTACAAACATACAAAACTTTATTTACCGATGTAAAATTATTGTGTTTCTGCGCCTGCTGTATTTTATTAACAATATCATTATGTTATGGTCCTGAACAACTGACTGATAGCTCTGGTAGTGATAGCTGGCTTATCGAACACAATGCCTGGGAGTCAATTCAAGGCGGTCTACGAAGCATTGTCGTCATTGTCTTTGTTCGCTACGATAACATCGACCTATTTACTATTAGCTAGGCTTGTTGAGAGAACGCAAACAGAGGTTACAAAATAAAGTACCTACTGGATACTGCGACCTATTATATTTATACATGCAATAAGTAGGTATATTCTTAACCTACTATTTCGAAATAATCTTGCTTTTTAATCGACTTCAAAAAAGGAAGAGGATCTCAATTTGAATGTATTTATTTTTTGTGTTTGTTACCTCAGAACTCATAGAACTAAGAATTTATAACTTGATTTAGAAAATTATTTTTGGGTTCAGTATAGCTACAATGTGGTCCCAAATAAATTTCATCGATGTTCGATTTTGAACTTTGAAGATCAGAATTGAAGTCGGTTTTTTTGTTATCATTTTCATTCGCTTTTCTTCCTCACACCTGTAAGACGGGGAATGTCCTTCGTCAGTCTTTCCCTTTAGTCACAACATGGAGTCCTTCAAAAGGGGTATTAATAGTACGTAAATAATAGTTTACATAAATAATAGTTATATTCTTTGTTAATAGAGTCCATGCATCATCAACGCATCTGGTGTTGCAGCTGTCCATAGGCGACGGTGACCGCTTACCATCAGGCATTCCGTAAGCTTGCCTATACTAATATAATAAGAAAAAATATAAATAATGATTGTCGGCGCTCTTCACACCAACGGACGGAATACCGGGAATGCAGGTATATTAGAGATGGGCCGACTATGCCATGGGCTGACTAGCTGACCGACGACTAGTCGGTTGCAAAAAGACCGACTAGTCGGCCGATTAGTCGGCCAAGCCGATCATTGCTTTCGGTGGAGTTCAGGTAGCATCGTCTATGTCCTTGGTGCTTCTTTTACAGCTGAGTCGTTCGCACCCGCCGCGCTGTGCATTTATGTCGAAACAGGTTCCTTTACATTTTTTCTTGTGTCGTTCACTAACGAAGCGGCGTTACATGTCGTGTTTTTTTAGAAAATAAAAACAATAGTCAGTGATTGACTTAGCTAAGACAGTTTATAGTGAAAGTACTTAATTAAAATTGACTCATGCCAATAAAGTTGACAATTTAATTTCAATCACCAGGTTTTAAAGCATATAACCGGCTATATTTGGCTACTGTATATTTGTCGACTATATTTCTTATGTTTGTGACTATATTTTTCGGCGAATAGGCGACTAGTTGCCGACAAGACGCCGACTACAAATATAGGCGAATAGTCGAATTTCCCGACTAGTCGGTACATCTCTAAGGTATATATAATATAAATATATTTTATTTTAATACCTACCGTTAGCACTTTACCTAATTTTATTGAAATCGTCACAAGGAGGCTCCGGCAACGGTGACTTCAGGCAAGACTGTGGGTGGCGCGGTTAGGGGGCGTCACAGAAAACTCAATATTTATTATTTAGATTTCTGTGGGGGCATCATCCTTCGGCAAGGTACGGGATGTTTCGGTATCATGAAGGATCCCAGCTTCTTATTGAATAGGAACTTTTTATATAATTGATTTGACAGTAAAATTTTACCTTTTTACCAATGTTCATACGTGAGGTTCATACGTTATGTGACTCAAAGAAAAAGTATTAAAAAATTTAATCTTTGATGTGACTATTCTAACCTGCATTCTAAGTCAAGTATTTTCAAAAAACTCAAATTGATGTTAAACAAAAATTTACTTAAACTTAGTAAATTAAAATTGCTTGTAAATTGTAATACCATATTCTATAGGTGCATTGTAAGTTGGTATTTACCAAACTAAAAAAGGTTTTGACCAAACATTTTCCCCATAACTTATTATCCAAAATATAAACTATCCATGTCAAGTGTTAGACCATGGGGCCTTCTCCTAGTTGATTTCGTTCATTGTGGGAGCGAGTGTGGCTCAGTGGGAGCATGTGCGACTTTCGATCCCACGCACCCGAGTTCGAATACAGCTGGCCTGGCACCACTAACTTTCTTGTTATGTGCGGATTTAACACTCGCTCTAAAAACGGTGAAGGAAAACATCGTGGGAAAATCGGCATGTCCAAGAATTTATCACAAAAGAACACGTGACATCCACACACCCGCACTGGGCCAGCGTGGTGGATTATGGCCCATACTCTCTCTAGGAGGGAGGCCCGAGTCCCAGCAGTGGGAACGTGATGGGCTGATGATGTTATTAAGAAGTAAGGCCCAAGTCGGAGGCCTCCGGGTGGTTTATAATCTCCGACATCAGGGTTGGCCACAAACACACTCACACGAGAAAGGAAGATAGAAATGTCAACCCTATGTACTATGTACACAAGGTACAGAATAAAAAGTTCATGGGCGTCAAGTTAGGATTACAGCATCACTAGTATTAATTATGTTCAGTATTTTGAAACCGGTTCACAGGTTTAACCCAATTCAAGTGTAGGCTATATCTCGGTACACGTAAAAACAAACGCATTTTCCTCATTCGAATAAATTCTAGTTATTCCCCAACACCAAGTGAAATAGAAGTGTATCGTAAACAATAGGTGATCGGACAACTTTTCAGAAAGTGTTTTAAATTAGCTACAATGACTACCTATATTTATATAGACATGCAAGAATACTATTTTAATTAAATAACGCTCTAAAAGTACCTAAAACTATGTTTGAATACTATGTTTCAAATATTGCCGCGCAATAGGTCACCTCAAAACTTGTGACGTCTTATGAAGGTAAAAAACGACAAACTCTTCGCAATAAAACTTGCAAAGAGATTTAATTTGTGAAGTTTGGGGACTATTTTGTAGAATTGGAATGAAAAAATTAGCAAAAATACATTTTATGAAAAGCAAAAACTTAAATTAAACACAAGCTTGACTCACTTCATTTGCCTACAAATGACGTCATGCGCTGTGATTGTTGTTTCGTTTGAAATGAAGAACAGTTTAAAAATGTCAGAATTATTAGATTTTATTTATTGATTTAAAAATATAAATCATTATTATTTCACAAAAATATTGATTGGGTGATCTTTCTGGTTCGACGAACATTCGTTCTAACTACATTTTAGGTTTTTTCTCGATTACTGTCCGATCCCCTATTGTCGAGAACTCCGTATAATTTTTTTTTATACATTATTGGCTTGCGTTTGACCACTATCTCACCTGATGGTAAGCGACGATGCGGTCAACGATGTAGCACGCTTGCCAAGATAGTACCTGTTCACTCGACATTTGAAGATTCCTAGATTATAAGTATCGGGAAAGATTGCCTCCGGTAGGGAGTACAGTAAAAAGTTAGTATAAAGTTCAATTATAATTGTATTACATAGTTCAAAGTTTAAAGTTTTCGCATCACAGACGCACTTATGAACGTCAATTATTATATACAATGACTCCACCACCGTAACGGAAAAAGAACCACTAAGTCGCGGCTTGATCTCATAACTCTCAGAAGAAGGACTTCTAAAATGTCCGAAACTTTAACCGTTAGCCGTTTTAAATCAATTATAATAAATTCATAAATAATGAATTCAACCACATGTCGAGAAAACATAATGAATGTAGGTACTAACGTAGATACGTATAGGTGAAGCATGCAAGGCATTTGCAAGATTTTTGCAAGATTTACATTTCGTTTAGACAGAGAACTAAATCGCACAAACTGTGACAAACTATAAAATAGACGTAGGATATCGTCTATATAATTATGAACAAAATTCAATCAGCGTATAGCGCCATCATTTGGGCAACAGTTCCGCGCACTTTATCATCTTTGATTTCATGTTTCGCCTTTCTAGGAACAATTAATTTACGTAACTTTTAAATAACAATGTTCTTTGCACGATGAATCCACCGAACTTCATACTACGACCGCCTGTATATATATAAATTTCGTGTTTTTTATTATCCTTACCGTAGAAAATGAACTATACAGGTGCATTTGTGTTATATGTAATAAATATGCGCTAGCTAACCGCGTATCTGACGTAGGTACCTCTACTTTGTTGTTACGCTGTTGTTAACTTTCAAAACTTGAATGCCGCATTGCGATGAATTTAGTAGTACCTATAGGTGCCTTGTGATACGAGGAGCGTATATAATACGATTTACTTCCGCGTATTATACGACATTTCTGAGAAAACAGTTTAATAATAAAATACACTGTATATATACCAATAATATACACTAATAAAATACACTAATAAAAGAAAATAGATACCTTATCTATCTCGAGATTTTATCGGCGAAAGATTATTTTGCGCGATTTGCGCCTCATTTAAAATATCGGGCGGAGCAAATCCATATTACTATCTATTTTATCAGTTAAACTACTCATTATAATGTTTTATAACAACGCTTAGTGCATATTGCAAAATTAATCGAAAATGGCGCGTTTTTGTAACTACTCATATTGATAATATCGTCGCATATGAAATTGATAAAACCCCTGAGCCCGATTATTCCTGAAAATTTCTTTAGAATTTGATTGGCCGTTATTATGTTATTCATACCAATATAAACATCCAGTATCTAATCTAATCAAATAAACGTTCAAGAAAAGGTACGAAAAGACCAAAAATTCAAAAATGGTCATCTCTTCTCTTCCTTTGGAATTTAGCATTTTACAGATATTTTAATCTCAAAGTTTACAGATTAATTATAAGTACGAGTTAAATAGACCATAGTATGTATAATGGATTTCGTGACTTAAATAATCAATATAGTTCATCGTCATCACCCTGTTATTGCCCACTTCTGAGCATAGGCCTCCCTTCGGTGCAGCCAATCTCCCCTATCTCATCCTAATATACTAATTCTGCTGTTAATTCTTCTTATCGTCATCATCGTAAATCAAAACAGTTATTTTTGAACAATATCTTTTAAGTATTTACAGACATGACTCAGTTGCTTACAGTTTTTAATAGTCTAATCTAACTAGATAGATGACCCTATATAATAAAATAGATGAATATCTTAGAGTATATATAACTATACTCTAAGATGAGTAAGGACGGTGTCACCTTCAACCACAAGCAAGAAATGCCTTCCATACAACCACAATGATCAATCTCAGTTTTCTGCTTCCATCTTAGATACAAACACCACTGTTTTGGTCTATATTGTATTAAGTAGGTTCTCTAAATTCAGGAGTGAAAAAAAAATAAGTTATCTTTTCTTTCTCTTTTCTATATATCTACACTTTTCTTTTTTTTCGAAACTAAGCCAATTCTGTAGAGAATTTTTGAAATAAAACAAAACACAACAGTTAAAGATATTTAAAAAAAAACCAACTGGGGTCGACTATTTAGAGGGTACTAATATACGAATCCACGGTTTTTAGAATTTTTGTCTTCTTGCTTGTATGTTTGTTATTTATAGAGTCGGAACTGCTGAACGGATTTTAATATAGTTTTCAGGGTTTGGTAGCATTAGTCCCAACTTAGATAACTTAGATAATAGGGTATGTTACGGTTGGGTGACTACGAAGTTTAAAGACAGCTTGACCTCTTCGCAGTACGCGCTTTCTGGGGACTGCGGAGGTCTTGGTAAAGTGGTTTAGAAAGAATACAAAATAAGGGTTTCCTCTGACGATCACGCGGACGAAACCGCGGGAAAAATGAGTATGGTATATTATAAAATATTGACTTTAAATTTTTGCTACATAAGTACTATAGACTCAAAAGTTTGGTAGCATAAGTCTCAACTTAGATTATAAGTATTACATCAAAATTGGTTGGATAATTACAAAGATACAACTTTACCTTATCGTAGTTCGCGCTCTCATATACTGGGGAGGTCTTGCTAAAACAGTTTTCGAAGAAGAATACTTTTGGGCTTTCTGTGTCGTCTACGCTGACGAAGTCGCGGGAACATATTATTTTAGATTTGTATTATATCTCTCCTTCCGAATTTGAATATGGTCCTCTTCCTTTAGGTCGGGTAACGCAGAGTTCTTATGTTTTTGGAAAGTTAAATAGTACCGACTGGTATCGGCTGGGGATTGAACCCGCACCACAACATCGCGAGAAGGGCTCTGCCCAGAACAATAATAATGAAATAAATTTATTTGTAAGAATTTCGGTTATAATGCAAGGTGACATAGCAGTAGTTTTCCCCAACAAAATTCAGCTTTTGTGGGCGTACAAATATTGAACAGTTTTGATATCTAACATATTTTTATTTAATTATTTTACATATTATTATTATGAAGAATACAATATCTATTTCTTTAGCTCTCTCTGCCCTTGAGCTACGCTGCAGTGGTAACTAGTGGCCTTATTTTATAAAACATATATAGGAGTGAAGTGAGTTTCTTGCAAAGCATGCGTAGAATAAACAATTTAACTTACTCTAAATTACATTGATAAATTAAGTAAAGATAAATATAACAATAACGGTAACGAAGGATTAATAAAAGACTTGTAAATGTCATTGACCTATGATATATCCTATAATTTTGTGCGTATAATGTTCCTTCACCGATGGCACTACTACAAGTGTCAACTATGAATATTAGACCACCCGAAGGCCTCCGTCATGTGGCCTATAACGACTGTTTCTCTAAGACAACAACCGCGTACCTACGACGCCGACGACAGCTTAACGTGCCCTCCAAAGCACAGCAGCGCTCAGATGTAAATACCACACAAGTCACACATCCAAGTCGTGACCGCTGCCAACGTTGCTTAACAGGGAAGATCTGTTATGAACGGGTAAGCAAGCTACACTATGAGCGCTACTACTGCGCGAGTTACATGCGAGAAACAGACGAAATGCATGACTGCATGTCTGCATGATAAAAATCTTTTTTAATTATATAAATTGATAATGTGTGTAAATCAATCGTAAATTCTTACGCGACACACCTAATAATCTATCACACTAGAGTTTACTGATATAACTCGATAGCCACCTCCGGGTCTGGCACGCTAATAACACAATCCAGTAATAACTAGATATTTTATGTATCACGACGTACAAATTGTTTAAGTAAAATATTGGTGCTATCGGTAATTTTTAAATACATACGGGCATGCGGAGAATACACGAGTTATCGTGATACATTACCATGCCGATGCCGGGACTCAGACACGCGATCATTGACTCTGTGGGTGTTTACTCTGTAGCTGCATTACCTCGTTCTTATACCTTATAGTAAAAATAATTGTATGCTACTGCGCAATGAGACGAGCAAGTTATTCATCTGTTGAAAAGCTCAACGCTTGCCCATAACAATGGCTGTGCCCAGAACTCTTATGCCATGCAAAGTACTGCGTACCATTGCATTGCGCTTATCACGCTGAGACATCAGATAATATGCCCAATGCCCTTCGAACCAGAACACTAATGCTTGCGCACTACTGCATGGAGGCAAATTACTGGCACAGTGGTGATACCTATTTTGTGGATATTTAGCATAATAAGGTATAAGCAGAGAAGACATAAAGAGCGAGAGTGCACCCGAGTTCGAATCCCGCTTGCCCCTGACCACTGACTGGGTTTAACACTCGCTCTAAAAACGGTGAAAGAAAACATCGTGAGGAAACCAGCATGTCAAAGATTTAATCATAAATATATCAACACCATACATCCACCAACCCGCACTAGAACAGTGTGGCGAATTACGAGAACGTGATGAGCTGATGATGATGACAAAAGACATAAGTAGATTATAATATGCACTGCGCTCACCCTGATCGCCCTGATCTTGGCTTTCTAGTCTCAAATTCCCAATAGCTTTAATACATATATATTAATAACACGATTATTATATTTATTATTATTAATGATATTGAATTTAATAACACTTCTATCTCAGAATCAGTCGGTCACTGACAAGTCGTAGATTAGAGATACGCGTACACTCGCCAGCTTATCTCGCTACGATACAAGAAAAGCTGTATTCAAACTAAAGTTTTATAAGATTGTAAATAATTAGGAAGAAGAAAATTGTAATTGATCGGACAGGGATCGAACCTGCGTCTTCAGAATACCGTCCCGACGCCATAACCACTGAGCCGCCGAGCCAACTGCTCGAGCAACCAAATGTCCTTTATCCTTCTTATATCGTCTTACACAGACGATTCTATGTCGTCTGTAGTCAATGTCCACATTGATCCCTGCCCGAACCATTTAATTTTCTTTCTTCCTAATAATTAAAAATTGCTAAAGTTACGGTCTAGTTACCTACGTCAGTAGAGTAAACGATAATAATGAGTGAAGACGATGAAACTAATTAGTGATAAATCAGAAGAATAAATGAGAAATGCCTGCAAAAATCTTTGAGAAGGTAAACTCGCTAATTCTATTCTTTCCTACTAATATTATTAATGCGAAAGTTTGTGTGGACGGATGGATGGATGGATGTTTGCTACTCAATCACGCAAAAACTATCGAACGGATTTTGATTAAATTTGGAATGTTTACTTTAGGACCTGGAAAAGGTTTTTTATTTATTTAATTGAATGTCTAGACCGGTAGAAACCGGGTGTGAAACCGCGGGGCGCAGCTAGTGCTGTGTAATTCCCTATTCTCTAATGATTCAAAACCTAAACATACGCAGTAATTGTTAACGAAAACAATATATCCAATAAAAATATTCCATTCAACTTTTTATAGTCGGTACGCTGACCTGTTTGCATGTTATGAACATAAAAACATGTTGTGATATTTGTGATGAGTGACGCACGGAACTTAGTCGAACCACAAAATGGATATGTTGAACTAGGAAAGTTCATATCAAGGTATCTACCATTCAACACATCAACTCGTTAACTCTATGCTTATAAGTGAAGTAGTGTGTGGTTTATTTAATGTAATTTTATATTTTTGTATGTATGTTAGTCTGTAAGGTATATATTCTATGGGCCTCTGTTAATTTTACTTTGTTGTACTTTAATATTGCCTGAAATAAAGAGTTTAATTAATTAATTAATAAGAGACCATAGTTTATCTATTCTTTTATATATTGGGCCGGTCCGCCCGTTTACGAGTCAGAGGATTAAAGATAAATTCCGTCACATCATGTCATGAATCCTAGCTGTATTTGCTCTGAGCTGGAACTCTATTTACTCCAATCTAAGTATTCTATGCAAGAAACGACTCTTAGTCTAGATAGAAGTCTCACAAAATCATTTAGATCTCTTCAAATGCATCATCTCCACATCATGGTATCGGCACGTCACGCGCTAGATTTTCGGCAATTATTGCTACCGTCGAGTCGCCGGCTACATCGTGCAGCTCACAATCAGAGCAACACTTACTTCAAGTAGTGTTTCTGTCGGTTACCTAAATCATAACTTTATACTATATACCTGTATAATGTATATGTCGCAGCCAACTAGCTTAATTCGCTGTTCAATCAACAGCCTAGCCCCTTTACTAAACAGCGCCGTTCAACTAGCGGCCTGAATGATATTCAGCCATTTGATGAAACAGCTAGGCAAATGACTTGGATCAATTACGTTTATTTACTAGCCTAGGCTGTTCATTTATAAAGCCTGTTGTTTAAAAGAGCTGAAAAAAGACATCCCCGCAGAGTTTCTTGGTGCTATCTTCTCTAGCGGGCGTATTTCCGAAGCACTGGTAGAGTCAGTTTTCGCATTTCTTTTCAGCACTCAGACTTCAATTTGAGTATAGGAAAGAAATAGGTAAACATACTTACCTTTTTTTTTAAGGCATGTTAACATAAGTTACAATTTTTAACATATTTTATTTGTATCATGTGTTTATGACCTTTAAAATTGCACTTTTGTGCCTATTTCATAAATGATATTTGACTTGGACTTTGACTTTGTTCTTCCAAAGTTTAATATAAAATAGTACAATGGAAGAGTGTAGTGACAATAATAATAAATATAGCTGCAGCCCTCGGTAGGTTAGGGTGCGGCGGGGTTGGCCCAAGGGTCACCCTAACGCCGCGAACATGTATGTTAGATACGAATATAATGTAAGTGGATTATAATCTATCACTTGATAATCTACCGAAAAATAATGCGACGGTTCACAATCTTTCGACAGATTACAATCTCGCGTAGGATACATCTAAGTTTAACCACATGCCTAAGCATTAGCCAGCCAGTTTATTAAATGTTGTAATAGACGATATGGCTGAATATCATTCAGGCCGCTAGTTGAATGGTGCTGTTTAGTAAAGAGGCTAGGCTGTTAATTGAACGGCGAATTAAGCTAGTTGGCTGCGTCATATATATATTATTTAGAGAGAGTCAATTCAAAAAACTTGCCTCTAAATATGGCTATGCAAAATATGAAGATAATTCATAAAACATTCTTGATCATGAATTCATGTTCGTTTGTAATATACTACATCAATCGAAATCACTGGGCATTATGAGATTTACACCTATTGGGTCTCGGTGACGAGTGCAGTGAAGAAGCGCGCCAAAGTTCTGAGTGCTGCCATTTTTATGCCAGTATGGCTTACTATCAGGTGCACGACCTTCTCATCTCGTCGAACGATTAAATATTTTTTTAAGCATACAATAATAATATGCGCCAATGCATTTTAATTGATACCATTTTGAGAGAGGAATTTTGGCCGAGGGGTGTCAAGCTCCAAAGATTCTACGGAAGGCTGGCACGGGAGACTACGCAAAATGCATTTTATATTACCTATATGTATGTTAGTCTATATGGTATTTATTTATATGGGCCTTTGTACTTTTGTGACTTGTTGCCTGAAATAAACGATTTAATAATAATTAACCTAGTTAATCTTGTTTTTGTTTACTTGGATAATGGAATTATTTCGGGCACAGAACGATAATGAATATGATGAAAACAGGATAGCTTTATTAAGGTTAATTATTAGTACCTACAATAGCATTCCGGCCATTACAATCGGGCGAAAGAGAAGTCACCGAAGTTTATTGTGTTCCCGGCTTTCTCTGCACAATAGGTAACTTGTTGAGTGCGACGAACCTTTATGATATAGTTATCAAAATTTAATTTAAGCGTTACGAAATTACGCAGGCAATTCACGCCAAGGAGAGATTATCTCTACGATATACATACCTCTATTTTCGATAAATGTCGATAAACGGATGTGGGTCGTGTAAAAGAAATAGGTATTGATGGAAAACACTATGTCATACATAGAATTAATTGTATCTGTCATTACGTCATATAAAATCGTGTAGGTAAGTTGAAAATAATGAAGTTCGTCATTACTATACGTATGGTTTGAATCTGTTTTATTTATAAAACCTAAACTGTTTCTTTTGAGTAAACTGTGTACTTTTGTTAAGTTTGTTTGAAGTTATTTTAAGCCGATGAACCTTTGTCGATGTCATTGGTCGACTTATCTTCATTGATATTCTAGTTGACATAGCATTTACAGGCAAGGTTTCGGAGACGACCAATTCAGCGGAATTCAACATCACAACAATTTAGACTCAACTTTATTTTTGAGTGACGAGATGAGCAGGGCGTTCACCTGACGGTAAGCAACACGCCTGCCCCTAATAGATGCAGCACCATAACATTTTTACATAACAATGTTTTGCATAACAATGTTCTAGGTAACATTGTTATGCAAAATCCTTCGCGGCACTGCACTGTGCTCGTCATCCATAATGAATTATCTTTATGTGGCTCCCTTCTATTTGCGTCGGGAGTTGAAAATGGGACTTAATAACGTCGAGGTAAATAAACCAAATGTTTTTAGCGCTATTAGGTCTCGTTTTAATATCAAACTTAGATGCATTCAACATCACGCACGACAACTCAGACTCAACAACATCTATCAAAATTTAAAATAACAGTTGCAATTATGACTTTTCAAACACTCTGTAGGTATAATGCCTGGTTAGTGGTTAGACATTGCCGGCTACTGACGTGACAGTAGACAGCTACTGCAATTGTATACTCACATGACAGTTTCTTGACTTGCATCGACTCGAGAGTCGAGGCAAGTCACAATTAGAGATGAGAGTACTGAGTAGTTGTTATATAGCCCATGCAAATAGCTACTGTCTGAAGAGACTTCAGACTGCCAAGTGGAATGGCGTTGTGAGGAATGGCGAGTGACGAGTTAAAACAATGTTAAAGTAAGTCGGATGAGAGCTACTGACAGACTCGTATCTGGCAGTTACTCATATAATGCAGTCAGACCATGCGAGCGATTAGCTGCACTGCAGTAACTTGGAGACTCGAAGCGCGTGGCAGCGGCGAGCCTACATCGTAATCACTGACTGATAACATGATAACTCGCTAATGTTATTTATAATTTGCTTAGTATCCTTGCACGTATCGTTCACGTGACGGGCACACTTCAATTTCTTCATATTTAGGAATCTGCCGTTTCCAAAGTCACGTTTCATTTCTTTGTAGCCTTTTAGTGTTAATTATAGATGGTGTGCAGAGCGTTGTCAGTAATATGACATCGTGACCGAAGCAAATTGAAGTCGCTAAATATTAAACAAGTTGTCTGTTTTGAAGGTCATTGAATTATAGTTTATATACTTTAATGATAAGTGCAATAAATTTCACCCTGTCAAAAATAAGGACTGCTTAGACATTTAGATTCACAGCTCATCACTGAGATCCGGAATATCTATCTTTCCTCAAAGAATCCTACAAACTAGATATCTACTTAAGACAAATTCCAAATATCGGGCGTATACCCAATTGGCATACCCATATCCATTATCAATTCATTAGCACAAACTCATTTTCTCATTGCATCGCATAAATTCCATGGCATTACTTTAATTGACACAAATTAATTGTGATGCTTTGTTTTATTACTTTTGAGAACATAGAACATTATCTCCATCGAAATTGACAGTAATGGAATGGAATTACGTCGACAGAAGGGACTAATTTTTACGTTTAGGTACTTAATGTAAGACAGCCAACGTTCCGCAGGGCGCCGGCGCCGGGCGGCCGGCGTGATATCTTCTCTTCTTTTTCTATTTTCAAGTTAGACTTCCAACAAACAAACGTCTTCCTACCACTTCCCAAAGTAGCGACGAAGCATTCGAGTTCTCCGATCAAAACAAATGATTGTAATAGCTTTAATAATGATACCCAAGACCACCAGGTTCTGAACTTTAATCTTTGTACTTTAATTTGATTTTTTTGTCTTTGAACTTTTGTTAATTATTTATGACAATGCGGTCCCCAACTTGATTTTGTCAGTCGCAAATTGTTTATTACTTCTACGGGTTTCGTATAACGTTTTGACGAAACTAAATGTATCCTACACTCGTACTACTATATCAAAGTCACACTTGCAAAATGTAAAATTGTTGCTGAACATAATGCCCAGGCTAGGTTGGAGAAGTGCCGGCCGTCCATGGCAGCACTAGACGGCAATTTTCAAACCTAAGCAAGACAGAAAGTCAATGATTATTGCAGTAAAAGGACGCGCATTTTTGGTTTGGAATATCTCTATCTAGGTATTAGATACTTTTAATCATGAAAAAGCACATAGAATACTCTTGTAAAAGACGGAAAATAAAAATCGTAGACGGGAGTTTCCACACCGTCATGCACACCAAAAAACACATTGCGTACACCGGACGCACGCCCGCGTTCAATTCCGAGTCGTATCCCAACTTCCCTATTTAAACTAATATTATTTACGGTAAAACAAATAATTAAACTAATATTATTTCCCCCTTTTTTCCGAGAATTTGTACACGCAGGTGAAGAGGGACGCATGCAGCGTAGTATATACCTATTTGTAAGAGCACAGTTGAAAATTGTTAAGCCTAGCATGTGTTCTGTAAATAACAAATATAATAAAACCAACGCTGTGTCTAATACTGAAAAAAGTCTGAAAAAAGATTGATATTTTAGTGACAAATTTCCGGCCTTGATTACTTTGGCCCCATCCTTATCAGCGTCATTGGACGATCGAAGAAGAGTTAAGTGGCGATATTCACCTGCCTTACCACTTCAGCCCCGCATTTGGAAGTTGTTCAACTTCATACCCTCTCAAGCGGTTCTGCTGTTATAGAGCTCCGAAGTTTTGTGGCTAGAACAGGAATACCAATAGAACAATAAACAAGTTGAAGCAACAATACAACTGCAGAGTTACATACGTGAGAATACCTGGGTGGCTTTAGCGGACCAACCAAGCCATCTGAAGACTACAGATGGCTTGGTTGGTCTCAATAGGCTTGGGTATTGTGCTGACCAGCACACTGCATACGATAAAGGGCGGCTATTGACAGTGCAACATTCTTGAGTGTACTATTGACTTTCTTGTAATTTAGTTTTCTATAGTTATATTTTTTTGTTATGGTATTTTTCAGGCTTTTATGTATATTTCTGTATCGTCCTACAGCTTTACGAAATTGCTGCCAATGTAAATAGGTACATTGCCAAACCAATTACTCAGCCTTTTATCATTCAATACAGTCATTCACATCTCCCCGCTTCTGCTCCTGCCCCGTAAAGTATTACGAGTTTCCCCAGCTCCATGTTTTGAAGCGTTCGTATTTTGTCAGAATGAAAAATAAATTTCCACGAAGTACCTATGGAAAAGTTTTGAAAGTTAACTACACAAGCATGAGCGAGCGCGTAAACAATAACAGGATCAGTCAAATTGTTATTACTCGAGCTCCCCTTGCGCCCGAGAAAATTGCCGTAGGAGTTGAACCGGCAGAGGGCCCATCCTGGTGATTATGTGAGTGAATTGGTTGTGAACTCGAGTTGACAGCCGGGATGGTGCATAGCGGCGTACCGCGCTCCCACCTCGACGCAGGCGCGGGGAGATGCGCACGCATATAATCGCCGGCAGTTCCGCCGAGCACCAGTCGATCCGCAAGTCGCGCAGCGTGCCGATCGAATCCGTTCGTCGGTCTGACACATTGTACGCGAACTACATATCGCACCTTTTAGCGCGACTACGCGCACGCATCGAGGAACTGCTTCAAGGTACCGTAAATAATATTAGTTTACATAGGGAAGTTGAGATAGGACTCGGAATCGAACGCGGGAGTGCGTTCGGTGTACGCAATGTGTTTTTTGGTGTGGATGGCGGTGTGGAAACTCCCGTCGACCTTAGCCAGCTCGCAGCACGTGCAGAGCGAGTGGTCGCGCTCCGCCACCATCCGCCTGCATCGCGAATTGCATCAGCTCCGGCCAAATTATGACGCTGAAACCCGCTCGCGGTCCACCTCTCTTTGCTTTGCGAATTATTCTGGGCGAAATTCACAAATTAATTGTAACTTTTCCAACTTCTTATTCATAACTCTAATCTTATAATCATTGAGTTCGGGGGTACACATAAAGTTCACATTACGTGAAAATTAGTAGCAAGTAATTAGGTACCTAGTTAGGTACACATCAAACTACTTTGTTAAGACTCATGTAGGTAGAAATTGTTTTTGCGCTCAATCAACTTTTTGGTAATAGTGCAACAGTGTTTATTGCAGTTACAATTATTTTAAAGAATAAGAAAATCAAAAGATAAGAAAATAAATAAATCAAAAGATGAGAAAATATATATATATCTGTATTCCGCACATAAAGATACAACGAAGAATCTTAGAATTGTGGAACGTAGGTAGCATTACCGGAAAACAAGCAACAACAACAATGGTGGCTTGGAAATTACTGGTAAAATTAGATTCATCATAAAGAAACCCAGTGAACGTAAAATACACAGAAGCACAAAGGTCCGAACAAAAATAAAATGAGGGCTTCAAGCCAAAATACGAGGGCAATAAAATATTCAGAGTATACGCCTTCGTTCCATACAATCCTTCCAGCGGCGAATGTAGAACGGTATGTCTTGTAAGAGTTCAACATTTCATTCTAAAAGCATTATGAAGACAACACGACGCAACTTCAATGCTAACGGTCTCAAGGCTCGTCCTTTGTTTTTGTTGCATGATTACTCTACATTCTAAAACAAACAATGATTATCTAAAGGAATACCTGACTTTACAGCAAAGATTGAATGTAAGCAGCTTTTACACTTTTTACATCTATGGCAAAAAATATTTCTATAAAGTCGTGTTTTTTTTACTAATAACTACATAAATAAATGGAAATGTAGCTGACGCACGTTTGTTAAACTTCGCCCTCGGACTAGTTTTTGTTTATCAATGTTTAGTAAAGTTATTTAATAACATACGCTGTATGCGGAGTGGAGCTCATTCAAAACAAAAAAAAAGAGGACCTGTTTCACTAGTCCCAACCAGCTGTCCCTCGAAGAAACGACGCGGCTTAGATTTTTTTCGATGCATCCCAACCACACCGTCGAGTTCAGATAATAATGAAGTGGAATTTCTTTAAAAAAATGGTACCCCTAAAGCCCGCAACGTCAACATTGAATAGCTTATGATATATATGTTTGTAAAAATCCGAGTTGATTGGAATTTAATAGAAAAAATAAATAAATAAAGTGCATTTTTACTAGAATATGTAGCGGCGTGAACTAGCCCTATACCGTGCCTTTGTCCATTACCTATTTCAATTCAAACAGCCTGAATCCAAATTATATGAGTAGAATAGTAGATACAATATCGGGTCGGGGTGAGTGGGTACTGCATTATTATTGACCTAGTTTAAAAGAAACCTTCGAGAGTGATGTAACCTGTTATCTCGTACATTTACTTGTTTACTCTTTATTAACAAACAGCTACAAAGCTCAGTAATAAAATAACCAATTATAGTATGATATAGTAATTGATCTAATTTATTCTAATTGGTCACGTCAGAAAATATTAGGTATAAATGATTAAGTTAATGATGCTCATTTATAAATCGAAGGAAATACAGTATGGCTAGATATGTTCGTTATGCAGTTAGCATGGTTTATCTATTTAAAATATCTGTTTGGTCACAGTATACCTACTGTAATGATTATGTACGACTACTTTTGCAACTGAACCAAAATAAAATCGAGTTCGTAGGTACCTGTACCAAGTGCAGCCTGAGCAATAAGGTATCTAACTATTACATTTCATAAATGGCGATATATTTATAAACAATAAAAAAATATGATTTTTTTATGATGAAATCGGCTTACGTTTGACAACTCCCTTTATGGTAAGCGTAGTAGCGGTCTAAGGTGGAGCACGTTTGCCCATGAGGTGCCTATTCACTCCTGTCCTGTAGATACGAAATACTCGTACAAACAATCTAAGAGTCATCACGGAAACCATCATACTCTATTCCCATATTAACGGATATGATGCCAACAATCTAAAATACAAGATGCATGGAATCCACGAGCAAGATCGAAAGAGCCGAAAGGAACACGTTGTACTTCGGTTACACGACCGATAATCCATTTTATCGCTCATAAAGTACATGAACTCTTTTTATCTAAGGAAAGTTTTGAATATCACTGTGATGATACCGCGACCGCGCACTCACCCACCGCGTGTTTGTGTATAACAAAGGCCATCTGACGAGAGGTCAGTCGCATTTGCGCGATCTTCCCAGGGAACTCCGCGAACAAAAAACACATTTTGAGGATGACTCAATGAGAGTACGTTGTGACCGAGTAAATAAACTCTAACGTACCTATCACATATATGCCTGGAACGGTTACTTATAATGTGCGGGCTATTTTTGATTTTTTAAGTTTCTCAATCCAACGCCGAACTATAAACTATTTTTAGTCGCACTTCGCGTCATGCGTTCTGAACGTGTTTCCACGTAATGCATAATCTGTAAAACGGATGCAGTGCTAGATACGATCGATATTTCTACTAATAAGTAAGGGAACAACGAACAAGGCAAAATAAGCTCATTCATTTTTACTTATTTAGTTGTAGCCACCGAAATTACTGGGCATATATGAGACTTATCTTATGTCTCGGGGTAATGAGCGCAATGCAGTCCTACGCATAGCTATTTATGGTAATAAAAGTTCTGGATGGCACTGCAATTTTTATAAGCAGGCGTGTGCTTACCATCAGGCGCACAACATGCGCATCACATCAATAAAAAAAAATCTTGTTTGCTTCAAGATCTACCTAAGTAATAGAACGTTTTGTAAACATTAAATTGCATATAACATTTTCTGTATGTATAAATAAATAACTATTTGTAAGTAAATTGATTACAAAATCATTCATTGTTTTTCTGATAACTGGGTAAACTGAGGCATGGCGTAATTACGATGAAAAAAAATTAAATGATGAAATAGCACTTGTGATGTTTGTTGTTATAATAAAATGTAGAGATAGCGAAACCGACTGATACCTACTTGATAGTTGAGTGAGAATATTCAATAAAAATGATAGTAGTAAGTATAAAATAAATAAAAGCTAGTAATACCTGTGGTTATACCCTGATAAAATCCTAATCCGTTCATTACCTAATAACCCGGACATAACTTACTTGAACGAGGCCAGAGATGCGTGGTTGTTAGCCTGCCCAAACTCCGATTTCCCACAAAAATTATCATCGCAAAGGCTCTGGGATGGGCCGCTCTGCGAGCAAGTACGGAATCATTTACTAAATACGTGCTTTAACTCTGCAGACCGTGCCCGTCTCTTAGCAGTTGCTGAGTGGGAATCAGGTTTGTGGCTACAGGCTCTCCCTTCGCCCAACACAGGCACCTTGTTGGCCAATACCACTTTTCGCGTGGCTGTGTCCCTTCGCTTTATAATGTTTTTTAATAAAAAAAATACCCTAATTAATTAATTGGTGCAAGATTTTTGTTGAGAAATATATTATTTTTCAAGACAAGCTTTTAACAAATTCGTAATCGGAACCGCGAGCAGATTAGAACTAGGCAAAAATGAGCCCAAACACTAGGAGTTTACGATTATCCGTCTAGGAGTTCCATTGCCCACCTTTCGTCTCCATCATCAGATCTGCTGGCTGTCACCATAATATTGCATTGTCATCGGACTTTGACAAGTAGGTATGTACATTTTTTACTCCAGAAGGAAGTGGTTCTGATTCAACTTGCATGATTTGACCCAAACAAATAAATAAATAAACATTGCAAGTTTAATAAAAGCTAGTAAAAAATAAATTTGCGTCGTTAGCTATAATTCTATAGGTATTTCAAATTGTAATTTGGTACACGAAGTGACTGGTCATACTTATTTTTGACTTGAGTATAAAAACGTGGATTCATGCAGTCACGAGGTTATACCACATATAATTTTAATTATACAAACACGGCATTATCCCAACAAAAACAATTCAGTAAAAACCCATGTAAAAACACCAATTCTCCTAATAAAATTATTACATCACCTATAAAAAGATATGGTATATCAAAAAGCATGAATTTTTCCCTCAAGGTTTGTGTCTTGGACAAATAAGTAGGTAACAACAATTTTTTGAGGTAGGTATAGGTACCCTTAGACTTCGTAATCTGTGAGGCAATAATTATAATCAATAAGTCAGGGAATCTTTATAAATAATTTTTCATAACAATTTTAGACGAAAGTGTCAATGTAGTACCTAAAAAAACTTCACACTAATTTAATGTCTTAATAAGTTAATGAATTATATATTTATACATATATACTAAATATTAGTAAGTATTATATTTACTTATTAAGAAAAAATCATTTTATCATAACTATATAACATGTGTATAAAACATAACTAATTCATGTATTTCCTTTCTTTCTTTTTTAACTAATATAATACCTTGTGTTTTGTTATGATAAATATTAAGTGCTTACATACCTTTATACTTTTATTTGACATCATAAAATCTGCTATTGTTATCATATATATTATTAAATTATAATAATAATATATTATAATGTAATATGTATGTATATAATAAAGATGTGCTTATATGTGTATTATATATTTACTATTTATTTATTTATTATATATTTCATTGGTTTTGTATATATTTTATATAACTTTAGTTAGAATACATCTACGTTCTTATGTCTGCACACTATCGTCTATATATATTGTCTCTTTACAGCATACGGTTGTCTGGAAGAGATCGCTATTTAGCGATAAGACCGCATATTGTACTTATCATAAAAAGTATGTTCAAAATGTAATTATAAAGTGTTTTCTATTGTATTCTATTCTAAGTGGGTACCAATACCTACGTATGTATGTAGATTGTCCTCATTGTTGTCGTTCATAATTATGATGGCTAGGTAAAGGTAACGGCAGATATAATTTGTTGCATAATTACTGTCAAGGCGGCGGTGGCTTCGATACAATCGTGGTATATTATGGTACCTGTTGCCTTATCTGGTTATTACGAGTACCTTTAAGCGATACTCATTGACCTAAAAAACCTAAAACGATTGTGTAGGTGTACCTACCTACCTATAGTTGCTTAAAGTGCAACTATACTTACCTAATATATACAGGGCGTCCCAAGACTATGGGACATGATGGGAAAGTACCTTAAATATCGTAGATAGGATATTTTACTGAAAGAAGACTTTATGTTATTTTTAAAAGTTAATAATACTGCATTCAAAGATATTCTAAAAATTATTTGCTTCGCTTGGGAATCGAACCGACTTAAATGTGAAAAAGAATCACCCGTATTTTTATGATGCCAATCGAAAGAATGAACGACAACTAATAATTCTTCTTAAGTAACATAGTATCTTAAAAGAAAGGAACAACGTGAAATTAATCATTTTAATCAAATTAAAAACATACATGAAACTGCACAATAACACGCGTGTAAGTGAATGAAAACTAAACAGATAAATATCCGAAAAACAAACGCTCTCACAAGTTGTTCCAATTTCAAATTTAAGAACAACATTTTTTTTTCTTTTAAATTTGCCTTCTGTCTAGCTTACAGAGGATGCATACAAAATCATTTTATCTGCTTGTCCACCTATATAAGGAAAACTGTGCCAGTAAGTCGTTTATTTAGTGGGTACTTATTCCCGAATAATCAATGCTATCCATGGAATGATAATATCACTCGGACGACGTCGTCGGTAATAAACAATTTTCTTGAAATTTGAATCAAACATTTAACGTTATTCCTTTCTTTTCGTACTATGTTATTATTTTTTGTTCATTCTTTCGATTGGCATCGTAAAAATACGGGTGATTTTTTTTTTCACATTTAAGTCGGTTCGATTCCCAGGCGAAACAAATAATTAAAAAGTTAAATAATTTTTAGAATATCTTTGAATGCAGTATTACTAACTTTTAAAAATAACATAAAGTCTTCTTTCAGTAAAATATCCTATCAACGATATTTAAGGTACTTTCCCTTCATGTCCCATAGCCTTGGGACGCCCTGTATAAGTATACATATACTTATTATGTTGTAAACGACTTCTACTACGAACCTAGATATTAACATTAAGCAAGTAGGTATTCTATAAAACTAACAACTCAAAAGTAAAACAGTGTTTTTGTCAATCTGTTGTATGTGTACCTACAAATAAATAACTCATGGGTAATGTTATATTATTAGCACCAAGGTCATTTGGAATAACACGTCACTAAATAAACGAGTAACTAGTAATTAGCAGTAAATAAATAAGATTAAAATACACTCGAGAGCAATGAATCCGGGTCACTTAAAGAATCCTAAAAATCTCGGAAACTAAAAATGCTAGGTTAATGCAATAAATTGTATTTAATAGACAATGTAATACTCCTTAAATGAAGGTATTAAAACTTCTTAGTTATTGTAAAGTTATATCATAAAAAAATCAAATTTGAAAAAGGGCCACTTTCGAAGATGGAACTACGAAATTACAGCATTTGGTTTTGCTTTTGTTTGTGATCTGTCATTTATGTGGGTACATAAACCATGTTGATAGTGCTCTATATTCATTATTCAAGCTGAAATTATGTCGCTTACGCCTGAAGAATGCACCAGAATACTTACAATGCTGGAAACCGGCCGGAGTCAGCGCGATACAGCCAGGACTGTCGGTGTGTCGCTGTCAACAGTACAAAGAGTTCTCCGACGTTACGAAGAAACTGGTTCTAACCTACGCAGACCAGGAACGGGCAGAACCAGGTGTACCACAGCACGAGAAGACCGATACTTGGTGAACACCATGCTTCGAAATCGCTTTCTCACAGGAACTGAACTCACCAATCAGTTTCGACGCCTCGGAGGAAGTAACCCAAGTGCATGGACAGTAAGACGTCGGCTTGCTGAATCTAACTTAAAACCCCTTAGACCTGCAAACGGCCCTAAACTGGAGCGTGGGCATCGTATTTCGAGACTAAGATATGCCCAGAGCCACGTAAATTGGAGTATTGAAGATTGGTCAAAAGTTATGTTCTCCGACGAATCAAAATTTATGCTCTACAAGCACGATGGAAGACACAGAGTGTATCGAAGACTAGGGGAAAGATTCAAGCAAGCATGCATCGAAGAAAAAGTAGCCTACGGTGGTGGGTCTGTACTTGTGTGGGCCGGAATTTCTTCTGAAAGTCGCACAGAGCTGGTGATCATAGAAAACGGCTCTTTAACTAGCGTAAGATATGTGGAAGAAATCCTCAATGATCACGTTGGTCCATTTATGGTCAATTTAGGTGAGGATGCTATATTTATGCATGACAATGCCCGACCTCATACAGGTAGGATTGTGAATGACTACCTTCAAGAGATGAACATTACTCGTATGGAGTGGCCAGCGCGCAGCCCGGATATCAACCCGATCGAGCATGCTTGGGACGAGCTAGGCAGATGCGTAAAACAACGAAACCCTCCCCCAATCACGCTTCGTGAGCTCAAAATTGCTCTCACAGAGGAATGGGAGAATATTCCCCAAAATCGTATAAGGAACTTGGTGTACAGCATGCCAAACCGCGTAAACGCAGTAATGGAAGCACGAGGAGGCAATACGAAGTATTAAAATTCAAGAAAATCGTAATAAAGTTCAAAAATTTCATGTTTCCTATTTTTGTTTTAAGGAGAGATCAGCAGTTTTTTTCTTTATGTAATTTTGTGTTAATAAAATGTATGGTGACTCATATTTTTTTTACTTTCATTTAAGGAGTATTACATTGTCTATTAAATACAATTTATTGCATTAACCTATCATTTTTAGTTTCCGAGATTTTTAACATTCTTTAAGTGACCCGGATTCATTGCTCTCGAGTGTACCTATATGGTTTACTACCTTGGTACTTACCTGTGATGATGTATGGAAGTGCTCAAACATTTGATGCGACTTACCGATCCTTCGAAAGGTTCTAAACCTGTGTCGAGAATTATTTTTTTGTCCTAAAGTAATAATTAATGATCAAACGAACTTACCTGGGGGGCAATCGCACTAAAATATATCGACTGAAACGCAACTGAACTTGAAACGCAGCACAACTTTTTAAATGTTTCGTATCGCGTTAATGATTTGACTGAAAGTTGAAACGCAACTCGATCGTAGCTGGAACGTTACCGCTGTCATACGAACGGTTGTGAAAAAGTTAGGAAGATGCTACTTTGTTTTAATCGTTGAGCGGTGTTTGACTCGGTTTAACTTTTAAAACCTAATCAAAATGAATGCGTACATGGATTTATTAGAGAAGGCCCATGTATTCGACGTTGCGATGGCTCGGGCCCAAGAGAGGAAGAGAAATATAAGTGCAAGACGTATGTATGTGCGGAGCTTTTAAGTGAAGTGATTAACTACGATGATTCCGCTGTAAAGCCATTAACATCTAACATTGTCGCTTCCTTGGAATTTGCATGACAATCCTTTACTAAGTACTTGTTGTGTTGTTATTAAATAACAAACATTTATTTTAGGTTTTCGTTGCATTGGCATTCTATGCCACTGGGTCCATCAATAATGTAATTGTTTGTCTGGGTCAATCAGGAATTAATTTTGTTTAACAAGACATTCATAGCCCTAATGAATACTTATTGATATTATTAATGCATAAAATATATTCTATTGTAGGTGCTCGTTGGTGGATAGAAAGATGAATTATTCACCAGTGGCTGCTGCAATGATAACAAATGCATGCTGTGTGCTGCGTATTATAGCATAAAAGGCACACATCACATAGTCTATTGAAGGCAGAGGAGGCTCAAACCAAGGCACCAGCGGCAGCGGTGGTGTGACCAAAGTGCGCCCTCAGCGAGTTGGAGCTAGGACGCGCTCGTCAGCAGGCACTCATACAACCTTTTGCGGGTAGATAGGGATATAGATCATAAATGAAATGCAGCGTTTCTACATCATCATTATTGTGATAAACATAGATTTTGCTATAATAATTAATTGACAGTTAACATGGTTTTATTCAGAGAGATAAAATAACATACCCTTTAACTATTTTACAGGGCCTTAAATAAAAATCTTACACGTTAATAACCATAACCTATACAAATTTAAAAATTATATTTCTAGGCATATACTAGCTTTTTTCACATTTAATAATGAATGTTGATTCTCCTTCATATAATTTATTTTTCCTTTTGTAATTTATTTTTGGTATTAACTTGTGCTAGTCCTTCTTCTGACTTTACATCATCTAATGGTCTGGGTCTTGTGTTGACAATACTGAAACAATAGATAGTGAGTTCTGTGAGTACCAATATTTCAGGCGGCTTTATAATGATAAACAGCTGCCCTGCGTTATACTGATTTTTGTACACTAATACAATACTATAATGATGAGGTAAACTTTGTGAGTTTTTTGCTGAAAAATTTGTCGCTACCTAAAGGGGTTAAAGGCATAGAGTAAGTAGTTATACTTCATATATGCGTTAAAAGTGTGTTCCGCCAGCTTCTTTTCCTGATAGCCTGACAGTACTCATTCCAGGCATATTTTGATTATTATATTATATCATATAAAAATAAATTACCTTTTGGCTGAACCTATCAATGCTTTCAGCAAGCATCTGAATGATTAGACATTTTATGTATTTTTTTATAGCAGCCTCTGCCTGCATTTCTTCAATGTGGATGACCTTGATACGTTTCTTCTAATGCACTTCTGGCAGCTGAAAGATTGATGAAATAATTATTTTCTAAAAAAATTATATATGACATCTTTTTTTTCACTTGTAAGCAGTAAAATTAATCATTACTTTTTATAGAAGTAGGTATATACCTTAGCTTATTCCTTTCCTGTTCTGGCAGGTCGTTTCGCATTAAGGGTCTCAGCACATTCAAGCCATAATTGTGCTGCAAATGCACGAGCCTCAACACCTCACCCATCTATAAGAGCAAGGTCTCGGTGTCCTTCAGGAAACTCTATCATGAGCTCTAGCTGACGTTCTGTTGTGCATCTGCGGCGCTCTTCCATTTCCTAAAAGATTTCACAACTGAAGATCAGAAACAAAATTCTACAATAGAAGGGAATTCTTCTAAATGTGTTCACTGTTAGCAAATTAAGTACTAACTGAGCATAATGTGCTTAAAATATCTCAGTAACTGCGTAAAATATTAGGTACTTCAACACCAACCAAACATTTCCACAATAGTTTTTTTACATTTACAAAACATTTAAAGTTTCGAAACTACAAAAAACACAAACAAACAAAGAAACTACTTAGTATTCTGTGCTACTTACCAGTCTTACCACAGAGTACATTTGTCTATCTGTCGGCGAATGTCACGCTGTCAGCTGTCAAAACTAGAGATGCACAAATATAAAATGGTAAATCGATCCTCGATTTAGCATTTTGTAGCAGAAATAGCTGTCACTTAAAAGTAACATCACTAACAACTATAAAGCGTTAACGTTCCAGCTTCGATTCCACTTTGGTTGGCGTTTGAACTTTATCGCAATACCAAAATTCAGACAGGTGAATCGAAACTTAACCACAGTCGTAACCAAACTACAACTGAACCATAGACGTTCGCAGTTGTTTCAAATTAACGCGATCGGGCCCCTGTACGTGAAGTTCGATCAGAATAATTGTACGAGCAGCTACATTCGATGCGATTTTGTTTACATATTCGTGCCGTGGGGACTTGACTACAATATGTAATCAAAATAACTAAGAATGACGCTGCGAAATATACTAATAATGACTACATTTACGAAATTCCTGATTATGACAATCTCAATCTGATGTCTCGGAGTGACGAGTGCAACATTGCTACGCAATATTTTGCATGGTATTAAAATTTTCTGGTTGGCACTGCAATTGTTACGAGTAAGCGTGGCGCTTACCTTCAGGCGTACAACTTGCTCAATTTTTTTTTTGTTGAGTTTCATAAAATTATTGTCATTCAGAAAATTTTACATAATATATGCAAAATAGTCTACATGTCTACAAAATAGTGTTTAGGTGTTCTTGTTCATTTCAACTGTTGATTGAATTCTAGAGATAACTAAATTCTTCCTTACTGGAAAACACAATTTCACTTCAGAGCTATAAACACGTTTTAGTGTTACTGCAAAAGTGTAAACACATATACTTTCCAAATTACCTTTCACATGTCCCATTATGCTCGAAATTTCCTAATTAAAAAACAGCCTTATCGGAACAGTGTTCTTGTGTTATCAATTTATCTAGTAGGTATTGTATCGAAGTGCTTATCGATATCGAGCGATGACTTTAATGTAGTGAACTGAACTGATTCGGACTACACGTGTTGCCTATTGCCTACGTTACGTAGTCCAGTCATTTGAGAGTTTTACCGTACGGCCAAACATTCATCATCAGCCCATTACGTTCCCGCTGCTGGGACTCGGGCCTTCCCTCGTAGAGAGAGTATAATCCACCACGCTGGCCCAGTGCGGGTTGGTGGATGTCACATGTCCTTGAATTTTTGTGATTAATTCTTGAACATGCCGGTTTCCTCACGATGTTTTCCTTCACCGTTTTTAGAGCGAATGCTAATTCCGCACATAACTTAAGCAAGTCAGTGGTGCGGGGCCAGCAGGGTTCGAACTCAGGTGCGTCTGATCGAAAGTCGCACGTGCTCCCACTGAGCCACACTCGCTCCAAACATTACGTATGACCAAATTAGAACATTGGTCGTAGATTATACCTGCATTTTTTTTCGGGTCTCTTGAGTATGAGTTTTTTATTGACTTCAACATGCTCTTTTTGAATTTTAACTTTGCCACATATCTTTGTGTTAAAATCTAATTCCATCACTTCCCCAAAAAGTCCTACTTACAAATTAATTCTTAAGTATTTTTATGTACTACCGTGGCATGTATAAAATATTTAAAGTAACGGTCCGCTTGTCGATTATAACATCAGTATTTTTTACAATTACTGAGGTTAAAATGTTTAATACCTGTTTCATTAATTCCTACTGAAACGACCTATAAATGCCCAATTTCGTTCAAGACCAATGCAATCACTGAATATAAATACCATACCCACCTCCCAGCTCTATCAACGGGCTCATTGGTACCATATTATTATATTGTCATCAGAATTCCATACATTTGCAAAGTTTCAAAAAGATACATCCACTAGTGGGTGAAATTTGAATCCTTAGATTTTGTGTAACAACCCCACAAACACCTTTCAGATTTACGTAAAAATATAAGAATGTAAAAAGGCCCCTCTTCAAATTCAAATTAATTTATTAAACGAATATGGCTAAATACATGATGGTACATAATTATTAAGTTCAACCATATTCTACCAGGTGGCATGCAAATATTATAAAAGTTACGTCATACAAATAATAATGATAAGTCATTATTATAAATATACTACACATCAAATTCAAAAATAATTATTATAGATTATTTTATATCAAACCATATTAAAATTCACTGTGTCACTAGATAATTATGTATCTTAAGTATAAAATGCGTCGATTTTAAAAACAAATTAATCTACTGGTTTCATTACGGACTTTTAATTATTCTGTGGTATTCGTTAGATTCCTGACTTGGGTTCCCAAAGCTTTGGTGGACAATGAACACCCTAACCTTTGTAGAAACCGTTGACCCCGTCCAACCCCTTGCATAATTTAACCTTACGAAATTGGTTATCCTAAAATAATTCATAAGATATACGTACTACTATATATATATACTACCTATCGACTATTTCTAGAGATTTATTTTAGATAATCGTCAAACATACATTGATGACTTATAATTACTATAGGTATCACCAATAGTAATAATAAATCATGTAGGTACCAACTTCGTGAGCATAAACTCTGGAACAATTGGCTCGCTAGAATGTTTTATCTATATTTATACTCTATCTAGAATGATAACTACCAACAGATGTGTATTGTTCAGTGAACTTGAATAATACGTTCAATAAATTAATGGACAAATTAAACACTTATGCTTTTATACTGTACGTACCTAACTACCTACCAAATGCAATACATAGAATCTTGCAGCATCTTCTGGGAAGGGGTTCTTTTCCCGAACAGTGGTGATAGAGTCGATGTGGTAAAGTCATCTAGTCTAGCGTTTATAAGTGCGTTCGTGATGCCTAAATGGAATAATAATTCAGCATCTGATAATAAATGCAGCTTTTTCACTGTCTAGGTCAACTCATTAGTACAAATAGCCGTTCTATAATTATTCTCTAAATTGGTTCTGTGTATTACATACGCAACAAAAAGGTCACTCAGACGACCGACTGTTGCCATAAAACATTAAAAAACGCAACATTTAAATCAGTCTATTTGCCAAGTCTTTATCATAATCAGTCTATTAATTAGTCACGTTGCCACTGCTGGGCCTGGGAGAGAGTATGAACCGCGGGCACAGGGCGGCTTGACGGATGTTGGAAATGCCGCATGCCGGTTTCTTCAAGCTGTTTATACAAATACAAAACTCTTTATTTGTATACCAGATTACAAAATAATGAAAATTCCTTACTATGGTGGTACAATGGGCGGTCTTATCGCTTAAAGCGATCTCTTCCAGACAACATTTGGATGGATGGTATCGAAAAAAAGTAGTAGGCGGCGGTGTTTAATTCAACTAGATTACCATAATAAATACCCCGCATACCTAAACATACATTCCAATACATACATATACAGTTAACTAATACAATATATCAATAAACTATTTATTATCTGCAGCAGTTTTAGAACGATTGTTAAAACCTGAACTATGCGTTTGTTATACTCAACGTCGCTAAACGGGAAGTCCCCGTCGATTGAATAACTGTCAAAATATTCGTATTTATAGTACACATAGTAATATACACATAGTATTGTACAATTTAAATCAAACGTGGCACAGTTGGAAAGTAAGTCGTCGAATATCTTCATAGGTCAAGATCGTCGTGGTCGCCGAGTAATACCTACTCCGGTACAAGTTTCGTATGTAGGTATGACTGACGCAACGAGTTACTTCAACCCGACTACGCGACAAAGAGATAATAGAATATATGTAAATACGCATAAAATTATTGACCTATTTAGTTTATCGAATTACGATATTGCGTCAATTATTGTTATCTATCCAGTAATACTGCTACATTTCGTTAAATGCGTGGAGTGTTTTTTTTGTAGGTCTGTCTGTATTCATATAACGCTTTCATTTGATGATAATAATATACTAATGTGTAGGTTGATATTATTGATATAGGTGTATAGGTACCTAATTACCTATGTTAGGCTCAAATAACGTAAAGTAAAAGTCGTCCACAACGCTATATTGGTGTTGTGGCACTTGCAAAATAGCTACAACATGTTGTGGCACTTGCAAAATAGCTACAACATGTTGTGGCACTTGCAAAATAGCTACAACATGTTGTGGCACTTGCAAAATAGCTACAACATGTTGTAGCACTTGCGAAACAGCTACAAAAATCTGTAGCACTTGCGCAATAACTCAAAAAGACCACAAGGCGACATTCGCGTGGTAGCTGTACACAAACGAAGGACGTAAATATATGGAGGAACTAGCTGCGCCCTGCGGTTTCACCCGCGGTTTACCGGGATAAAAAGTAGCCTATGTGTTAATCCAGGTTTTGTAGTTTTTGCGTGAAAGAGTAACAAAGGTACATCCATACATCCACTCTTACAAACTTTCGCGTTTATAATATTAGTAGTATATCGCGTTTTGATTATACTTACCACTACGAGTTAGAAGTTTTTCGCTCTATGTATGTTTCCAGTTTTTGAGTTCCAAGTCGAAATACTTAAGTAGATTTACATTTGATTTCTGTGATAACATATTATATTATTATACCTAATTATATAGGTACCTACGTAAGGTTGACAGACATCAGTCAATGTACATGATACCGTAGCTAATATGGTAGATATATTGTGTATCGCAATTCTTATAAAACAATGTGCGCAGCGCACCTATACGTACCACCTGTAATATTTGTTTCTAAGTAGTAACACTTATATTTTTTATTTGGAACTGTGTGATGTGACGAGCACCTCGTTCACCTGATGGTAATCGCCACGCCCGCCCATAACAGTTACAGTGCCACCCAGAACTTTTATTACTATAAAAAGCACTGCGCAGAACTGCAGTGTGCTCATCACCCCGAGACATCAGATATGCCCAGTAATTTCACTGGCTACAATGCTCTTCAAACCGGAACACAGTAATGCTTGCGCACTACTGCTTAACGGCAGACATAAATATATAATTGGCAAAGCTGTGGTACTTACCCAGACGGCCTCCCGCATACGAGAGACCTATCACGAGAAGTGGTAACACTTAAATGAGTGTTCATGTATGGTTTCTTTAATTTGATTTCAATTGGCTGCATTCAATTTTATAGGTAGGTACCTACTTACTTGTTTGTGTGCCGTTGCATTTATATTTTTGTTTGCGCATATATACAACCTACTTAATATACATTTGTATATCTATTATAATTGAGAAGGTAAAACTATACATAACATATATATAACAATAGGTATTATCTACCTAATTAACTCATAAAAAAACACATCCTTGAGTTCTGATCGACTCTTCTTTTTGTTTCATAATCCATGTATACCTACCTAGTAATAAATATTATATCTAGTAATAAATCTTATTAACGTTGGTTATAGCGTTTCTCTTTCAAGGCAAATGCATACCTAATAATTATATAATTTATACGCATCGTCACTTAACAACAGGTGAGATAGCGGTCAAATGCAAGCCTATCACTAATAAAAAAATAATTAAAAGGAAACGCCGTCGCCGCGTATCCCCTTGCCTTGAGAATTATCAATACAAATATAAAAAGGCGGACGGAATCTCGCTAAGCAACTACTGAAGCATAGCAATGATGGCGGTGGCGTTATTTTTATTTGAGTGGACGGAGGTCTGCCCCCGTACCCATATGTCCGTCAAGCGCCAATCGTATATCGTGTTGAGTTCAGTTTAGGGTATAGATTCACTGCCACAATATTTTAGGATGCCATTAATTGTCCCATTAAGTTTATCTCAACTTGTAGTTAACATATTTTGGTATAAATGAATGAGATTAATTCGATTTCTTGCCTGAATTGAAAATAATTAGTCGGTATGTCATTAGTCGCAGTGACGCTATACCTTAATTTGAGCTCAACACGATATACGATTGGCGCTTGAGGGACATATGGGTAGGGAGGCTGATGTCAAGCAGATGTGACGGCTGATCGGCGAAGCATGTTGTAAATGTGTGCGTGTGGCTTGTGTACAAACGAGCGGACCAGCATAGCTTGAGTGCTTCACTTTTAAATTTGGCGAATCGGCGTCCGCCTTTTTTATTCGTTCAAGAACAGAGGATTGTGTTGTAATGACTGTTAGGTATAACATGTATGGCCCACTTTCAAAGAGCTAGCAATAATCTAGCAATAAACTTACTAATTCTATTTACATACTACTTATACACAGATACTGTTACACATGTTGCACGTGTGAATCTCATGCCAAAACAAATAATTTAGTAATCGCGCATTATTTTATTATTATGGAACTGAACAGCGGGACGAGCAGGTCGTTCGCCTGATGGTAAACTCCACGCTTGCCTATATAAATTGCATTGACATAGACTCTTTAAAAAATACATGCCATGTAAAGTACTGGGAAGTACTGCATTGCGCTCGTCACTTCGAGATATCAGATATTAAGTCTCATATGCCCAGTATTTTTTCTGGTTACAATGCCCTTTAAACCGGAACACAGTAATGCTTGAGTACTACTGCTCGGCGGCAGAATAACTGGCAAAGTGGTACCTATACCAACTCAAGAGTATCTCCCGCACATGAGAGACTTACCACCTCGTAATATAATATGCATTTAATATAATATAAATTCCCCAAATAATATATACTTAAGTATTTCATTACCCTAAACCTACATTAATCTTAAAAATATTAATTACTTATTATTCATTAACTTCTAGGCTACCTACTAGGTAGGTACTTCTATTATTTACTAGCAGTTAATGGGTCATTACTGTAATTCATTATTTCATAAAATAAATGGTTATCATTCTAGATGATGCGGTTAGACACATAATCTTTATCGTTAGGTGTTATTTTATCGTAAAAACTAATTGCACATTTGACCTTCCTGTATCTTGACTTATTAAGTATTATTAGGTTATTCAGCAAAACGCGCGCAGAGATCCATTCTTCTCAGCATTCACCAATTATTTTTTCCTGTATCCCTACCTACTCTAATATAAAGCTGTAACTGATATTATATTTACATATATATCTACCCAATACGTTCCCACTGCTTAGACATGGGCTTTCTCTCATAGAGAGAGAGTATGTGCCAGAAGCTCTGGCCCAGTGCGGGTTGGTGGATGTCATTTGTTCTTAAATTTTTTGATTAATTCTTGGACATGCCGGTTTTTTGGAATTTTAACTTCACTGTTTTTATTGTCGGTGTTCGAATTCGGATGCGTTGGATCGTAAAGCACGTGCTCGCACTAGGCCACACTCGCTTTCTATATATATAATATACCTTCGTACTAAAAATACCCATGAATATACACACAGATTTGAAAGGGAGATCTCTATGAATATACAGATACATCATGGATATTTACCCGATTTGTCATACCTAACAAGTTAATAAGTAATACACAAGTAAGTAATATACATATATTATATTATCTAGGTATATTTTACTAGGTATTTATCTCTTTTACGCCGATTCTGACCTTCTTATCCAGGGTGAGTTTACTAGCAGTGATCCCTAACCCCTATGGAAACTAGCCTAACCGTTAATGATTGTCTTCAGAAATTAATTTTAGATAATTAAATCACAATATCAATTTTTACTAAGAATCATAAGGATATCTGCTGGTATACTTACCCAAATTGTTTCTTTTTTACTGTAATTCACTTAGATATAAATAAAAAAAATAAGCTTTTATTGTCGTATTACCATGTTTTAATTAAAAAACATTATTTTAATCATCAGTGTTCCGCGCAATCTTTTCAGAAACAGCTTTCCTTCGACAAAGGCCTCCTCTAAGGAGTTCCATATGTCTCTGTCTCTTGCCTTCAGAATCCACTCTGGCCGGTCCAGAGTGGATATATGAATAAAGCTCTTCCTAAATGTGAAAACCTGTACCTAGCTCATACAATGTCTCCTCTATCTCCTTAGCACTTTGAAAGTCTATGAAACCAGTAATATGTATCCCATATCTGTTTAGACGAATGTACATTGTTATAACCAGTATTGCAACGTGACTTCTTCGTCACGGCTATAACCTGCTCATAACATAGATAAGAACAATGTGATGTGAATGCTTTTAGTAGCTATCTACTTAACAACAGGCTGACCACATAGTCAGTCGCTCCGTTATGCTCATTTATTATTCAATATGGATGTATACAAACAAAATAAACAACTTGAATGTGAACATCATTGTAGCGTAGTAACAAAATCCATTTACAGAAATACATCTTCTGAACATAAAATATATTATATTCGAACGACCCAGAAAAATAAAAAGCAATTCGTTCTCTAAAATGTAATAATCAAAGGAGGACTAATAATGCTAGACTTGTACGACTCCTATTTATGTAAGTACCTACTTAAATACAATTAAATTTCATAAAATTAAATGAGCTACGTAATAACAGACTCAAGCATTCCTCTTTAATTATTGGTTTACAAAATGTTGCACTTTTAAAATAAGCAACAAAGTTAAAAATAGCGACTGTTATAGCGTTGTCACACTTAGCGATTTGCGAGCGTATTGCGAGCGGAGCGGGCAAGGCATGAAAAGGTGCTGGCGACGGCCATGCCGTGACTGCGTTGCGTTTTCGCGGAGACCAATGCGCAGTTTAGGACAGTAATTAGTATTCTTGAGCTGTAAGGAAAACTATTCTTGGCTTTTTTACTGAGGAGGAAACGAAACTGGCAGCAACAGCGGTGTTGGGAGGATCCCTTCTTGGCTCATCGAGAGCATAAAATACCTACTATCAATTTTGTGAACAGAGTAATTACTTTGCGCTTTTCTTCAAAAGGGTCAACGGGATATTATCGTGCACCGATACAATAAGTTGCGAATTGCGATACGATATATCGGTACAAAGCGGAATATCAGACATCGCTAGCGGTGCAATGCGGATCCGTCGCGAACACGTAGCGTGCACGCCGCAAATTTCGCAATTCGCTCCGCTAGAAAAGCGTTCGCTAATCGTTAGTGTTATAGGGCTGTACAGAAATACAGTAAAATTACAAATTTCAAGTGCGCGTTCGTACCTATCGGTAAAAAGGTATATGAAAATTCTATGACTGGACCGCTTATAAATATTATATTATGAGCGCATAATTGAAAAGCCAACAGGTATTGAACTCTATAACAGCTGAGTAGTAACAACGTGCCCGGTAAACAAGCAGAGTCGTTTCGTGACTGGAATATCAACTAAAACTATTCGTGTTTCCCTATTCTACCATACTTATAGAGGAGGATAGCATCGTAACGACCAACATCGTAATAACTTTCAAACATGTTTTTATACCTAAACTTCATTTTGTTTTAGTTACCTACCTAATTTAACGACCATGGTCATCCACATTTATCATGACTGTATGTAGTACAGCAAGTACAGCATTTATTAATGCTGTATTACACATTTAACAAGCAGCATTTATATTATTATATATATTGTTATTATTGTTATTATTATATATATAAATGCTGCTTGTTTGGTAAGCGGATCACTTAAGAACGGCTAGAACCGATTCGGCGATTATTTTTATAATGCTCGTAATTATCCGAATTAGGTTCTTAAATATAGAAAAATTTGAGAATTTGCTCGGAAAATTCGAAAATCGAACAAAACTAAAAGTGCTTTCTCGCTCGGGTGAAGTCGCAAGACGCAACAACATAGTACGAAATAAATAAACACCCATAGTATAATAACTAATTTGCTAGCATCAGAGAAAAGCAAATACAATAATAATAATAGAAAGAGGTAAATCATAATATAAAGCATAATAGATTTTGAATTTTTTTGTCTGCTCGAAAGTTACAATGTCACCGAGCGACATAGACTATATTTGATGCGAATCAAGTCGCGGGTGGTTACTAGTAGCAAAGAAAACCGTTACTTACGCTAGTAGAGAAGATACATACCAAAAACACTTGCTAAAAGATTGCAGGTGACTCCAACACCATTCTGTTTAATTTACTTATCATAATAATTCGTTTAAGTACCTAACTATATATTTTTCTTACTTAAAAACACACATGTATATAATGCTACTCGGTACAATCAACATCGAACCGGTTCAACCCAGATTAGTAATCTTGGACCTAATATAGTAATCCTTGAACCTTAACAGTGTCTACTATAGATAGTGTTTATATTGATAAGAGTACTTCTGTACTTACCTTGATATTGTATGCACCAAGGCTTTAAAAATTAGCGCGTAGGTGTAACATTTCAGATCTATATAATATGATGAAGTAGTAATGCTTATGCACTTCTAACGAATCCATATAAATAAAAAATTATGTTAGTTGTTGGCGAGCGCACAACTTGGGAGCGGCTGGACCTCTTTGGCAAAGATTTTTTTTGGTTTTTATGTAAATAAAATTGGAAACGCTGACCGGAAAATTGAAAAAATCTGGATAATATAAAAATATGCCGTTTCTATTGATTTTTTGTATGAACAGGACAACGTATTGCAATATACTATTACTTTCCCGGTACAATTATCAATGCTCGTCCCGTCAGAGGCCGTCTGGGTGGGTACCACCGCTTTGCCAGTTATTCAGCCGCCAAGCGGTAGTGCGCAAGCGTTACTGTGTTCCGGCTTGAAAGGCATTGTAGCCAGCGAAATTACTGGGCATTATGAGACTCAACAAGCCTATTGTCTCAGAGTGACGAGCGCAGTACAGCGCCGCGCAGGATTTTGCAAAACAACGTTCTGGGTGGTGCTGTTATTGTTATGGGCTGGCGTATTGCTTACCATCAGGCAAACGACCAGCTCGTCTCGTCATTCAGTTACATAAAAAAAAAGACGTGTGGCACTCGGAGACTGCCGCGGTAAAGCTATTGCATAGCATTCGGAGTGGGGGGTGTTAGGTTATTTTCGATACGGAATTTCTGGATTCGGTCTCCACGCTCAAGGCCCGCGATAGGAGCTATGCAATAGCTTAAAAACTTAGGTATACCTATGTTTGAGATATGATTCATTTTACCTACCGAATGTGTGCATCTCTAATTGTATTATTTTTGCTTCCGTAGTATAAAAAATCAAACAGTACTGTTCTAAACTAGCCCATCTGAGTGTTGAATATTTATATAATATTGTTATTTACTTTGAGCAGCTTGTTACTTTTGTATCAAATCATAACAATATAGAGACTACATAAGAAAGAACATACCTATTACAGAATTAATTAATATACTTATATGTAATATTTTTAAGCAAAACCAATGTAATACAATATAATAACCTAGTTGAATAAATAGCTAATTTTATGGTATTAAAATAGCTCGTACATAATTCTGACACATAAAATAAATATAAGATAATCACCAGCATTCGTACTAGGATAGACCTGTGTTACGATGCTAGTTAGTATTTTCCCTATTTAGACAATTTTACTTACATTAACAAAGATATTATAGTAATAGTATATGGTTTACGTGTATTCCTATAGTCGACAAAAATATATAAGTAACTATATATATATGGAGGCTGATGGAATATAGGGCAGGTCCCTACCATTTCGTATATTGGTCATTAGTTAAGTAAAAAGGTAAGGTAACTATATACTTACCTACTTCATTACTAAAATGGTTTAGATTAGATTTTCTTCCGTAACCGATATAAGTAGGCGCGATGCCCATGCTACACCGAGGCCCATAAAATATATACCTTACAGACTAGCGTATACTTATACAAATCTTACTAATATTCTAAACGCGAAAGTTTGTAAGAATGGATGTGTGTTTGTTACTCTTTTACGCAAAAACAACCAAACCGATTTTGATGAAATTTGGTATGTAGATACTTTCGGACTTGGATTAGCCTATAGGCTACTTTTTATCCCGGGAAACCGCGGGGCGCAGCTACTTATAAAATACTGACACCACTACGGTGATCTCGTACATTATAGGTATAAGAACCTAGATATACTACATAGTTTGCTCTTGACATCTAACGAACCGGAAGACTTGGCTACAGACCAGATGTTTCAATCACGTAGCAATTAAATTACTTTAGTACGTATACAGTAATTATCTAGCTTTCAATAGTAGAATTATTTTACGTACTAGAGAATACACAGTAGCTATGGCGATAGGCACATACATGTAGGTACGTACCTACATGTTTTTTAAACTTTTATATAAGTGGATAAATCTAGATAATCTAGATATAAACACAAAGGGCTATGTTTTTGGACATTGATATTTCTGTATTCAAATAAAAAAATATATATATATGCCCCACCCTAGTTTATCATTACTATTCTTTTTTATAAAGCTAGGCGTTCTTCACATCATCGTCAGCCCATTACGTTCCCACAGCTGGGACACGGGCTTTCTTTAATACAGAGGTGGTATGGGTCAGTATCCGCCACGCTAGCCCAGTGCGGGTTGTTGGACGTCCTTGAATTTTTGTAATTAATTCTTGGATCACACGGTTTCCTCACGATGTTTTCCTTCACCGTTTTTAAAGCGAGTGCTATATCCGCACATAACTTAAGCAAGTTAGTGGGCCAGCCGGACTCGAATTCAGGTATGTCGGTCCGAAAGTAGCACGTGCTCCCACTGAGCCACATTCGACCTCTGAGCCTCACTTACTCTACTGAGCCACACTCGCTCTCGCGTGGCCAACGCACTAAAATAAAAATATGTACTTATTTAGGTATCCCAAAAGCTAGAGTTTCCTAAAAAATCGGTGCCGCCTCATTCAGCGCTCTATTTCATTCAATTTAGCGCCGAATGACGTCATTGTCTATGCAATCAAAACCTACAGCGTGGTTACTTGATTGACACTATAACATCAAGTAGAAATATTGAAAAAAGCTAACATCCATAGCGCCACTTGCTTAGATCTAAGTTACCGTGCCGCTCCCACAGAATAAATAATAGTAACCATTGTTCTAGAAAACTTCAACCTACCTGTACGATACTCGATAAACTCAATCTATCACACTAGCCCCGAATGTTTGGTGACAACGAGTTAATGAGTCCGATAGCAATAATAGTACCTATCTACTGATTATATTATAGTTTAAAACCGGTATCTGTCCAAGAATTTTAAGATTGCACTACAATCACCACATCAATCAAAGCAATCAATCTATGCAAATTCACAGTCGGTATCTTGGCAATAGTATTATGACGTATCGATTTCTAACTGTCGCAAAGCCAATTTTGCTATGTTTACGTGTCGACACGTGTTTGTGTAAACAATGTAGATTTTTCACATTTAGTAGGTAAGTACGTTGCGGACAACACACGGTGCGGGCGCGTGCCGGTGCGGTGGCGGCGCGGGTGTGGTACGTTCGCCGTGAAAACTTTCGGGCAACGTGCCAATCGATTTCGAGAAATTAACGTGCTTCTGTGTCAAGGGTTCAACTCGGCCCTTAACTACTGACCACTTACAGGAAACAAAGAGAAAGTTCAAATCTTACATCACCGAACAGTAAACTAATTATATTTATATATTAAGGTTACGCAGAATATCTGACCTCAATTTTATAACGTAGGCACAAAGCTTGAAATGTCAAGGAAAATAATAATATGTAAATAACCAAAAACGGATTTACTTTTTTTGTGTTATGATATGATTATTATTATAGAGCTATAAACTGCTATTCGATACCTAGTTATATTTTAGGTAGATAGGTGCTTATAAATAATTTACGAACTCATCATGGGAGTTTTGCTTTAATTCTCTTTCAAAGGCTGCTGCAAAATATGATCGATTTACAAATATTGCACATTCACCTATGTATAAAAATATCATATATGTTTGTATACATCAACATATATAATTATAATTATAATAACTAACTATATATTTCTATTGTTCCAGGTCGCAAGGCATTAACCCTACAGAGTAACTATGGCGGACCCAGGGCATGGAAAAATTGAAGGTATGTATTAAATTAAACGTATGTAGTTTAAATGCTGTTTGTTAGTAAGCGCATCACTTGAAAACGGCTGGACCGTATGGTTAATTACCTTTTTATATATTCGTAATTGTCCGAATTAGGTTTTTAGGCGAATTCAGGCGAATGACCTGCTCGTCTCTTCACTCATTTGCATAAAAAAATGCAAGTGACAAAATATACATAGACGCCCCTCAGCCAAGTTTTATCTATATTTTATTATACCTAGTACCTACTCCCGGCCCAGAACAAAAATCATAGTTTCTGGCGTTCGTTGATCTCAATTAATTATCATTAGTAGATTGCTAGTGTATGTCAGTTATGTACATATGCAGATATGTATCTACATATGTAGTAGCTTTGTTTGTATTCGCTTGAGTGCTCTTTGAACATAGCGATAAATTGCGTAAACCACTGCCCGAGCTAAAACTCTTTGCAATCCAGAGGGCCATTGTCAGAGCGATGACTGGTTCAAACATCAGTGGATTCTTATAGTAAATAAAAAAGTTGTTTTGTAGTACACAGGTATATAGCTCATATATCGCATAGCAAAAACCATAATATGCATAACCTATGGACATGACATAAATGACCATTATCTTTTTCGTAGTATCTGTAAACAAAAAGTTTTCATAGGTATTGTGAATGTTATCAAAAGTGACACTTCCTGTCATTCTTTAGTTTCAATATTAAATCACTGAATAAATTTGCTGAATCACAGTTATTCTGTTGCTTTCGAAATCTTTTGTTTCAACTAACAATCGAGTAAAATGTGACTCACAGTTTGATCTATATAACAGCTCTTTATTTCATTAAAATGCGGTAGTAATTTGGTTTAGAAGTTTCCGCTTTGTCCGAATTCAAACAACTATTGTCAGACTACTGTCAGATAATTGACCTGCGCTTCCGAAATGCACCACGCACTTGTCGATCGAAGACTGAGTTTGTAACCATTCATGTGAAGGTAAAGATTTCGGTAGACAGTTATCTAAAAAGTGTTTTTTTCGCAGATAACCCGAAAATATTGTCGGGACCGGTGCTGACCAACTCTCCGAATGCTGTGCTTTCGAAAACGCTGCTCGGCCGGTACAATGACCTGCCGCTGCCGGCAGACAAGATCCTCGCCACATATGTTTGGATAGATGGGTCCGGCGAGCACCTCCGGTGTAAAGACCGCACCTTGAACTTCATCCCTAAAGTACCCAAAGGTAATTTCAAACAACATTATGTATGCGTGATGTGCGCATGCCACTCACAGAGATTACTGATGACAAGCAAAGCACTTATGTAAATGGTATAACCGTGAATATCGTAGTTGAATATACATTGCGTATATTTTATTTTTTTATAATTGTGTATATGTAATTTGGTGTGCAATAAAGTGTTATTGTATTGTATTGTCCACGTCAAAGTCACAAACACAACACCGACAGACAGCTGCCCGACATGTCCGTCATATCCCTCATACAAAGGCTAACGAAGATAATTGTTTCTCATTTACCTCACTCGTGAAATTGTCAGGAGCTAGCAGTCAGCCTTCGCAACTAATTAAAAAACACCTGATTCATTTCTGAAACCCGACACGCCCATTGATGTTAACGTGGTTTTATTACATCCTCATTAACAATGTTAATTAGCACGCCTTCCGTAAATTGTTTGGCCTTCAGAGTGAGATGTAGGTAAACAACAATCGACTTTACTAAAATGGCAGCTAGCCGTGCCTATACAACTGCGCAATGCCTGATCGCGATATTATGTCGTAAACACACTATTTGTCTACGCAGATTGTATCCACTATCTACACTCACAATACAATCTTACCTAGACATTAGAATAATTCCAATAACATTACGGTTACTCGGTGAAGGTAATCGTCGTGTAATTTTGCCTTGTAGATAAACTGACTGTTTTGCTCGAAGATATTAGCGAGAAGTACTTGTTGAATATAAGTAAGAATTTACATTGGAGCCATGCCTCGGAATATTTGCCGCCATACTTCGTTCCTAAGGATCTTGAGAACGTGTTCGAAGTGCGATGCAGGCTGCGATTACAGAAAAACACAAATGAATTTGATGAGAACTTCAAAGGTTTCACAGCAATATTGTCGTAGCAGTCGTAGAAATGTTACAATAGACTTCATTCATTAGATATCAATTTTGTCTGAAAGGATTTTTCTTTGTTCCTGGTATGGTATTGTTACCGGAAATTCTGATAGTAGATACTATTAATCATTGTTGTCCTACGAGTGAAACAGTAATCATAATATTATTATGTGTACCTACGTAGGTTGGTATAAGTCGAATTCATGTTTAACTCGACCGTAGCTCGTTACCGCATATTAATCATTACCAATTCATAGGCAAGCTTTCATCTCGGCATTCAATAATTTCCACTACGGCTCAAGGATTAATATCCATTTAATATGCCTTTCAGATCTGCCAGTGTGGAATTTCGACGGTAGCTCGACGGGTCAGGCCGACGGCCACAATTCGGACACATTCTTGACGCCGCGGGCGATTTACAAGGACCCCTTCCGCCGCGGAAACCACATTTTGGTCATGTGTGACACATACAAGTACAACATGGAACCTACAGGTACTTGAAATGAGTGAACCAAGCTGACTGAATGACGGGCAAGATTTATTGGGATGCAGGCTATGGTGTAGGAAACCATCTTATGGCGAGTTGCCAAAGTGCTACAGTTCCAAACGAGGTCACAAGACTTGTCAAGGCAAGCGTGGTAAAGCCATTGACGTAACCGAATAACATTATGAGTAATTTCAAACGGTCTTTTGTCTCAGCATGATGGTGAATTTTATCCAGCAAGGCCAATAATTGTTTGGTTTTTAACTACTACTTGGCATTAACTACTGCAGTAACTTTGTTTATTATGGAATTGCGCAACGAAATGATCATATCGTCCGCCTGACGTTAAGTGCAAACAATTGCTATACTTTTACAAATAAACTTTTATTCACAAAAAATCGATCCATGCGGATAATTTAAGAGTCAAAAGGCACACGTGATATATTATTATTTAGCCAGGATCTTGAGCATATCAATTGAATAAGTATCGCACTTGTAGACAATATACATTGCAATAAAGAATAGAAATGTTTTTGATTTATACCAAACTTTATATTCAAGGAAAAAATCGAGGACACAATACGGTAATCCCTTCATTTTGAATTCAAAAGATCACAATGAATTCCATATTGAAGTTTTATTCTGTATACTTCGTTCGAAAATATTTATACCTACACAATATGATAAAATGTATGTGAGCCAGTAATTAAAATAGTGACCGAATGCTGTATTATTTCATGTAGTGGTTGCAACTCTACTCAACAAAGCACCGCATTCTTAACTATTAGATATACTATACTTAGTGATTTTATCTGTGCCCCGTGTACTTATGATATTGATTATTTTAATACAGAAACGAATAACCGGCTGAAGTGCCAAGAGGCCTACGACAAGTCCAAGGACGAAGAACCCTGGTTCGGCATCGAGCAGGAGTACATCCTACTGGATTCCGATCTGAGGCCCTTCGGGTGGCCCCCGGGCGGGTTCCCCCCACCGCAAGGGCCCTACTACTGCGGCGTCGGCGCCAACAAGGTCTTCGCAAGGGACCTCGTCGAAGCCCACTACAGGTAAACGGAAATAAACACGAGAAAATAACAATTGTTTGGCAGAGATATTTTTAAAATTAGTTTCTGACTTTAGCTGTCCAACGCATAACAAAAAAAATAATGCCCGAATTTTAGGTTTAGGTATATTTCTATCATGAGCAAAAGTTAATACCTGAAGGGATCAAATGATAGATGGCCTATCTACCTATCTGATTATAGAGATGGTCATCGTCATCATTACTTGGCACGTTACTGGCAACTATGTATGTAGATATGTATCACTACTGCTGATAACGCCCTCCTATAGGTACCACAGCTAACTTGATTTTTCCTTGCAGATGTTGCCTGTTCGCCGGTGTACCGATCTCCGGCACCAACGCCGAGGTCATGCCCTCCCAATGGGAATTCCAAGTGGGCCCATCCCTCGGAGTTTCGGCTGGGGATGACCTCTGGATGGCTCGCTATATCTTGCACCGCCTCGCTGAAGAGTACGGTGTCATCGTCACCTTTGACCCTAAGCCGGTACAGGACTGGAACGGATCTGGAGCCCACACCAACTTCTCCACTAAGAAGATGCGTGAAGATAATGGTATTATGTGAGTATCTGTAGCACACGATTAGGTACATTGTAGCCGACAAAGCTGACGATCACATTTGTACCTACTTTTCCCACGACCTACTTATACCTTATACACTCGAGAGCAATGAATCCGGGTCACTTAAAGAATCCTAAAAATCTCGGAAACTAAAAATGCTAGGTTAATGCAATAAATTGTATTTAATAGACAATGTAATACTCCTTAAATGAAGGTATTAAAACTTCTTAGTTATTGTAAAGTTATATCATAAAAAAATCAAATTTGAAAAAGGGCCACTTTCGAAGATGGAACTACGAAATTACAGCATTTGGTTTTGCTTTTGTTTGTAATCTGTCATTTATGTGGGTACATAAACCATGTTGATAGTGCTCTATATTCATTATTCAAGCTGAAATTATGTCGCTTACGCCTGAAGAATGCACCAGAATACTTACAATGCTGGAAACCGGCCGGAGTCAGCGCGATACAGCCAGGACTGTCGGTGTGTCGCTGTCAACAGTACAAAGAGTTCTCCGACGTTACGAAGAAACTGGTTCTAACCTACGCAGACCAGGAACGGGCAGAACCAGGTGTACCACAGCACGAGAAGACCGATACTTGGTGAACACCATGCTTCGAAATCGCTTTCTCACAGGAACTGAACTCACCAATCAGTTTCGACGCCTCGGAGGAAGTAACCCAAGTGCATGGACAGTAAGACGTCGGCTTGCTGAATCTAACTTAAAACCCCTTAGACCTGCAAACGGCCCTAAACTGGAGCGTGGGCATCGTATTTCGAGACTAAGATATGCCCAGAGCCACGTAAATTGGAGTATTGAAGATTGGTCAAAAGTTATGTTCTCCGACGAATCAAAATTTATGCTCTACAAGCACGATGGAAGACACAGAGTGTATCGAAGACCAGGGGAAAGATTCAAGCAAGCATGCATCGAAGAAAAAGTAGCCTACGGTGGTGGGTCTGTACTTGTGTGGGCCGGAATTTCTTCTGAAAGTCGCACAGAGCTGGTGATCATAGAAAACGGCTCTTTAACTAGCGTAAGATATGTGGAAGAAATCCTCAATGATCACGTTGGTCCATTTATGGTCAATTTAGGTGAGGATGCTATATTTATGCATGACAATGCCCGACCTCATACAGGTAGGATTGTGAATGACTACCTTCAAGAGATGAACATTACTCGTATGGAGTGGCCAGCGCGCAGCCCGGATATCAACCCGATCGAGCATGCTTGGGACGAGCTAGGCAGATGCGTAAAACAACGAAACCCTCCCCCAATCACGCTTCATGAGCTCAAAATTGCTCTCACAGAGGAATGGGAGAATATTCCCCAAAATCGTATAAGGAACTTGGTGTACAGCATGCCAAACCGCGTAAACGCAGTAATGGAAGCACGAGGAGGCAATACGAAGTATTAAAATTCAAGAAAATCGTAATAAAGTTAAAAAATTTCATGTTTCCTATTTTTGTTTTAAGGAGAGATCAGCAGTTTTTTTCTTTATGTAATTTTGTGTTAATAAAATGTATGGTGACTCATATTTTTTTTACTTTCATTTAAGGAGTATTACATTGTCTATTAAATACAATTTATTGCATTAACCTATCATTTTTAGTTTCCGAGATTTTTAACATTCTTTAAGTGACCCGGATTCATTGCTCTCGAGTGTATATCAATTGTGAGTTTCGTTCGATTCTGAAAGACCGCTGTCAGCTTTGTCCCCGTGGTGGAACTTGGAGTATACTCAACATTGTGAAAGGATTGCTCAGTGAGAAAGGTGAAAGTACTTACTTACTACATAGGTAGGAGAGAGAGTGTGGCTTTGCGGGAACTCTTGCGACTATCAATCCGATGCACCGTAGTTTGAATACCACTAGCGCTGGACCAATTTCTTAAAGTTTCTTAAATTGTTTGCGGTTTATACACTCGCTAAAACTGGTGAAACAAAACATCGTGAGGAAACCGGCATGACCAAGAATCATGCATTTCATGGCCATGTGACATCCACCAACCCGCACTTAGCCAGCTTGGTGAAATATGTCCCATACTCTATGAAATGAAACAACCTGTACCTATACCTTAGTATTCTGTGCCTATACTTAATGTCATTTGTATATAGTCCTTGTCACTCCTAAGAGTGACAAGGACGGAAATACAGTAACCAAGATAACATTCGAGCGGTCCCGAGCGCAGCTACTACCTACTATTATAAAATGTTATTAGAAGTAGGTAAGTAATAGAAGAGGAATGCGACACCCAAGACAAACCTGTTTAAGGTTTATAAGGTGTTAGTAATATAAGAAAAGTTGTAAAATTTTATATAAAAAAAATTAAAAAGCATGATAGATGACCCGTGTCCCAGCAGTGAAAACATAAATTAGAGAGGCATAGTCCTCCCAACTTGTCTATGCTATTATTTACTCAGCTGACGTTAACACACACATTTCGAGGTACAGTTACCTATAATATTCTTAAACTAATATTTATTTATGTTTTAGATGTGTGATACTTTGTTGTGTCTTGCTAGGCCAAGGGCAGCTTACTTACTAACTCCTAACAAAAAGCTTCGTGACATCTTACTGTAGTGTTCAGTTAATGCTTACATGCTATTACTATTAAATTCAACTAGGTAATTAGTTATTCACCTTAACAACTTAAGTAAATTAGGTGATGTTTTTTGTAAATAGACGTAGACACAAAGGAAAACCGCTAAAATGTAGATTTCCTCATACTTAGTCATTGAGACTCTAGGTCAGAGAGTAAAGAATGTTCGAGGTCTATCGTTCAATGTCGCGTGGTCAGACTGATGCCTTCATGCGGTTTAAAGAACGACACTGATTTATTGATGTTAGTTGTACATAATACTAAGGGACAGAAGCATCACTCTGCAAAGAAATTTAAACAAATAACGACTTTTGCTATGACGCAATAAAATTCAATTCAGCTCGCGTAGCGCTGCATACCTAGCAGTCATATTAACCTACAGAGCGCCTCTCTTTCTATCGCATAGCTCTTTCTTCTGACGCGGCACGTGTAACGACGCGACCCGCCGTCGGCGTCCGGCTATGTACCTACTTGTAGCTTCGTACCTACAGTGCGGGGTGCTCTAGGCCTGGTTGTAGGTACCTAGTTTACTTCTTGCTAACAATATTTTTCCCTCACACAACTACGTAGATGAAGAAGTCCTCAATTCCTACAACAAGACAAGCCATATCACTGCAAGAATATATTTTGTGTTTTGCGACACGAGTCTTTGACTCCTTATTTAGATTTAGAACAATATTTCATGCGATTAAAAGTTATTCTTTGCCTATTGGTTGTACAGTCCATAAGCCGTCATCAGTCGTCGCTTAGATCAAGCGAGATGGTAATCAATTTTTTGTGGGTAGATACATAAGAAAGCCTGATCGTGAAGAGTATTCTTCATTTCTCTGAATATAGTGTGAGTACTTAGAATGTAATTTACTTAAACTCTGTCAATAATAGAAAATGCCCCCGTACCCATAAGTCCCTCAAGCGCCAATTGCATAACGTGTTGAACTCAGATTAGGGTGTAAATTCACTGCGACAATGTCTTATGATGCCATATATTGTCCCATTAAGGTTATCTCAACTTGTACTTATAGTATTTTGGCATCAATGAATGAGATTAATTCGATTTCTTGCCTGAATCAACAATAATTAGGTCGTATCTCATTAGTCGCAGTGAAGGGGGGCTGATCATTGCAATGATCAATCGACTTTTATTAAACTCGACGTTGAAAGTGGCGCCATCACTAAACGTCTTCCAATCTTCTATATCCGTACATTTTTTGTCGTACTATATTTATAACTCGCCTGTCCGCCCGGCGGCTTTGTCCACGGTTTTCCCGTGGAAAAATCGAGTAATCATTTCTCTACACCCTAGGGAACATAATAATTCCAAACTTTATGTTTCTATCTTCAGTATGCTGTGCGTTGTCTGTCCTGTCAGTCTGTGAATCAGCCACGGAACTGTTACGAGTATAGCAGATAGCATTTTTTCAGTGAAAACATGTCATTCTCTGTTGAATATTTAAATAATTGAATATTTAATTTATAACGATCATTCGATTGTTCCAGTGAGATCGAGAAGGCGATCGATAAGCTGTCGAAGGTGCACATGAAGCACATCAAGGTGTACGACCCTCGCGGCGGCAAGGACAACGAGCGCCGCCTCACCGGCCTTCACGAAACAGCCAGTATTAACGACTTCAGTGCCGGTAAGACTGCTTAGATTATAAGATTTCTAAGGAAGAAAGAATGAAAATATATTTAACACTAAAAAACTACTTCGTCCCATTCTTATCCTTTATTTATAGTTGCTTCTGCAAATCTTAAAATCTGCCTCAATCAGCAGATTTCGATAAATATATAAATTAACAATATCACCGTTTGCACCTAACCCTGGTAATTTAAAGTGTATGGTTGTACTGGTTTTTCTTGTGCCATCACATTTTTTAAAGTTCTTACGTGAAACGTTTCCTAGACATTCTCAGATCAGAACCTAGTCTATGGCTACACATTTTTTTTTGATAACGATTAACGAGTTATATATATATATATATATCTAATTCCTTCTCCTCTTTCCAGGAGTAGCAAACCGCGGCAGCAGCATCAGGATACCGCGCAACGTGGCCGAAGACAAGAAGGGCTATCTGGAGGACCGCCGGCCGGCGTCCAACTGCGACCCTTACTCGGTTTGCGACGCGCTCATGCGCACCTGCATCCTCAACGAATAACAGAGCGCCCGCGCCCAAGCCGCGCCGCCTCCACGTGTCAGCTAAGGCCGCGCTGGCCGGCCACCGGCGACCGGCCCGTCACCCCCGCCGCGGCAGTGCACAACAGTATTCGGACTTTAAATAGTTATAGCAAAGGCACTACTAGCCGAGACTACCAGTTTACGCGTACGCGATTCAAATGCATTAGCATAGGTGTTCAGCTGCACTCGTGTAGGTGTGGAGTCGCACGACTGCTGAAGTGTCTCACGGTCTGACACGAGTCAGGGCTGCCGTATGTGACGTCATATGGTTCAGCAAACAAGCCTCATGCATTGTACACCGCTAAAGAACAGTTGCCTTCTACAACAGTCAATTCTTTTGTGCCTAAAGCCGCAATCAGGCCTTGTCAATACACCAATGTTACAATAACGAGTTATAAGCTTCAACGTCATTTTAAATTTATTTTTAGCAATAAACTTAATAAAAGCCGCGTTTTATGAACTGAATATTAGAAAGCAAGTTTTACCTATTATATAGCAATATCGAAAGTGGCCTAGATCGTCCATAGTACCTTATTCGAATAGCCTTATGAAACACAAATATTAGATTTTAGCATTAATATTATACAAGCAGACACGTGATTAGGTAGGGCGTAAAGAGGACCATTTAAGATTTATAGAAAATATTATGTGATATTTAAAAATGTTACTTTGATGTTGAATAGTTTAAATTGTATACAAATAACCACATATCATTATTTCTAACAAGTTCATTTATGTTGAGATGAGAGTGAGTCTGGAGGGATAAATGCTTGGAGATCAGGAATTGACGGTCAGTAGTTATTTACTAACAAATAATAGCTACTTAGATACCTACATCATGATTGCCTAGAGTGAGTTGTTATCATTATTTCAAGAATCTACAGATCGATAAATATGTTGGTGTATTTTAGCATAGATATTAGGATATTTTATTATATTTTTAATTATTATTACCAGCTTAGTAAGCTCCTTTGAAAGTTTTAGCACACAAGTATGAAATAAAGCACCAGAGTACTCGTAGAGCACAAAATAATATAAATTCGTGTATAAATACATATATTTTTATTTTTATGTCGAGATATATTAATTTGCATGCCTCAGAGTTGTATGAATTGACAAATTGTATGTGTATAAAAACATGTTATATGAAATGTTATATAAAATAAATGATACTACTTTGTTATACCCTACATTTGGTTTGATTTGAACCCCTTCCTTCATCCAAACTTATTAGGGTGGAGAGATATTTAAGATAGGGCTCATAGGGTATCTACTGGAACCGATAATTGGAGCTGCATCAGTTAACGATCTCTTAATATCCATATTTTTTGAAGTTATGATAAATAGCATTAAAAGATTTTGTAAAAGAATTAGGGAGCAATTGCCACTATTTCTTTTTATGTGTATCTAATAGGAAAGAATTGATTGGCTTCACGAGTTGGGAATCGCTCTTTCTCTCGAGTGATAAATCTCCATGTACTTAGTGATTTAAGTGATTAATTCTATAACGATGATCTCCAATTTATTTTTTTGAATAAACAAAAAACTTCGAAGTTCAAGGTCAAATATCGATGAAATTTATATTGGACCACTTTGTACCTATACTGAACCCAACGCAAAAATAATTTTTCAAATCGGTTCTTAAATGACGGAGTTCTCGGGGCAGGCCCTTAACTAGGATTCCCTGGAACCAGGAAGTACGAGGACTATGGCCCCACAACACCCAGACACGAAACAAATGCATAATTTTTTTTCTGTGCACAAACACTTATCCCGTCGCCGCAATCGAACCCGCAACGTCAGTGGTGTATGAGATTTAAGCCAACCTGCCCAGCCACTACACATAGGCTGTCTGATTGTAACAATGTGGTATTAAAAAAATAATAAGGATTGTAAAACTGATGTAACTACTGCCATTTATTGTATAGGTACTCTTATTCTATTGTAGCCTAGCTACCATAGATAAATTAATCAATACCTAAAGATTATCTATGGTATTTTTTGGTATCTATAATTTTAAATCATGGCAATATTTAAGCAAATGGTCAAGGCCCACCATCTATCTTCCTACCAATAACACTGCTATTATTATTTTTATGTAAATAAGTATTATATTGAATGTATTAAAATAATATTTTGATAAGTATATATTAGTCTATTTTAATAATAATATTTTTGTTTTTGTGTGTATTAGAATGTAAATATTAGCATGTATGTATGATTATATAGGTATTTAGTTGTAATTAACAAATTTTGTTGTACACCGCCGTCTACTTCTTCTTCCGATACTGTCCATCCAAAGGTTGTCTGGAAGAGATCGCTTCAAGCGATAAGACCGCCCATTGTACTACCTTAGTTAGGGCTGTGTTATTGTCTATTTCTATAATTTGGTATACAATAAAGAGTTTTTCTATTCTATTCTATTCACCCCGAGACACAGATAATATAATTAAGGCTCATATGCCCAGTAATTTCGCTGGCTATAGATATATGGTAAGTATAGGTATCTACCGTCGATATAAAGCAAAATAAAACAACATACATATTTTTTAAACATCAAATTTATTAAATTTTGACCTTATAACTATTTTTACAACATTCACACCGCTACTAATAAACGTGGAATAATTCGAGTGTTCCTTAGAATTGTCCAGCCGCGTTTTTAGTAGCAACGTTAGACTATGATGAAGTAGGTTTTAAAAATCAAAATATATGTAATAACAAAGTCATAACATCTAATTTCAGATAAGAACATAATTTAAATATATACATTTATTTGAAGCCCTTCGTAGAAATACAAATTTTGTAGCATATTTGTAGAATTTTAGTTACAAAGATTATGACTAGTACGGGCCGTCTCTGTAATCTAAATACGCCAGCAGCTTGCCCTCACTTATTTGTGATGTTAAATATTTCAAGAGCTTTTCCACTACATTTACCTGCTGGTAAAGTTAATACAATGTAAATATCTATGAGACATGATGTAATAAAGGTAAACTCGTCGTTGTAGCAATCAACTGCGTCTTTCGGGTATTTTTTTTTCTATAATGGCTGTATACAGCTTGCTTTTAAAAAGCTATTACATTTATAAACTTATTAAATCTTGACAAAAACTATCATGGGGAATAATAGTAGGTCCGATAAAAGTAAATATACGGCCCTTATAACAACATAGTATTTGCTTATCTGCCTATATAATGTTATCATAGTAGATTATGATTTTAATATAATTCCTAATTTACAATTAACAATATATAAAGTTTATAGATTATAATTATTTTATGAAAAAAATATAATTTTACTATTTATTTAACATATCTGCTGAAAAGTTTGCTTACATACACGTTAAATAAGCTAAAATAAATATTAAATTATAAATAGGAGAATATTAACTCTTACAGATCAAAGAACGTGGAAAAATCAAAACGTTCGCAGAATTATTGGCAAAGATAAGGTTATTAAAACTACATGCAACTGAAACAAGCACTTACTTTTCATAGTAACATAAGTTCAATTTTAGAGGTCGTGTAAGGGTGCCAAAGAGATACGTGATAACTTGATAAGCTATATTTGAGTTAATCCTAAAGAGTAATATAATTCTTGTAACATCAATCGAATATTTTTTAATTTTATAATGGCGTCGTGGCGTTTAATGATATTTTTAAGCTCGATATTTGTCGCACAAGTATCACCCCGGCATTGGATCAGCAGCGGGTAGTAGTGTGTTACTTTTTTTACGCTTAATAGATCTATGTTTGGCCACGATCTCGCCTGATGTGAAGCGATGATGTGGCCTAAGATGGAGCATATAGGTCTAGAGAGAGACGGCTGACGGAGAGCGGCTGCTCACACCCCTCTCCCCTACTTCACTCTTACACCTTGAAACAATAGCTCTTAATCACGCTAATATTATAAATTCGAAAGTGTGTTGGTGTGTTTGTTAATTGTTCACGCAGTAACAGCTAAACGGATTTGAGTGAAATTCAGCATGGAGTTAGCTTATACCCGGGGGGTAACCCATATGTCCCTCAAGCGCCAATCGAATATCGTATTGAGCTCAAATTAAGGTATAACTTCACTGCGACTAATGACATATGGTCTAATTATATTATTGTCGATTCAGGCAAGAAATCGAATTAATCTCATTAATTTACACCTAAATACGATAACTACAAGTTGAGATAAATTTTCATTGGACAATATATCAGATTTAATTATTTATATATATATATATATATATATTTTATTATATAAGACATTGTTGCAGTGAATCTATACCTTAATTTGAGCTCAACACGATATACGATTGGCGCTTGAGGTACATATGGGTAGGGGGGCCGGATTAAGACATATCTCTTTTTATCCCAGGAAACTGCAGGGCGAAGCTAGTGTCTCATAAAACCAAGTAATTTCGCTTGACACAGTGCCTTTCAAACCGGATCACAGTAACGTTTGCACACTACTGTATGGCGGTTGAATATCTGGCAACGGTGTGAAGTATCAGAGATATTCAAGCAGAGAACCAGATATTCAACCCCCATACAGTAGTGTGCAAACATTATTGTGATCCGGTTTGAATGGAAGTCGATTACCACTACAAAACTAGTGCTCTAGGAACGATACATTTCTATGCAGTTGCATAATTAAGACAAAGGTGTGTGAAAAATATCGCTTTGAGCGATAAGGCCGCCCATTGTAACACTTTAGTTATAAGTTAATTATTTTGCTTTAGTTGTTATAATTCATGGTGGTGTAACAATACAGAGTTATCCAATCTAATCTAGATCTCCAAATTATGTGTGAAAATATATGATACTAACTGCGCCCCGCGGTTTCACTCGTGGTTTCCTGGGTTTTAAAAGTATGTGTTAATCCAGGGTATAAGCTATCTCTATTCCGATTTTCACGCAAATCCGTTAAACCGTTACGGCGTGAAGGAAACAAACACACTTATATACAAACTTTGGCATTTATTATATTAGTACGATTTTTTTACGCTTAATAGATCCATGTTTGGCCACTATCTCGCCTGATGTGAAGCGATGATGTGGCCTAAGATGGAGCACATAGATCTAAAGAGAGACGGCAGTTGAGCGGCTGCTCAGACCCGTCTCCCCGATGGTTCACCAAACATCATCCCGAAACACGACTAGGTCGTTTGACGGCATGGTTTTGTTCGGTGGGTGGTATTACAACCACGGCCAGAGCCTACCACTCCAAAGCGCGTAAGCGGGTTTCATCACGATGTTTTTCTTCACCGTTTTAGAGAGAGCGTGCGATGCGGCAGCAGATACGTAAGAGCGGAAATCGTAATACTTAGTGTAGTACCGTGTACTATTCCCGGTATTACAAGATGCCGTTCTCTTGCATGTCTTAAGAAACTCAACTAAGAAACCAAGACAGTAAATGTATAGCCGAGGCGATAAATATGCGTCATTTCATTTATTCCTTTTAAAAGAAACGTGTCAAAATATCATCAAATGCCATACGAATACGGCCGACAAATCTACTGTATGCTACGGGTCAGTTAGTACAGAATGAGCTCTTAAAATTCGTCAACTCTATTGTATGCAACCGCCCTTATTAATAAACGGAAAAGTTAAACAATGTTTAACATGTTGTGTCACTGTTCATCTTACGTTAAAACGATTATGTTAGAAAGAGACAAAATGTTATTAAAACGTTTATTAATAAGGGCCTACCTTTAAATCAAATCGTTGTACTTATTGACAATCTTTTTTGTTAGAACTCATTCTTTAGTAACCGATAAACTACATTTTAAACTTTGTTAATAAACTATTTTACTAAGACGTAATATATATTTGAAATATAGCCCAAACCAAAACTAATGTCCTTAATTTAAACGTAATAAATAGAGCTACCTTGTGGATACGTCCACATCAGCCGAGAGCTTCCACTACTATACTAACATCCCTTTTAGTTTTGGTTTGTTCTATATTCATTTAAAATTATTTACAGATGGGGCAGTGCAGTTCCTGAACTAACTGTTTGCAAGTGAGCTCGTCATTTAAAGGAAAGAGAACATTAACTTTTAAAAAGTTTTAAGAGTACCGGTAACTTAAAGTTAACATTTTTATTATGAAAATGATTTATAGTATTAAATACAAATAGAAAATTATTAGTAGCGTCATATACATAATACATAATTTATTTATTAATATAATGCTCCACACCTTTGTGTTCTATACACGAATATAAAGAGACGAGCTCATTGATATTTAACGTTCGTGCCTACTCTTCCGATCCAGTTAAGGACATGCACTCCCAATCCTACACGTTTTAGCTACAAACTAACACTTCCAAACAAGAAAAGTTCACTAATGAATTAACTTCAGAGTCTTAGTAATACTCTACTGCCTGCGGTCAAGACTGAGAATAATTTGCATGATCGTAGTTGCGTTTAGCGTGAAATTTGATGTACTCTGATTTTGGCTAAGGGGACCTCGGGGGGGTTCGAATATGTTGCGGACGAAAAGATGGAACGCACCGCACGCGATCACCAGACCGATGGAGAGGAGGGTCGCGAAAATCAAGATACATCTGTAGCGGCCTAGTCATTTGGTCCGACGGCCGCCGGTGCCGAAGCATGCTATTCATATGTCCGGTTCATCCGAGTCTGATTCGTGGGCGGTCTCGACGGCCGCCGCGGCCCGCTCGCGCTGCGCGTGCGCCTCGCAGTTGCTAATAACGGTGCGAGCTAGAGCCTTGATCGTCTCGTACGGAGCTGGGTGCGCTAGAAGCTTCTCCAGAAGCTCGATTCCTCCTTCTGACACCACCAATGAGGAGTACTTCTCGGCTGCAATCACACTCTCAGTTAGTACGGTCAGCGACAAAAGTAGCTAAACATTTGGTAATCTTTGGTTGACTACACCTTCAATATTTCTCTTATTTCTCTGAATGTTGAATTTAAAAAGTCTGTTCATATACTGTGCAAATAGGGAATTTGCGAAATTTTGCATTTAATTAGTATATTTTCGGCGTTATTGACAATTGAAAGATTATAAAGTAATTTCTACTATTCAGTGAACAAGTTTACAAATGATGGTTAATTATGTTCAACAAGTAATGGTTGAATTTTGTATGCAAAACGTACCACCTTAAACTGCCCCCCTACCCATATGTCCCTCAAGCGCAAATCGTATAACGTGTTGAGCTCAGATTAGGGTGTAGATTCACAGCGACGTTGTCTTATGATGCCATATATTGTTCCAAGTTTATCTCAACTCGTAGTCATCGTCTTTTGGTATAAATGAAGTGTTAATTCGATTTCTTGCCTGAATCGACAATAATTAGACCTTATCTCATTAGTCGCAGTGACGCTATACCTTAATTCGATCTCAACACGATATACGATTGGCGCTTGAGGGACATATGGGTTGGGGGGCTGGATGCAGCTCGCAATCGTTCCAATCTCAGCGTGTGAGGAACAGCAACTAAAGGCAAAAAGGTACAAGGGAACAACCATAATATAAATTGTTACTTTTTTATTGGAACTGAGAAATGAGGTGAACATGTCGTTTGCGTGATGGTAAGCACGACGCCTGCCCATACAATTGCAATACCACCCAGAACTTTTATTATCATAAAAAGCACTGCATAGCACTGCATTGCGTTCATCACCCCGAAACATCAGATATTAAGTCTCACATGCCCAGTAATTTCGCTACTAGAACTTACTTGCTTTTTTACTTATGGCATAGAGTCAAGATAACAGCCTAAGGTTGCCAGTGGTTGTTTTCAGCCTGCTACTGACTCAGGATGTTCGCAAAAGAACTGAACTCCCATTAAGATCTAGTACTTACGTACTAGGCATGCCTTTTAAGTTCTGTCGTTTCCATAATATTTCCCGGCAATTTTGAATTTGAAACTGTTCTATATTCGAATGTGTTTACATTTTGAATCTCAAAACAGTTGAAAGTATTAGGATTAATGCTATTGTTTAGTCACAGCGTCGATTGGAATCTGTCAGGTTACGTACGAAAATGAATGTTTCTAAGGAAAATGTTCGTGCAATAATTTTCTACAACTTTAGAAGAGGCCTGACACGGCTTCAGTGTTTTGAAAAGCTAACATCTGTGTTCAGTGATGAAGCCCCATGTCCGCGGACTGTCGAACGCTGGTATTTAGAATTCCAGCGTGGACATACTAGTGTTAGAGACAAATCTCGCGAAGGACGCCCAAAATCCGCCTTCACTGAAGATAACATCATTGCTGTGAGACAACTAATTCTCGAAGATCGTCATGTGACGTATCGAGAGATAGAGGCTCTATTAGGCATCTCATGGACAACCATTCAGAAGATCTTGCATGAAGCGCTTGGTGTGAGAAAGCTAGTTTGCCGTTGGATACCGCATCTGCTTTCCGATGATCACAAGGCGGCCCGCGTCAGATGGTGTAAGAAAACTCTGTAAAGGTTCAACCGTGGAGAGTCAAATCACGTCTACGACGTCATCAGTGGTGACGAATCTTGGATCTATGCCTACGATCCTGATTCTAAACAACAATCTACAGTCCGGGTCTTTCAAGACGAGCCAAAGTCGACTAAAGTTGTTCGTTCTCGAAGCACTTCAAAGAAGGATGGTGGCCACGTTCGTTGGAAAAACCGGCCATGTTGCGACTATTGCACTTGAAGATCGTAAAACGGTTAACGCAGAGTGGTATACCACAGTTTGTTTACCACAAGTCATCGCCGAACTTCGAAAATCTAACTCAAAGCGACGCATCATCCTGCACCACGACAACGCAAGCTCACACAGCGCTCGTCAAACGATTGAGTATTTGAAGCAGGAAAAAGTAGAAATTCTTGCCCATCCTCCATAGAGTCCTGACCTAAGCCCTAACGATTTCTTTACATTTCCTAAAATTAAGAAAAGTCTTCGTGGTCAAAGGTTCCAGTCCGGTGAAGAAGCAGTCGACGCTTTCAAGTCAGCCATTTTGAACACCCCCACTTTAGAGTAGAATAAATGTTATAATAACTGGTTTGAGCGAATGGAAAAGTGTATTAAGCTACGTGGTGAATACTTTGAAAAACAATAAAAAGTACAATAAGGTTCTAGTTGAATTTTTTTCTTCAAACGACAAAACTTAAAAGGCATGCCTCGTAATACTGTAGTTCACCATCCAAAGGTTAAAGAAAGACCGCTTATTAGCCATAATTGTACTATTAATTTTTTTAGTTCGATTTTTATTCGTTTAAAATATCTTATTGGTGTACAGTAAAGTATTTTCAGTCAATCACCACCGTCCCCATAGCTAAAATATGGCATGGTAAGCCGCTAAGGAGGGCTTCAAAGATAAAATATCACAAAACGTACGTTTGTTGTATTGCTACCCGTAAAGAACACAAAAACATAGAGACCTAAAAGTGGACCTCGTCACTAGTGTAATTTATAAGTATGCCGAAGCTCATGAATTTAGGCTTCACCATCACGTGAACGTCGAGGCTATCCAGCTCCTCGACAACACAGACCTAGTGAGAAGATTAAAAAGGACAAAACCTTTTGAGTTAGTTTAGTGAAGTGTCAGTGAACCGTAGCATAAACAGCTAGTGCTACTTGTAAAGAACACAAGAACATAGTGTCTTCGCCTTAATAGAGACAATAAGAAAAGTTTTGATGGACACATTCTTAGTTTTACTCTACTTAGCAGTTTAAGTCAAATTTAAATTACTTATTAGTCTTATAAGGCTAGATTGTAATTCTAATGGCGGGTCTCTATTTGCACGTCATTACATAAAAAAAAAAACAATACGTACGTTTGTTGTATTGCTACCCGTAAAGAACACAAAAACATAGTGTCTTCTTATAGAAACAATAAAAAAAGTGTTAATGGACACATTCTTAGTTTTACTCTACTTAGCAGCTTAGGTTAAACTCAAACTACTAATTAGCCTAGATCGTAATGTAAATGAGGTGTATTATTAAGAAACTATATTAAGAAAAAAATATACGTACGGTACACAGTTGTTAAGTTGGCCAAAGCCCACACGGCCCAGTGTTGGCACTGGGGCGTATGATTGGCCTGGAGCAGGCTCAGAATGGGCTCGAAGGAACGATAGTTGATGTTCCGTTCAGCGCGCAAATCCCAGCGCTCGACCGCCGCCGCGACACGTGCCAGCACGTGGTCTCGAAGCGGGCTGACCACTGTCCACGACTCCATCCCGTCAGATGCCATGTGAGCCAGAACTCCAGCCGCATTGTAGCTCACCTGTAAGATAAAAAACGACGAGTTAGCTGGGTTTGTCGAGTTAAAAGTCGACGAGTCTAATGACGTCATGAAGGTGAGTTATGAGGCCCGTAGCGCAGCTTGCCTAGTCGTTCGTAACAGATCAGGGGGCCTACTTTGAGAAGCATTCGCTCGTTCGTTCGTGGGGACTAAAAGAGACGCTCTTATGCCTGTTGCATAGCTCTCTTTCATCAGACGGAACAAAGATCGTTATTACTAAACAGAGTAAGGCCCCTGTTATGTTAGTTAGGCAACGGTCGCAACGGATGCCACTTGGAAGGGTGACAGTTTGTGTGGTATTTTTCTGAGCGCTACCGTGCGGAGGGTACGTTAAGCCGTTGGTCCCGGTTGTTCCCTTAGGACAACAGTCGTTAGGTCAAGTCAGACGCCTAAGGGCGGTCTAAAAACTCCGACATCTGGGTAACCAACACACCCACACGAGAGAAGAAGTTATGGCCAGTAAGTGGAGTATTACAGAAAGAACACACTGAGCCGAATGAAAAGAGATTTAAACGCCAACGAGAGGTGTTAGCAAGAATTTATATGCATGGAATGTTCTTATATACTTGCAAGTTACAGACTGGTGATGATGATAAACCAGATCAGGTTGAAGAATGGTAGCTTGCTAACATCGTGAGCAGTTCTATGCTGATGATGGTAATTAACCAAGTTAATCAGATTGAAAAAGTACGATGCTAACATCGTGTCCAGACTGGTGATGGTGACCAACTTGATCAGCTGTCAATTCTCGCGCAATTGCAGCTTTGCCCGGGCCAGCTATAACCTCGAAGCCTTTCATCCTCCATTGAATTTATGCGTTAACAATGAAGCCTTTCCAGGAACCTCGGCGTAATTATAGCACTGGCGTGGGTATGTCGTTATTGGACATTGACCCACTATCAGAAGGCCGCCCACGCTGCGCGGCTGGCTGTTGCGCAGCTCAGATGTATTTCAGGAATTATTAAGAAGCTCTGGATTGTGACATGAGTCCGAATGTATCTGCTCAAACTTGAACTAGTCTATTATTTTCTCGCTATTCAAGTGACTACTAGCTATTGCCCGCAGCTTAATTCGCGTGGACTATAGTTTAACTGTAGAGTTTTTTGTGAGATATACTAATGTTATTTGCAAAATTTTCCTACTTCATTCACTTGGACCAATGACAATTTATTAATCACGCTTGGACTATAGGTATATATATATATAGCTTGGGCTGCACTAAAAGTATCGGGAATGGAATATTTCCACTGTTCCTGTCATATTAAAATCTTTTTAATTGAAAACTCCTTGGTTTTAAAAATCGAATACCATTTATTTATTTAAAAAAAGATTCTCGGTCTTGTCACATGGTTTCGTCAAACTTGTTTAGTCGTTGAGAAAATGGAATTGACTCGAAAAAATAAAAGAGCGATGATTTATTATGACTTTCGAAGTGGTTTAACACAAAAACAGTGTGTTGACCGGATGATTTCTGCATTTGGTGATGAAGCCCCATCCAAAACCACAATTTATCGCTGGTTTGCTGAATTTCAACGTGGAAGTGTCAAGCTCAGTGATGATCCCCGTCAAGGTCGTCCTAAAACTACAGTCACCCAAGACAACGTTCATGCTGTGCGTAAGCTGATTGAGGAAGATCGACATGTGACATACTGCGAAATTCAGGCAACTTTAGACATTGGCATGAGTCAAATACAAATAATCTTGCATGAACAATCAGGTGTAAAAAAATTGTTTGCCCGATGGATACCGCATTCGCTCTGTGAAGAGCAAAAAGCGGCTCGCGTTACTTGGTGCGTCAGAACTCTCGAAAGATTCCACGCAGGATCCTCAAATGCTGTATACAACAGCGTATCAGGTGAAGAATCCTGGATATACGCGTACGAACCCAAAACAAAAAACCAGTCACGCGTTTGGGCATTCGAAAATGAGTTAAAGCCAACAAAAATTGTTCGTTCACGGAGTGTTGCAAAAAAAATGGTGGCCACGTTTGTCTCCAAAACCGGCCATGTTACGACTATTCCTCTTGAGGGACAAAGATCGGTTAATGCAGAATGGTATGCTAGCATTTGTTTGCCACAGGTCGTTTCTGAACTCCGTAAAGAGAACTGCAACCGCCGCATCATCCTCCATCACGACAATGAGAGTTCTCACACCGGGCACAGAACAAAAGAGTTTTTAGAGCAAGAAAACATAGAATGGGGGATCGGACAACTTTTCAGGAAGTGTTTTAAATTAACTACAATAAATATATATAGCCATGAAAAATACTATTTTAATTAAATAACGATCTAAAAGTACCTAAAACTATGTTTAAATATTATGTTTCAAATATTGCCGCGCAAAAGGTCACCTCAAAACTTGTGATGTCATATGCAGGTAGAAAACGACTAAGTCTTCGAAATAAAACTTGCAAAGAGATTCTAATACGTTTTGTGAAGTTTGGTGACTATATTGTAGTAATGGAATGAAAAAATTAGCAAAAATACATTTTATGAAAATCAAAAACGTTAAATAAACACAAGCTTGACTCACGGCATTTGCCTGCAAATGACGTCATGCACTGTGATTGTTATTTCGTTTGAGATGAAGTACAGATTAAAAATGTCAGAATTATTTATTGATTTAAAAATATAAATCATTATTATTTCACAAAAATATTGATTGAATGATCTTTCTGGTTCGACGAACATTCGTTCTAACTACATTTTAGATTTTTTCTCGATTACTGTCCGATCCCCTATTATTAGACCATCCGCCGTACAGCCCCGACCTAAGCCCTAATGATTTCTATACTTTCCCTAAAATAAAGAATAAATTGCGTGGACAGAGATTTTCATCACCTGAAGAAGCTGTGGACGCCTACAAAACGGCCATTTTGGAGACCCCAACTTCCGAATGGAATGGTTGCTTCAATGATTGGTTCCATAGTATGGAAAAATGTGTCAAATTTCGCGGAGAATACTTCGAAAAGCAATAAATACATTTTTAAATAGTAATGTTGTGTCACTTCCTTGATTCCCGAAATTTTTAGTGCCGCCCTCGTATAACACAAACATGTTATTTATAAATTTTACACGTACACTGTGCTAAGGGTCTGATTGCCGGAAGCAAGCATGTAAAGACTCTCGGATCGCTACGCCCGTGAGAAAGCTACGTACAGCTGTGAGAAACATCCTGTCTTCAGATCAACGCCGGCTGTGAGCTAGAGCGTCTGGTCCTACGACTTATGAATCGTCTTTGTAAGTAAACGCTCACAGAAAACTGCACGCGCTTGGATTGGAACGGAAAATTGTTCGGCCCGTCAGATTCTCTGCCTCAATGAGGTTCCTCTGTAGCGACGCTACCGCCGCCGTGTTCTGTCACATAACTTCGGAGGGGTTAAATTTCAAAGGAGCATAATTCTATTAAACTCCGTTTTTTTACATAATAGAGCTGGAAGCCCGGATGCACTCAAAGCATTGAAAAATTCTACGGGGTATACGCGGTTTGGTGAATCGCCACCAATAGCAATCAATTCATTTTGTAGAATAGTAAGACAACGATTTACGACCCTCCAGTTTGATACGTCCACGCCTTGTTCAATGTTCTTTAGAACGGACAGCGAGATGGGGTAGATACTTCTCCCACACTAACACTGGACTCTAGAACCCACAAAACAACAACATCACAACAAACAGATGGCTTACACGTTGTGAGCTATCACTTACTGCTAACTGCTTTTGCTATAGAGTTTCGTCCCAATTTTGGTCGTTATCTAGCAGGCGCCTTGTTCTGGGGGCTGAGTGGAACGTAGGGTGTTCAACACCATCATCGACTGTTATGATGAACGCAAATGAGGTAGTCCCGCCGTAGGGCAGACAGTGTGTATGAGCAACCGTATATAGTAGCAATCCTTATTACTGGTATGGACAATGTACACCCTAAATATGGTCTTTCTATACAACCGGTGCCCCCTCCACCGTTGACCACGTCGTCGTCTGTTAAACAAACCAGTTTGTTTGTTGTTGAACAATGGCACTTCGTCATACATTAAAGTTTTGGCAAAATCATCGTCTTGGCAATACCTAAAAAGCACCAGAAATGTGGTCGAACATTATTGAGGTGAACGTCTCAGTCTAAATGTATGACGGTGGGGTGCCGATCGACAATAGACAAGCCAGAATTCACCATACCGCTTCAGAGGTACTGATATACCGACCACGTACTCGTAAGTAGGTCTCTCGTATGCAGGAGGCCGTCTGGGTAGGTATCATCGCTAACACCGCTTTGGCAATCATTTTTCTGCCAAACAATAGTGTGCTGTGTTTCAGTTTGAAGGGTATTGTAACTATATAAATATCGGATGTCTCGAGGTGATAAGCGCAATGCAGTGCTATGCAGTACTTTTTATGGTATAAGGTTCTGGGGGGCACGAGTTCTAATCTTACCCCTAACGCCATCTAGTTTCTATCGCATAAACGAATTCACAAGAGTTGCAGTTTTTTAAGACTAATTAAAAACGCTGAAATAATACTTCTACCATGGTATTTACTAATGTACATAAATAAACTTTTCCATGTATGTATTTCTTTCATTTTCATAATCGTGAGCGATTTTTTGTATACATATTTTAATTTCTTGACTGATGTGATGAAATTATTTTTTACTAACTGTTTAGATAATACCACAGAATACTAAGGGACAGAAGCATCACTCCACAAAGAAATTTAAACAAATAGCGACTCTTGCTTTGACGCAATAAAATTCAATTCAGCTCGCGTAGCGCTGCATACCTACCAGTCATATTAACCTACAGAGCGCCTCTCTTTCTATCGCATAGCTGCTATCTCTTGACGCGGCACGAGTAACGTTAGGGTTTATACTTGTGTTGTGATAAAATATCAATCTGAATAGGTATTTAGTTCAAGTAATGTAGGTATCTCTCTACTGTCTATTACTATTATTATCATTCTGTGAACAATAAATGTTCAAACAGTATACCTACCTACCTAGTATTAGCACAGAATGCTTAATAATACAAGTAGTATTAGGTATTACCTACAACTATTCTACAAGTGTGCATATTTTAATTTGCTAAGTAGATAACTAGGCATACACTATGTACACTTATGTAGGTAACTGTCTAAGAACCTGAATAGATCTGTTAACACGCGACAAAAAACGGCCACGGCTAGGGCTACCTAGTCCGGGAGCCGTCACCCGAAAATCATGTTATAGAATCTAACGCGCACTAACATTTAAAATAATGTTAGTGCGCGTTATCTTCGATTTAGCTTGCGCTAATTATTTAGATCTATCGAGAAAAATGGAATCTAACGCGCTTTAGAAACAGTTGATATTTCCCTGAACGGCTCAATATCAAGAAACATTCGACTTGAAAAGAGCGCCCTATTTTGTGGTGCCGACTGCCGCACCGCTTTGCCCGCGGTATGTAGAAGTGACTGGTAGCAGAAATTAAATCATTTTGCGCTGGCAGCTCTTTAGTCGTATAGTGTAAGAGCTAGCCAGGTGTTTTGTATACGTGAAATTTGGATTAAGCTTACTTTTTATTTCGGAAAAACATTTCCGCGCGTGTTAAACCGCGTGAAAAAAATGCAGGGAAATAAAACATACTTTTCATATTATACATTTAATTTAATTTATTAAGTATGTAAATAACAAATCAAGACGAATTTTCAGCTTTGCCGCCAATTTTCTATTTATCATCTGTGCCGAAAGGCAAACGCATTTATGGCTATACAGCCACGTGAACGCAATTTGTACTAAGCAAAGGGACTTAATTTGGTATGCCAAGAATGATAAAAGAGATCCAATCAAAGAGTATTTAATTGTGTACCAGTAGATGACACTCCATAAATACTCGTATTTAAGAGAAATATACAAAAAATATAAGTATTTAGATAAACACTTACTATATCCCCTAAGAAACCACATCTAAATCACGTGAGCGGGCCAAGCGCAACACTAAATGTTACTAAATTCTGCGCAACAGGTACCTAAGCCGATGACTCTTGCTAAACAAACATGTCCGAAGCAAAGGAAGTAAGGAGTCACGAGTGTTTTGCGGCGGTTTTTTGTCGTCCCGAAACAATCGTGGAGGTGTGCAAGTTACCACATTGATATGAGCACAAAATAAGCCACTGATCCGGTACTACAAGTCCCAAAAAGTTCCCGTTTGCTTAAACAATGGTATCTAAAAGGAAGTCAGTTCAAAACCAGCAGCTTACTTCGAGCACGGTACATTTAACTGGCGAACGATGCACGTAAAATACATAATACGTATGAAATACGTCCATCAAATTATACACACTATATATATCAAAGTTTAAAAGACATTGAAAGCTAGACTAAAATACAGTTTATTATTACTTATTATACAGGCGAAAGAAATCTGACACAGATTTAACAAAGGCTTACTGCTCTGCCTTTGTCTCGCGTGACGCGTGACTGAGACAGCGCTATACAGCAATGTTGATGTCTCGCGTGCCAGATTTTTGGGAGGACTTACCTCGATCCCGTCGCTGGAAGAGTCAAGCAGCTCGTTAAAGACAGTAAGGAACAGCTCGTTCATTAGCTGGGGTCGTAGTTCAGCGACTTCAGCGACGTTCCCGAGAAGACCCATCATATTGCGCAGCAGCTCTTCCTTGTTAGGGAAATTCTGAAAGGATTTACTCTAACACTGAAATATTTCGACGTTTTCATTTCTTGTTTAAATCGGAACAATGGATTTTAGTATTAACAAGAAATAAATCCGCCGAAATCTTAATGCCATCCCATGCATTGCTAAATTAATGCTTATTTTATTGTTGCTTTCTTGATGACGTCACTATAGTTTATATTTATACCTTCAGGCAACCGAGGAAGAATTCCATTCCCCGGTTTTCCAAGAAGCGCTGGCAATTCTGAGGGGTTTCGTCAGTCACGTTCCACATAGTAGACCATGCAACTTCCAGTACGTCGTCACAGATGCCCCTCTCCAGCCGATCCGATATCAAATTCAGCATTTTCTAAAACAAACCGGACACGTTTTTCTTTTACCGCCCTTTGAAACTCAATCAAATGTAGCACTTCAGTTTTTTTATAAAACTTACTTCGTACAACAGATTTATTAATTTTAAGTAGGTTTTTCTTAATAGTCAAAATCAGTAGACAAATACAAAATAAATACAATCGAAACAAATGTTACAGCGAAAAGATTAACCATATCGGAAACTAAAATAAAACAGGCAATTATATACATGACAAGGGTCGCGATGATCACCGCGCTATAAAACGTTTTACTGAACTCCATTATGTCACACATGATTGGTAAATATTGTTCTAATAACTTCGAAACTTTTAAACACTTGCAAAAACAAATGGTACAAGCGCTGGGGGTGCGACAGCAGCGCCTTAAAATGACAAAACGCGGTATTTATTTCGCGGGCTTGACTAGAAAAGCGCGATATAGCGAGATTCTAGATATCAGTGCTTATATTTGAATGATAAGGTACTCCGAGTCTCTGACGTTGCTCGGCAACGAGTCTCGGCGCGATCGATATGCTGAGGCGCAAATGCAAGCGCGCAGCGCATTTCCTGGAATCTAGCTAGCTGAATCCCGGCCGGCTGGGTCTGTTGCGTGTTGCCTATCTGTATCACAGAATAACGCATAGAATCTACCGACTGACCCCGCTCCACCTACGTGTTTATTAAGGTCATTGTTCGATCTCAATTATGATAGATTGGATGAAGATTTCATCAACACAAAGAAAGCACTACTTGCGTTGATTTTCCTTTATGCCTTTCGTATTTTGGGCTAATTATTTTGTCTCTTATGTAGTAATACATTTTCAAATTGCATATTGTTTTTAAATTCAAAATTATTTCGGTATCATCAAGATGTCAGTATGTGTTAAAAATGTATGGAAAACGGTATTTAGAATTTTCTCAAAAACTTCCGATTTGATTCGATGGGTTACTTTGGGGGAAACATTCCTGGTGAGAATAGGGTCGATTAAGCACATTGTTTTTTTTGACAATAGTAATTTTTCTGCGTACCTGTACCAAAAATTAAAAAAATGAATTATTAATTAAATCAAATCTCTAATCTGTATTTCAAAAATTCAAAAAGAAAGTTTTGATTTTCTCAAAAATTCATCCGCTGTTTTCTCAGAACAAAACTTCTTCACTGCTAGGGAAAAGGCCCTGAAGGTCCCAACATTTTGTCACACCCTGTGTATGTCGTGGACCGCTCGTAGAATCGATCGCATTCTGGATCAAGTTTGGAGGGATACATAAAGCCTAATACCGTTTAGATTTGTCGGAAACTTTTTAGTGCTTATGTTCTTATATATATTTCAACCCTAACAATACAAAAAAACAATCAAATACTTAAGGACTAGTGAGGTTTTGCATTGATACCACTGGCATGTAAAGAAGTGTAGCATTGTCTGCACCCTTAGCATGGACCAGAGACAAACATTTTATACTCTATTTATATCTCCTTTTTGTTTGACGAAAGTGGATAAAACAGGGGATAAACTGTTTTGTCTCCGGCCCGTGCTAAGGGGGCTGAGTGGGAAAGTAGTTTTAAATGTATAAAAAACCAATTACCTATTCCAAAACAATCCATCTACTGAGTCAAAATCTGACACTTAAAATAAATAAAATAAAATAAGCCTTTATTGCTGTTTCTAAGACAATTTTTACACTAATATAATATGTATATATCTATTATATTATTCTAAATTTAATATTAATCTATTAATTCAAGATCTGTAAACATTTATCTTTTGTAACAGCTGTCTTTCGACAAAAGCCTTCTCTAAAGATATCCATTTTGCTTCAGCTATTTTTATTTCATCTTTTTATCGTTTAGTCTGCATCTGCTTCCTTTTCCATATTATATTTTGTTATTAGTTTAGTTATTTCTCTTTTAACCCATATTATTACGGCATGTTAACTAAACTTATATTTACTTCAAGGGCGGCAAGGGCGGCGGCAGAAGCAGCAGAGTGCCTCAAGCGGAGGAAATATGCATCACTCGGCGAGGGATACATATTTCTTCCGTTTGGGGTCGAAACTATGGGGCCTTGGGGGGCGAACGCGCGGCTTCTGTTTAAAGAGCTGGCCAGACGCCTCATAGACACAACAGGTGACCAAAGAGCTGGCGCTTACCTCGGCCAACGAATTAGTCTGGCCATTCAACGAGGTAACGTCGCCAGTTTTTTGGGCACCTTGCCCGCGGACAGTGACCTAAATTCTGTTTTATATTTAATTTTTTTTATTTTGTAGTAGGTTAATAAGTTTTTATCACTGTATATATTTATACATAATTGTTTATAAATAAATAAATAATATACTTAGATAATAAACCTGGAAGCAATAAAGAATAAGACTTATTGTGTATTAAACAGTTTTTACATTTTTGTAGCTATACTAATTTCTTGCTCTTTTTCACTTAGAGAACAAAATAATATTCTATGGCTCTTATTATTTTATTTTATTTATCCTTAAAGGGTCGTGGTCGTTTTCCCCTACGAGGACCAGTCGGCTTGGGGGAGGGTAGTGTTATTTTTTTGAATATTCATTATCTTTATATTTTTATTAATCATTTTGTTTCTTAGCTTGTTTCGTCTTCCGTATGCCAATATCTCCTTGTTGTTTTTTGTCTGCCGAGTAAGTAGAAAGGGAATTAGATATAGACCTCATCATGTCGAATGCATTTGTCCTGTTGGTTTTAGAGGACGCTATAGTTTGTTGTTTTCTAGGCTTAATATTATTATGCGGCAATGTTGACGGTTCTCTCTTCCTTTTGTCTTTATTTGTTTTATTTTCCTTGACTATGAGTACGCAAATTTTCCTTTATTCCTTTCTTCTGTTAGTTTCGATCGCAATGTTTTCCACTTTTCTAGAACTTCTTAGAATAATCTGTGATATATAATTCTTTCAGTTTCTTTTTGTTTTTAATTACTTTATTCTTTTTCCCCAATCTAACAATTACCATGCACAAAATACATAGATCTATCTAGATCTATCTATTTTGTGTATCTTGTGTGCAGCTAGTGCTGCCACACGGCGAATCAGTCAAGTTGCATTTTACCTTCGTTACGTAAATTACTCCACCTATTCGATCGAGCAGATAGTAACCCAGATCGAGCTATTATAACTTAGATCACGGTGTTATAATATAACTCAGACCAAGATTGTAAGAGCTTATTCGATAGAAACACAGGCACCTTCTAGGTTAATAAACCTACCAGTTGGTAGGTACGCAGCGCTGTGCGAGCTGTATTGAACTCTATTGTGTCGTGGCAAGAGTCGCTATTTGTTTAAAATTCTTTACGGAATCATGCTTCTGTACCTTGGTACTAGGGCATGCAGTATCGGTACTATTCTCAGTACCGGGAATTTTTAGCCGATACTGACACAGAACCGGGAATTCCCGGTACTTTCGATACTGAAAAAGTAAAAAGACCTTGCAACGAAGCAGAAACTGTAAAACAAAGAACTTTGTAATTTTCGAATTCAATTTTACTAAATAAGTATAAAAATATCACTCACAACAATATGTTTCATTTATCAGAGATTAAATCAAGTTAATTTTACTCTAATAATCATTATAAAATCAACAATTTGGTTCAACATTAACAAATTACGTACCTAATCGAAATTGAATGACGTCAATAAAGCAAGTGGTCTTGATGGTATTCCAGCCACGCCTGAATTGTCTCCAGTAATGACACGCCTCTTTCGTCACTTTTTTGAGACTGGTCAAGTGCCAAAGTTCTGAAAGCTAGCTAACGTGCAACCTGTGCCCAAAAAAGGCTGTCGTGTCGACCCTTCAAATTTCAGGCCAATCTCAGTCACGTCTATATTCTGCAAGTACTGGACGTGTACTGAACAACAGGCTCCTGACACACCTCGAAGCGAATGAACTTCTCAGTGACCGCCAATATGGCTTTCACCGAAACCCGTCAATTGGGAACCTTCTTGCGTATGCCACTCTCACATTTGGAGCGAGGCCATTGAGAAGCAAAGAGAAGCACTTGCGGTTTCTTTAGATGTCTCAAAGGCCTTTGATAGGGTATGGCATGACAGCCTTATTAGCAAGTTTCGAGCATATGGCCTACCTACTGGTTTATGTGTATGGGTATTGGACTCTCTAGAGGGACCGATCAATTCGAGTAGTCGTTGAAGGCTGCTCGTCTGATCAATTGGCAATTAATGCCGGGGTTCCTCAGGGGTCGGTTCTTTCTGCGACTCTTTTCCTGCTCCATATTAACGATCTGCTAAAACCCGGTATGTTTGGGTTTGGAAACGACAGCACAGTCGTAAAGAGATATATATCAGATTCACGGACCAGTGGAGTGCAGATCCTGTCTCAAAGAGAGGCCTGGGTTGATCGCATAAACTTGGCATTGAAGGCAGTATCCGATTGAGGTGATGCCAACCTTGTCAAGTTCAATGCAGCAAAAACCCAGGCGTGTCTTTTCTCCGCAAAGAAGAGTCAATTCTATCTGATTCCTACTTTTTGAAATGTATATGTACCGATAACAGACCACCTTGAGCTATTAGGTGTCACCCTGACATCTAACTTAAACTTTGGCAGCTTCATATAGTCCAAGGCTAAAGTAGCAGCAAAAAAGCTGGGTACATGGTCAAGGTGAGACGGTATTTCACACCAGAACAGCTTCTAACTCTGTACCAAGCACAAATCCGGTCGTGTATGGAGTACTGTTCTCACCTGTGGGACGGCTACACCAAATACCAGCTCGAAGCCTTGCAGACCATTGAAAGACGAGTCAACAAGCTCATTGGTGACGATGCCCTAGTTAAGACTAAGCTTCAGAGTCTCGAACATCGGCGCAAAGTTACCAGTTTATCGGTCTTTTACCGGATACATTTCGGAGAATGTGCGACGGAATTACATGAATTGTAATTCCGTCGCATAATTATAGAATCATCTAATCAGTCTGTCTATTAAAGTTAGAAATCATACTTTAAACTATGAAATAATAACAACCAAATAAATTCTACGCCATACTTTAAAACAAAGCACAAGTGCGTTCCGAATCTGTTTGAAGTGGTGGTGGCAAGATCTGCAATTTTTTGTGTTAAATTCCTTGGATTCTAATAGGACGTTGTAAGTAATTATAAGTTCATAATACGTTAAAACAGTCTTTTAATTTAAAATTAAAGGGAAACTAAACGCTTCGCGAGTGGTTTTAAGACATACATTAATATCATACTAGAAAAAAAAAAAAATTGTGACATCATGTATCGAAAGTATCGAAAGAACCGGGACTAGCTTCGTAGAGTATCGATACTGGTTATGTTCAAAAGTATCGGGAATTCCCGGCACTTTCGATACCGATAATTACCGGGAGCATGCCCTACTTGGTACTATTAAGCCTTAATAAGTAACTCGGTTTCAAAACACTTTCTATACAACCGTGCTAAACATTTCCACCCACCGTAACGGCATCTGGAAAACAATTCTGTCAATCTAACAATCAATCTGACGGTAATCCGGTTTTATAATAGTAGAAAAATAGAAAAAAAATTATACTATCAACAGATTTCAAAGTTTATACTTGAAATATTTGTTTAATAAGTATTATATGAATACGATTATTATTATTTGATTACAATATGATTATAATTATATGTTACGATTATTATGGCTAAAACATCTATTTACTCTTTTGTTAAGAAGGTCTATAATGTTTAATAAAACTAAAATGCCCTGTGTAGCTTTACTCTTAAATCTAAGTACTTTCACATATTGCATTGTCCATTCCTAGGATTATTTTGGGTGAGTTATAATATTATTTTACTTATTGTTCCAGACCCGAGTCCAGATATATAAGCGAGATAAATTCATTTTGGGTTTCCGCTATATAAATATGCCTTTATCGCCAGGCGCGGGCGATAGGTATTTGATAATAATACAGCTGTTTCTATCTTCACCGGGCGCGTTTGGCTTTATAGGTTCAGGTTTATTCAAATACTATGTAGAAAAACTATTTTCATCCCATCTATTCGAAAAGGACGACTTGGTTCGCCTGTATGTGCACCCAAAGGTGGTGTTTTCTATAAGAAACTTTTAGCGGGCAGTAATGAGTTTTTAATCCTCTTTATAAGTGCGCCGCAATTATCTTTGCCGCGCACTTTTTGAATTTGGAACATCTTAGTGTTCAGCACCAAAGAAATCGAACGCAAATATTGTTTGAATAAAGACTGGCTGGTACGACGGCCCATAGTCACAAATGTAAATATAAGTTTTTAGTTGTTTTAATAAAGGATACTATTTAATTTCAATTTAGTTGTTACTCTATGTTTTATTAAATAATAATATTACAATAAAATATGAGGCGCTTTTATTTTCTCATAGTGGGTGATGAAAAGTAGAGTGTATCACTCGGGCGCAAAATATATTTTTGGCTCGGGCGACGTACTTTGAATCCCTCGCTACGTTCAGGACTCTACTAAAGAATCCCTCGCTACGCTCGGGATTCTACTCTAGAATCCCTCACTTCGCTCTGGATTCAAAAAAGCGCCCTCGCCGTAAAAATATTATTTTGCTCCCTTATGATACAATCTACTATTCATGCAGACAATACTGGTTGCTTGTTCAAGCCCGTGGCTTTCAAAATTTCATAATGTGGTTCATTTTATCTAGAAAAGAATGCTATGTTTTTAACTTAAAAACATTACATAAGCTTGAAAACTCGCATAGTTTTCAAGCTTATGTATCTATTTATTTAACATGTAAGATGTAAACATGCCCAAAGAATTAAAGTTTAGAATATTTTATAAAAACGTCACCGACTATGATTCGTTTAGAGATTACACAATAAATAAGACAGAAGAGATAAAAAGATGTGTGGTTTCAAAAAACAAGAATGTATTATTTTATTTTGATAGCCTCTGTGGTGTTGTGGTTGGGCAGGTTGGCTTAAATCTCATACTCCACTAAGGTTGCGGGTTCGATTCTCGCAACGGGACAAATGTTTGTGTACAAAAAAAAACGCAAGCATTTGTGTTTTGTGTTTTATGTTTGGGTTTTGTGGGACCATGGTCCACATTGTACCTAGTTCACTAGATACAGCGAATCGTAATTAGGGGTCAGGATCTATGTTTGTAATCGTTGGGCGTTATTATTATTAGTTTATTATTTTATTTATTTTTGCGCTTAATAAATCTATGTTTGACCACTATCTGGCCTGATGTGAAGCGATGATGTGGCCTAAGATAGAGCACATAGATCTAAAGAGAAACGGCAGTTGAGCGGCTGCTCAGACCCGTCTCCCCGATGTTTCACCAAACATCATCCCGAAACACGACTAGGTCGCTTGACGGCATGGCTTTGACGACGACTATTACCTTTCATCCAGAGCTCTCGATGAGTATAGCATAGTGTCAGTATATATTCACTTCTATTGCACACAGCTTCCAAGCTGTTGCAATTTATTCACTTTAGTTTCCGATATAGTATTTCTTTTTAATTCGAACGCTAGCTCGCCAGCCCGTCAAATTCATTTAGTTTAATGTTGGTACATACTAGTACATTAATGTTTTCATAATAGCTCGCTAGCAGTTCTATTTAAAAACAACATAATGACTTACACATAAAAGACAACACAGTAATAAAATATAAATACAAGTAAGCACATCAATTTCGCCATGCAATAAATACGAACGCACAGTGGTACAAAGTAGTAAGTATGTAGTATACCAACAAATATAATAAATTAAATACATGCATTATTATTTTTACGAGAAATCATTCCAGAGTTTGTTTTAGAGCGCAGCATATCTTGAAGGCCAAAATCCTTGCCTTATGTAAAAAATAGTTCGCTGAAGGTGCTTCTAGTTTTATTCTGTGCAGGAATAAATCCTGTGGAAACTATGCACTTACATATACATTTGACAAGGGTAAAAAATTAAATGGACATTGCTTCGGGATTTATAAACGCTGAGTTATGACAATCGTCTACTTTATTTTAATTAATAAAATGTCATGCCGTAATCAATAATATCCTATTATCGCCAGCTAAACGCTGAGCTATGACAGTCGTGTACTTTATTTTAATTAATAAAATGTCATTCCGTTTCGAATAATATCCTATTATCGCCAGCTCAACGCCGAGCTATGACAGTCGTGTACTTTATTTTAATTAATAAAATGTCATGTCGTAATCAATAATATCCTATTATCGCCAGCTAAACGCCGAGCTAAGGTAGTCGTCTACTTTATTTTAACTAATAAAATTTCATGTCGTAATCAATAATATCCTATTATCGCCAGCTCAACGCCGAGCTATGGCAGTCGTCTACTTTATTTTAACTAATAAAATGTCATGTCGTAATCAATACGAGGGCTGCACTAAAAGTATCGGGAATGGAATATTTCCACTGTTCGTCATATTAAAATCATTTTAATTGAAAACTCCTTGGTTTTAAAAATCGAATACCATTTATTTATTTATTTTTAAAAAGATTCTCGGTCGTGTCACAAGGTTTTGTCAAACTTGTTTAGTCGTTGAGAAAATAGAATTGACTCGAGAAAATTCAAGAGCGATGATTTATTATGACTTTCGAAGTGGTTTAACACAAAAACAGTGTGTTGACCGGATGACTTCTGCATTTGGTGATGAAGCCCCATCCAAAACCACAATTTATCGCTAGTTTGCTGAATTTCAACGTGGACGTGTTCCCCGTCAAGGTCGTCCAAAAACTGCCGTCACCCAAGAAAACGTTGATGCTGTGCGTAAGCTGATTGAGGAAGATCGACATGTGACATACCGCGAAATTGAGGCAACTTTAGACATTGGCATGAGTCAAATACAAATAGTCTTGCATGAACAATTAGATGTAAAAAAGTTGTTTTCCCGATGGATACCGCATTCGCTCTGTGAAGAGCAAAAAGCGGCTCGCGTTACTTGGTGCGTCAGAACTCTCGAAAGATTCCACGCAGGATCCTCAAATGCTGTATACAACATCGTATCAGGTGACGAATCCTGGATATACGCGTACGAACCCGAAACAAAAAACCAGTCACGAGTTTGGGTGTTCGAAAATGAGTTAAAGCCAACAAAAATTGTTCGTTCACGGAGTTATGCAAAAAAAATGGTGGCCACGTTTGTCTCCAAAACCGGCCATGTTACGACTATTCCTCTTGAGGGACAAAGAACGGTTAATGCAGAATGGTATGCTAGCATTTGTTTGCTACAGGTCGTTTCTGAACTCCGTAAAGAGAACTGCAACCGCCGCATCATCCTCCATCACGACAATGAGAGTTCTTACACCGGGCACAGGACAAAAGAGTTTTTAGAGCAAGAAAACATAGAATTATTAGACCATCCGCCGTACAGCCCCGACCTAAGCCCTAATGATTTCTATACATTCCCTAAAATAAAGAATAAATTGCGTGGACAGAGATTTTTATCACCTGAAGAAGCTGTGGACGCCTACAAAACGGCCATTTTGGAGACCCCAACTTCCGAATGGAATGGTTGCTTCAATGATTGGTTCCATCGTATGGAAAAATGTGTCAAATTTCGCGGAGAATACTTCGAAAAGCAATAAATACATTTTTAAATAGTAATGTTGTATCACTTCTTTGATTCCCGAAAATTTCAGTGGCGCCCTCGTAATATCCTATTATCGCCAGCTCAACGCCGAGCTATGGCAGTCGTCTACTTTATTTTAACTAATAAAATGTCATGTCGTAATCAATAATATCCTATTATCGCCAGCTAAACGCTGAGCTATGACAGTCGTCTACTTTATTTTAACTAATAAAATGTCATGTCGTAATCAATAATATCCTATTATCGCCAGCTAAACGCTGAGCTATGACAGTCGTCTACTTTATTTTAACTAATAAAATGTCATGTCGTAATCAATAATATCCTATTATCGCCAGCTAAACGCTGAGCTATGACAGTCGTCTACTTTATTTTAATTAATAAAATGTCATGTCTTAATCAATAATATCTTATTATCGCCAGCTCAACGCTAAGCTATGGCAGTCGTCTACTTTATTTTAATTAATAAAATGTAATGTTATATTATCACCATCTAAACACCGAGCTTTAAAAGTAGACAACTATGTCTACTTTATTTTAATCAAATTTCAAGTTGTTATCAAATAATTTAGTGTACTAACTGTGTGCTCATAACAAGATATACTGAGAAAACTACTATACTACGAAAAAATATGAAAATTAAAACGAATAATATAAAGATAACTTCTTAGTAGTGCAACAAATAAAAACCAATAAAATAGACGAAAGAATAAAAACTTCTATGTATTCTATGTGTAATAATAGTATTTATTCGTAGATGTTATGTAACAAATATTAGAAGAGGAGAGAATACGAAAACATTTTAATTTCCTAAATATATTTCCATGGAAAATAATTTTCATCTTATTACAATGCATTATCATTTGTGGAAATTGCTGTATTGATATTTTAGTTATAACGTAAGCCACCAGCTTAATTTGCATAACATTATTTTAATATAATTTTGAAGACAAAAATGCAGATACTATAAATTAGCTGGTAAGTCATTTTATTTGCAGCACAAGTTTATATAAACTACAAGTATCCATAGCACAGAAAGTTAAAAACAATCATGTGAAGTATTTGATTCTGAGAACAAGGGGGCTAACTAAAGCTTTTCAATAAATAAAAACTTGCCTGAATGCAGAGGAAATATCACAAGAAAAGTATGAAGCAAAAGCTAATTCAATTCGGTTGTACACATCGGAGAATTATGTATGGCCGTGGTATGGACTTGGATCCCTATCAGGTAATTAGGACTTACCACGATGGCACCATGGTTTCCAAGAAAACGTTTTTGCTGTCCATCCACCTGACAGGCCAAAGAGTTCAGAAGGTATATAGCAATGCGTTGCACGAATCCCTCTTGGTTCACATCAGCCACACCATGAAGCAGGATTTGAACAACACGCTCGTATTCAAATAACTAGAAATATATAATAATATGTTTAAATATTATTATAATGTACACCAAAAAGATTTTGCAAATTGGTCTAAGAAGGCGTCTTACTACGTCATTAGGTATCTTAAACTGGCATAGAGTCAGGCAGCCATTCCTCATCATAGTGTCATCACCAAGATGTGCTTCCATTCCATCCAGCAGAGCGGTGATGATTCGCTTCTTCAGTTGTACCCCGATACGGTCCTTTTCCTTTCCTTTCACTATGTAAAATAGTGTTGCACTAAAAGTAAGGCAGCCTCATTAATATAAAGTAATTGATGCTCTAAGCACTTTATTGCAATACCTGGCTCTTTGTAATGAAAAGTTGGGCAGGACTATAGATTGCTGTTTGATGAAAAAAATCCATACATAAAGAAGAGGACTAAATAACAGCAGACTTTGACACTACACATTAGACTTTAAATGCTCAATTTGCAAATTAAAAATAGCTAAAGCTTGGTCCTGGACATTATCGAGTCCATGTTTGCTATTACTTCCAAAACTGTACTGTACTTTTTGTATCTGTCCTGTTTCAAGTATCAAAAAGATTAAACAAGGTTTTTAGCCAATTATTAGGACATCCTGTATGGTCGCTGTCCTGCCCTCCACCAAGCTGGTTTTTAAGTTTAAAATGATTTGTTACCTTCCTGAAATTTGAATGTGCTTTTCTGAAACATGCTTGTCCATAGCATCAAGCACGACACCCAGGGCACGACCAACATAGGCATTATTCTCATAACGGAACAGATAGTACAAATCATTCAACACACGAGTTAACATCGCAGGTCTCTCCATATACGCTATAGCAGCTGTCAAAATCTGTTCTTCATTTGCATCGCCAGATATCTGAAAATTGTTGGTTTAATGAATTAATTACTTTGAACATTAGATGGCAGAATCAATACTGAGAAACAAGTCGAATATGTTGCTCATTGCATAATTATTTGACTCACTAAAACATTAATCGACGAAAAACAGTTGATGAAATTGTCTTTTTATATTGCTACCAGTAGGTATCATTCATGAGCAACTATATTTAATTCTATTATTTAATTTAAAATTCCTAAATATTGTCAGATTGGAAAGGTTAAGATAGATAGATAAACAATTTATTGTTAAAAACCTTAAAAATAGGTACATTAAAAACAAGTACATTTCACAGTAATTAGCATAATAATTGGCGGTAGGTGGTAGGTATAACAATAGATGTTAAATATCATAATTTAAAACATAATAAAAGTTGACAAACTAGTCTTCTTAAATGAATCTATCACAAAGATGATAGTTATTTATTGTGTGCATGCACACACAATAAATAATATCAAAATAAGTAAATAATTTAAAAGACCAATACCTAAATACAACATTCTTTATCTGTTTATCTTTTTTAACTGTTCTATTAAATTGTTGTTGACAATTTACGCAACAGGCAGAGTAGGGATCAAAATGTCCCCTATTTTTTTTAAAGATAACTAAGATAAACTTACCACTTTTGCTGGAATATCATGACGCTTGCATGCCCCATGCTGTGTACCATACAAGCCAAGGAACTCCAAAGGATTGTTAACTCGAGCTACCAGTCCTGGAATGTCACATCGGACTTCCACATCCATACTATCTGATGAATTATCATCATTTACTGTTGAAACAGCTGCTGCTCCAGTTCCAGCTAGATTTGTTCCAGATATATCCAATGATTCCAAGTGAGGGAGACTTACGATGATCTTAGTTAAAACATCATTTGGATTGAGGAACTTTCCATGTCTTTCGTTTGCCTGTGAGATGTCCAAATGTCTCAATGTTTTAAGACCAGCAATCCAATCAATGCAATCTTTAGACCAGGTCACACTGTGTAACACAAGCGATTTCAAATTTTTCATGTCATTGAGAGCCCAAACAGAACCAGCTGATGTGCACTCAGAGAGATCCAAATGAGTAAGCTGTGTTAAAGGCCGGAGCAGCAGCATGGGAAATATGGCCAATCCCCTGCGATGAATGGTGAGGCTTCTCAGCTTAGGTGCATTTATGACATAGCCTCGTTGTCTGTACACACTTTCATCTTGGGACAAAACATAAGTGATGGGCCCGAACTTCAAAGAAACAAGATTCTCACTATTAGCATTGATGACATCCAAGGAGGCCTGTGACAAATACTCGCATTGCACCAACTCGACTTCGATAGGTTTGTGATCCAAAAAGAACTTGAGACTCTCGTCTGTGATACGCGCGTTCCGCAGCTTCACGGTCTCCAGCCGAGTGCGACTCCGGTCGCGGAACAAGTTAGCGATGTTATCATTGACACGGTTGCTCCTCTGATAATAGTCTAAGAACCTCTCGCAAATCTCCTTGGGCAGGATCACATCATCTTTCAGCTTCCTCCAGCGACTGCGGGGGTGGTGATCTAGTGTGGTGATTGTGTTGAGATTCGACACGATGTATTCCATACAGATATCAAAAAGACTATCCGGGGAGTTATCGTAAAGGGCGAATACGTCGGCCACATCCGACATCCTGGCCTCGTCGCTATGCACGCACTCCATTCAATGTTACAATAAGTGCAAAGCGCACAAGCAGGCGTTCTCTCACTTGATTATGGTACTCATTTTGGTTGCGATTATAGTTCACGAGTGTTCCTGTTTAGCGTTGATTATGAGTCCGATTGCGTGTTGCTATACGTAGATAAATCTATCTACACCTGCAGAAAAACGGCAACAATTACTTCTCACAGCGAAGAAAAAACACAATGACAAGACAATGAAGACAAGCAACTTCAAACTAATTTTTTTTTTTATTTTCGCCCGTTAGGTCAGGCTAAAGTCTCTAGGACCATACCGCCATGTCTTACGTAGTGTTTATTTGATAGTTTAATATTCCATTTATTATACTTTTGTTGAATGAGGGTCAACAGCAACAAGCCGGACCCTCTCCCAGTGCTTCAATAAAGTGGTGGAACTTTATTCAAGCTTTCTATGAACTTTTTGGGAGAAGATAAAAAGCAATGTATTCCCTATTTTGTTTCATTTGCCTACACTCGTGCACGTTTACGAACACATAATGGTTAAAATTCCACCGATTTTACACATGATCACTCGAAATAACACTTGTTTGGAAAATAAAACAAAATCGAACTGTATCACTTTTCACTTCCCGCCAGAAAGTCCACAGCTATAATAAGCAAAGATAAAGAATTAGAAAATAAGGCACTCATGCATTGAGGTCTCACACTATGATTATTTTGTCTATGGTTCTTGTCTTCCTGGGCCGCGTTCAGAAATGGGCAAATGTTCACGAGTGAATACTTGTCAGTTAATCTCAGTGATATGCCAAGTTAAAAATTAACTAACGCCTTTCTGAACGGGCATCGAGTAATACAATAAGCCAGCCAATCAAAACCAATCATTTTTAACACCGAGATTTCCCGCGGTTTTGTTTATCAGATTTAACTGCGTTATTTTGGCTAATATCGGAATTTTACCTTATATTTGCTTCAAATACACGAATCGCTTATTTTATTTATATGTACAAAAAATCAATGCAAAAATATTGCACAATGTAAAGGAAAATGACAACTGACAACTATTACCTGACAGGTAAGAATCGTAGCCCGCTTTTTATCGGTGAATGTTTTCACCTGTCAGGTGAACTTTTACTCTCCCCAATTGGTTTTCTCTAAGATTTAGTATAGTATTAGATTTACCGAAAAAAGTTGTACTTCCAAAACAGAATGCATCCTTTTCTACTTATCACAAAAGTTACTTGAAATAAAAGAGACCACTATAGTTGCTCAATACCCAAAAAATACCCAATTGTCTCCACTTTGTCTATATTTACTTACTTGTCAAATGATTATACATATATTGTACATTAGCGATGTCCTATTTTCATACCGATAAAACGTTTCGACCTCCGGTCTTATAAGAAAATGTTCAAAATTTTTTTTGTAAGACCGGAGGTGAAAAGTTCTCGTGTAAAGTTTTGAAGGAAGGGACTTGTTACGATGAACTGATTGTATGCTTGGAAGTAGTGTATGCTTTATTAACACTTTAGTCTATCTCGTTTTTCGTTCGCGCTGATAAAGCATACTTTAGCTATTTCACACCAGCCGACCTACATTCCGGTCCACGATCAAAAGTTTGTTTAGTTGATCGGGTGTTTAGTTCGTGGTTTCCTTTTGATTTCTCGTCCGACGCGTGCATGATACAAACGCATTGTATCATGCACGCGTCGGACGAGAAATATAATGTGATACACCCAGTAGGTATCACATAGCGGTGCATCAGGCAAGACGCGTCCACACCGACTACAACTGTGCACCGCGCAAGTTCAAGCGGTTCTGGATGGGCCGGTGTGGACCCGGCTATTGACTTTTAGACTGCTGGAACGGAATAAATTAATAACGCACACTCTTTCAAAATACGTTGAATTTATTTATTTACTGTATACGCTAGTGGCGACATCTAACATCTAACCAATAAGAACGCTAAATATGCTTTTAAGATTGCATGACATACAATACAATAAAGAATAATTTCATTATTATTTATGATTATTTTAATTATTAATTACAGCGAGCACTACTATCAGTATTAACTAGGTATAGGTTGCGAAGCTCATCTTATAAGTCTCCGCTTCACAGGTATTTCCTGCAAACAAAAGAATATACTTATAAAAAAGAATATACAAAAGAATACACTAAATAAATGTTCAAATAATTTCTTACAATTGATTGAATTTTATTTATTATGTCAAGCAACCCAGCTTAACATATTGAAATTGAGCTAAATTACATTTTCCAATACTTAAGTCCAAAGATATTTAATGTTAGAAGTTAGTAGAGGAGGAGCCCCGCTCTTGTTCTTTTTGACCTCTGCATGTTTTTTATCCATGTGTTTCGCAATTCTGCTAACACCGGGAACCTAAAACAAGAACAAGAACCTAAGTATTCTAAATATATTTAATATAATTAATTAGCTACAAGTATACATTTTATAAAAAAAAACGACTTCAATGTATCTTCGAAGTCCAAGGTCATATACATATCGATGAAATTTATATGGAACCACTTCATCGCTATACTAATCCACACTAAACACAACGCAAAAAGAAATTTCCAAATCACTTTATATATGACGGAGTTCCGAGGTAACAAACATATCATAAAAAAAAACAATCAAATAGATAACCACCAACTTTTTTAAGTCGGTTAAAAATGAAAAATATAGACTGTGAAATTAACTAAAGCATATTAAAGTGTGCCACTTGAATAAATTATGTTCTATTATCATATCTATATTCATACTATGGTTGTGAATTTTACCACATCACTAGCAATATGTTCCTTGATCACTAGACGAGTACATGAAATGCCAAACACGTCGATCGGTATGCAAAAATCCGTGTTTATTTAGATATGGGAATTCTTCTGCTCGTCATGTGAAGCTAAAATAGCACCTAGTGTAACTTACATACTTTTCAAACGTACGAGAAGGCTAGCACATACAAATATTCGCATTAGGAGGTGAAATACACAAATCAGACTTACCGGTGAAATGTTATAGCCCTTGGTTTTTGCTTTAAATCCCTGACGTGGCTCTTGCAGCCTATCACAACACACGCCATGGTTCATTTACTTGTTGTTTATTGCTTGATATAATGTTTTTCCCGCAAAATTCCTTGGAAAACACCAAAACCACTACACACAATAAAATACCAGCTGGTATCGACCAAACATCACCAAACGTCACACCCGTTGGCTGGTGGCCCGCAGGGTTTAAAGATGGTGCCATGCGCATAATGCTTTCTCTTTTTAACACATGCAAACGGCCTTTTGAGAAAAAAGAAATGTATTTATGTTTAATTGTTCATCTTTTTGCTTGAATTCTATTTTTTTAATACTTTTTCTTTGGGTTTTCTGAACGGCTCAGGGTAAATGTCAAAGTTCACCTGAGTCATTTCTGAACGGCGTTAGGGTAATAATTACATTAACTGGGTGATTACTGAACGCGGCCCTGAATATCTATGACATTTCATTTATATACTCTATGTCTAACTTATACTTTTTGGGGACTTTTTGGCGGGAAGTTCGATTTTGTTTTATATTCCAAACAAGTGTTATTTCGAGTGAGTAAAGAAAAAATGTAATGAGTGTTAATAATACCGTGAAGTATCGTGTCAATACTCTCGAAAAACACAAAATTATGCTTTTTAAAGATCTGGGGAAGTCCGTTACCGATATCGCACTTGAAATGGGAATCACTGTAAGTATTTTTGTATTCTTAATTTTATTTACGATTGTCAAGGTATGTAAATACGGTGTAATTAACTGGTTTTATGTATACTTTCAACGTATAAGCAATACGAATAAAAGCAGAAACATTTAAATAGGGAAATTATACGAAATAAAGTCTCATTAGGTTTCTTATCAAAACATTAGTTATTAAATAGCCCGATTCCATATTTTTTCTTTGAAACATTGTGGATTTCTTATTAAGTAGGAAAATAAAACTATAAATGTTAGTTTAATTCTGTTTATGATTGTTTCAGAGAAATACAGTATATAAATGGCTTAACCGATGGGGGGAAAGAAACGATGTCGTTTGACATAAAAGCAGTGGTCGTCCACGAAAGACTTTGGTTTTGCAGGACACGAGGACGTTCTTGTACAGGACATGGCCGCATCATTTCGAGTGTCAACTTCAACGATTCGATGACGCTTGCACGCATCAAATTCTCACTAAGAACTCCGGCCCGCAAACCCGTTTCAACCAGTGAACGGAAAGAAACGAAAGCTTTTTTTCAAAGAAACTTAGCGCGCATCTTGGCACAATCTTGCATACAAACTCACACATCGGAGATCCATCACTGACAATTTATATTGTAATTCGGGCGCACAGACAAAAGTCGACTTCTATCTTCTTCTGACAGTTTGAATTTAAAATGCCGTCGTATATGTTTATGACATTTCTATAGAGACGCTGCACGCGACTCTCCGTGACACTTGTCGCCAGGATGTTTTAAGTAAAAAGGAGTAACGCAAATAACACTGGTCAAAAAAATACATAAAATTTTAAATACTTAATTAAGTCGGGCAGGGATTAAACCTGCGTCTTCAGAATACCATCCCGTAGCCTTAACCACTAGGCCACCGAGCCAACTGCTCGAGCAACCAAATTTTGAGCAGTTGGCTTGGTGGCCCAGTGGTTAAGGAGTCGGGTTGGTATTCTGAAGACGCTAGTAATGTATACTCTATGGTGTAGGTATACATAGTTGTGCCCATTTGTTGAAATACTAGCCAAGACATGATTTCTTGCTAAAACTCAAAGTGTATCCATATTTATGAAATAAACCGTGTATACTTCTTATTGAAATTTAATACTGCATACTATTTTTTGATATAGGCTTGTTTACATTATTTTACTGAAAATGTATAGATGATTACGGCACAAAATGATGGCTAAATATTTTTTGAGACAAGTTTCTGTACATTTTATGAAATTTATGAATGTGACATCATTTTGAAAATGAAATGTATACATATTAGTGCAGGCGACTATACCAAAAAGGAAAGTATGTAGGTATATTTAATACTAATACATATACATAATACCACTGATCCTATAATAGGATCAGTGCATAATACAAATAATTTATTAATAACTCCATAGTTACATGTCAGATAATCTTCAGATATTGTATCATTTGGAGTGGGACCACCCGGCACGAGAACTGTTCAAGGAATTACGAATACTGACCTTACCCTGTCAGTTCATCCTGCAGGCGGCAGGGTTTATAAAGCAAAACCTTGAACAGTTCTCCACGTGGGCTGATTCCCATGAACACCTCACCAGAAGAAGGCATCGCCTCAGGCTACCTGCTAAAAGACTTAGTAAGTCGCAGAAACAGCTGGAGTATATAGGGGTAAAAATATACAACACTCTTCCCGAGAGTATAACCAACGCCCCTAGTGTAAGTTCTTTTACGCGCAGACTTAAAACCCTACTGCTCAACCGGGCATACTACACAGTTGACGAATTCTTTACTGAAACTACAACAAAATGATTACTGATCCAAATTTAATTAAAATGATATTGATTGTTAATATATTATATACAATTTCCTGACTTGTAAGTTTATGTGACCTTATCAATAATAAATAAATAAAAATAAATAAATAAATTTAAATAATTTAATAATTGTAATTATTGTATAGTTATATATTATAATTGAAATAAATAAATTAACCTGGAATAAACATATTAATTAGTAGGTAACACTCATTAGCAACATACATTTAACATTAAAATCATGCTCTTTAATAAACAGAAACTACTCGTGGCCAAGCAGTCAGGCGGATCAATCGGACTACCTACCTCAGATAAGGTATCCAGCCAATTGAAGCAACCTACAGACAAACATTACTTATATATTTTTTTTGTTATTCTCTCTGTTATTCAGTCTGAATATTATGTAGGTTGTTGTTAGAATAATATAATATGTATGGGGTTGATTGCAAATGTAAAATGAATTAAAATTAAAATATATATATATATATATAAATAATACCTCCGCTTTTTTATAATATACTATATATAATAATAAATATGGTAATGAGTTTAATATTGTATATAAGAAAAGGTAAATAATGTATTAATTAAGTAAATAATAAATAATGTCAAATAAAGAAAGCCCTAACAACAATTCTCCTAATACGACAAGTGTTTCGCCGTCTGCACGAGGCATCATCAGGTGTCGACTCGCCGAACGCTGAAACGAGAGTACATAATATTCAGCGGGACTACACTACATATTTTTATTGCGTTTCAGTTTTGAGATGAATTTCCGCAACGTCACGCCTGATTCCATTGCATATTTTCTGTTGGTTAAAAATTTTACACACAAAATAAATATTCTATAAGTAAGTATAAATAAAAAATAATTCTTTGGTAAGTGCATCACTTGAGAACGGTTGAACCGATTACCGGCATGGCATTTATGCATTTTATTGGCCGAATTAGGTATTTATGAAAAGAAAAATTGGAAAAGATGCCGTTCTCTGTGAACGTGGGGCGCGGGGGAAATTGGGAAATTCGGGAAATACTGACAACGTCGTCGGGTTAGCTAATGATTATATAATATATTTTATAATATTTTACATATATTATGGCTAAGGCTACGAACGTTATCTAAATGTTAATATGGAACACAACACAGAGCTATGTCAAATCATACGTGTTCATAATAATTTCTTGTAGATATTTGTATTACAAAGGGATGTTTTCCCTGTTGTTTCGTAACTAGTTATAAGTAGGTATATATAATATTATCTATTCCCGTAACATGTTTTTTATGTAACTGAGTGCAGAGACGAGCAAGTTGTTCGCTTGATGGTAAGCGCCACGCCTGCCCATAAAGAACTTTTAATAACGTAAAAACTAAGTACTGCGTAGCACTGCATTACGCTCCTGCACTAGCGCTGGATATCACCCCGAGAAATCAGATATTAAGTCTCATAAATACTTACAATGCCCTACACACCAGAACAGTTATGCGTGCGCACTATACTGCTTAGCGGCAGAACTTTGCCTTTATTGACAATACATTTATTTTAACCACGTAAGTACCCACCACGCAGTAACAATACCTACCTACCTATTTACCTTTTATACCTACCTACCTACCATGTGGTACACAAAAACAATTTATAATAGTTTTTTTTTTGTTTTTATTTGTCATTGAGTCACGAGACGAGCAGGTGGTTCATCTGATAAGTAAGCAACGCCTGCCCGGGTGGGTTCCCAACGAGTCACAGTGTTACTGGATGGGAATTTATTTCCCATCGTGTTACACTGTTACTAGTTGCGACCTATTTCTACAAGTGTGTTACCTAACGAGTCAAACCGAGTGTAACAGTGTGACTCGTTGGGAAGGAAACATTTTCCTCTCCCAACCTGTCACACCTTATTTACATCTAAATGAAAATTGAAAACCTACTTTATTTCACCAAAGTAATCACCAAAGTAATCCATAAATACTTACCTAAATAAGTATTTATTAAGGGTTGTAAGAAAACTAAATTTCACCAACTTTAATTAACTTTTTAAAATTAATATAGGTATGACTGAGTAAATTTCCAAATAAATATTTAAAAATATTTACAAAAATATATATAGGTAACAAACATTCTCTTTGCAAGTAACAAATTAACTTTAAAAATATCACAGTAGGTGAATAATCTATACTTATATTACAAAGAGAAAATATTTGTTTGTGTTTGTTTGTTTGTGCCGAATGGGCTCCGAAACTACTGGACCGATTTATTTTTTCACCAATAGAATGCTAAAATATTATACTACAATTTATTTTCAAAAAAATAGAAGAGATCCTTAAGAATATTGCAATAATGGAGCCCAAATTAGCAAAACTCTGCCTATAATTAATTATTTGGCCTATACTTGGTACCAGGCGATCATAAACTTGTAGGAGTATACAATCATCAAACAAAAACGCTCATCATTTGACGATACTTAGTACCAGGCGATCATAAACTTATAAGAGTATACAATCATCAAACGCCCTTGTTTTTTCAGGAATATACTTACTATACTTAGTAACAGGCGACTATAAATTTCTAGGCGTAAACGTGATGGATACACGTGAAATATTGGGGTAGTCGAGAAATATACCATACTTATTCATTCACCCTGTAGTAGCAGAGAATGGTGCCAGTGTTACTCGATGGAATTTCTTTCCCATCGAGTCACACTGTTACTCATTGCAATTTTTTTAGGTGAGTTCCCAACGAGTCACACCTAGTGTAACAGTGTGACTCGTTAGGAAAAAAATCCCATCCAGTAACACTGTGACTCGATTGGGTGTGACTCGTTGGGAACCCACCTCTGCCCGTAACAATGTCAGCCCTACCCAAAATATTGTTATGCGGCTTTGGCGGCACTGCACTGCATTCGTCACACCGAGATAAAGGCCTCATTTAGCCCAAAAAATGTGCTTGCTACAGTGTCTTTCAAACCGGTACAGAGTAATGCTTGCGCACTACTGCTTCGCGGCAGTATAACTGGCAATGCATCTGTCTTAGAAGTGCACCCACTTACGCATTACTTATGTTGAAATATATCCCGCGCATCTGACTGCTTCTGATAAAAAATTTAGGCTCCTGAACACACAGTTTCAACTAGTTCGGGAGCCTAGAGCCTAGAGTTAATACTAACCTTGTACAATACTTTATGTCAATAAATGATTTATGATTTTTTATTATTTAAACGGATACTGAAAATATCAGGCCCTATGTAGCGATTAGTCGAGGTAGAGAGATCTAGTAACGATGTAAACAGAGCTTTGTCGGAGACCTGCACATAGGCGGCTTAGGGCTAGTGGTCGCTTTTGAACTACACTAGGGTGGTAGTGCGATTAGGTAGCTCCCTCTGTGACGAAGCACCCTATAGAGCAAGATTCTCTAGGTATCTTAAGCTGGTTCAATTATTATTTTTGACAAAGGAGATACTTACCAGAGATGGGCCGAACATTTTAACCTCCTGCTCAATAGAGATCGTTAATTTGATAATTTACGCTTATGTGGGACGAAATCCCGTCAGAGTTTGAAGTCTCTCTATAAGAGCAAACGGGATCAACAGACTGCAATTCCTAAAGGGGCATCTCGCTTTTATTCAGCCCGGGGAAAATCTTCGCCAGAGTACTCCTCCGTCGGTTATTACCTATACTTATGTCTTAGGCTATTCTACCTGAGAATGGGTTGGGGTTCTAACCCAAAAGAGGCTCCTGCTAGGTAATATTCTTTTTGAGACAACTCCCATGAAAAAAGCAGAAACGAGTGCAGCCGCTGTTTCTTTGCTTCATAGACTTGAATGACCTAAAGAGGCCAAACTGTTGTAATCATAGAATGCTTACGCTAAACTTCATGCATGTGCCCGGAAGTACCTAAAACAAAAGGAAATTACTAATAAAATCCTGTTGCCAAAATATGAAATGTATAACCTGTCTTGGTATTGTTTGCTAGTTAAGCATGTTTTATATAGCACGAGGTGCATTTATCAAACATATTTGGTTCTAATCTCGTCCGCAGTCGTACTTTCTATTCCTAAAATATGTTATCTGTCCCTTTTTTTCTTCCAAAACCTACCGATATCTAATAATGTCACTTCTTATACATGATGATGATGATGATGATTCAAGTGCGTCATATATGCTGCGTACAGGCGGACTAAAGTGGCACTTTTAAGCCCTAGGGCCTAGGGTAGGTACCTATATTTTGTTATTTTTTATAGCCACATTAGTAAATGACTGAAACCAATAAATCTAATAAAAAGATGTAACTGATGAAACTGATGCTACTAATGAAATGAACACAAACGTTCAAGCTTATCCATCCAGTTTGCAGGAGACTTGGAGCGTGATCCAATTTGTTTGTCAAGCAAGTGACATCTACACACGGTCCAGTTTATTGGATCAGTTTCAAGTCTCCAGCAAATTGAATTGTACGTGTGGGGCTGCCATCATCACAACTGTCGTAGCGAGTGGCCGCCACTGGCTACACGCTACACGTGTACGGCGAGCCCCTACAAAACGTAAAAGAGGCTGTAAAGTGTTGAAAAGTAATAGTGGTATCTGAGACTAACTATATCTTCTACCTACGCTTTAATATAAAAATAAAATTCAAATCTATAAACAGTCTTACAGAACGGAAACGTATTATAATATACCCTTAGAGTATATTATTATATAGATATATTCTAAGAATATAACGGATACAGGGAACGAAAATAAAAAAACTAACAGATGTTTTGACTTTTATTAGTAGGTGTTAAAGGACATTATAAATTACACTAATGCCTTGCTTACATATTTTAAGTAAATAAGTATTTACGTAAATTTTAACAGGATTTTAATTTTAATATAGGTTTTTAGATGATTTTTTAATAAAATGTATCTTGTTTTACATTCTGCTTTCTCCAAAACTATAACATAAGGCCCATTGGGACGGTGCAAGTTTCATACCATTTAATGGTAAGCAAATAATTGTTGCACCGTCTAAGTTTGCATGACATAATCATTGCACCGTCTAAATAGGCCTTATCAAAATAAGTTTTCGAATGGTACTTTATAATTGTAATTTTTTGAATCTCGTCCGGAAAGGTACAAAACACACGGTCAATCCATCATTGACATGATAAAAGGATGGGAGTAATTTAATATGTAAAAATAAAATACATTGGTATATATTTATGTATTAACTATAATAAAAATTAGCTAAAAGTTAATATTAAAATAGTAAACAAATACATACATTATTAAGTCAAATAGTTAAAATATTTATTTACATCACTATAGAGATGCATAGCCGAAAAATGTACTAAACTCTATCCTATCACTTGGGCACTTAAACGTTATGTAACCGCTTACTTGTCGTCTATACACATTGGTATGATTGGTACCTAAATTTACTAGAAAACAAGTTAAAATTTAAATAAACACTTGATCACTTAACAAATGTAAACTAGCCATAATACAAGACCTAAACTTAAAATATAATAATATATCGTACATAAATTATTTTAGGTAGGTAGGTACCTAAAGTAAACGATAATTAGAAACTATGTGTTATCTGATCGAAGAAGTTACCTACGACATTTTTGGTTGTTGACATCTTTGGTAATTTTAATTTTCTACTATAAGTATATTTATTTATTTATGTACATCAACATCCGCAATATGTAGGCCCGTTGTAGAAAAACATAATAAAAACGACACAAGTTAAATTACATATTGTAGTCAATTTGATAATATGTGCGATAAGCGACAAGCATCGGGACGGTCAAAATTGGAATAACGTTTTCTCCTTTAAATGATAACCTAATGTATGCTCATAATGTCAAATCAGCGCGTTCCAATCCATGTTCATGCAGACGCTTGTGTCAAGTACAATAAATATAGTAATTTATTGTACTTATATTTTTCACTTCTCCTTGGAGGCCCGATCGAGAACTTTTTAAGCTGAAGAGAGATTCTATGTCATAATATTTTTCCTTATTAGACCATTGTCCTTGACACCTTACGCAGAGAAATCCCCGACATACAATAGGGAATATGGACTACAATGTCACGCACACGTGTCGGCGGCTGCATGCATTACACTGAGAATTGGAGAATCGGACATATGCAACATAGAATAGTAGGTACCGGATTTACAAACAGTAGGTAGATAAACCTTCAGATAGTTCGTGTGCATGCATGAATATCGCATCGCAAATAACTCAAGCTCTCCGCAGACTAAAAAGGTATCACAGAAACGCTCCATTTGGCGAAATTGTTTGAATAATCGTTTAGATGGTTCTTTTCAACATTATGAATTCCCGTTTATTTTTTCAGATGTTTACTGCTTGTTCATTAAGAACTCAAGTTCAACAATGTTGGTTGGTATGTATGCTGCTTCCGCTGATTCCATGCATTCAGAAAACTGAAATGAGCCACGGCCCTGTGTACACAAGGCTACATGGGCCCCAATTCACAATGACAACTTGGCCATTCCTTGCTTCGAAATCACGTCGATTCCTTTTAATGAACAACGAATCTGCGAATTTTGTATTCTCTATGACGCGTCATAGACAATACCAATTTCGCAAATGTATGATATCAACGTAAAATCAAGGAATCGACGTGATTTCGAAGCAAGGAGTCGCTAACTTGTCATAGTGAATTAGGGCCCTGGTAGGTATGCTCACAAGTTATCAAGATTTGCCAAAGTTGGAGAAATCTAGCAATCGTTTAGCATGATTCAGCTTACGTCATTAAAAAGGTGACTTTGAACTACTTATAGACAAAGAGTATATGAAGTATTAGATATATGCAACATCGTCTAATAATATATATTCTCTTTCCATAAGCAACTGCCGATCAACATATTTATTTCAAAAAAGATTAACTCGTGTAGCAGCACAGCCGTACATACAAAAAGGGTAATTTTATGAACACACAAACATAAAACTACACGGCGAGTATTTATTACAATTGCAACGAAATATTTTAAAAACACAAGCTTAATGAGACAATGAAAATAATAACAATCCAATTGTATGTAATAATACTACAGAGACAAATGCTCGAAGTAATTAAAACTCTTCAGCGAACAACTGAATAATAAACATCAGGATAGAAATTGAAGAATTTTTAGATTGCGCTTTTATTTTTAATTCAAAGAAACTAGGTAGTTTTATTTTTTGCTGTAACTCTAGATTTTACTCGTTTGGCTCTATTTTGAATGTTGAATGTTAGACAAATAGGCGATGCCAGGGCGACTTAAAATGAGTAACTAAACATATCTCAACGGTTTTTTAAATTTTTGTTTTTTTGTTTGTACTTCTATAACTTAAAAACCACTGAACATATAGACTATGAAAATGAATGAAATTCATACATGTAAAATTTTATTTACATAAAATAACACCATGGTTAAAATATAATTTCAGCGTTTTTGGTTAGTCTTAAAAACAGCTTGGAAGAAGCACGAAAAGAGCTATTGTTCAAAATTTGTTTATGGGATAAAAACTAAACGGCGTTAAGGATAAAATTAAAACACGCAAACGATATTTTTTTTTTAACTTGACATGTTTCTGATTAAAATCTTGTAAGTTAAATCAGAAACACTTTCTCTTATCCTACGGAGTTGAAACTTTGCATACTTGTCCAAAGTCCGATGACAATGCAATATTATGGTGACAGCCAGCTGATGATGGTGACTGAAGGTGGGCAACGGAGCTCCTTGACGGATAATCGTAAACTACTAGTGTTTGGGCTCATTTTAATCTGCTCAAGGTTCTGATTACGAATTTGTTAAAAGCTTGTCTCAAAAAATATATTTATCATTAATAATCTTATTATAGAATGCACCACACCGATGAATACTGTTATAATGTTTTTTTTTAATTAGTTTCCGCCGCCCAGGTTACAATATATCAATACCTCTGAAGCGGTGTGGCGAATTCTGGTTTTTCCTATTAACGTATGGCATATCGACTAAACCTTCTATACGTTTGATGAATTCATCATCATCATCAGCCCATCATGTTCCCACTGCTGGGACACGTCTTCTCTCATAAAGAGAGTATGAGCCATAATCCACCACGCTGGCCCATTCCTTGAATTTTTGTAATAAACTCTTGGATATTTCTCGGTTTTCTCGGTTTTTCACCGTTTGATGAATTATTTTTATGAATTTTATATTTTTATGAATATTGTATCAATTTATTTTATTGTATTGGGTACTAAATTATTATTATCTGATTGTAATTTAATATTACTATTTTTAATTTGACTTTGGTGAACTATTCAGTAATGATTTAATTTTATAATAAGTATAATTGTTGACGTATATTTTATTATGAATAAATGACTATTGAATATTGCATCCCACCGTTCTACATTTAGACTTAGACGTTCAAATTTATTTTAACCCGGAAACCGTCATGAAGCCTCTTTAAAACCCTCACCAAATCAATTGTTTGGTGTAGGTATGTTAAGTTTTGGTAAAACAATGATTTTGCCAAAAGTTTAACGTATGATGAAGTGCCATTGTTTAACAACAAACAACTGATCTGGACTGATCTATTTAACAGAAGACGACGTGGTCACTAGGGAGAGCACTAGGTAGGCATGTTTTAGGCTGGAGTACACTGTTCATACCAGTAACAATAAACAAAGAGTGCCACTATTTACGATTGCTAATACACAGTCTGTCCGCGGTGCTACCTCATTTGCGTTCCTCAGAACTGTCAATGGTGTTGAACACCCTACACTCTAAATAGCCTGCAGGGCAAGGCGGACGTCCTAGATGTCGACCAAAATTGGGACGAAACTCTAGCAAAAGCAGTCGTATATGATAGTTCATGACGTATGCACTATTTGTTCGTTGTGATGTTGGTGTTTTGTGTGCTCTCTAGCCCAGTGCAACTGTGGGAGAAATATCTACTCCATCTCGCCGAAGATATCCCTCCTCAACCACTATGTGTGTGTATACTCTGAGAAAGATTGAACAGGATATGCACGTATCAGACGAGAGGGTACAAGATGTTGTCATTGCTATCGGTGGCGATACACTAGACCGCGTGTAAACCGCAGAATTGTTTAACTCTGAGTGAATCTGGGCTTCCAGCGCTCTCTATTAGGTCAAAACATGGAGTTCAAATTATGCTTCTTTGAAATTTGACCCCTCCGAAGTTGTATAACGGAACTCAGCTGAAGGTATTGTCGCTACAAGGGAACCTTATTGAGGCAGTGATACTGACAGGCCTTGGCGCTAATGTATCAGTTTTCATATCACGCACCCCCTTATCCCGAACAACTGTACGTTCCAATTCAAGCGCGTGCATTTTTTTGTGAGCGTCTGCTTTGCAATGACGGCCAACAAGTCGCAGGACCAGACGCTCCAGACCACCGGTGTTGATCTGAGGAAAGGATGTACACGGACAGCTGTACGTCACCGTGAGCCGAGAGACTACGTGCTTGCTCCCGACAGTCAGACCGCTATCATAGTGTACAGGAAAATTTTGTAAACAACGTTTTGTACATAATCTACCTACTACTAAAAAATGGTCTTCATCAGCGTTAAACTGTAGTCCGCGCGAACGAAGTCGCGGGCAACATCTAGTTATAAATATAGAGGGTGGAAGCGATACGTGTTTACAGGCGATTTGTCCATATATATGAAAAATAATTCAAAATATCGTATTTTTCTGTTAAATTTTTATATTAAAAATGGAGATTTACGGCATTTTGTGCGCTATGTGTTCTAGTAGAGATACCAGTTTTTTATTTTGAAATATCTACAATAAAAAAGTTTATTTTCGGCGAAATAGGTAGGAAGAAAAGATAACTTTACTTCGGTCAAAATGTTTGTAATTTTTTCTAATCACAGGTTTTTGAAATAAAATTATTATTAGTACATGTGGGAAGGAGAATAAAAAACTATTTTTGAGGAAATTTAAATGTACTTACACCAAATTCATCAGCATATATGTCTCGAAGACTGCTCATCATCGTATCCTGACTCTCCATTTTGAGAGCAAGAATCTATACTTGATTATAAGCTTGTGTCAAAATATTTTATTGAATTCGTCACTAACACTCCGAAAAATAATTCGTCACTAATACTTTACTTTAGTTTACGCGGGTCGAGACCGGTCGTCATCGAAGTTTCGCGCGACTTGTCGACGAGAGGGCTCGTGACTGAATGGTCCCTCCGTAGGGCCAGTTCACAGAGGCGCCGTCATATCTCTCCTGCGAAAGTCTGCCAGGGAGTGCGCATGCGGGTCCGTTCGCTCGTCAGGCCATTTGATAACTACGTTAGTGCTGGCGGGTGGCAACGTGACGGGATGCTCTACCAATACCGGCAGGCCGCCCTCCCTGTCGGGGAGGACGTGGGCTACGAGCGTGCCCACGCGGCGGTAGACCAGCTGCGGAACGGACAGCGGGTCGCGGTCGCCGGCCACGTGGGCCACGAGATCCGCAGGCGAGTCCTGCAGCCCGATGCCGTCGTTGAGGGCGCGCACGATCACCGGCGACGCAGTTTGCGAACCGGCGCACGTTGCCACGCCGCTTACGCGCGTGTTCAGCGTCTCCAGCACCGACACCAGGTCGTAGAGCCTCTCGTCGCACAGCACAGGGTTTTCTGCAAACCACGAAAAACTTATCTTAGTGGACTTTCTTTTGTTAAAAAAAACTAAACTCTGTCAGGAATTCAGTTGGCGGGAGGGTGACCAGGCCCCTAGTAATAACTTATACACCTCCTATTAATAAGGGATCGGACAGTAATCGAGATAAAATCTAAAATGAATGAAAATAGTTAGAACGAATGTTCGTCGAACCAGAAAGATCATTCAATCAATATTTTTGTGAAATAATAATGATTTATATTTTTAAATCAATAAATAAAATCTAATAATTCTGATATTTTTAATCTGTTCTTCATCTCAAACGAAACAACAATCACAACGCATGACGTCATTTGTAGGCAAATGCCGTGAGTCAAACTTGTGTTTATTTTACTTTTTTGCTTTTCATAAAATGTATTTTGCTTATTTTTTCATTTAATTACTACAATATCGTCCCCAAACTTCACAAATCGTATTTAAATCTCTTTGCAAGTTTTATTTCGATGAGTTTGTCGTTTTCTACCTTCACATGACGTCACAAGTTTTGAGGTGACCTTTTGCGCGGCAATATTTGAAACAAAATATTTAAACATAGTTTTAGGTACTTTTAGATCGTTATTTAATTAAAATAGTATTTTTCATGGCTATATATATTAATTGTAGTTAATATAAAACACTTTGTGAAAAGTTGTCCGATCCCCTATTGTAAAGCCCAAAATATTTTTATTTTATATATTTTTCACCAGCGCAAGGAACAAATTATTTGCATAGGTAATGTTTTGTCGCAAGTATACACATAGGTTTACATCATACACTACACACGCACATGTACACAATTACACAGACTAACCCATTCACTCACTCAACATGTAGAAAAATGAGATATTTGTAAAATGAAATGATAATTTTAGTTAATCGCATTTTGTCATTCTTAAGTAAGAAATAACTAAGGAAATAATATATATACATAGGTATTTAAAAGTCTTAACTAAATGAATTATATAATGGAAGACACTGGAAACTCACGACACAGGCAGGTAATCCTACCGTGCGTTCCAGGGATCATCAATATTGTTATTAAATTATAATGCAAAAACCATTGTTCTATCTCCGATGTATCCAAACGGGTTTTTGACCGAATAAAAACATTATTATTAAGCATATTATTATTATCAGCTTATATTATTACGCAGAACGCAAAGATTTTTGTACACGGTGAAGGTAGACGTCTTTACCTGCTGCAGTATAAAGACGTGGGCTGTATATGTTACAGTTAAAACTCATAACCAATCAAAACTAATTTTGACTAAGGACGCTGTTCAAAACCAATTTTAACTTTTTCTTTTCTTTAATTGATTTTCGTGTTATATGTCCGCATGCCACAGTTTCAATCTCAACGTAAGATTTTTGTAATCGGTGTAGTGGGCAGTGCTTAAGATTTCACGAATAAACAAATTCACACCTTTTCACGCGCGTCTTCGTATCAAAGTAAGCCCGCTGCTGTTGATGAGTGCCAAAATCTTAAATACCTACCTATTCGGTTTGATCCTGAGTCTCACGCCCCACACCTGTTGCTCAACCGATTTTACTAACAGATCCCTTGCTTTTGTATCATCTCGTTGTATTGAGTACTTCTAAATCTCGACTGTCCTGAATTGTTAAATAAAATTAATTTATATGTACCCAGCAGATCTTTTCGCAATAGCCCACTTTTCTCCCTCCCATGTGTAACCACTAACTACCGGCAGAATAGCTATATACCTAGTCAGGTCATAAATTCTGTCACATGTTTAATATAAAATAATTGAAACAAGTTTATTCATTATGTAACCATTTATATACCAAAATGAACTTAACAAAACTTAGATTCTTATGACAATAAAGTTTATTCAAAATGACCTCCGTGATTTTGACTACAGGCCTTCAATCTGCGCGGCCAGTCGTCTATCGCAGCACGAACGAGGTCCATGTCAATATCGGCGGCTGCCTTAATCAAGGATCTCTTGAGTGACTCCAAATTGGGATGAGGCTTTGAGCACGCCTTTTCCTCCAAGTGTTGCCATATCTTGTAATCTAATGGACTCAAATCTGCTGGCCGATTCAGAACCTCACGACAACTCATTTGTCGATCGATTCGGTTTGATATCGTACGATTCAAAATATTTTAAATTCACAATAGTCGAATCGACGTTCAAATTGTCGTAGTCGATAACCAATCGTAACCGTACGATAAACGCGTATTTATCGACCGAGAACGTTATTCACAATGCAGATATCGAAGCAAAGTTTTCGAACGTCCGATTAATTTCCACGACAACTTATCGAGTGCAACATATCACTCGAAAGCATTAGATTTCACCGTCAATACCGAGTATATTCCGTGTGTTGTTAAATAAACTACATGATTCAACATAAACTAATTCTATGTAATAAAGTACCTACCAAGGCTAGTATTTATTTATAGGTTAAGTTCGCTTTGATTGTTTTAGAACTACTTACCTACTACTATAAGGTTACTTAATAAGATGCATAAATCTACCGAAATAAAATCACTGTACCTATATAATTATTATAAAGTACTCTGTGATACTATGTAATAGTAATTTTGGTATTTACTTAACATTTCTAACGAACGAATCTTGATGAGGCTCGTCTTCTCGCTCGATCTTCTTTTAATAATTTCAAAACATGATAAAGAAAACAATTTGCGATAAACATTTAAATTTGGCGGTTTGTCAATGTCTAAAGCATAGATTAAACATTAATGTCAAGTGGATATCAGCAGGTGGGTGTTTACGAAGATCTTGTTTTTTTATATTTCTACCAATATCTGGAGCTTATAATTGTTGATTATATCTTAATTCGTGATAAACGTTGTTATAATAAATTTTGAAAACTTGAAAACATTTTTATATCGTCTAGATAATAATACAATTTTTTGCGAGTATTGCACACAAAACGAACTCCGTAAATGCAACACGTTGTCGTATCGATTTCGATATCGTAACCGAAAACGTGTCGAATCCTCGGGGCGGATGTTCTGAATAGCTCGAAAAGAAACCTACGACACGAGATCGTTATCCAATCGAATCGATTCGGTATGTTGTCGTGGGGTTCTGAATCGGCCAGCTGGACTGGAGGAGGGCCAGTCTTCGTGCCGGATGAAGTCGATTTCACGCGCCGCCAGCCAGTCTTGTGTGCTCTTCGCTCTATGAGCTGGCGCCGAATCTTGTTGGAATACCCAGTGCCTGTTATTGAACATGGTATGAGAAACAGGTTCCACAAGGTTCGTCAGGACTGTATTTTGATACACAACTGCATTCGTTTTTACACCTTTCTCACAAAAATGTACCTCTGTTAAGCCCCAATAAGAAACTCCCAACCATACCATGAGCGAGGATGGAAAATGACCTCGTTGGACACGCGGAATACGGTTGCTCGCTTCTTCACTACTGTGTGCGTACACCATATCATTTTGTTTGTTGTAGCTCTCTTCTACGGTAAAAATTTTTTCATCCGAAAAAAGAATTTCCCGATATTTTTTCCCCGCGTACCGCATCAACAAAGCGCAGCATCTCTTTAGTCTCAGGTCCATTAGACGAGCATTTAAACGATGTCCTGTTTTTCTTCGATATGCCCGAAGCCCTAAGTCTTCATTTAACACCCTTTTCATCGTGGTTCTGCTGAACCCCATCTGAAGGGCCAACAGTTTCTGCTTACGTTTGGAATTTCTTTGAATTCGCGCCTTCACAGCTTTTATCAGTGCTGGAGTCCTAACCGACCGAGGGCGACCACTTCTTGACCTGTCATCTACACTAGAGTCTTCATTGTATCGTTTGATGGTACGATAAACGAATCTTTTGGTTATATTCAAATTTTTCAGTATGTCAAAACAATGAATTGGCGCGTAACCGCAACGATGCAACGCAATAACTGCAACACCGTCTTCTTTAAGCGTCCACTCCATATTTAAAAATGAGTAAAATTCTAAAAAGTATACATTTTTATTTTCATGAACAATTGGAAATTCGAATTCAATAAACTTTTTTGTGGCCAGCATTCTAAAAGAAAAGTTTTTACTGTGTGACAATATTTATGACCTGACTAGGTATATCGTACGTGTAAAACCTTCAATGATCTCAGCAACGACATTGACATTGATCTATTTTTCTCCAGCATACCTGCAGTGAGAAGGCATATGAGTGACAACTTTAAAAATAAATCAAAGATTCTACATAATAACATAATTTTTGTTTCTTTCCAGTGTAATCAGAATGAGTGCAGATATATTAAAATGAATGAGACAAATATATTTAAAATTAGGTATACTTTAGATCAGCTTATTGTAACTACTATCACATCACTAACAGTGGAGACTTTTAAATGACTTTGTAATATTTAATTAAGTGCCTACATAGATTTAAATAGTTGATAGTCTTCCTAAAACCGAATAAATAAATATATATTTTTAGTATAAAACTATTCGGGCCTGTACTTACATTGAAAATATTTTAGGTAAACCAACTGAGGTTGGCTAATTTAATAGCTTCTTGTTTCGATTACTGTGGTATCGTAAGCTGTTTTACCGTTTTCTGGTCAATGATGTTTCTATACTGCTTTCGCTATTTTTTGCATAAAATATAATTTTTATTACATACTAGGTACATTGGTACAAAAGAAATGCCAATAACATTAAATTCGTAAATGCAATGTACTTAAAGTATAAAAAATTCGCATCGCCACTAAATACGTAGTTATTAAAATATTATAATTTATAACATTGCTTCAAGTTTGATTTACAAATAAGATTATTATTGAACGGTGCGGACAGAAACTCTATTTTTCCGAAACAGTGCTTTATTTCTCGACTTCAACTGTTCTGTATATTGAACGGAAATAAAAAAACTTAACAAAAAAGCATTCGAAAGTATTTTTTAATTTTTCTCGTTCGTAAATCTTTTGAGTAAATCAGGCTTTTAGCAGTTTAATTTTAGAAACACAAGTATCTTTTATCGACAAAAGAATGATGTTATAAAATCCCACAATATTATTGTTCGCATTGTTAAAACATTTTGCGCTCTTATGCTTCGTTTTTCTTTTTCGTCTTACCTTGAAGATATATCTTCAATATACCGGGAATGCCATTGATAGTACAGCGTGACTTCGAGACCAGGTCGTAATTAATGGACTGGATCCGGTTGAATGAGAGATCAGCTGTGCAGAGCGACGGCAGACCGTGGAAGTCTCTATCCAGCATCGTGATGTTGTTGTGGTGCGCGATCAGCTCCTCCAGGGAAGGCAAAAACGTCTGGAAATAACCAGACACTCATACATTAACCACTTAAAAAGACAGCTAGGTCTTATCGCTTCAGCATTAACTTAGAGCTAAAATTCGCGAAGGTCGCACGCTAGCTTTTTATAAAACAAAACAAACCTTTGAAGTCTCTTCCAAAGTTGCTATTCGGTTGTGTGACACGTCAAGCATTCTCAAGTCTTCCAGGCCGATCAGATCGTCGGGAGATATCTGCTGCAGAAGATTGTTGCTCAAGTTAAGCCGCAGTAGGCCTTGGAGTCCCATCAGCGCGCCTCCTAGACTTAAAATTAAATTGTGGTCGAGCCGTAACTCCAGAACACGCGTTTCTACATCTAGCAAGTTCTGAAAAGATGAAGCATTTTATTGTATCGCAGAGTATCTCTAATGAAGTCTACACAAAGTTTTAGTATAAATATATATCGATGTGCCGTTAATCAAGTGCTTACCTCCATATTTCCAGTAATGTGGCTGATTAAGTTATGTGATAGGTCTATGACGGACAACCGTTTCAAACCTTTAATTTCTTGCAGGGAAAACTCAGTCATGGCGTTATGAGTAAGGTTTAAATATCGCAAGGCTTTTAAACTTCTGAGTGAACCATTCAAAGATTTGAGCTGATTATAAGCTATATCCAGGTCCGCAAGTTTCTCCGCTTCTGTAAATTCATCCTCGGCCAACTGTAAATAGAAATGTTTGAAATATGACTTACTTACGTATTACGAACAAATACATGTAGGTATAGGTACATAGCAATTAGATACTTACAGATTCGATTTTATTGAATGATAGCCCTATTCTCATCAACCTCCTCGATTTTTGAAGCGCTCCTTCGAGTGACTTTATATTGTTGCCGTAGAAATATAGGGACTTTAACGAAGGCATTTGCTTGAGGTCCCTTGGCAGGCTGTGCAATTCATTGTGAGCTGCATGAATTAAGACGATCTTCTTGGCTCTCTGTAATTCAATATACGAGTTTAATTTCCTGAGGTGGAAAAAGTTCACCAAGCAAAGAAATATCTGTAGTAAAACTACTTACTATTGGCAATTCATTGTCGATGGACTTCAAATGGTTAGCATTGATAAAAATCCACTCTAGGTCGTCTAAATCTCTGAGAGCTCCATTCAGCGAGTTTAACTTATTGAGTCCAAGATGTACGTGTTTCAGCGCCTTTGGCACCGCGCCCTTTTCAATCTTTGATATCTGGTTGTCAGCTACCAGCAAGTGTTCTACTTCTTGTATATCCTATAAAGCAGTTAAACCTCTTATCAGTCATGTTAAAAAATATACTCTTCATGAAAACGTAGGTATACGTGAATGGACGCATTTAACCAATCTACATAGTAGGTATTCGAATAATTTATTTGTAGAAATAAAATAATGCATATATAAAGTAACTAGCTGCGCCCCGCGGATTCGCCCGCGTGGAGATTGATGTGTCGCAAGTAAGAAAAGTAGTCGGCTGCTCGGCTGCGCTGTATGATTATTTCCGAATCTATCATGATTCCGTATTTGCGATTGCACGTGTTCGACGATTTGTTCTCGTATTTCCCGTGGCAAACATGCCGTATAAAATATACCTACGAAACCCTAAAGAGGCATGCCCCATCACCGATTATTATAGAAACGACGACGGTGTATTGCACTATAACCTACGTCATTCACGTCTAAACTCTCTAATTTTTTTCGAACCATGAAATACAATTTTCCATATAAAGTTTAGAACTCTATTGCACACCCCCTAGTGGTAATTTTGTAAAAATAAAAAATACATAATTCATTATTTACTTTATAGTTTACTTAAACCGAGTTTTTAGTGAATCGAACCAAGAAATAAAATTTTCCATAAAAACTTTAGAACTCATTGGCATCCCTCACAGAAGTAGTTTAGAAAAGAAATGTTTTTTACTATTTATTTTGTAGTTTATTTGTACCGAGATTTTAGTGAATGAAAACATCATACCTAAGCACAAACTTTCACATTTCTAATATTATTAGGATTAGGATTTAAACCGAGTTAGGTCTCTCGTATGCGGCAGGCCATCTGGGTAGGTACCCCAGCTTTGCCAGTTATTCTGCCGCCAAGCAGTAGTGCGCAAGCATTACTGTGGTCCGGTTTGAAAGGCATTGTAGCCAGCAAAATTACTGGGCATATGAGACTTAATATATGATGTCTCCGGGTGCAGCGCTACGCTGTCATTTTAATGGTATTAATTTTGTTTGTTGTGGTCAGGCGTTGTGCTTGCCAACAGGCGAGCGGCGATTTTTTTTATATATTATTTATTACATTATTTTTTGTATTATATATTACATTATGTACAATATTATATTACATATTTGAGCCGAGTTATGAGTGAATGGAACTAAAATAAAAAGCATAGAAATTATAGAACTCCTGTGCACCCCTCCTAAAAATATACAGTTTATTTATACCGAGTTTTGAGTGAATCGAACAAAAATAAAATAAGTACATTTATTTATTTTATTTATTATTCAAATTCAAATTACAACTATCATCACAGGAATTTCTCAATTCAATAGTGTATGTCAACATTACAATTCATTTACATCTACAATAGTCAATTATATAATTACATTACATACAAACTTTAGAACTCCTCTGCACCCATCCTAAGGGTAGTCTTGAAAAAAAAATATGTGTTTTATTACTTATTTTAAAGTTTATTTGTACCAAGTTTTGATTGAATCTAACTAAAATAAAAAAATATCATATAAACTTTACCACACCCTTGCCAATTATTCTGTCGCATAGCAATAGTGCGCAAGCGTTACTATGTTTCAGTTTAAAGGACATTGTAGCCAGTCAAATTACTGGGCATATGAGACTTAATCTGATGCCTCTACGCTACTCAGTGCTTTTTATGGTATTCAGGTTCTGGGTGGCACTGCAATAATTTTTGTGCTAGCAAGTGCACAGGAGAGCGGCGAAAAAAAAAAATTTGGTATATTATATATTACATTATGTATTATATTATATATTAAATTTTATATTATACTACATAATACATTCTATATTATACTATATTAGGATTAGGATTTAAACCGAGTTTTGAGTGAATTGAACCAAGCAATAAAATTTTCCGTACAAAGTTTAGAACTTTATTGCACGCCCCCTAGGGTTAATATTGAAAAAATAATATACACATATTTGATTATTTATGTTAAAGTTTTTTTTTAGTAGTTTTGAAATGAATAAAACTAAAATAAAAAAAATAAATACAAACTTTAAAACGCCCTTACACTTTTTTTAGGGTTAGTTTCGAAAAAATAAAAAACACATGAATTAAAATTTATGTTAAAGTTTATTTGTTCTAAGTTGTGAGTGAATCGAACCACCGAATAAAATATACAGTGAAAAAACCTGAAAAAAAAGTTTATTTGTACCGAGTTTTGAGCGAATTGAACCAAATAATAAAAATTGTCCATACAACCTTTACCACCTTCTTTCACCCCTTTAGGTGTTTATTTAAAAAAATTAACATAGCCTATGTTTCAATTCAGTACTTAAACTAAAAAACTTTAAATAAGTCAAGTGACCATATAAAAAAATATCTTCAAATCTGACCGATGCAGCCTAGATGCAGCCTCGAAATTGAGTGCTTTCTTTGTAAATAAAATGTTTCATCACTATTGTCAATAAGGAAGGTTACGAAAAATGGTTTGCTGTCGTGAGGCTTTCACCAACTCGACTATCGAGCAGAGTGCTGCACTGTTCTAGCTTACGGCAAGAATAGGGTGCAAACCTAAAAAGCGATAATGATCCGTGAGCAAGGTGGATTTTATAAAGAACATTCATAGATCTTGGCGGAACTACCAGGACCGTGATCGTAAATATAATATAATATATAATATAATATAATATACAGCCACTAACTAACAAGAGTAAAGTGACTAAATAGATAAAAGAAGACTATAATAATTCATTTAAAGATATATAATATATATATAATATAATATAATCTACATAATAGAAAAATTAAGTAAATACCATGCATTAAAAACTGAAATAACCCGACTCTGGAATACACCAACCGAAGTAGTACCCATAGTAGTAGGAGCAACCGGTGTCATAGCAAAAAGCCTTCACAGATATTGCAGTAAACTAGATTCACACATTAACATTAGCATCATTCAGAAACAGGCAGCCATCCACACAGTCACCATTATCAGCAAAACGTTAGGAGATTCCGTATTTGTTAGTAGGGGAACTGAGCCACCCTTTCCCTGAGGGTCTCGGGGCGGGCGCTCAGTCCACCGAGCAATAGCTCGAGTAGAGGAAAACTTCACAAAATAATAATATAATATATATAATATAAATACAGACACAAAACAATTGCATGCGCTTTTTCGTACTCAAATATTTGCCCCATAGCAGGAAAAAATACCAGCAACCTCCGCTGTATATTATTATTATGAGAGCCAACCACTACATCACAGAGGCTGATATACTTAGACATAGATTTTTTTTTATTAAAATGAGGGTTTATTTTTACGGGAACGAATAAACTTACTTTGAAGTCATCCGCAGTGAGCTTAGAGATCTTGTTCCTGCAGAGGTCTAAGGTCTTCACGTGAGGCAGGTGCTGCAAAACGTGCCGCGGCATCTCGGTCAGCGAATTGTCCGCGAGACTGAAGTAGTCCACCAGGTCCAACTTCGCGAAGGCACTCGCCTTTAGCTCACTGGAAAACGACAGGAGACAATTCAGAATTGTATTATCATCCTACAGCTCACGGGAGTTAAGGAGGAACGGGGGAAACGGGTCTGCACAGTCACTGAACTGCCTCTTACTCTCTGCCTCAATACTTTCACTCTTCCTCTAGTTATATGTGCGCCAAATTCGACCACATCGTCGCTTAAATAAGGCGAGATATAAAAAACGGTAAGTAGGTATAATTGCATGAATTCAAACTAATTGTTTTCAGCTATATCATTTGTCAAGATAGGTCTCGACGTTGAAAATGGCGCCATCGTGGCGTTAATAAACGCTATCATGTTCAAACAGATACTTGTTTCACAAGGGAAGGCCGAGTACCCGAACTTTCCAAAATTATCATAACCATATACGAGTATAGGTATTATTTGGAAAATCTACCCCATACTCTACTTTACATTTTTTATATTTTATTTGTAAACGATATTAATTATAGATTATTCTAATAATATGAGAGAATCTTCTCTCTATATGAGAGAAGGCCCGAGTCCCAGCAGTGGGAACGTGATGGGCTGATGATGAATCTCTTTAGTAAATGTCGTTTACGAATTGAATAAATAATATATTTTCCAAAGGTGATTAATCAATCACTGATTAACATGTTGCCAATATATAAAATACATTTTATTTATTATAAAAAAAAAATGTAGGTATGTACGACGCGACGGCTAAGTCGTATGAAGGCACCTATAGATTTTAGTTATATTAATATATATAATATAGCTATATTAATTAACAGCAAAATTACAGCAAAATACGTGAAGTACCCAGGATTACAATGATGTTAAATTACATTTTAAGATTGCCATCAATGCGCGTAAGTTTGCCTTAGTTATTAAGTAGAACAGGTAAATAAATTGTTTATTATTATTAGATTCAAATTTAGAAAAAAATACCTCCTATAAAAATATAGGAAGTGAAATATATAATTAAAAAGAACGGTTTCTGTATACCTATATAAAAAGGTTTGATTTTTCCAAAGTGGTAAGCAGATTTTTTTACTAATTATAATCTGTTGCTAGAAATCCAAATAGAGCTTTCCATAAGTATAAAAGTTTTATATTCAGATGTACAGTCAGCGACAGAAGTAGCTGAACTTTTACAATCTTTCAATTGACAATAACACTGAAAATACACAAATCACATGCAGTTTTTTTTATTTTCCTATTCGCACAAGATATAAACAGACTTTTAAAATGAAACATTCATATAAATAAGCCAAATATTGAAGGTGTAGTCAATCAAATATTCACAAATGTTCAGCTACTTTTGTCGCTGACTGAACAAAAAAACAAAAATACTCCAAGAGCAGAACATACTACAGCCAACGACCGTACTTTCTTCCTCTCCCCCGCCCGCATTGGTGAGTCACGCCACCATAAGCGCTATTATCAACCTATCTCTATAAATAAATCTATCTATCTATATACCTACTTCTATATAAATAAAAGTTAAATGCTGTTCGTTGGTAAACGCATCACTTCAGATTGAGATCGGCTGGACTGATTTGGTATTTTTGTTTGTTTTCAACCGACTTCAAAAAAGGAGGAGGTGCTTAATTCGACGGTATGTTTTATTATATATAATATGTTTAAATTTTTTTTTATACATGATAGGCCTACTCTAGACCACCATCTCGCCTGATGTTAAGCGACGATGTGGCCGAAGATGGAGCACGTAAATCTAGAAGATACCTAATCACTCTGGCCTTGAAGATACCCAGATTGTAGCTATCAGGAAACAGAGTATATGTTTGTTACGCGATTACTCCGCCAATTATGAATTGATTTTGAAGATTCTTTTTTTGTTTGGTAGGTCATACCTACTTCAGAGGTGGAATATAAATTTTATCGAAATTGATTTAGTACCAACTTTTTGAAAAAATAAGAAATAAAGTTTAGTCTTGAAGTCGGTTCTTGTTTTAATTCCAAAAATTAATTATTATTGTTCGTATTAGAAATTTAAGGAAATTCGAGAAAAAGTGAAAGTGATTTTTTCTATTGGGTATTTGTATGAACAGGACAACGTCTATCGGCGGGTTAGCTACGAAAGTGTAAATCTTCATTACTTAACACGGTAGATAAACGTATACAAATACGCTCTGTTGACACTGGTCTCAGTGTATTTATTGGAGTAAAAATAAATGTCGACACGAATATTTATAACATATTTTATCTCTTTAATGTAACACGCCACTGATGTATCCAATAAGTAATATTATTGGAAGAGGATCGTAGACTTAGCGAAGGAGTTAAAATATATATACATATTTATTATTTATAATTACTCGGATCAAAGTGAAATAAAACATTCACTGACTCATTCATTCAACTCCTCATTAAATCTCTAGAAACGTAAAGACTATTACTATACTCTTGCACTTTTTGACATACATTATTTGTATTCTTAACTTCTAGGCGCAGTTTAACTAAAATGTATTTCGTAATTTATGGACGTGAGTTGTTTAATAGGTGAACGACTTGCTCGCCTCATCACTCAGATGTATAAAACTTCGGAACGGCGGAAATTATGTATAGTAGGTATAATGGAAGAGATTACGCTAATTATATTCCTAACTAGCAAAGCTGACAAAGCATGCATATAAAAACTAGTTCAGTAGAAACATTGCTATACCACAAACCACCTACAGTTCAGTAGCGGTGACTGCTTCCTCACTGCAAACGAAAAGGTAACTGAAATCCTAAAGAACCCAAAACTATTGTTGATACATAAAATGATGTGCTACATGATTAAAGTATATATACTAAAGAGGAAATAATGGTATAGGAAAAGGACGTGATCTGGATAGTAGCGGGACAGTGAAGGGATAGGACGGGGACGGGATCGGGGTAGGAGCGGAGCGAGAGCAAGAGCGGGATTAGGGTGGGATGGAAAATTGTCGGGAACAGGTTAGATTACTTCACTACGCGTAGGTACGAAGTCGCGGGCAGGGTAGGGTAGTGTTTTAATAATTATATAGTTTTGAGAATTCGTAAGTCAGTGGTCAGCAGTATTCGGTTTTAAATTAAATGCCTAATCACAGAATACCTATAACCTAATCAGGCTTTTCGTATCTTAGCAAGCAAAAAACCAAACGGGTCAAAAATTATTGCACTGCGGCTGCCGCTCGCTTCTACCTGTAGCCTGTAGCGTCTACGACGCTGCGCCGCCGCCGCCGCCGGCCGGCCCGCCCGTCGCATTTCTACTACAGGACAAGTAGATAATAATAGTCCTACCGCGGCGCGGCGTAGAGCCTAGGTAGAGCGCGCTCTACCTAGGCTCTACCCGCGCCGCGGCCGGCTGGCATCGGCGCGGCAGTCCGACGGCCACGCTCACGAGACGTCATAATCTTCTTTTCTTCCTCTCATTCAGCTGTAAGATAATTCCCTGGTTTTCTCGTTGCGTTCTTAGAACTCTTACGAATACGACAAATTGTGTGGGTTTTATTGTGGGTTTTTATTTTGTTCGAAAGGACCTTTGTAACTTACACTTTTGTTAACTTTAATTCTTACAGCATAAAGCTCCCGGGTCAAGTTTCGCAACAAGCAACAAACAATGCAATTTTTACTATAGGTATATAGCGCCCTTTGTCTCCTAAGCTGGCATGAACACTTTCTGACGCACTCGTGAAGTCCGTCGCGTCGTTTAATAAAAGCTTTTTTTCATGGAGTCCTGTTACATGTTGATAAATATTTCAATTGTACGACATCGACAAGACAGAAAAAAAAATATTTTGTATATTGGCATCGGCATCGTCATACAATATTAAAAAACGTAATATCCACACCTGGAATATCAGAGGTAGGTAGACCAGTATCGTATCAACGAGTAACTAATAGGTAGATGCATCAGACGGAATGCAACGCCGTCATGTCAGTGATATCTGAATGATGGCCTCTACTGACCTGATTGCCATTACTGCATGTTTACATGAACGTATCTCTCTCCGTTCCGTGCACATACGGTGTACTAAGTGCACTCCCAATACTCGCATCATTTTGGTTCTTAGGGCATCGACATGAGAGTCGAAGGGCCACTCATCACCCCAATAGTATACATACTAGTTGTTATGCACTTGTCGCATTAATAAATAATCAATAATTTCCTCTCTCTACTGCATTGCATTGATTACGCTCGTGTACATTAAGAGATAGGAAGATTATTGTTTCTTCGCAGCTGAGTTATGTAAATATACTTGTGTACACACTGCTTAGTACCTAGGTAATTAAATACTTAGAAAACAAGGAAATAATGAGCTCATAAATAAATTTCACAGTTAACTCGAGAGCGATATCGCTGAATTATATTATCTAAGTTGAACGTTAAAAAACGATTTCTATTGCAATGTCATTGATGCAGGACGTAGGCTTATTTGCGCCACCGAAAAGTCGTGGTTGAACTTTTTTTTTGCGTCCCGATTATAATACGCCATTTTACATAGGCGCCAGAGCCTAAAACAATAGCTTGCACGTCTCAAATGTGTTATACGGAACCTCGTAGTAGGTATATTATAAAACATTTTCATCCCCCCATCTCGGAAAGAGTATTTTTGCTCTTCGATATCTGAGTGCAAAAGTCGTTTTTATCCGCTAGAGGATAAAGTAAATTTGAATTTAGAACGTCGTGTGCACTAAGTTTGTGAATTCGAAACATTATGAAACCTATTTACTTCTACCTCCATGGTGCCGAATTCATCATACAACTTTTTTAAATTTGTTAAAAACTCAGACTCGGAACCTCCTTGGTGTACTTTTTTTTTATTTGCTTTGCGCGCGCAAAGTATCTTGTGATTGTAGATGATCTTTTTGCATTTAGTAATTTCCTCGCTGAGGTGGGATGAAAAGTTACGTGTTGCACTCGAGTGCAAAGATTTTTCACCTCGTGCTCTTTTGATTCCCTCGCTAACGCTCAGGATTCTAATTTTTGAATCACTCGCTGTGCTCGTGATTCAATTTTAGAATCCTTCGCTTGCTCGGTCATCAAAATTGAGCACGCGGTTAAAAAACAACTTTGCACTCTTGTATAACAAATAACTATTCCTAAGAATCTTTATAAAACGTAGTAAAATTCAAGACATTTGAACTTCATCTGAACATTTAATTATCAAGTTCAATAAAGTAAACATTGAACACATTTAACACTGAAAAATGTATACTTACATTACAGATAGATACTTATAGTGCACGTCGTGACACCGACCTAAAGTTCAACATCAAGAGCAAAAAGTGAGCAAGTTGATAGAGGCGAGCTCTCTGAGTATTCGATATTTATGTTCCTTTGAGTCAACGCGACGGTGACGATTCCAGATCAAAGCGTTTATCAATTTTTGGGTTCAGGAATCTGATGAACAATTTCAGCTAATTTAAAATAATGAAATACGTCAGGCCAACTATACCCTGAAATCTTCAATTGTTAGAATATCCTGTCATGTTAAGCATTTTTTTCCTCGGACTATTTGTACGTCTCGCGCAGGGACTACATATCAGTCCTAAATATATAAATAAATTAACACAACTTTGTTTGCAGCTTAAAGCCACATTATAATAAGTAAATAAGTAAGTGAACAATTTAGTTGCGCACGCGGAGATGCCATGCGCGGGCGCATGAGCCGCTTCCTAGTATATGCAACATTGCAGTTGTAGTGCATGTGAGTAGTGGCCACTAGTGGCAGTTAAGTAAACACAAATGTGAGGGGTCAACGTTCCGGGGTTATCAGTGCAGGGCGGCGCCAAACGGTCGCATGGTCGCCGCCGCCGCCAGAGGGCCCGTTGGCGCCCTGCGCTGCTCATAACAATGTTGCACGGACTACAACTACATACGCATAACTACGCTTAATTACATAGTAAAAGTAAAAATATTGAACTATCAATTCATCACAAACTTTTCAGGCTGGACATAGTACCTGTATAGGTGCAGGTAACTATCAAAGTAATCTATCTAAGTGTCTATGACCACAGACAGCCTTTGATAATTCTAAAATGTAGAACAATAGGCGCCCACTTTTACACACAATAAACGTCACATATTCAGACGAAAAAGTAGTTTTAGTTTGGTTAGTCTAGACTAGAACTACGCTTTCCTGTATCGGTTCACGTGGCATGAGTAGAAAGTGCTCCGGAGCCGTATCTAGAAAAACATCAGCGTAACAAGGATTTACCCGACCACTTGTTGATACGAAACAATTTTTGGGATGTTTTCCGGCGGCGTGTCACTTCGCGGCGTCACGTCGCGTCGCGGGATTTCTTTAGAAACATTCTACAATAATAATCAGAGACGAGCGGAAATTCCCATTTGTACAATCTATCACATGATTTTAAAAACAGATGTGACTACTTTGTATAGGCAAGTATAAAATTAATATTTACTTAGTAATTAGGTACGTTATTTTACATTTGAGAGAAACTTTGAGGTGCACAACATTCTGGTACTATTTTTATTTTAGCACTTCTGGAAATGTCTAGAATCACTCAACAGTGCAGCCCAGAGCTTGTATCAATCCCATCAGAGAAAGAGGATCAGACAAAAGAGACTGCAATAAAATACAAAAGCATTTTAAATAATACTATTTCTAAAATATTGTCAAAGACTTTGGTCGCGTTCGTTGTCAATATTGGTACCCACGGAAACCGGTAAACCTAAATTGTATTAAATGATAAACAAATAAAATTTTAATTCAATGACTATAAATATTTAACAAATAACTGTATTGGTATCAGAACTTTACGGATTGCTGAACAAATTTACCTTAGTCTATTGGACTTCAACTACATATGCCTTAATTGGCTGTTTGACAATAAATATAAACTCGTCTGATCTCACAAAACTTCTCGAGGGGAACATGGTGGTAATTTAATGAACTTACCTTTAAGGGAAATGGTATACTAGGACTATTTATATTGTTAGCAGCTAACTGTACAAGCAAAGGCATAAGACGTAGCAGAACTACCAGAGTTCTTTATGCTCTGTAGTTATATATAGTTATATTAGGGGAAGCTTTCATAATAGGTAACCGTTTTCGTTTTGTTTGCGGCAAGTTTTTAAAAATAAACCTGGTGTATGGATTAAATTAACTATTATTAGGTAGATACTGCCTGCACTCATAAAAATAACTCTAATTATGAAAATAGATAGTGGGTACATAAGTTATTACGACGCTATGCGTTATCTTATTTTTCTTATTTTTTATGAAAAATAAGGATACATATAAAATAAGATACATTAAATTTGTTTTGTGGTTTAATGTTCTGGATACTTTATCTGAGGGTTTAGTCGACGACGCGACGTGACGCCTAACTTTCACATCAATGGTCAGTGTAGTGTAGTGACATTTACCGTGACGTCCGACAAAAAGCCTACGCCTGCTTCTACGCGTATCTACCTACGCAGAAGTCAGATAGGTAAGTACTGTGATTTATATAAATTCTAATACGTATTATATGTTTTGACTGGATTTAGAGGAACAATAGATACCTATCTACCTACTAAACAATATAAACTCGTTAGTTTAAAATTAAGTTTCAACTTTCATATATTTGGCTATATTGAAATGGACTGTCGATCGACACCAACACAAGTGATTCGAATAGCTAAGTATCTATTTCCACAAAATAGATAAACTAATCTATGGCTCGGATGAGGATGCCAGTTTAAATTACTTCAGGCTGTAAGCTCTTAAAGCAACATATCCCTACACTTTCTTTTGAAACCGTTAATAAAACTTATCTGTGCCTCTCTGTGCATTGTCTTTTAAAATGTTTTCAATTGAACTCCTGACAGGCGAATACATTTAACTCATTAGCTACAAGAGTAAAATTCTTTAAAATGATAGAAAAGATAATAAAAGTTCAACATTATAAACTGCTTATGAAGGTGTCGTTATTTTTCCGCTGTAAACACGAACAGTAGCGCTCATAGCGTAGCTCGCCTAGCGGTCACAACTTGGATAGGTGACCGTTTGTGTGGTATTTACATCGGAGCGCTACCGTGTTCCGAAGTGAACGTTTTGCCGTTGGTCCCTGTTGTTGTCTTAGTATACCAGTCGTTAGGCCACGTCGGAGGCCTTCGACGAGGGCGATACGCAAATACCGGTGTCTTGGACGGCAGCGTGCGTGTTGGCCAGTGATCCCCCCTGGGAACTTCAAGCGGAGATCCTCGCCGAAGTGTATTACTTTGTGGCGGTGAGGAGATCCCGGGGAGAACCCCCAGCGTGGGAGGAGGTCACACGCATGTGGTGGTAGGCATGGGCTGCACTGTTGCGGCGGTGGACGGAGGACCTGGCTCCACCGGTCCCTGGTCAGTGGATGACGGAGGCCATCCCCCGGTCCTTCGGAGGTGGGTGAGGTGGCGATTCGGGTCAGTGGCCTTCAGACTGGTGCAGGTGCTTTCCGGACACGGATGTTTCGAAAAGTACCTGCACCCGATAGTAAGACGGGAGGCGGCCTGCCATGACCATGCCAATTAGACTCACATTATGCTAATTAAACCACCAGGGGGCGCTCTCTTGGGTTAAATAATGTTATTTATTTAAAACAACATTCCCTAACCTATTAATTACTTGTGTTATGTAATGCATCATGGAAACTATTGCCGATCCTGAACAGGGAATAAAAATAATCTGTAATGAATGGGAGGAAATATGTGAATATAAGAGGACTATGTTGTAGACGAAATACATTGTATAGGTATTCAATGAAAACTGTATATTTCTAAAAATTCTGTCAACTGGTCAATGAAAGTTACCTAGAGTCTTAGAGAATTGGTGTTCGAGAAGACTAGGTAAATCTTTTTAATAACTGTTTTAAAGGTAAAACAATGTGGTTTTGCAATCTGAAAGGCAGTACCTAGGCTTATTTGGGCTTCGGCCAAAGTCCAAGAGAGCAATGAGTGCTGGGCCAGTCCCGTCCAGTACACACTCGCACTCACACCCGGCCACTCGAACGATTCATAATTGTCGTTGTCGTTTGGGCCAAAGGGTAATTAAATTACAAGACGGGACCAGCAAATGGAATTAAATGAACAGCGCTAGCTGCGGCCAAGGACCGGTGCTGGATTGTACACTACTCGCATAATGTACCTAATATGTGTCAACCCGTCACCATCGATGCAAAGTTCGACTAGTAATAACTGTAATCTAAACTAATATTATAAAGAGGAAAGATTTGATTGTTTGTTTGCATTGAATAGGCTCCGAAACTACTGAACCGATTTGAAAAATTCTTTCACTGTTAGGAAGCTACACTATCTCCGGGTGACATAGGCTATATTATATTTTAAAAGAGATTCTTACTTAAACTCCAATAATGTAACCCAAGGTGTAAAAAAATACCTAAAATATTCTTTACATCGCGTGCGCTGCTTTATTCTATTGATGATAGAATAAAACGACTTTGCGGAACACATCATTATTTACAAAAAGTGTCGCGACAGCATATGTCTAACTATTATAGTTATGCCACAATAAGTGTTCTTTTATTTTAAAATTTTAATTGAAATGCCAGCGCTAGAAAAGGTTCTTTATTTGTATCTTGGTATTACTCCTTATCGAAAGAAATTACTTCATATTCAAAACTGCTTCAATATCTTTATATAACTTTTTGAATTATCCAATTCGGACATTCCATTCGAAAGATATCGCGAGTTTAAAAATGTAGGTAAGTATTAGAAAAAAGTTGCCTGGTAGCCGCTCACCCTGCTCGGCTAGCTAGGCAGCACCTTATGCAGTGTAGGCGTCACTGGGGTACGGGCCGTACGGGAGGGAGATGTGTGTGTATTCTAATTTTTAATTTTGAAATTTTTGTTAAATACCCGTGCGAAGCCGGGGCGGGCTGCTAGTAAGTAAATAAACCAGTAGCCAAACATTATGATTGACTAGTCAATATTCAAATTGGATAGAACTTCGTTAATATTGACCGCTCTCGCTACTAGGTTGTCTTAAATCTAAGGTAGGTATAAATATTAATAAGGCTTACAGCGACCGGTACTTAGCTTAATACAATGTAAGCAGTCCAGCCTTGGTCAAAAAGATATACTAACATCTGCCTGAACGAGAATGAAATTTATTGACGGCGTCAATTTCAACGTCGCGGTGATTTCGAGATTTAGTTTGACCAATAATATTGCAAGAAACGATGAAATCCGACTGAGTCAGTGTTATACTAACCAACTAATATTATAAAATGAGGAAGTGTGTATGGATGGTTTGTTAGGTACTCCATCACGCAAAAACTAGATCGGGTTTTGATGAAATTTTATGTGGGATTTTTACCTCCTAGAAAAGGACATAAACTACTTTTCATCCCGGGAAACCGCGGGTTATCGCGGGGAATCGTGGGGCGCAGCTAGTACCACTATATACTGAGCGGCAGTGACTGTAGCGAGGAAAAATAATCACTCAAATACTCAAATACTACACTAAATCTCACCAATAAGACTATTCAAACTCCTTCGAAAACAAAAGCTAATTTATGCCTCTCTAGTTCTTATATCCTACGTCCACGCAGATACGTAGACAGCCAGCCTAGAAATTTTGCACTGCCCAATTTTCCGAATAAATAATAATTAACATTAGACATTAGCCAATTTCAATTGAGGCGAACGTTATGATTTTCCTCGTGAAACGAGATACAAGATTATTGTTATTATTAATTATTTATCTAAGCTAAAGAAAGAAGACAAGAAATTAAATCATAGGCATATTATATATCGCAGATACGAAAAAAAAATGAATAATTTTATCTGAAAAAATTGACCGTGGAAAACAAGAGAATGCTTCAAAAACATTCTGAATTAATAATTACAGTTATCTGACGAACCATAAAACAGTAAAACAATAGAGAAACCAATTAAGTAACAAAAAATATATAAATGCATACTGTACGTGTCACCTTGCCCTCGAGCAAAAGTTCGCAAAAGTGTTGCTTCATTGAGCTTCCAGTGCGATCGCGTTCCTGTGCAGTAACTTTAAAAATATTTGTGTGAACAAACAAGCTTATGATATGTAAAGTTCTTTAATAAGAAACACGTGCAAAATGCTGTAATGCAATAGAAATAAAAGTTCTACCAGTTCAGTGATATGAGAAAATCGGAAAACCGATCGATAGGCACCGTGGATTACATTATGTATAGGTATACCTTTGGAAATCATCGAGAAAGAATGAAGAAACATCTAAATAAAGAATATGTTTCAGTAAGGTGTTTTTTTTTGGTAAAAACGTAACAATTGCTAAAATTAAAAAGCTATTGAGATCATATTTATTTAAAATTCTATCCTACTAATAATAACTTAACTAATATTATTAAGGCGAAAGTTTTGGAGGAGGGTTGGATGGATGGATGAATGTTTGTTACTCAATCTACTAGGGCAACTGCATACGTTTTTATAATAATATATTCCAAAATGTATAACGGAGCTCACAGAAAGTAAATTCAAATTACGCGTTAAGAATGTTCTAATGAGAAAAGCATACTATACTGTTCGTAACTACATAGAAGACAAAGAAAGATGCTTGGATCATTCTGCTTCTGCAAAGTAGCCAGCCAACTGGTACATAAGAATCATAACATTGTAGAAACATAAAAAAATGTAACTAAATCTCTAAAAAAGAAGCCCCTCAAAAAAAAAGTTTCTTGCCGTATCTTCTGAGTAGTGGTTCTTTTTCCGAACGTCAAATTATCACAATGACTCTACGTCATTTTGATAATTTGACGTTCATAAGTGCGTCTGTGATGCCAAAATGATCAAAGAGATTTTGACTTGACTTGAATCACGCAAAAAGTACTGAATGGATTTTGATGAAATTTGGTGTGTAGGTTTTTTAGGTCCTAAAAAAAGACATAGGCAGGGCGCAGCAATAGCTAGTAGTTCATGAATGAGGTAAAGAAATAGCTAAGACCTACATAACAATAAGCGATAATAGAAATAGAGGAAGGCCTTTTACCTAAAAAAAACTGTAATAAAAATTACGCTCTAATTCAACAAAGACCTTTTCCTTTGCAGTTTAGATAGGAAACTTCGGAAGTTGTTTTTAAATAAAGGTACATTCTACCTGATATACCTAACTTCTAAAAACAATTAACAAACTTATTTGGCTATTTTTTTTAGCAAATTGATAAATGCGGTGTTCTTTTTCTTTTCGAATTTGCCATTATACTCGTACTTGCATTGTATGCGATTCTTTCATCACCGTAACTTATCTGGCTAGAGATAGAACAAATTGTTGTTAGAAATCCATCTATTTTCCAAGAGTATAAAAATACTATTTCTGGAAGATTTGAAAAAATCGTTTTTTTTTCTCCAGAAATTCGATAAAATGGCCAATAAAATATTTCTAATCGTAAAAAGAACCAATACCCAGAAGAAACCACAAGAAAATGAGGGGCATTTTTTAAAGCTTTTGTTACAGTTTGTTGGTTTTCTACATAATATGGTTTCTTATGTGCTAGCTGGCAACTTGGCAGAAGTGAACTGTTCCCATGTCATTTAAATATTTACCATATAACAAGGTAGGTAGAATTATTTTTGTATATATATTACACGAAATTTCAATTTATTTTCTGTGAGGTTCGTTATACATTTTGGAATGATATTAGGAATAACAAGATTTTTTAATTAGCTGGACTTTCATCAAATACAGCTAAGAGCCATCTCATTTAAACTAGCTTTCATTGATAAAACCCGCATTGCAATCGGTCCAGCTTATGGAAGATACGAAGCCACAGACAGACAATCATCACACATATAAAAGCTCTCTTTTTTGGTCAGGGTCAAAAAAACATACAATTGCACAAGAAGGACTTATGCTTTTATTAGTTTTGTGCTAAACCTAGGTACAACTATTCTATCCCTCGTATTTTTGTTATGATGCTCGAATCTTTTCAAAAACACATATTCTCCTGCCACTCTTCTCCTCTCACCGTCCTCTCACTCCTATCGTGCAACTTGGTAACTTTTTAGGTATACTAGAGAAGTGGTAAAGCGATGATAAATAGGTGCAGAATTTTCAGCGTATTTTCGCCTACTGTAATTCCTTTTTAAAATGATGCAATAAAGAGTTTCCTATTCTAATTGGATTGGATTGTATATTTAGAACTTCGTGTTATATATTTGTATGTATGCTAGTCTGTATGGTAGGTTATATTCTATGGGCCTCTGTTAATTTCACTTTGTTGTACTTTAATATTGCTTGAAATAAAGAGTTGATTAATACTAATAAAATTGTGTTGTGGAACTTCGTATGTAAAAAATAGTTTTGACATCTATTAAGATACGGAATGTTTACGCACGTAAGCACGTAACACGTCAGATTTATCTACACAAAAATGGTAAAGATCCCAGCTTCTCTAGACATCATGTAGCAAATGAAAAAATATTATATCTAGCATAGTTACCTCACATAAGTACCGGCGCTACCTATGTATGTACGTAGGTAAGTAATTAATATGTTGCAAGCGAACATAGCAAATTTAATTCTCATGTTAACAAATAATTCGACATACAAACAACATAAAAAGACGCAAAGTGTATAAATTCGTATTAATCGTATGTATTCGTATTGACGCACAATATATAAAAGCTTATAGATATTATTCGTATGTTTATATATAATTTGGTATTTTGTACTTTTTAAGCATTTCAACGGATAGGTAACAAGTAGTGTCTAATCTATTAGCAGTGCGCAACTGGAGATGTTGATATTTTGACCATTGATGCTGTTATCGCTGCCAGTCAATGATATTATTTAAAAGCAGCTGTTTTGTTTACAGTACAAATTACGAAATTATTACTCACTGAGCAAGCAAATGTAGACCTTAAAACCTAACGAAGAATCATATGACTTCAACCAATTTATGTAAGAAAAGTACTATAACCGCAGTATAAAGTTAATTTTTTCGAACGTTTGGCACATCATACCTCATTTGTGGGCTTTTTAATTGGTAAAATACATATATATTTGTAAAGACAAGAATACTTTAAACTAAAATAAACAAGTGGTTGGTAATTTGTTAGTTTACCATTAATGGGCAAATACAGTAAATGCGACAAGACCAGTGTGATATCATTCAATTTTACTGCTTTAGAAGCGACCTCAGATAACCCGAGCAAACTACCGACCGTCATCTCCTAGATGGCATCCCGCCACGAGCTGTACTTGTATTTCACAAAATAAAATTGTGTGTAACAAGTAACTATTCTTTTGTCGTAATTTCGTGAATACAACAATATAAAGCTCAATTCAGGCTAGAGCGTGTGCAACACTTTTAAGAAGATAAACGTCAATTATGCCGCTGAAGCCACGGACTCTTGAAACACATTTCATAGTAGTTAAAGAGCCTAGCGGTTCAATAATGTTCTGTAATAATTTCATAAGTCACAAAAAGAATACAATTATTTCAGATGACTCATGTTACAATACTTTTATACCTACAAAGAGTGGGAATCCCGATATAAAAGTCATTAGGTAATTAAAGAGACTCGAAGATCTCCGAAGACCAATTGAATGGTCAATAAGAGTCGACACAAGGGTCACGGGCAGCCTAATTGTTGTCTTGTGAGAAAGAAATCACTAAAAAGTGCCAAAGCTTGCATAATGTTCATTAGTTGTTCAACTTATATACACGTCTTTCTTGTTTTACTTACATTATTGATAGTAGGAGTTAGTATGAAACTGATAGGCAGTATTTCAGTAGCAAGCCCGTTCTAAGAAGGGGAAATTTACTGGGTGTCGGTAGTGATCGTTTTATTTCTGCAATCCAAGTGAGGACAAACAACACAGCCTTGTTTTGTTATGAGCAAGAGTGGAAGGCGCTTGCTCGCAGCAGGCAGCGGCCACCAGCGCCAGGGAGCCGCCCACTGCGCAGATAACGAGCGATCCTCATCTGAGAGCGCTCCCTTATCACGACGCCGCCGCCGTTGTTTTCTCATTCCACTTATACATTGTTTTTATGTAAATAATTACATTGATTATGGTCGTTATAGCAAATGTCATATTCCATCACAACAAAGAGCTTGCACGTTTTATGCTAATGAACGGCGGGTTTGCGCAGGCGCACGTCAGAACCGCACAGCAGAGGAGCGCACCGAGAGAAAGCTTAGAGTAAGTAACTTCTCAATCGACTTGCCTTAAGTTGTCGAAGTTCAGTTTAAGTCTAGTGATAGAGAGGCCGAGTTCGCGGAAGCTGTGGTCTGCGAAGTCTGGTAGCTGCGAGTAGGAGATGTCGAGGCCAATCTTGGTCTCCGGGCTGAACTTGTCGGTGAGAGCTCTCGCGATCTCCTCGTAGGCATTGATCCTCTGGCAGACGACTAGAATCGCTCCGGTGCCGGTGTCCTCACGCCGGCAGGTGCAGGGCGAGATCTCTCTCCGCATGGCGCAATGCAGGCTGGCTCCGACGCCGAGCTGGCCGGCCAGAACGCACAGCAGCGCGGCGGCGATGGCAAGCGCGTGCTTTTGCGCGATCATCGTGCGTGCCGTACGGGGCTGGTCGCGCTACTGGCTCGCACTCGGCCGTGAGCGCCCTGCCAATGCCGCCACCGAGCCGCGGCGCACGCGCATCCGTCACCGCCGCGCCGTTCCGCCGCCGCCGCCACCACCGCGCGCCGCCCCGCATCCGCCTCAACCATCATCCACCCGCGTAGTAGGTACAAGCGATGCACTTTTCGCCAACGCCAATGGGTGCGCTTCCGTCTTAGGTGCCCCACATCAGCCAATCACGCCTGAATTTAAATCTCAATTGGTACAAACCCATTATATTACAAACATAAAAAATAAACCCAATTCAGGTTTCGCATCCCTCTTAAAAGAGAACAGTATAAAACTAAAAATTCCATTAAAAATTTCAGCTGGATAATATTTATATGTAGTACCTGCTAAGTACTTGACACCAAATTGACATCACAGATCACTATAATGTAGCTAATTGACATACCTATAATTTGTGAAAACTGCATGTTCATACACTACGTAATATACCTATACGGAGGTCCTAAGTATCCTCAGTTGCAGCTAATAATAGATGTCCCGTGTGGACAATTTTAACTATGATCTATAAAGTATTCATATCGAACGGGATAAGTATCGACTATAAGGAATGCGACTGTAGGTATGGATATGACCTTATCATTAGGCCAAGTTTGTGAGATAAAGATGAACTCACTTATCTCAGATATTTCATATGCTCGTATTAGACTTTCATCCTACACTTATCCATGACATTTAAACATAATATATTTCAATATATAAATGATTTTTACAGACTATAGTAACCTATGGCTTGCCTGCGTGGATTGCCATGGTAAATGGTCATGCGCATGCATGACCATTGACCATGGCAATTCATTTCTGGCATTGCATAATGCCAGAAATAAAAAGGCACCAAGTAGGGGAAAATAATTTCATGCTTGCACGATTTCTCGTGCGTAGGTCTCTCGTAATAAGCGGGAGGCCGTCTGGGTAGGTACCACCGCTTTGCCAGTTTTTCTGCCGCCAAGGGCTAGTGCACAAACATTACTCTATTCCGGTTTGAAGGGCGAAAAGTGCTTGAGGGTGGCGCAAAATTTTGAGGCGTTAAGTGTGGCTAACTTTTATGTTAGCAACAGTTAAACAACAGTTTAACAGTTAAATAGTTTAAGAAACCGTAGATAAATTTGAAAGTATATTATAAGTATAAAATAGCCCATGTTCCTAGGTAAATAGGGATTTACTCGAGCGTTGTGGGGACCTATTTGATTTTCTAGATTAGTTGATAGGAAGAATATATAATGTTTCCCCTTTCAGTCTAGAAAAAAACATTTACATGGACACACTTAAGCGTGTCAGATATTGATAGTTTCGAATTTTAGATGGTCCAACGTGTTTCTGATATGGAAGATATATTCATCTGCCGACTTGCGTAGTTGGGGTGGCCATCCGGAAGGGTATAAAATAGAAAAAAAAAAATTCAGCGCGTCAAATATTCGGAGGGGATGTTAAGGGAACCCTTAAAATGCTCCCATTCAAAAGACTGACGATTCGGAAGTGACGCAAACTTGTAGCCAATTTTTGAAAATGCAAAAAAATCGCCATATTGAAATACTTGAGCGTGGCTGATTATTATACCGAAGGTTCAGCTTGAGGTCCCAGTTATGGTAGCCAAAAATCTGACGATTATTTTGAGAGGTAATATAAATCAGACAAAAAAATATCTAGTGTTTTATGATGCTTTTCTTCTCAATATCCATAAAATGTGACGAATAAAATCGAAAAGTGAAAGGAAGAGGGGCTCGAGGGGACTATATACATATATCTTTACTCCAGCTGCACGCTCTCATCTTCCTAGAAGATTATTATTCTTTTACGCAGCTTTGTTACCCTCCCACTCCCTTACCTTACGCTCTATTTGTCATATTTTCTAAATGCACTTTTTTAGCTCGTAATTAACCTACGTTACCTTAATCTGACGCGCTTTAGTATTTCTGACCATTGATTTTTTTTTTACTAATCTGATGGACTACCCTAGACGCACGGTCCTATATAAAAGGCTTATATATGGTAGAGGTACTAAGCAGGTTTTTTTTATATATGTGACTAATAGGCTAACAAGCAGACGGCCCGCCTACCGTCGCTACCGTAGCCGTTACCGTCGCCATCGGATGCAAGGTATCCTCCCTTATGACACTTATACACTGAAAATAGTTAATAGTACTAACTTATGTTCATCTGCCGCGCTTGAGTACATCCCAAAATTCCCTCTTGGGCTCCCCTACCCACCACATTATTCGATATTTGAAAAAAGGTACAGTAAACCAGAAAATCGAAATTTGTCGAAAAAATATTTTTATATACATATTTTGTATGAAATTCAATACATATGAATGATTCCTCCAAACTGTGTTTCAAAATCAGACCGATCGCAATAAATAAAATTAAAAAAGCTTATTCATGTTTATGCTGCTGACTACACCTTAAAAAAACTACTTAACTATGATATATTTCATATTTTCAATGTCTGCGCACAACTGTAAAACTTTAACAGGACGGGTACGGGAACAGAACCCTTGATACCTCATAACTTTGCGCCACCCATTATAGATAAAAAAGCACTTTTTCGTATAGAAATTACAAAAACAAATAAACAACAACACTTAAGTTACTACAGAGAATAATTAATTATCAATACAAAAATGTATAGTATATTAATATACCATCAATACATTAATAAGTGCAAATTTATGACCATAAAATATGTTACAAATCACAATAATATATATTAAAATTGTATAATATAAAACAAGACAAGGAGGTCAGTTAATTTCCTCCTCTTTGATTTAAAATAACAAACACTTACATATTTATGCGGCACAACGACAAATTATAAAATAAAACAATCAGAATTTTACAGTAATTTATACGATAGAAATTAACACATAGTAGTGTGAAGGCGTTACTTTAGTATAATGACGGTCAGCGCCTGATGAATGCAAGACACGACTGAATTTTAATTTCCATTTTGAACATTCCGAAAACGAAGCAAATCCGGTATTGGTTCGAGTTATGTAGAACTATTCATAAAATATTTATGATTGGAGCTTTGTTACCTCAAGTCAAATACTCTAGGTAGAGTATTGCTACGTCATTTGCTCATTGTCCTTTAAACCACGTACAGAGGATCCGCTTCTTATCGGATGTTGAACAAGTTTTCCGAAATATATAAGAAAGGTCATATATCTATGGGTTTTAATAATTTATGACCAGTGGCTGTATGGTTCTTAATTATTTCCTCGAGTCAAATACTCTGGGTAGAGTATTGCTACGTCATTTGCTCATTATCTTTTGAACCACATACAGAGGATCCGCTTCTTATCGGATGTCGAACAAGTCTTACGAAATATAAAGCAGAAAGGTCTATCTATGGGTTTTAATAATTTATGACCAGTGGCTTTATGGTTTTTAATTATTAGGCATTTCTAAAGTTATTTGTGTGGAGATAGTTTTCCCACGACATTTAATAATTCAGACAATCGATATTTATGATAAAGGATAATGATCCGCTCACCTACGCGGGTCACGACTCTGCCGCCCCTGCGTTTTATCATTAGATACTTTTTCTAATACCCTCTCATACGTCCCCATTCATACCCGAGACGGCTATGTCTAAACTAAGCATAGTCCCTGAATTAAACAATCGAATAAACTTAGCTATTCATAAAAGTTTCGTAAATTGATGTTTATTCAAGTACTCACCTGTAATAATATAGCTAAATTACAGAATAAACGTTTTTTTTATTAAAATAGATCTTATAGGTAGTCATTAGTAACTCACTCAAATGTTTTAATTATTAAATTTAACCTAATTAAAATTTAACCTACTCAAATGTTTTAATAATTAAACACTTATTATTTACATTACAATGGTTTTAAATATATCAATTTCAAAAAAATTCCATGCGTCTAATAAAGCCGTACTTAGGCATAAAAATAATTATAGCTTTTGGTCAGGTAAGGAGGTCCTTACCAATATAGTCTATATATACCCTATAGGGTATATATTAAAAACATATCTATCGCATAATATTAAGGTATTTTTCAATGTACGTCACTTAAATTATTATAATCAGTTTTGTATTGATTAAAAATGCCATTAGATGCCAATTTATTTAAAACAAGAAAGCTTTAAGTCGTGATTATACTCTTCAGATTTTTAATCCTGTTTGACCATTTTAGTACCTACCTATCTATATAAATTATAGAGTAGGCTGAAGATTATTACACAGAAGTGGCAATGTGGTGTACTTTTTTGCTTAGTCAAGAGTGCAAGCTTATCTAGGTAGGTAGGTGGTAGGTCTCTCGTATGCGGGAGGCCGTCTGGGTAAGTAAGGTATGTACCACCGCTTTACTAGTTATTCTGCTGCCAAGCACTGTTTGGCAAACAATAGTGCGCAATCATGCAAAATGCATCTATCGGCAGTTGGGAGTCGGCAAAGATGGATGCATCACCACATGATGCCCCGTGGCCCGCCGCTCGTCCTTCTGCACCTGTGCAGATACCGTCTCGTGTTGACATCGTGTTGACTCATGAACGAGCCTACGCTGGCGCCACCGCCCGTCGTTATTATTATTATTATTAAAAGTACTTTGACTGAAAAATATCGCAGTAAGAAGGTGTTCGGACTCCTTAGTAGTCCAACTCCCTCTTACCCCTAGAGTGTATAGAGAAAGCAATGAGCCAGAAACTTTCGAAGGAGGTTTTGGTGATTAAACGAGCTTAAAACTTCTGAACCGGTCAAGAACACTTGAGAAAGAGCCTACTTCATACCCGTGGTATTTGGGTTAAACAGTGGTGTATCCGACAAAAAGACTAACCATTTTTTTTATGTTGTCTATACTTTCCCATTGCTGGAAATGTCTCACCCATTTCCTTCCAGATATCTTTATACGTTTTTACCAGAATACTTCAGCCAAAACTGCTTACGAAGTCGGCAGTCAAAAATACTTTCGACCTTTTCCTGATTTTGACCGGGAGGGTCTTCACTGTAAACATACATTCATCGGCATTCATGGAAATATGAGAGATAAATACATAATTACGGCTACGCTTAAAAAAATATTTCTGATAAGAATTTACAAATTCATATGGTGAGAAATACAATTTCACAGCCCGTAAGCTTAATACTACTTACCCTGATATACTAACATATAACACACATTTGAGTATTTTAATTTAATAACAATTTATTCTAGGTTCAATGAATAGCATTCCCTATTAATGTAGGTACTTTAATCCCGAAGGCCGAAGGCTCGTGTCCCAGCAGTTGGAAGGTACTTAATAGGCTGATGATGATGATGATAGTTTAATTTTTTGTATAAGTAATGTCCTCTGAGCATGCCAAATATTTAGGTAATGCTCAGATGTATGTAAATAATGCTTTTTAGTATCTATTATATTGATTCTTTGACGGAATTGGTGACCTATGCCCGATTAAAATGAATTAATGAACTCTTGATCCGGTTTGAGGCTAGCTTTTAAATTAAAGAATTAGGTGCTTACTAAGCAACAAAAACAAAATTATACAGGGTATGGCAAAATTTTCGCACCTTCATAGTAGGCACCTTTTCCTTTGCAGTGAGGAAGTTTTCTTCTGAGAAAAGATCAGGTGCATTTTTGAGAAAATAATATCTGCATATTTGGATTTATGAAAAAAGGTACTGGTAGGCAGAAAAATACATTTCTCAAAAAACCAACATTGTTTTTGCCATCAGGGCCCTAATTCACTATGACAACTTGGCGATTCCTTGCTTCAAGGAAACGTCAATTCCTTCTTTAATAAACGACATCTGCGAAATTTGTATTCTCTATGACGCGTCATATATATGAATAAATGAATGCCTAGAGATAGAGCTATAGATACATAAGAGCTATAAATAGATACATAACTATAGCCAGGGTAGAGGGGACCACACCGAGACCCACCCCTACCACCCCTCAGGGGAGGTGGAAGATTAACTTGAACTGTTATGTCTTCATGAGTGAAGTTGACATTGACATATTTGACATAACAATGACATGATCACTGACTAAACCTTAGAGTAAACATAACTATAGAGCGCGCATATCGTACTTGTCTCCCAATACGCAGCGTAGGCAAGCAAACTATAGCTATCTTGATAGATATGTATGTGGCAAATAGTGATGGGCAATAATTGTGCGCCACGCCGCGCCGTGACACGGTACCTATTGTTGTGTATGTATGTTATGTCTTGTGTTCTTGTGTACCTATACTCGTAAGTGTAATTTTAGTAAGTGAACATTATTTATTTTAATGTATGAATGTATAAGATGCATGTGTAGTACCTATGTGAAACATGTATGGGATATGAAATAAGAAAGTCAGAAATTGTGTACCTATACTACCTATAAGTGTAATTTTAGTAAATGAACATTATTTATTTAATTTTATGGTCCTTGGGTTGTCCAATTGCTTCTCCTTGTATGAAGTTAGGTTAGTTTCAATAAGTAGAGTGTAGTTTGTTTTTTTTATTTTAATGTATGAATGTGTAAGATGCATGTGTAGTACCTATGTGAAATATGTATGGGATATGAAATAAGAAAGTCAAAGTGATGCGTATACCAAAGAACAGTATTTAATTTTTATTTATATAGATTACTAGCATTTTAAATCGCAAGCGCACATAATGTGCCAGTGTAAACCATTGCTCGCTATACTCATAACTCATAACAAACATCATTATCGAATAGGCCGAACGCGTCACATCACTATTTGAGTCGGCAATCTTAGCGGGGTTGCGGGGCAGTGCGGGCGGTACGTGTAGCCCCGCGTCTCACGTTTTTTTCACTCCCGCGAAACGAAATGAACTTTGAACTTAAATTTATTAAAAATTGGTTTACCGGTGAAATGTGATGTTAGAATTCTGTTTAGTGTTACCGAGTATCATTTTTACAAGGTGTTATTGCACATTTAACCATTTAGAACTCGCAACGGGTGCTCACACTGCTAGTACTCGTAAGGTCACTAGCGCTTGTGGACAGGACGATGGTATGTTTTCACCCGTGTCTACTGTTCCCACTTAGGAACACGCGCTCTATACCTAGTAATGTATACTGTATGTATGAATGCGTCATAGAGATGTCGTTTATTAATGAAGGAATCGACGTGATTTCGAAGCAAGGAATCGATCTGATTTCGCCACGTTGTCATAGTGAATTGGGGCCCAGGAATGTTTCGCAAAGTAACCTATCTAATCAAATCGTAAATTATTGAGAAAATTCAAAAAACTTATCGTGATATTTCTACTTGGAAACTTTACAATTTAAAAATAAAGGAAATGTTTATGGTTCTAATGAGCTATAAATGTTCATTATAATAATACACGTGATGGACTTTTCACTTCGTTTTTTATAATATACTTGCTGCACCTGCCCGGCATGCGGTGCAATGCAGATTTTTTGGGCCAGGAACCCTCGCAGGCGTACACTGAAGAACCCACCAAATTTTCATCACAATCGGATCAATAGTTTATGAACGCATAGAGGACACATACAAACATTCATTTTTACAAGGTTTCTGCGTGAAATGACTAGTTTATCTGCGGAATAACGGATTAAGTCTTTATAGAATAACACGTCGCATCGGTCGGATCAATAAGATCAAGTTTAGTTATGATTGCACATATTGACGTGTGTAGGTTGTAGGTACGACGTGTGGCCTACGTCGCATCGTAGAATCAGTATTTACAAGATCGACTTCATTAGCCGGGTCCACACGGGCCGATCCACGTTCTGATCCACAATCGAACATTTGCTGTGTTTGGTTCGTCATCACAGATTACTTACGGCTGACCACCAGATGTAGTAAAATGTAACGGCAAAAAATTACTTTATATTCCCAAAAATAGTAAATGATCATCACACAAATATCACCAAATAAATAAAATATAATCACCAAAAAAATAGTAAATGATCACCAAAGTAGGCTCCACCAGAAGTCTCGCTCGTGACCCCTTCATGTCGTTTCCCCTACTTGACCTTCGCTCCGCTGCGAAAGTCGCCGGTTCGCTTTGCTCGTCACCTCCCCCCTTCGCTAAACTCGGCCTCGTAGGCTCGCTTCATTTAGGACCTCCTTCGCGAGCTTCTGGCTCCGCGCTTTTTATATATACTGTATGGACAAAGAATACTAACTATTACTATGGGTAAGAGCGAGTTGGACCACGGAAGAGTGCGGGTAAGATTTGATAGTAATTTACTAAACTTGGTGGTCATTTACTAAATTTAATCAGCCGATACAATTTTTGGATAGAAGTGTATGGGATCTCAAAGATTATTTTATTTTGATGGTTATTATATTTTTTCCCATTACTTACTAGTTGCTAGGTAAAGTCTCGTTCTTTAGTCGATTGGATCGGGCGAGACGCGGCCACAGTCCACACCGAGCGCGCGTTTTGATCGTGATTCTGCCGCGAGTGTTGGAACAACCGCCGATCGGCCGGTGTGGATCAGGCTGCGGCGATCGCACTGACTGAAACTTCTAAAATTACCATAGATGTTGGGTGACTGAATTATCGAGATGGAAGGATTCGTCTGAATTCTTCATTGTCACTGGGTGTGTGGCCATCCTTGGTGTCGGCGTTTTTAGACCATCCGAAGGCCTCCGATCTGGCCTGATGACTGTTGCCCTCAGACTACAACAGGGACTGACGTTCTTCCTCTGTCGCCGAGGTCGAAGAAGTCGCAGAAACAGCTAGTTAGAGTTATACTTACAATGTGAAATCGTTTGTTCCAATTTTGGCCATGTTCATCAATATTCTTGTCGTATTATACGAGTCTTCTTGGAGCTATGAAGATATAAGCATCAGTCGGGAAAGTTACGTGAAACGCATAAGCAGGTGTTATAAGGTTATAAAAATAGTAAATGGAAGAAATATGTATAGAGGCTGTTTCTCCAACCGCTATATTTCAATTTTATATATATTTCAGTTTCTCCACTATTATCCAGTTTCCGCTATATATCAGTTTCCCCAATAAGCTAATTTCATTTTTATCAATTTATTTTATTAAACTAGTACAGTATTATTATGGGTACCTTTATTCGACCTAATTATATGCGAACCGGTGGTAGGTTTCTCGTATGCGAGAGGCCGTCTGGGTGAGTACCACCGCTTTGCCATTTATTCAGCCACCAAGCAGTAGTGCGCAAGCTTTATTGTCTTCCGGTTTGAAGGGCATTGTAGCCAGCGAAATAATTGGGTATTAAATATGAGACTCAACAGCGAATTCTCTCAAGGTGACGAGCGCAGTGCAGCGCCGCGCAGGATTTTGCAAAACTAAGTTCTGGGTGGTGCTGTTATTGTTATGGGCTGGCGTATTATCATTCAGTTACACAAAAAAAGTTAATCTTGTTAATAAACACTTTTAATACCTATTAGTAGTGAGGGGGTGTAAATCAAATAAGCAAATTTTATCTAATGAACAGTTTAAAGATCGCATTAGGCAAGTGACAAATATTGATAGGTTGGTGAATATGTCCCGTAACCCGTCGGCATCGCGAGCACGAATTCCTTATGCAATAACTTTATGTGATAGTGATAGCAAAGTTTAGGGCTAATAACGTAAAGCAATTAAAAATAGAAGTTTCAAGAATAAACCGAAAAGTAACGTAAAGTTTTATTACAATACGTTTTGATTCTCAATTCCGATTGCCATTGAGAGCAGCCGATGTGTTATGAATCCTATTTGCAGCATCAGGTCAAAGTCAACTATAATATTGTATTGTCATCGAATCTACATAATCGATATTAATTCCAGTGCAATAGGTCAAGGGAAAGCAGATGCAAAATATCATAATATCAGACCAAAATAATATAAGATCATATCACAAATGCATCTTATGAAGTTTTAATTGGTCGTATCACACTTGCGATGGAGTGTGGCTCAGTGAGAGCACGTGCGACTTTCGATCGACGCACCCGAGTTCGAATCCCATGAGTATGACCCCGCACCACTGACTCTCTTAAGCTATGTGCGGATTTAACACTCGCTCTAAAAACGGTGAAGGAAAACATCGTGAGGAAACCAGTATGTCCAAGAATTTATCACAAAAAGTCAAGGACATGTGACATCGACCAACCCGCACTGGGCCAGGGTGGTGAATTATGGCCCCATTCTCTCTCTATGAGAGAAGGCCCATGTCCCAGCTGTGGGAACGTGATGGGCTGATGATGTATCACACTTAAAAGAACACATTATTTTAGGACATTTGCTTTTTTACCATCGCCTTTATCAAATCTATGGGGTTTGAGAACCAGCTGACCTACTTACTAGTCCCTCAAGCGCCAATCATATATCGTGTTGAGCGTTGAGCTCAGATTAAGGTGTACCTAGCTAGGTACCTAGGTAGCTATGTAGTATATTGTCCCATGAAAGTTTATTTCAACTGGTAGCTGTATCATATTTTAGGAATGAAGCTGTAATTCACTACGAGAATTTCTTTTGGTGCCATCTTGTCCCATGAAAGTTTTTATTTCAACTTGAGGTTGTTTTTATGGAACTGAGTGATGAGACGAGCAAGTCGTTCGCCTGATGGTAAGCGCCACGCCTGCCCATAACAACGGTCAGGTTGTCGTATTTTGGTGTAAATGAATAAGATTAATTCGATTTCTTGCCAAAGTCGACAATAATTGGACCGTATCTCAGTGTTTGCAGTGAATCTGCACTCTTCTTCAATTGAGATCTAAATCTTAATCAATCTTAATTTGAGATCAAGGAGAGGGAGGGTAGACCGTAGACTCGTTTTCATTTTATATAAAGGAGACCTTTGACTCACCGCATTGTCATTGGACATCCTAGTTTTCCTATTTAGCTACAATGACACAGCAAATGATAAAGGATCTTAAATCTCTCACAATACTATTTATAATTACATTTAATAAAAAAAACTAAGTACACACGATTTATGAAAATATTAAAATTGACGTCGATATGACCTAAGTTTCCTTTTTAGGGTTCCGTACCTACCTAAGGAGTAAACCGGAACCCTATTACTAGGACTCCGCTGTCCGTCCGTCTGTCCGTCAGTCACCAGGCTGTATCTCATGAACCGTGATAGTTAGACAGTTGAAATTTTCACAGATGATGTATTTCTGTTGCCGCTATAACAACAAATACTAAAAAAAACAGAATAAAAAAATATTTAAGTGGGGCTCCCAAGCAACAGACTGATCTTTTTGCCGTTTTTATAGATAATGATAAGGAACCCTTCGTGCGCGAGTCCTACTCGCACTTGGCTGGTATTTGTTTATTGTTATATTGAATAACAGAACTTGGGTACGCTGCCAACTGGTAGTGGGTTGGAGCATTTGAGCTACCTATAGGGTTTTAATGGTCTATGGGTTGTCCAATTGCTTCTCCTTGTATGTAGTTAGTTTAGTTTTAGTAAGTAGAGTGTATGTAGTTTGTTTTCAGTAATAACAGAATGATTATATTAATATCACGGTCGGGTCGTCGCGGATTTGGAAGCTGAGATGGGTCTCGGTTAGCTCACGAAACTAGTTTTATAATTATAAGGCGGATTTAAAGAATTCCTACCGAAAATATGTCGCAATACACGTGTTCCTTATACATTATGGTTCTTTTATGGAGTATGGAAAATAGGCCACACAGGTACTCGATTCCATTATATTGATGAACATTGAAAACTAGAACTAGAAAACCACAGAAATATAAATAGTTTAGATTGCTGTGAAGGAAACGAACGAACGTACAAGTAAATATAATAAAGCATAAGTTCAAGGTTCAAAGGACTATGATGATCGAATTCTTGCTATGAAGCGCTTTTATTTAAATAAATAATAAATTTGTTAGAAAAAAACAAGAAACGACTTCAAGACTAAACTTATATTTTTGTTTTTATTTTTTTCAAAAAGTGCTAACTCATTTTCGATAAAATTTACATTGGACCATGAAAGATTCGATCCTCTGAAGTATGTGACCTACCAAACAAAAAAAGAATCATCAAAATCAATCCGAATTGAAAACCTCCTCCTTTTTTGAAGTCGGCTGAAAATACATTAATCAGGTTATTTTTTTATCTGTTGGTACCTACTCGTGTAATGTTTGCTACGGGGTAGTAGGTATATATTTTCATGCAATAAGTTTTACGTATTCTAGAAACATTTCGTTTTTGGTGCTGAGCGATGAGACGAGCAAGTCATTCGCCTGATGGCAAGCCCCACGCCTGCCCATATCAATTGCCTATTCATATATTCAGAAAACCATAGTTACGTTTGGATTCGCTATTATCTTAGTATTCTGTGCTATTATGAAATGCTAGATGCGGCCCGCAGTTTCATCCACGTGTAAAAAGTAGATATTTTACATGTTATTTCAGGATTTTGATCTCTCTAGAGAGATCGAACTTTTTTACTTGTGGTAGGTCTCTCGTATGCGAGAGGCCGTCTGGGTAGGAACCACAGCTTTGCCAGTTATTCTGCCACCAAGCAGTAGTGCGCCAGCATTAGTGTGTTCCAGTCTGAAGGCCATTGTAGCCATCAAAATTACTGGGTATATGAGACTTAATATCTGATGTCTCGGGATGATGAGCGCAATGCAGTGCTACGCAGAGCTTTTATGGTATTAAAAGTTCTGGGTGGCACTGCAATTGCTGCCGTTCAGCCGTTACGGCAAGAAAAGGAAACACATATACACACACTTACACACACGTCTTTATTTATGTAGCTAAATGAACAGTCGAGTATGTCTTTCGGTAAGCAATACGCCTGCCCATAACAGTTGCAGCCTCACCCAGAACTTCGTATTGCAAAATCCTGCGCGGCAATGCACTGCGCTCGTCATCCTAAACCAGCTGGCTACAATGCCCCTTAACCCTTTTTATAATATTAGTGCAATTGATGTGATGTGATCGGTACATAAAACAAAGACATCCACGAAAACATGAATTCAACTCATGAAAGTATAAAAAGAAAAACCGACCAAGCGCGAGTCGGACTCGCGCACGAAGGGTTCCCTACCATCTATAAAAACGGCAAGAAAATTATGTCTGTTGTATGGGAACCCCCTTAAATATTTATTTTATTCTGTTTCTTAGTATTTGTTGTTATAGCAGCAACAGAAATACATCATCATTGAAATTGTCAACTGTCTAACTATCACGTTTCATGAGATACAGCCTGGTGACAGACGGACAGACAGACAGACGGACAGCGGAGTCTTAGTAATAGGGTCCCGTTTTATCCATTGGGTACGGAACCCTAAAAATGACCATCAGTTGTCTAGTTTTTACAAGACACAAACCATATGACAACTTTATGGCAGCACTTAAATATATCAAATTTATTAGTAGTCATCTTGTTTCGATGTAAGTAGTCAATCAATTTATGATAATAGGTAGATTTTACTTGAAATGTTGTAGGTAAAACTATACCTGGTTATACCGACTTTGTGAATACCTATCGCACAAAATTCGGGTTGTCGACCTCTTTTCCATTTTATGTGACGACCGAGCCATCTGGTTGAAGAAATTTTTAAGCTATTTCGAGAGTATTACATAATTGATAGCCCGGATTCATTGGCTAGGTTAGGTACCTACCGGCTTTGGGCGTCCTTTTGATTTTTAATTTTAATAGTTTGATCATAAGTCCCGCCAACCTCCGGTACTGCTCGGCATCGTCTTTTCGTCGCCCATGTACCTGACTGCAGCTTCGTAACTGGATACCTACGCGTAATTAAGCATTTTATTTTGTAACTAGCTGTTGTCCGCGATTTCGTTCGCGTGGACTATAGTTTAATGCTGACGTAGATACTTTTTTGTATATTATGTACCATACATGTTATTTACAAAACTTTGCGTCGGGAGCAAGCACGTAAAGTCTCTCGGATCACGTCGCCTGTGAGAAGGCGACGTACAGCTGTCCGTATGAGAAACATCAGCGGCCTGGAGCGTTTGGTCCTGCGACTTATTGACCGTCATTGCTATAATTATTTCAACACTTGTAGATGGCGTTAAAGGTAAAATAAAAACTCGCAAACAGTAATTTTATGGAATGCACCAGACCAGTGCATAATGATAAAATATTTTTCTTTTCCAATTAGCTTAGGTCGACGTTACCTGATTTATGGTTGGTATATGAGTAGGTATCTCTGAAGCAGAGTGGCGAGTTTTGGCTCAAACCAGTTCAAACCGTCCAAAAGCCTTTTAAAACCCTCTCCAGACTGTGGTCTGTGTCAGAAATTTGCTTCTGGCATTTTTAAGGTTTTGTCAAGAAGATAATTCTGCCAAAACTTTAATGTAGGACGAAGTGCCTTTGTTCATCGACAAACAAATTGATCTATCTAACAGATGACGACGCGACACGGTGGGGGCACCAAGTGTCTTTAAGAAGCATGCTTTAGGCAAGACAATATACACTGTCCTGTCAATACCAATAACAAAGAATGCTACATGTCTGTCCACGGCGCTACCCCATTTGCGTTCCTCAGAACAGTCAATAGTGTGGAACGCTGTACGTTCCATGCAGCCTGCAGAATAAGGCGCCTCCTGAATGACAACCAAAATTGGGATGAAATTCTAGCAAATGCAGTCGTGATACTTCACGACGTGTCGTGTCAAACAAATGGCGCATACGTCGCGACGTATGCGCCATTTGTTGGTGTTTTATGGGCTTTCGAGCTTCGTGCAACTGTGGGAGAAGTGTCTACACCATCTTGCCGAAGATATCCCGCCTATATGCTCTGAGGAACTTTAAACAGGACGTGGACGTATCAGACGAGAGGGTGATAAATTGTTGTCTTACTATGCTACAAAATGTTGTCATTGCTATAGATGGTGATTCATTAGACCGCGTGAACCCCGTAAAAATGTGCGCATCGAGTGCATCTGGGATTCCAGCGCACTTTATTACGTTAACAATTGCAGTTTAAATTATGCTTCTTTTAAATTGGACCACTCCGAAGTTGTGTAACGTAACTCGGCTAAAGGAAGTGTCGCTGCAAAGGAATCTGCTTGAGCGTTAAACTACAAATATGATCCTGCATAGAATACTGTATAGCCATCTATGCGGTGGGTCAGCCGGATACCAACCTGCAGCTCTGGAATCTTTAGAACGTTGCTCAATTAATTTAATAAATAACAATGCGCTGGTAGAGAAGTAACTGACAAGTTTTAAACACAGACGGAAACTTGGGTGTCTGTCGCCCTTCTATCGACAGCACTTCGGGAAGAATTGCACTAACCAATCCCTTCTTCTCCTTTCCATTTAAGGATTTTCAGGCGAGGAGAGTCGTTTCCCCTTACGTACTTAAATTCCCACCGATCGGTACGAAGCGTTTTGCAGATTCTGTCATCATGCGGACTCCTTAAAGAGTAGACGTTCTACCAGCTTTTTATTTCCAAATAGCTACAAAGTCTAGAGTGAATAGGCATTTCATGGACAACCATGCTCCACCTAAGGCCGCATCTTCGCTTTCCATCAGGTGAGATGTCATCAAACAAATGCCCATTTACTAATTTTAAAAAATATAAGTAGTCGACGTGAACGAAGTAGGGACATTTCTCTCTACAAAAAAAGACTACATCAGAGTTAAACTATAATCCACGTGAACGAAGTCGCGGAGAACTGCTAGAAGATAGATAAAATGTTTTTTAACTTTCTGTAACGGACAGACAACAAAGTTATTCCATTTTTATATTTTGAACCGGAACACTAATAAACGGCATCGAGATGTAATAAATTTCTCGACACCTAATGAATAGGTATTGAAATACGAACCGGTCTAATACATGTAGCGAACACGGATTTCGGCACTTCGCTTATTAGATCTCCTCGTAGGTAAGTTTATAATGACCTAGGCCGAAGTTCATCAAAGACAATGCCTAAAATTTTTGGATCTTCATACCACATATTTTAGACTAATTTTTATACAAAATACAATCGAATTGAAAACCTCCTTTTTTGTAGTCTGTTAAAAAAATCTTGAGTAAGACCACATTTTTATTATCTTATCGGTAAAGGTTGATTGTGTAGTATCAAAAAATATGCTATATTTTTGGTAGCATTATGGTTTGTTGGCTTCTGAGCCGTAAAAAAATATATATGACAACTACAATATCTTCAATTCTTCAAGTCGGAGTCTTCAAGTCGAGAGTGATGAGGTATCTTTTAAGCGAGCGTGTTACATCTTAGACCACATTAGGTATCGCATAACACCAGGTGAGATATTAAACAAACGCAAGTAAAAAAAGCACGTAGGAGACCTCGATTGGCATAGATTTATAGCATAGATATCAGGCTTTTGAAGATAAGTACTATTTAGCTGTCTCGAGACAAAAAATAAATGTTAGTGAATACCTATATTAATCCTTAATCAGTTGGTACCAATATGGTATGCCTCTAGGATGATTGACTCTATCAAGGAACTCTGATAGAGTTTAATATAAAATGGAAATTACTTTTCCAAAGTGGCAGCCGGTTCGTCGCCATCCCACCGCCGCTGACACATCGCGCCTGGACTTAATTAATTAGGTACATATGGGGAAAACAAGGATCGAAGAAAAAAAAAATATATATATAATAATATGTAAGACAAAACTAGTACTAAAAAAATAAATACTAATAGGTATAGTGTTTATAAATAAATTAGGAGTAAGTGATACAAAACTATAAAATAAATCGTAAAAGTTCAAAACGCATTTCTTCAGTAACTCCCTTGTATCTTTTTTATAAAATACTAGCTGCGCCCTGAGGCTTCACCCGCGGTTTCCTGGGATAAAAAGTAGCATTTGTGCTATTCCAAGTCCTAAAGTACCTACGTATCAAATTTCATCAAAATCGGTCCAGTAGCTTTTGCGTGAAAGAGTAACAAACATACATCCATACATCCATACATTCTTACAAACTATCGCGTTTATAATATGAATAGGATTGTTAAGCTTCTTTAGAGTTTTACCAATCGACGCAAATAGAATAAACTAATAAATTTTCAATACAACTAGGACTTCTAGTATTTTATAACAAACAAACTAAGCTTTTGCGCCGCTATTGTGTTAATCTCCCGAACTGACCTTTGTGTTTCTGACCTCTGTTTTGACATTATTATTTGGCTATTAAAAAGAATACCGGAAACCAAACAATGCTCTTTGCGGTCTCGCCATACTGATTCACGAAGATACAAATAAATGCGGATAGCCTTATGCTAATGCAGCCATATAGGAGTATAAGGTAATAATTTGTTATTAATATTATTAATCTGATATATCTATTTAGCCATATGAAATAAAAATAAATAAGGAAGTGATAATCTGATAGGATCTACTTCTTAAAATTTTTAGTTTAGTAATTTTTGGTTTCGTTCATTTTTATGATAAATATAGGTTATTTTATGTTGTACAATATAACATAGAGAAACAGACCTCAGAGACGTGTTTTTTATTAATTTTATTAAAATGTTATAATTTGATTTGTTGAATTACTTTCAGGGAAACATTCCTGGTGGGAAATAGGGTCGATTAAGCCCATGTCAATTTTTTTTGAGAAATTACATTTTTGAGTATGACTGTACCATTTTTTCAAAAATCCTTACATTTTTTATTCAAAATTTTACCGACCTTTCTTAAGATCAAAACTTCTACATTTCAAGGGAAATGTTACCTACCCTGAAGGTCCATAATTTTGCCACACCTGTATATAGGTATATTAGTCTCTTCTGCAAGCATAGGTAGGTAAGTTTCGGGAAGTACCACAAACCCGCCTGCAAGTTATTCAGCCGCCGAGCCTAATTTGCAAATATTACTGTTGCAGTTTAATGGGAACTGCGTCAAGTCTGCTGGACCATTATAAGACTTAGCTAGAGCGAGACAGTAGAGCTTCTACATCAAAAGAAAAAAAAAGAAAAATTTGTACGTTTGTCCTCTATGCATTCCTAAACCATTGATCCGATTATGATGAAAATTTGGTAGGTTCTCTATGTACGCCCACGATGGTTCCTGGCCCAAAAAATTTGCCATTGCAAAACATGTCGGGTACAGTTGTAGTGTTTAATAAAATTGCCTGCCCAACTGGGTAGGATGCCTTACTTTATTTTTGTCTGGTGATGGAGAGATATAGAGCGAGTGTGGCTCAGTGGGAGCACGTGCGACTTTCGATCCTACGCACCCGAGTTCAAATCCCGCTGGCCCGCACCACTGACTTTCTTAAGTTATGTGCGGATTTAACACTCGCTATAAAAACAGTGAAAGAAAACGTCGTAAGGAAACCGGCATGACGGAAAAATTCAAGGACATGTGATATCTAACAACCCGCACTGGGCCGGCGTGGTGGATTATGGCCCATACTCTCTATGAGAGAAGGCCCGTGTCCCAGAAGTGGGAACGTGATGGGCTGATGATGATGATGATGGAATGATGCAAATAATATTCCTCTGAAGTCTCCGAGGTCCGTAGCCATGCACACCAGACAGAGTTTATATAGTTTCTTCACTAAGTTATAACTTAACCACAATGAGACACATGTAATCCCTTGGTCCAATAAACGCGTCTGCTAATTAATCAAAAACGAAACGATAAAAGAAGCTTTTCATTTCGCATGCTGATATAATGGAAAAGCTTTTTTTAAATCGGGAAAGTGAATGAGAATTGTATCGGGTGCATTTAATCCCACGCGAAACGTTGAGTAGACAAAGGCACACACAAACTGTTCGGTAGCGAGGGATAGATAGGTGGAAAATTCTACTGACAAATACTATTATAAAAATACCCTCAAATATAGTAAACAAAAACTTATCTTGTCGTAAAATAAAAATGTTACGTAAATAAATAAGTTAGGTATGCAAAATACGCCTCCTACACCTTTTACCTCTAGCTAGGTGTCTACCTACATCCGGCAAGTGGGACGATTAGATTATCTTCTTCTTCTTCTTCATATATATAAAATTCTCGTGTCACAATGTTAGTCACCTTACTCCTCCGAAACTGCTTTACTGATTTTTACCAAATTTTATATGCATATTCAGTAGATCTGAGAATCGGCTACTATCTATTTTTCATACCCCTTAGTGATAAAGGTTGTTCACCCTTAACATTTTTTTTAATTGGCAAAATAACGTTTGCCGGGCAGCTAGTAATATATATAATTAGATATTATATTATGTGTACATACGAGTAAGCTATTATCTGAAAATCAAAACATCCCCCCAACCCATATGTCCCTCAAGCGCCAGTCGTATATCGTGTTGAGATCGAATTAAGGTATAGCTTCACTGCGACTAATAAGATACGGTCTAATTATTGTCGATTCAGGCAAGAAATCGAATTAATCTCATTAATTTATGCCAAAATACGATGACTACGAGTTGAGATAAACTTAATAATAATAATAATAATAATAATATAGCCATTTATTCAGACATTATAGATTTACAATTTATACTTATTATTAAAGTTTATACTAATTATTTAACTAAGTGTGTGTTTTCATTTTTGACAACATCATTGTCTGTTTGCCATTTGGCAAAGGCCTCCCCCATCCTCTTCCATTCCTGCCTGTCCAGTGCCTGTCTCGTCCAGTGTTTACCCGCCATCTCAACAATTTCGTCATCCCATCGTTTGTGCTGTCTGCCCCTCTTTCTCTTTGCGCCTCTAGGATGCCATGTAGTAACCATTTTACACCACTTATCTGGGCCTCTTATCATGTGACCGGTCCAACTCCATTTTAGTTTTTTTATTTTATTTGATATTTCAGTGACATGGGTAGTGTTCCTGATGTATGTGTTTCTAATTTTATCTTTTCTCTTTATGCCCAGCATACTTCTTTCCATTGAGTGTTGACATGTCATAAATTTTCCTAATTGTATTTTTGTGAGTGCCCATGTCTGGCATCCATAAGTCAATATAGGTAAGATACAAGACTCAAATATTTTTGATTTGACTTTGATGTGCAAGTGTTTATCTTTCATAACTTCCTTTAAGCTCCAGTATTTTTTCCATGCATTGGTAATCCTTCTTTGAACTTCCTTGTCCATCTGGTCTGTTGGAGAGATAACCTGACCTAGATAGGTATATTCATCAACATAATCTATGACACCTCCATTGATTCGGATTTCTTTTTTCTCACCCAACGTCATTACCTTGGTTTTTTCTATGTTCATGGTCAAACCTACTTTTTTGCTTTCTTCCGCTAGCTCTGTCAGCATATGTTGTAAGTCGCTTTGAGAGTTTGAGAAAAGCACCAAGTCATCAGCAAAGCGTAGGTGAGAAATAAGGGAACCATTTATGTTTATGCCATATAGGGGCCAGTCTAGATTCCTAAAGATTCTTTCTAGTACTGCTGTGAAGAGCTTTGGAGACATAGGGTCCCCCTGCCTTACACCTCTTTGAATAGTAAAAGTATCGCCTTTCCGCTCCAATCGAATATTGAGATAAACTTAATGGGACAATATATGGCAACATAAGAAATTGTCGTAGTGAATCTTCACCTTAATCCGAGCTTAACACGATATACGATTGGCTTTTGGGGGACATATGGGTAGGAGGGCAGGTATCGATTTCATCAAATTGTACCAACTTAAAATAAATGTTCCTAAATGTTTTTGAACCTTTAAATTAGCAAGTTTCATTTTCATAAAACGTTTTTGGACATTTTATCGATTTTAGGCAGATTTCTATGCAAAGTCATAATAACGATGTCCATCAAATTGTAGCAACTCTAGGAAAACGTGCTCATAGAATTATTTGAACCATACACAGAAAATTCCATGAACCGCTTCTAGCTAATCGAATATTTTATGAAGAGGTGTGGAGAAAATGTCCATCTCAATTCCAACATCTCCATTTATTTCATCCCTTTCAAGTAGATTGGCCGCAAACAGAATTTACTTATTGTCTGAAGAGATTACTTTAGAGTGCGACAAGGGTATCGATAAACACGGTTTTTAACAAATCGGATCCAGGAATATCTATAGTTAAGATAGGTCAGTCTAAAAGTATAATCCTTACTAATATTATTAACGCGAAAGTTTGCATGTATGGATGTTTGTTACTCTTTCACGCTGCAACGGCTAAACGGATTGGGATGAAATTTAGTATGGAGATAGTTTATAACCTGGATTAACACATAAGTTTTATCTCGGGAAACCGAGGGTGAAGCCGCAGGGCGCAGCTAGTAGGTATAGTAGAAGTGTCGCAATATTGAAAGTCACGCCGTCAAAAGCCTGCCCGCCCACGTTAGACAATCAGTCACCGATTTTTTGTCTGTGAAAATGAAAAACACTGAGTTTCATATTGCAGCGCACACGTCCTACAAAAAGTCGTTCACATAATAGGTGACAAACCTTGGTGACAAAATCCGATCGACTATCGGACCTACAATAAGTCTGACGTCGGTGGAGGCACTAAATGTCATCCACGTTCGAGCAGATTCTTATGTCTTTGTTTTTTTACTCAAATTACTCAGTAATGCGCAGGAAATGCAAATTAAATAGTACGTATCTTCAGCTTCAAATTCTAATAAAAAAATGTAAGGATGGAAAATTGAAAGGAGGAAATGATACCTACGGCTTCAGGAGAATCTATGATCACTACAATGAAAACATATTCACAAGAGCAATACTTGCAAACGAGCAGCCTGTTGAGAAATATTTTTATATTCCATTGAAGAAAATGTTCTCTAACAAACAATTTCGTTGCGCGTTTTATTTGATTACTTTTAGGTTTCTTTCTAATTTCTAATTCTATCTAGAGCCTTGAAACATAAGCACAGTCTATTAGGTACCTATACGTAGCAATAGTAGGTATATAAGTCATCTGTAGCATTCCTAGCAGACGAGTACATCGCCTGGCCGTTCATAACGCAACGTTCGCTGCTCACCACTTGGATGGGTGACCGTTTATGCTATTTACATGAACTCTACCGTTCCTGGGAAGGCACGCGGTCACGGTTATTGTCTAGGACAGATAACAGTAGGTGTAGGTATAGTCCGTGTCGGAGGTCTTCTTGTGCTTCAAAAGTCAAAAGATATTTATTAAATAGGCAAAATGTCATATATACATAATATATATTAATTAAAATACGCTAAAAATTGCAGCTATGACTATGACTTTGAAAAAAAATTAAAAAAAAAATAAAAAAAATAAATAAATAAATAATAAAATAAATAATAATAATATGGTAATTGATATTCGAGACAACGCATGAAATTTTTTTAAATTTTCGTGTCTCTTGTGGATTTTTTAAATATAAAAAACCAGTGACTTCTTTAGGCTGCAGCCATTTAGTTCCCAAAAATATTTGTCGCTGAAAATATTAGGAACTGCGATTTCTACATTATTTTCATCATTTTCGTTTTTTTTTGTGGGAATTCAAAATTATTTTTTGAAATTCTGTTACGTTTGGCCTTCATTTGTATCATTGTTCATCCATTCTTCTTGGAGCGCGTAATGTTGTTTCAAGAGATGCGACCTTTGTTGGTTTCAGACCACCGCGCGTCGTACCGCATCTTCTACCACTGCTTCCTTGGTTTGGTGGTTGAGCAGGTCGGCATAAAAATGAGGGTGTGGTTATGATGGACGATTCACAAACATTTATGAACATAAATTTAAGATTTTAGTTTAGTGTTTCAAATTTATTTACTGGCATTCTGCATGGGCATATGAGACGTAATATCTGATGTCTCGGGGCGATGAGCGCAATGCAGTGCTACGCAGTGCTTTTAGTTAAAAAGTTTTGGGTGGCACTGCAATTGCTATGGGCAGGCGTGGCACTTACCATCAGGTGGACGACTTGCTCGTCTCATCATTCAGTTTCATAAAAATATATATATTTCACAATAATAGTGTGTATGTGTAATATTTTTCGGTCGATTTTTTGTTCATCATTTATCTATCTCGCTTAGTTTTTTGGTTACAAAGAGTTTTTCAATTGATAGTTTAAATACTTATATTACATTCTATTTATATAGTTAATTGCGTAATGTTTTGAGAAAAACATAAAATAATAGCTTCTCCCCACGTACGATTATGTACTTACGCCTCATTGCACTGTGCTCAGCGTCGCATGTTTCCAAGTTGAAGGTTCCAAGAAGACCTTGCTTCTTCTTAGCGAGTCGATCCTTCGGCTTTATATTTTTTTGGACCAGTACTCCGCCACAAGCACAGCGTTGTCCGTGGCATTGTACAGGTCCTCGCGTGTACAGGTGGCGGGACACGCAGGGCAAGACAAACGGTGTGCCATAGTCTGGGGAGAGACACCGCACTCGCATTCATTATCCGAGCTGTAGCCCAACCTGTGCATGTTTTCCTTGCTGCGGCCGACTTGGGTCCGGAGTCTCTTTAAATACTTCCATGTCGGCCAAGGCAGATTGTGTCCAGGGGGGAGTTTTTCAGAAATCGAAATTGGTGATGCCGTAGGGTATCTCTCCTGCAAGACATAGTCGTGCCATGGAGGCATCTTTACCTATTGGTAACGGAAGGACCTCTTTAATAAAGCTACGCCGATAAGTCTTTGCTGAACTAATAACGTCCTAAGCCTAAGTGACAGGAATGGCCACGAACATACAACTGCACAATACACCCCATGCGGGACGTCAGTGCAGGACTCATCGCCCCCTCATCGAATAAGAACATACAACTGAACATGCAAAGGTATGTTTGTTTACTACATTCGTCCTACGAGATGTTTTCACCACCATTTCAGTAACTTTTTGAGAAAAAGAACTTTCGTATTGCACATCGCACCCAGACGAAGCTGGGGCAGCGCGCTAGTTAGAATTAATTCAACCATTACCATTTTCCATTTTATCTAGATGAATATTGAGCACATCAGGTGCAGCAAAAATATTTTGATATATCGTTTCTTATGTTTGAATCTACTTTGTAATATTGGAAAATAATTTGTAATAATCAATGTAAAAGTCTAATAGTAAATAAAATAATGCCATTATTACCAAAAAAACCACTACACACACAACCTAACACCCTACCCTAAAACTTACCTTGTTTATGTGAGTTACGATCTAGAAAATTCTCAGTATCGCTTTATATCACAAGAACTCGTATCTACGTACATATGAGAAATTATGTAAAATCAAATAAAAATATACAGCCAAAAGCCATCGAAAACGGTCACGTGGCCTGAAGAAAGTCGCTATATAATTAAGTTTGGTAATAATTTTGTAAAGTATACATAATGTACATACAAGTTCTGGAGAAGTTTCAACTCCATCATCTGACCGTAGGTACATGTGCGTGGAAAAGGAATTTAAACGTTAAACTTTACATTTAGATTTCAAAAATTTCTAGCTTTACTCTTCTAACTAACATAATGTAGGTACTAATACTAAGTAATAGTTAGTAGTATTCTTTGCTAATACTATGGGTCAATAACTGGACCGAAATAAAGCTTTTTATTTTTATTATTTTTATATTATTTATAGATATAACATAGGTACTGGTAAAACTACTGTTTAACTATAGGTTACGGTATACCTACCTATAAATTGTGCCATACTATCTACCTATAATTACATTTGATTAGTTCCAATAATATCACGTGCGGTTGTAAACGTTACACGATGGTAACATAGCTCAACAAGTTGTTAATGATGACTCTACTTCGAAGCCTCCGTTTATCAATTATTTGGATTTTCGGTGAACCCGTTGACATAACCTTGTGGGTTCAAGTCAACCGGCGGGTTAGTAGCGGGTATTTAAGAACTGGCCAGGTACGGCCAACGACACTTGACTCCACACTGCCTTCGGATCACGTCAATTCGTGAACCGGACACCAAAATCATGTACGGAACTTTGGTACGTAGACTTTTATTTATAATATGAGATATCACAATTTCTTTTGTCACATCGGCCATCCTGATATTCAGTGAAAGTTGGTGATCGGTTTTTTCATTTTGATTTGTGGTCATTAAACATAAGTAAAACTAAAACTTTTTGGAAAAAGTTTTCATGTTTTAATAATATGGATCATGAATAAAAAACAAAAGCGACTGATATCACGAATCACAAAATTTCCATCAAAGCTGTGCGAACTTGTGCTATATTATTTTTTATTATTTGTGTTTTATCTAAAATATTTATCTGACACAATATTTATTCTCTCTAAACCGTCATCTTTTAAAGTTAGTGTGAAAATTGTCGAAACGAAGTAACTATTGACATTTTGCTACACATTCGGCCGTCACATTAAACAGCAAGTGTTAAAATAAATACAAACAAAATCTTGTAGGTAATTATAAATATAATATTTAATACTGCAGTTAAAAATTATATAAATGCATTTTATTAGGATCGTTAATCAATGTTATTTTTCTTTGAGATAACTTACTTAAAAATTATATAATATCAATGCATAATGACGTTTCAACTCACAAAAAGTCCCAAACTATAATGACTTAACTAATTTAATTTAGTCTAAATTAAATTAGTTGAGTTAAATTTTGTAAAAAATAATAAATATGACACGTAAATCAGAAAAAAAGTCGAAATAAGTTCTAGCTCTAAAATATAGTAGTTTTACCTCAATTACTATTTCGATAATTGTACCTAAAGGTTTAGAAGGTAGAGAAATCAAAAAACGTGAGCTCTTTTTCGTTTCTAGACAAAGTTATCTTCCCTCAAACCACGTATACACTTACTTGGAAACTTATTTTATATATACCAGTACGCATAAACCGATACCGCCACGACTCGGCCCGCGCAGAATTCGGTTTATAGTTGCTCCGTAAGGAGCAGTCCGTTTTTCCGGGATAAAAAGTCCATACCTCCAACTCCAGGACCTAAAGTATTTACATATAAACGTTGTCATCAAAATGCGTTCAGTTCATAAGGAACTTATTGGTCTGCATCAATAATATTATAGCGATATGATATCATTATATATATATATATATATATATATATATATATATATATATATAAGGATATATATTATACGGATATTATATATTTTTATACCAGCCCGCCAGACTAATTAATTAGAATCGAAAAGTTCTACAATAATTAAAAACATTTTATATTAAGCTATATATTCATTTTTAAGATTTATAACTCCTATACAGTCAAGTTACTATAGTTCCGGGTTCATAAAATGATAATCTTATAAAATTCTTAGAGTTGCTTACAAAATAGGTAACAAAAATCCTAGTCTAATATATAAAATTCTCGTGTCACAGTTTTGGTTGCCATACTCCTCCGAAACGGCTTGACCGATTTTGATGAAATTTTTTGTGCTTATCCGGTATCTATGAAAATCGGCCAAAATCTATTTTTTTTTTTATATATATTTTTTTTTAATTTATATGGCAAAACAGCTAGTTATATTATAAATGCGGAAATTTGTAAAGATGTATATATAGATGGATGGATGTTTGTTACTCAATCACGCAAAAACTACTAAACGGAACCATATTACAGTCACTGCTACTCGTCCCTAGAATGGTCTACCGCCGATTCTACGTCAGGCTTCATCGATAGGCGTGTTCAAATCCAAAGTTTATCAATACTATCTCTCACTTCAAAACAGTAATATAAACTGAGCTTCTTGATCTACACTGCACCTGTTCATATATATATTTTGTATAAATTTTTCTTGTTATTTTATATATATATATATATTATTAAATATTATGATATATATTGTTACTGATTTGTATGTATATAACTTGTTATTATTTTACTACCTTATAAAATCTCCACAGTACACCGAGGTTAACTGGAAGATAATGCTCACTAGCATTAAGTTCGCCTATGTACCTACATATTTGTTTGTGCAATAAAGAATTTTTTATCTATCTATCTATATTAACTAGAACCCATATAGCATAATTTAGATCCTTTGGAATATTTTAGCGGAAAATAGCGCGGAGCGGAGCTAGTAATATATTTAGTTACATTTGGTAATATCATAAATGCGAACGTTTGTAACTCAACGATTTCAAATAGATTATACGGAGTTTGGAAGTAGGTACCTACTTCGGATCCTGGAATAGGACATAGGATACATTTTCTATTGGAAATTTGAAGAAATTAAAATAAAAGTGTTATAAAATAATTCATCATCATCATCCCATCACGTTCCCACTGCTGGGACACGGGGCTTCTCTCATAAAGAATGGGCAATCCACCACGCTGGCCCAGTGCGGGTTGGTGAATGTCACATGTCCTTGACTTTTTTTGTGAAAAATTCTTGGACATGCCGGTTTCCTCACGATGTTTTCCTTTACCGTTATAAAATAATTAAATTTATTAAATTAAAATTCTAACCTCTTTGTGTATGTTTTGCCCGCGATTTTCAAGGATACAAGCATCTTATAGGTATGTACCTATTGTCCATTTCCGCACCAAATAATACAAATATCATCACAATCCGTTCAGTAGTAATTAACATCTACACGTCCTCACAAACTTTCATATTTATTTATTACTCCTTTATATCAGGTAACTTAAGAAAACAGTACGTAGTCACATCAGTGACTTAAGTAATTATATGACCCATATTATATACCTATAGCTGTACGTACATATTATATTATTAAAACTATATTTATTAAGTTACTACACAACAAGGAAACGAGGTTTTCGCCTACGTTCCATGTACCGGCGCGGCGGTAGTCTATTTATAGGTAGTAAGTAGTAGCAAAGAATACTATTTACTTTAATTAGGTTACTCACATACCCGGTTTAGCATCTCGTGTCATCTTCTGGCTGCATGGGCGTACCCACGGTGGGGCAAGGTGGGGCATTTGCCCCACCCTGCTCTCTGACCCGAAGCTAAGAATTTTTAGGCACTTGCACAGCCCTGTACAACATGCACTATAGACAGGTCATTTAGTACTTTACGAAGAATAAAAACTTGGTTAAGGTCAACAATGACAGAACACCGTCTTATCCGCCGAGACCGAGACTATTTGAAAATAAATGCAAAAAAAGATAATAGAATAATTAATAGACATCAATATTCAAAAGCAGTTTATTAATTTTATTAATTAGACGTTATTATTAGCTACGCCTGTTGCGATGCAAACGTCCGGGTAGAGGTGTAACATTTATACATAGACAACATATAATAATTTATAATTCATTTATTAATAATTTGTAACATAACAGTATAATACCAAAGCGTTACAAACACAGTCTTAAAATACAATCTAAAATAATAGCATATATAATAACATGTTTATATCTCTTTACAAAGCTTCAGGTACAGTCATGGATTATACGTAACTTCTAAAAAAATATTATGCATATACCTACCTAATACCTGTATGTTGTACTTTCTTACACTTACCTATATTAAACTAGTTTTTGCGTGACACGCATATTGATTTTCGTAGGTATCTCAGGAAATACAAATTTACATCCAAAAAAGTTGTACTTTTAGTACTTTAAAACTTTTAAACCGTTCAGGCCGGTGGATGATAATCATATCCAATATCTATTTATTAAATGCTGTTCGTTGGTAAGCGGATCACTTGATAACGGCTATTTTATAAATTATCGTTATTTTTTTAATTACGTTTTTAAGGAAAAAAAATGGTAAAGTTGCCCGGAAAAATTGAGAAATTAAAATCAATGTTACGATTGTTGCTCTATCCAGCTATTTTGCTTTCAAACAACTTCAACATTATGTTACATGTGTGTCTAGAGTGAATAGATTGCTTATAGGCAAGCTTTGCTTCAGGCGAGATGTCGTCTATGCCAGCCCAACAATTAACCAATAAAAGAAATTGAGCGCAAACATTCGTAATCAATCCTTAATCTACCCCCGTATCCACTGGTACCTCAAGCGCCAATCGTAAATCAAGATCGAGGTCGTAGATCAAGATAAAAAAAAAACAAACGATCAACCTGTTTGACTTATACTCGTAGTTACTGTAAGTCGTAGTACTATTCGCTTAAGCGCTTTGAAGTGGTAGGTTCTGTCTGCGGTACCAACTACCGAACAAAGGCATGTCGTCAACCAACCTAATCGTGCTTCGGGATGATGTTCGGTGGACCATCAGGGAGATGAGTCTGAGCAGTTGCCGAACTGACGTCTTCCTCTAGATCTTCTTCGTCTAGCTCTATCTTCGGCCACAAGAAAGTGGACAAACATAGATCTAGCAATTAAAAAACATTTAGGTCCGGTTAAACTATCTAAAGCTGATCAGTCAGCTGTCAGTCGGTGAAATATGTCACATAATCTCTCCCATCTCCCTCTCCGAAAGAAGACTTGTCCAAGAAGTGAAAACGTAATGTAATAACGACCTAAATCTATCATATCATGTATGCTAAACCCAACAAATGTTTAACCTTTAAATTAGGTTCTCATGTAAGATATCTTTTTGACAAAACGAGAAATACAAAGACAGGTATAATCTTTCTGTTTTTGGCATTTTTCTTTACATGAATTTTATTATCTTAACAAGATGTCCAATGAATTAAGTTCCTTAACAACCTTCCCACAATACAAAATTCCTCATAAATTATGAATACAATAAATAAATTGCTAGTAATGTATGCAAAGGTCGCTTTTCCAGACGCGTGGCCTTCAACCCGCCTCCTCTTGAAGATGACATAATTAACCAATATAAATCCTACATTTTTCCAAATATATAAAAGTGGTTTAGTTATATCGTCGATTTGTATGCTAATGCGCCGGTGACACAGTCGCCAGGTCAAGTTTTGAAGATCCTTGTTATTATAATATTATAACTATTACAGCTTTAGTTATGGACTCAGGAATTTCGCTAATATATTAATGTATTACAATCAGAAATATTTAAACTCTAACATACCGCGTGATATTGAATCGTATTGATTGTTTTATCTGATTTCCTGTACACATATCTTATTAAGGCATTACATAGAAGTAAGGCATTTTAAAAAGCACAATGGTAGTATTTCTTCTCATCTAATCCCGCTCTTACTTCTCTGGTCCACGCTCGCTCTGTCGGCCTACCCAATGGTCCCTCAGGCGCTAATCGTATATTCGTCGTCGTATCGTAATCCTATATTGTTGAGCTCAGCTAAAGGTGTAGATTCACTGCGACAATGTCTTGTGGAAATTTTATCTCAACTTGCAATAATAATATTTTGGTGCAAATGAATATGATGAACTCGATTTCTTACCCGAATCGTATCTAGTATGATACGCGTCAAACTTAATGGCGGCTGACAGACTCACCACGTGACCTGCGCAGTAACAAATTCGCATACAAAATTGTACCTGCGCAGATCACGTGATGCTCTAGTCAGCCGCCATTAAGTTTGGCGCGAGGTATACCTAACAGTTGGTATTCTTTGCCTGAACAAATTGGACCGTATCTTAGTGAAGTCGCCCTAATTTAAACATAACATGATACAATACACGATTGGCGCTTACCATGGAGTATAAATCATCATTGGCGCCTATCTACCTCGCCCATAAACTTAAATAACTAGATATATAATACCTAGTCCTAGATAGTACAGTTTTAGGTACTAATACATTATTAATATTTTACCTTTTTAGCTGTTTTCTACCGAAAAGTTTCTTCTGATTCTGAACCTTGAAATTTAGTCCACGTTTATGGTACACCAGATTCAGACACCTATTAAATTACTTCATATACCCCACGATAAAAGGTCAATATTTTATATTAAAATTTTATATCTAAATTTTAATAGAGCCTGTGGCTGATCTAAAGTTATGGCTTCGATCTTCCGATATTAGGTATGACAAAAAAAGCAACAATCAAAACAATACTTATTAATTATTGTTTTGACAGGAGTTAGATAAATGATCATTTTAATAATACTATAACACTGTTTTAAAACATGATTAATCTACCTACCAATAAATACCTACCGCTCTTATGTTATAGTAGCTAACTATTTTTATAAGAATTTTTATGCATCCTATTCGTGAACTTGATGGTATGTAATTACGAATGTAAAAGTATACTAATATACTACTATACTACTATACTAACTACTAGTACTAGTATACTAATATTTATGAAGTTTATTTGAAGCTTTTTCTATAAGCTTTTTCTGTAAGTAAGTAAGTTAGACAGTTGAAATTTTCACAGATGATGTATTTACGTTGCCGCTATAACATCAAATACATATAAAAAACAGAATAAAATAAATATTTAAGAAGGCTCCCATACAACAAATGTGATTTTTTACCGTTTTTATAGATAACGGTACGGAACCCTTCGTGCGAGTCCGACTCGCACTTGGCCGGTTTTTTATGAACTACCACCGAATTAAATATGTAATACAATAACCCTAGTAATCCCGCTTAAAATATATATTACTTAGTAGTCGGACTAGACTGTATTGTATTTCATAGTGTGGTTTCATAGTTGCATACTGCTTTCACCTCATCAGTGTTAATTCAGCTATAAAACATATTTTTCTTTAATCAGAAAATAAATAAGATCATCAACTCTAATGTAAGTAATGAGCTCATAAATCAAAGCTTACACGTGTGACCGATTCTTAATTGGGTTTAATGCCTCTCCCAAGTCCATCAAAGAACACTTCATTCGGTGTTTAGCCGCAGCGGCATGCCATGTTGTGCAAGTCACACTAACATCAATAGTTGCTTACATAATCCGGAAGCGAGGCAAGTTCAAGTTCATCGCACCGGCATCGGTGACCAAAAGTTGTTCAAATGTGGTCAGCCGATGTTGCGCAACGCTGTGGCTGTTCCGCTCGCAAGTCGGGCGGAAAGCGGCCGTCATGAGAACGTGACCTTGTGAGCACTTTCTTTTTCTATAACTGCATTAGGTATGTGAAGCGTCCACACATGATACTTGGTCTTCTTGGAGTTTGACGGTGTACAACAGACCCATTCCTATTATATCACTAACTCTCTCAACGTACCACTCGCTTTTTGGTGAGACTGAGAAAGTTGCTTCAACACTAAGTTTGTATCGAAATCCACCCATGCCAGTCAAGTTTAGATATTAACGTAAACTATTTAAATAGACAATAAAATATAGTTATAAAATCAAAATCAAAATCTCTTTAATCATTTTGGCATCACAGACGCACTTATGAACGTCAAATTATCACAATGACTCTACCACCGTATCGGAAAAAGAACCACTACTCAGAAGATACGGCAAGAAACTGAGGGGCATTTTTTTTAGAGATTTTGTTACAATTTTTTGGGTTTTTACAATGTTATGTTTCTTATGTACCAGTTGGTTACTTTGCAGAAGTGGAATATTCCAAGCATCTTATCTTCTATGTAATTACGAACAGTGTAGTATGCTTTTCTCATTAGAACATTCTTTCTATAGATATTCATTACCTGAGATTTATAATACACTTACTCCTTCTTGGACGTAACACATTGTAGCTTACATTAGCCCATGTAATGTAAATAGGTTTATAATAATAGGTTTAATATATATATATATATTAAACCTATTATTATACGTGACACACTTTGGGAAATGTCTTTAATTTATTCAGAGGAATGTATCCGGAGCGCAATATGCGACCCAGTGCCATCACTTGTAAACCAGGTTATATGAAGAGCTTCATACGAAAAATATTACATCACGCATAGTGGTTTTAATAAAATAACTGGATATAATTTCTCTGGAACGCCGGTATTGCAACATTTTGTATGTCAAAGACCGGTCTGCTGGCGGCGCGCGGCGCCGACGCCGCGGTTCCAACGGGAGCCCGCACCGGTATCGGAAGCATGACCATTAATCTTTTTTAAGAAATACAACTTTTATAGCTTTTCTATGACTTCTTCGTCTCTCTGTCATGATCCCTTAATTCACATATGTATAGTGACACGATCATATTAGATCCCTAATCAACCTTGTTGTTGTCGTTGCGTAATTATAATGTGTTTTTTCTCAATCTTTACAGGTATTAGCGGCTGCGCTTGCGGTGGCTTCGGCCGACGTCAGCCATCTTGGTTACCACTACAAGGTGCCACAGACGTCGTACGGCGTGCCGTCCTACCAATACCGCGGCGGTCAATTCAACTCCGGCCTCAGCGGTGCCCAGGTCAAGGGTTCCCAAGGACAGTACTTGGGATCTACCTTCGGCTACGGTGATAGCAGCTCTAGTGCCAGCAGCAGCAGTGGTGTTAGCAGCTTCGGCAGCGGCCTTAACAGCGGATACAATGGTCTGAACAGCGGAAAATATTATCAATCCGTAACCCCGGCCTCTGTCAGCTACCAAACTGTGACCGCCGCTCCCACCGCCCAATACTACCAGCCCACCGTGACCGCTGCTCCCGTCAGTAACATCAAATACTACCAGCAAGCGGTGACCGCCGCTCCCGCCGCCAGTGGCCAATACTACCAGACCGTGAACAGTGGACCCACAGTAGCTCCGATCTACGTCGGTGCCGGAAACCAGTACGCTAGCCAATATGAAACCAAATACGAGCAGCAGATCGTCCAGCTTCAACAGCCAGCTCAGGTGTATAAGCACTTCTACGTGCACTCTGCACCCGAAGAGCCTGAAGTGCCCAAACCTCGCTCTCCCATTGTCCTTCCTCCTCCCCAGAAGCACTACAAGATTATCTTCGTCAAGACCCCGAACGTAGCATCTCGTACTTCTCAGATCGTCCCCGTCCAGCAACAGAGCGAGGAGAAGACCATCGTCTACGTTCTGGTCAAGAAGCCCGAAGAACAGCAAGAAGTGATCGTACCTAAAGTAGAGCAGAAGCCTCCCACGAAACCCGAGGTCTTCTTCATCAAGTACAACAACAAGGACGACTCTCAGGCCGTGATCAACAACATCGTCAAGGACTACAACAAGGATGGTCAGTCCGTGTCCATCGTCGGCGGAGGCTCCGCTGATACCCCCGTGTACTCCACCGGCGTCTCCGGTCTGTCCAGCTACCCCAGCGGCTCATTGACTAGCTACCCTAGCGGTTCGAGCCTGTCCAGCGGAACCGTCTACCCTGGCAGCTCCGGCTCCATTTTCAGCACCGGTTCCGGTCTATCTGGCTTGTCCGGTAGCGGCTCCGGTCTGTCTGGTCTGTCTGGTCTGTCTGGCAGCGGCTCCAGCTTCTCCAGCGGTTCCGGTCTCTCTGGTCTGTCCGGCAGCAGTCTCAACTTCCCCAACAGGTCCGGCACTACCATCTTGTCAGACTCATCGAACTCGCCTTCGTCAAGCTCTTTCAGCCAGACTTACCCCGTAGAGTCCAACTCCGGCAGCGTGTCGGTGATTGACTCCGGTTCCGCCCCTAGCAGCGTCGCTAGCGCCATCTCCTCGCCCTCTGTCTCTACCACCACCGCCAGCGTAGTATACGATGACCTGAACACCATCTCCACTAGTCAAGGAGTCCCCCACGAATCCTACGGAGTCCCCAAGTTCAGGGCTAACTAATTTTAAGTTTTAAAAATATTGTTTAACACGTTTTACTAGTGGATATAAATAAATCCGTATAAACTCTTAAATTGTTATTACTTCTATTAGATGTTACAATCCTTAAACAATAATTTATAAAACACTGAGTAGGAATACGTTTTCTAAAGACTATGCATGTATAACCACAAGCAGGCCTTAGATATATTATTCGAAGTATGATATAAGTCTATTTGGTTATAAGTCTCAACTAATAAAAATAGCGAGCATAAAAATACTTATTTGTACCCATCGAACAAAGTCATACCATTAAGCGATCATCGTGTTTTTGGATGATGTTTCCCCGAACCCTGCCGTCTTTATTTAAGTACATGCGCTCCATCTTCAGCTAGAACGTTTACAGCTATACCTACACCTAATAAATAAAGAGTACTATCAGCACAGCACATAGTGACTTTACAATATGCTATCAGCAAAGAATGGCGGAGTAATGCAGATCGAACCAACACCTTAACTGGCCTGGCGTGACAGAAGGCTTGGCGACCAGGCCAACCAAGCGCAATGACAATAAATGAATGCGTTGACACACACCATATACAAAATAATTATATTTTAGAAAAAAACATGAACCGACTTAACATATATGTTTTGATTATGTTATTTTTTCAAAAAGTGCTGAATCAATTTCGATAAAATTTATATGGGGTCACCTCTGAAGTATGATCTACCAAACAAAAAAAATCATCAAATATATAATAATGCAATAATAATGCATAATTGGCGGAGTAATTGCGTAACAACCATACGAAAAAGATAAAAAAAACATACTCGTACCGTCGAATTGGGAACCTCTTCCTTTTTTGAAGTCGGTTGAAAAGTTACTAGTTAAAGACATAGTAAACTTAATTATAAATGTCACAATGGGCGGTCTTATTGCTTAACATAAAGCAATATTTTCCGACAATTTCCGAAATTGTTCACAATTTGGCGCAGAAGTTAACCTTTGCACCGATTACCGAGCGTTATATCGAAGTAGCAATACCGTAGTGACGCTGTTGTGCTTATACGCACGGCACCAGTGCTAGCAGATCGTCAGCATCGGAACTAACCGACTTGCAATCAGAATTGGCACATTATTGGCATTTTAATAGCGAGCCCATCCGCATACCTCCGCGGCCTTATCTTGATTTATCGCGCTGGAAGCTTTCATTCCAGAATGCCGAGTCGGTCGATTTAGCCAAAGTGAATTCTCGGATGATAATAATATTATTTCATTCATGAGCATTGTTTATGAATGGAACAGCTCTATTTCTGGTTAGTGGCGCGTTATGGGTTGATATGGGGCGTTACGAGAGTTTGTTGATTGAGTGCGGGTATTCGCAGATGCTCTTGCAGAGTAGGCGGCGCAGTGGCGCCCGCCGGCGCCGGCGCCGACCGAAGTGCGACGCATCATTACCAGCGACGCCAGCCAGCATTCCCGGCAGAAAATGACCCTGTGTACTTCATTCAACGGGAACATTATCAACAACGGTACACATAAAAACTGTAAACAGGAATTTGTAGAATTTCGCAACCGTTGAAATATCTGAGGTATTAGGTATATAAGAATCTGTAGACATGGGTAAATAAACGGTCTGCCACAACACGACCGTGGTGACTAAGTCAAACAGAAAAGATTTTGCAACGTTTTTTTAAATTGAATTATCCATTTTTTTTTTTTACTCTTAATTGATCTGTGTTTGGCCCCTATCTCGCCTGATGTGAAGCGATGATGTGGCCTAAGATGGAGCACATAGATCTAGAGAGAGACGGAAGTTGAGCAGCTGCTCAGACCCGTCTCCCCGATGGTTCACCGAACATCATCCCGAAACACGACTAAGTCGCTTGACGGCATGGCTTTGTTCGGTGTGTGGTATTACAACCACGGCCAGAGCCTACCACTCCAAAGCGCGTAAGCGGGTTTCATCACGATGTTTTCCTTCACCGTTTTAGAGCGAGCGTGCAAAATCTGCACTTAACTATAAGTCATTGGTGCAGGGCCGGGTCGGGATTCGAACCCAGGTGCGTCGGATCGAAAGGCGCACGAGTTCCCGCTGAGCCACACTCGCTCTAAAGTCCCCATAAAGTCTCTCCGTCGTTGCTAACTGTATCTACTTACGATGTACCGATCAACTATCAACATCTCAGGTTTGGTTTGGTTTGGAGTCTGCGCCGCGGTTCCAAAGCGTAAACTCCCGGAAGAAGGACATCCTAATTGTCCGAAACCTGGTCGGAGTTATTCCGACACAATCATAACGTGAGTGTAGCCGTTTATATTTATAATGATTATCAACATCTCACCCACAAAAACTTTGAATGTTCGTGATTGTGCTTTTTTGCAACAGTGCCGAAATATCAAAAACACACAATATGTAGGTACTTGGTAAATATCCCGTTTCTAAACGATAGAGCCGCATTACCTACTTGATACATACACTCGAGAGCAATGAATCCGGGTCACTTAAAGAATCCTAAAAATCTCGGAAACTAAAAATGCTAGGTTAATGCAATAAATTGTATTTAATAGACAATGTAATACTCCTTAAATGAAGGTATTAAAACTTCTTAGTTATTGTAAAGTTATATCATAAAAAAATCAAATTTGAAAAAGGGCCACTTTCGAAGATGGAACTACGAAATTACAGCATTTGGTTTTGCTTTTGTTTGTAATCTGTCATTTATGTGGGTACATAAACCATGTTGATAGTGCTCTATATTCATTATTCAAGCTGAAATTATGTCGCTTACGCCTGAAGAATGCACCAGAATACTTACAATGCTGGAAACCGGCCGGAGTCAGCGCGATACAGCCAGGACTGTCGGTGTGTCGCTGTCAACAGTACAAAGAGTTCTCCGACGTTACGAAGAAACTGGTTCTAACCTACGCAGACCAGGAACGGGCAGAACCAGGTGTACCACAGCACGAGAAGACCGATACTTGGTGAACACCATGCTTCGAAATCGCTTTCTCACAGGAACTGAACTCACCAATCAGTTTCGACGCCTCGGAGGAAGTAACCCAAGTGCATGGACAGTAAGACGTCGGCTTGCTGAATCTAACTTAAAACCCCTTAGACCTGCAAACGGCCCTAAACTGGAGCGTGGGCATCGTATTTCGAGACTAAGATATGCCCAGAGCCACGTAAATTGGAGTATTGAAGATTGGTCAAAAGTTATGTTCTCCGACGAATCAAAATTTATGCTCTACAAGCACGATGGAAGACACAGAGTGTATCGAAGACCAGGGGAAAGATTCAAGCAAGCATGCATCGAAGAAAAAGTAGCCTACGGTGGTGGGTCTGTACTTGTGTGGGCCGGAATTTCTTCTGAAAGTCGCACAGAGCTGGTGATCATAGAAAACGGCTCTTTAACTAGCGTAAGATATGTGGAAGAAATCCTCAATGATCACGTTGGTCCATTTATGGTCAATTTAGGTGAGGATGCTATATTTATGCATGACAATGCCCGACCTCATACAGGTAGGATTGTGAATGACTACCTTCAAGAGATGAACATTACTCGTATGGAGTGGCCAGCGCGCAGCCCGGATATCAACCCGATCGAGCATGCTTGGGACGAGCTAGGCAGATGCGTAAAACAACGAAACCCTCCCCCAATCACGCTTCGTGAGCTCAAAATTGCTCTCACAGAGGAATGGGAGAATATTCCCCAAAATCGTATAAGGAACTTGGTGTACAGCATGCCAAACCGCGTAAACGCAGTAATGGAAGCACGAGGAGGCAATACGAAGTATTAAAATTCAAGAAAATCGTAATAAAGTTCAAAAATTTCATGTTTCCTATTTTTGTTTTAAGGAGAGATCAGCAGTTTTTTTCTTTATGTAATTTTGTGTTAATAAAATGTATGGTGACTCATATTTTTTTTACTTTCATTTAAGGAGTATTACATTGTCTATTAAATACAATTTATTGCATTAACCTATCATTTTTAGTTTCCGAGATTTTTAACATTCTTTAAGTGACCCGGATTCATTGCTCTCGAGTGTATTATAGATTTTCAAATATATGGTATTTGAACACTTTTTATCTAACTATCAATGTTAACCTTAGTATAGTGTATGTATAGTATAATTATATAATATATACATACATATGTAAATATGTATGTATAAATGATACCTATAGTTATATTTGTTTAATATGACATTCATTCAAAACATTTTTTACTTATTGAATATTATTATTATCTTATCCCTATTATGTACACCACCAAACCGCATTGTTTCTCATACCTGTTTTATCCATCCAAAGGTTGTCTGGAAGAAATCTTTCTAAACGATAAAGCCGCCCATTGTACCTCAAATTAATGTATATTATTATTTTATTTTTTTGTGTTGTGTGTTTATTTGGTGTGCAGTAAAATGTTGTTGTAGTATTTATACGTATGTACTGGTCAATCACAAACGCACTTTCTTCGTCAGATCCCTGCACTCAGTGCCGAGTTGTGTTTCAAGGAAAAATAGGCAAAGTAGCTCTTCATGTAAGTACGTATTTCCCGCCACGCCCCAATGATTGCTATATCGCCAATACTTTTATATACTAGCTGCTACTCGTAACTTCACCCATGTGGAATTAGGGTTATAGCGATTAGCCCCGATTTGGACTCATAATTCGGCCTTTTCGTAATACCCGTAATATACTAATAGGTACAAATATGTCTATTAAATAATATTAGACTATGATAGCATATTCCTTTTTCGATACTGTCCATCCAAAGGTTGTCTGGAAGAGATCGCTTTATAAGCGATAAGTTCTACCATACAAGTAGTAAAGAATTCAAGCTTTTATTTAACTTGCAATGTATGTGGAAACTTGCAAGCTGAATCAGAACCACTTCCTCTTGTCCTTCGAAGTTGAAATTTTGCAGCTGATCTGATGTTGGAGACGGAAGGTGGGCAATGGAACTCCTTGACGTATAATTGTAAACTACTAGTGTTTGGGCTCATTTTAATCTGCTCGCGATTCCGATTACGAATTTGTTAAAAGCTTGTCTTGAAAAGAATATTGTTCAACAAAAAAACTTAATATTATTTCTTTTTGAAATAAAGAGTTTTGTTATTTTAACTGTAATTGTAATTATAAAGAGATAAACTTGTTTGTAAGTACCCAGGTAAGTATGTATGTTTGTAGGAGGTCATTTCTGGAACTACTGATCTAATTCAGATTTCTTTTTTCACTCAGGGAAAGCTACGCTATCCCGCTATATTAGAAGCTACACTAAACTATTCAAATATTCATGGTTCAAACTATTCCTGAGGCTATATATTTTATTGAGTCGACGCGAACGAAGTTGCTGCTTAGTACCTATACCTAGATTATGTTTTGATTGATTGCCACTATAACTAAGTAGGTATATTATTGATGAAAACCAAATATATTTATTTATTTTAACAAATTAATTAAATCTTTAATAATTTTCAATGAAAATATTTTCATTCATGCAGAAGACCTACCTGTTGTAGCAGGCGTAATTTGATTGAAGTTTTGAAGTCATAAAATCATAAATAGTAAGACTTGATTAGTAAAATATTTTGGAACAGGGCCAAAAGTTCTACTGTTTACAAACACTTGACCTTGTGTTATGGTAAATATAAATACATGCCTAAGCAATCACATGATACTAACGATTTTGGCAAAACCTATCGTACAAATGCGAAATATGTGGTAGTAGGTATAAAGCGATATGAAAATGTTTATTGAATTGAAACTATTTTAGTACAAGCGATAAAGTTTTTTGTAACATTGTTTATTATTATGTGCTGCAGCTGGAAGCTAATACATTTGTGCGGCGTTTTCCTTTCACTACTCAGTAGCACAGATTGCGTTCGATTAAACGGTATCGTTCGCCTTTCCTGCGACGAGTGCAAACTAAATCCGAATAAATGCTGCGTAGGTACTGTCATTGCACCAAAAGTAATTATTACCACAAAGTTTTGCGCTATTTCGTGTCAATTCGTCATAAAGAAAAACAAATTGAGCCCTATAATCAAATATTACACATATCCTCGTGACAGACACTATTTGCACGAAAGAAAAAGTAACGAAAAACGGAAAGATATTGCACTAATTATATTAAACTCCTGTACAAGTAAGCATTATGTGAAGATTAGCGCAGTGGAGCCCTTATCTGCTATTGGACTCAGAGCGTTCATTCCTGTGTTCGAAGGCAATCATCCTCAGTTGAAAGAAACTGTGGTCATGCCTTGTGACAAACGATATGATACATCAAGAGGATATTACATATGCACCAGTAAAATGTTTGGAGAACAAATAAAGACAGTCGAGGGAATGCCACTATTAGTTAATGGTGATATTCTTGGAATATCAGGCAGTGATTATAATTATCCGACCCAGCATACTTTCATAGCTGTAGGGCCACTGCTATATTGGATTGCGGCAACGCTAAGTAATCGAAAAGAGGAAAAGCAAATTGTACTAAGGACTGTATTGGATTTCACATCGCAAGATAAGCTTTCTACGAAATTTATTGGTACAATGATTACATCTGCAAATAAAGAACATAGCCTTGGAGACTTTGATATATTAAATACCACATTTAAATATATAGAAAAACATGAAAATAACACGATAGCAAATAATGTTTCCGATATATACAAAGAGTCAACTAAACAACCTTCGTTGAATCAGACCAAGGAATCGAAAAACGCAACACAGAGTTCGATGCCAAGTAATGAAACAACACACAAGCTGGATTTCCTGAAAAGGTTTATATCTGAAAATTTGAGTTCAAACCAAACAAGGCATAAAACGGTTTCCCTCAAGCTATCAATATCAAACCATACAACACACAAGCCAGTTTCCCTGCAATCATCTAAGCCCGGAAACATTTCAAAGGCAACAACAAAGATACACAAATTTCTGTTTAAAAAGAAACTAAATCTATGGGATTTTATAAGGAACTCTACAAATATAAGAGAATCGTCAACAACTGCTACAACAACAACGACGGCAAATTCTTTAAGCGTAGCCAAATCTGTTGGTCCTACGAGGACCCCCAATCCCACTATAAAGACTTTAACCACAAATTTAATGCAGTGGTTCGAAAGCAAAAAGGCAGCGCTCAAAAACCAACCATCGATACTGATATTGACGACCACTTCGACTCGCTTGATGCATACGACAGAGTTCGTGGACCTCACCTAGATTGCAGAAATACACTATACTTTTACCAAATAAATATAACAATACCTGGTAGGTATTACGCTTGCTTTCATCACGTGAAAATATTACCAAAATTATTTAACTATACCTAAACGAAGTGGTATTCTAGGTACCTAATTACAGTATGTTCGGGTATGAACTAGCTATACTAGCTAAAATAGCGATTATATATGGACCTATATAATAAACATATTTTACTTAGATATACACAAAAACAACGCCAACAGAGGGTAAACAAGTGGCAAACAGGAAACAAGGGTAAACAGGAAGGTACATTGAATGGAAATGAGCACAGATTAGGAATGAGCGAAAGCACCGAACACGGTGACCCAGTCTCTAAGACTGTGCTAATCATTGACATAATAATATATTCTGCCGATATATAGACAAGCGCATTCATGAAAACTATTTGTTCAAATGCTGGTGAGTTAGACCTAAAGTTCGCTGCAGCGCTAATGTCGTATGACCAAACTATTAAAACATGCAGCGCTTGATCGCTCGTAGAGTTTAGTTTACTTGCTACCTTTTAGTCGCAAGTAAACTATCGTCGGTAAGCGTTACCCTTACGCGTTTTGTTCAAGATAGTGTAACAACATGGCGGCTCTATAGACTTTTACACTAAATAAGTGACACTGAGCGTGAGCTTTTGTACCTACAAAACTTCATTAGAATTCATACTCTATTTAAAAATGTATTTTTTATCCTAATACCTAATATTATAAATGCGAAAGTTTGTGCGTGTGATGTTTGCTACCACGTATCACAGTAACTACTGAACCGATTTTGATGAAATTTGGAATGTAGATAGTAGTTAAATAAATCAATTATATTTATAGTACCTATTGTATGTAATAAGTTTTTTTTTTAATGTAACTGAATGACGAGACGAGCTGGTCGTTTGCCTGATGGTAAGCAATACGCCTGCCCATATCAATAACAGCACCACCCAGAACTTTGTTTTGCAAAATCCTGCGCGGCGCTGCACTGCGCTCGTCACCCTGAGACAATTAGCTGTTGAGTCTCATAATTCTCAGTAATTTTGCTGGCTACAATGCCCTTCAAACCGGAACACAGTAATGCTTGCGCACTACTGCTTGGCGGTTGAATAACTGACGAAGCGATGGTACCCACCCCGACGGCCTCTCGCATACGAGAAACCTACCACCAGTTAAATAGTTATAGTTATATATGTTGTAAGCAGTAGTTTGCAAGCATTACTGTGTTCCGGTTTGAAGGGCGTTGCCAGCGAAATTACTAGGCGTATGAGACTTAATATCTATCATCATCATGGTATTAGGTATATGATCGAAACCTACAACCGGTTTTGTAATGGAACATCTGCACATTTAGGTCTATGATTTTAGATGGCGTGGCATTTAAATGAACGATTTTCTGTTTTATTGTGGTATTACGATATTGATTCATATTTATTAACTTGAACGACAAATACACTCGAGAGCAATGAATCCGGGTCACTTAAAGAATCCTAAAAATCTCGGAAACTAAAAATGCTAGGTTAATGCAATAAATTGTATTTAATAGACAATGTAATACTCCTTAAATGAAGGTATTAAAACTTCTTAGTTATTGTAAAGTTATATCATAAAAAAATCAAATTTGAAAAAGGGCCACTTTCGAAGATGGAACTACGAAATTACAGCATTTGGTTTTGCTTTTGTTTGTAATCTGTCATTTATGTGGGTACATAAACCATGTTGATAGTGCTCTATATTCATTATTCAAGCTGAAATTATGTCGCTTACGCCTGAAGAATGCACCAGAATACTTACAATGCTGGAAACCGGCCGGAGTCAGCGCGATACAGCCAGGACTGTCGGTGTGTCGCTGTCAACAGTACAAAGAGTTCTCCGACGTTACGAAGAAACTGGTTCTAACCTACGCAGACCAGGAACGGGCAGAACCAGGTGTACCACAGCACGAGAAGACCGATACTTGGTGAACACCATGCTTCGAAATCGCTTTCTCACAGGAACTGAACTCACCAATCAGTTTCGACGCCTCGGAGGAAGTAACCCAAGTGCATGGACAGTAAGACGTCGGCTTGCTGAATCTAACTTAAAACCCCTTAGACCTGCAAACGGCCCTAAACTGGAGCGTGGGCATCGTATTTCGAGACTAAGATATGCCCAGAGCCACGTAAATTGGAGTATTGAAGATTGGTCAAAAGTTATGTTCTCCGACGAATCAAAATTTATGCTCTACAAGCACGATGGAAGACACAGAGTGTATCGAAGACCAGGGGAAAGATTCAAGCAAGCATGCATCGAAGAAAAAGTAGCCTACGGTGGTGGGTCTGTACTTGTGTGGGCCGGAATTTCTTCTGAAAGTCGCACAGAGCTGGTGATCATAGAAAACGGCTCTTTAACTAGCGTAAGATATGTGGAAGAAATCCTCAATGATCACGTTGGTCCATTTATGGTCAATTTAGGTGAGGATGCTATATTTATGCATGACAATGCCCGACCTCATACAGGTAGGATTGTGAATGACTACCTTCAAGAGATGAACATTACTCGTATGGAGTGGCCAGCGCGCAGCCCGGATATCAACCCGATCGAGCATGCTTGGGACGAGCTAGGCAGATGCGTAAAACAACGAAACCCTCCCCCAATCACGCTTCGTGAGCTCAAAATTGCTCTCACAGAGGAATGGGAGAATATTCCCCAAAATCGTATAAGGAACTTGGTGTACAGCATGCCAAACCGCGTAAACGCAGTAATGGAAGCACGAGGAGGCAATACGAAGTATTAAAATTCAAGAAAATCGTAATAAAGTTCAAAAATTTCATGTTTCCTATTTTTGTTTTAAGGAGAGATCAGCAGTTTTTTTCTTTATGTAATTTTGTGTTAATAAAATGTATGGTGACTCATACTTTTTTTACTTTCATTTAAGGAGTATTACATTGTCTATTAAATACAATTTATTGCATTAAGCTATCATTTTTAGTTTCCGAGATTTTTAACATTCTTTAAGTGACCCGGATTCATTGCTCTCGAGTGTATTTTTACTTTCTTGACTACAGAATTAACTTTGAATCGAATTTTCTTGTTATTAGCGCCGCTCCGTACGCGTCCACACTGTGTGTATGACGAAGCCACACTAAAGTAAGATGTATGGATTTCAGTACAACTCAGTCTAACACAGTGAGTGTTAGGATCACGCAATCTAGTAGTATATATATGTATATACATATCAATGGTGCTAATAGTTTGGGAATTATTACGATACGGTTCAAATTTCTGTCCTGGCACAGTCAGCGAAATAAGTAAGAAACATTTAAAACTTACCTGAACTTTTACATATTTTCAATTGTTAATAACACCGAACATATACGAGTACAAATAACATGCAATTTTTTTCAATTTCCCTATTCGCACAGGATATTAACAGACTTTTTAAATGCAACATACAATGAAACTAGACAAATGTTAAAGGTGTAGTCAATCAAAGAGCCGCAAATGTTTAGCTACTTTTATCGCTGACCGTACCAGTCGTAACACCCGTATGTTTCGGTATGATTTTAAAGGTTTACAGGTTTCACGTCATAATCGGCATTTTATGCTTCGCCTAACTTCTCCGCTGTCCAACTCGCTATTACCCCTAGACTAGGTAGGTATAGGTAGGTACAGAATGTAGTACAATTTTGGGACCTTTCGTGTAGGTTACCTTTTCAGTGAGGAAGGTTTTCCTGGCGGATTAAATTCATAGTTTATTTCCTCTAAAGTAACCCATCATATACCTATCAAAACATAAGTTTTTGAGAAAATAAAAATAACCATACATTCGGAGCCCACACACACTCTGGTAGTTGGGTAAAAAATTAGGTACCTTGTACTACTAATCATTACGAGTTAGCATGCTTCTTGCTTGTAGGTACCTAACTGACATTGTAGCGTTTGAAATCGGCTCACTCACTTCGTTCATTACAAACTATAAACAACTCGAGTACCTAAGTATGTTTTGGAATTCCGATGTGAATATAGTGAATAACATTCCGATGTGAATATAGTATTCCAAAATATAGATACATACTCGAGCATTTTAGGTGGGTATAGAATATAGAATGCGTTCTAATCTAGCCTTGTATAGAATTGAAATATGCAGATCGGATAACTTTCGTTCAGTTCCGTTTCTATATTCCTTAATATTATAAATAGTGAGGTAGTAGGAGGTTTACAGTACCTAGAGCTTTTTAAATAAATGCCGCTAAATATTTTAGTGCATTGATGGTGGAAGGACGCTTATTTTAAAGGAAGCTATGGACATACCTTATGCCTTATACCACATACGCAGAGCCTATAGGTAAGTAATAGTTAGTATTATTTGCTATAGGTACCTATAAAACGGAGGTTTATATTATTAATGGGCGGCGTTTGGGCGGCGTTTGGGCGGCATGATACCGGTGACCGGCAAAGATGCCGATCTTTGCCAGTCACCGGTATCAGAACCAATAAAAACTGAAAATAAAACTAAAAATAATTGTCTTCTCGGCGCTCGCCGTTCTCTTGTCCCTCTTCATGCAGAGCCTGGTAGATAATACCTGGTAAAAATGGGACGGCGACATTAGATAGTCTAAGGGCTGGATATTTTATCTGAGATGGACGGCGAGGTAAGAAAAAAGTGGTTTTTCCAAGGACTTCTTGGCTGGAAGTGAAAAGTGATACAGTTCGATTTTGTTTTATTTTCCAAACAAGTGTTATTTCGAGTGATCATGTGTAATATCGGTAGAATATTAACCATTATGTGTTCGTAAACGTGCATTCGTATTTTCGTAAGTGTAGGCAAATAAAACAAAATAGAGAAAACATTGCTTTTTATGTTTTCCCAAAAAGTCCATGGGAAGTTTGAATAAAGTTACACCACTTTATTGAAGCATTAGGAGAGGGGCCGGCTTATTGCTGTTGACCTTCATTCACAACAAAAGTATAATAAATGCAATATTAAACTATCAAATAAAAACTACATAAAACGTGGCGGTATGGTCCTAGAGACTTTAGCCTGCACTGACGGGCAAACTTAAAAAAAAAGTGCTTTTTCCATATCTGTCACAACTACAAATCTGTCATAATAATATGTCAAAAAACATAACTTTGAAGTTTGACTTGACAGTGACAAACAAAAAATTGTGTTCGTGCAGTGTAAAAGTGAATTCTGTTCGTCAACATTTTAGATTTTAGCCAAAATAAAGTTAATTCAAATATTGATAAGAAAATAAGATTTATTCCTCGTGATAACACCTAGACTGCAAGTGTAATGAAAAACGAGACAATTTTCAAGGTTTAGCAATCACTATCGAGCCTTTGTGTTTTGTCGAAATTTTGTATTCAGGGACGACCACTTATCCAATTTGCCTATTGAAGACATATTAAAGTAAAACTCAAGGTTCACGAGATCCAGCATAACAATGACGTCTGCAGCCGGCGGCACACACAACTTTAAAGTTGTTTTACTGGGGGAGGGATGCGTTGGAAAGACTTCACTGCTACTTCGTTACATTGAAGACAAATTCAATGATAAACACCTTACAACGCTCCAGGTGTGTATTTGCGTCGCATGTTTCTAGACTAATTGAAAAATCGATCAGCTAATATGTAACACATATTGCCGTAAGTTAAAACTTAGGTTTTAACTTTCTTTGTTCTCTTTTCCTTACCGTGTTATCATTTGGCACAGGCAACTTTTTTGAACAAAAGACTTAACATCAACGGTAAACGTATCAATCTCTCCATCTGGGACACTGCTGGTCAGGAGAAGTTCCATGCACTTGGCCCCATTTACTACAGGAATTCCAATGGTGCCATTCTAGTCTATGACATCACTGATGAAGACTCATTCGGAAAGGTAAGAATGTTTTTTCATGCTTATCAAAATTGGCCTAAATGCACAACAGCAGGTTGTGGTAACATAACTTCTTATATTAATATTAACAACACTTTATAAACAATGAGAAATGCATTAAAATGTTTTGCTACTTGAATTAATATCTAGATATAGAGAAAAGAATTATCATTTTAATAATATGCTTTATTCACAGGTAAAAAATTGGGTGAAAGAGTTAAAGAAAATGCTCGGGTCTAATATTGTCCTGATAATAGCCGGGAACAAAATTGATTTGGAACATGAGCGAACAGTCCCACTCGAAGAAGCCGAGAGGTAACTATATATAATAGAGATATAATTTATTAAACATTTACAGTTCAACATCGGCCCATTTCTTTGACAAAGCAGGGACGGTATGATTTACTGTAGGTACAACGACTTAAAATTATTATGCAATCTCTATTGCTAGTCAGATATCTTTTCTGAACAAAATACTTAAAACAACCATAAACTTCTTGATCATTAGTGCCTGGAAGCAAAAAGACATTAATTGCCCTAGAGATTTTGTGGTGAGGTGTAAAATAAGTGGTTTTCCATTAGCATGATACTCTAGCAAGGCTTTTAGAAAATCAATTTAATTTTTCCTAATGACTCAAATATAATTAAATTCATTTAAGTAATTATTTTCTTCTCCTATTTTATATGCAATTATGCATTATTGCCAATTAAGTAGTAGCTGCATCAATATACTAACTTTTAAGCAAGAATTAAATAACATACATGTATTTATACAACATTTTCTACAAAAAGTACTTTTTTTACAATCACAATATTAATCCCACTTTTTAAGGCATTCTTGCAAATCTAAGAGGTGTTCACATGCATTAATTTAATGGAAGGAAGTCACAAACTTTCATTTCTAAAGTAATAGTATACCATGGCCATTGTTTCAGCTATGCAAACATGGTAGGAGCAAAACATTTCTACACATCGGCCAAATTGAACCAGGGTGTTGAAGATTTGTTCTTGGAGCTTACACAAGAGATGGTTCTGAGGTTCGAAAAGAATGCCACGACAGATGTGAACCGGACATCACAAGTACTGGTGGTGGATGATGAAACTCCCACACAGTCATCCTCTTGCTGCTTTGGTAACAGGAACAACTAAAGCGCCATATTGAATGATCCATGCTCGGCCTCTCACATGTGTGAATATGAATGAATACTATGGCAGCACTAATTGTTGGAAAGGGTATAAATTTATCTTGCTTGCTACTAGCATGAATCTAGTCATGCATTTTACTGTCTACTTACTGAGATTTACTTTACGTCTGTAACCTCATAAGTTTAACTGGAGCATTGTTTCAAATCTTGTTCTCTTTACCTTTAAAACTGCTATGAAGTCTTGAGTCATTTTTAAGATAAGATAATTTTTGTTACTCTAGCTAGTGGGATTATGATTTTTGTATCGGCTATGATCCTTTGTTTGAACAATATTCTTGATAGTGCTGATAAAATATTACTTTACTGGAATAAACAACTAAAAATGAAGAAAAAATTCCAATTGTTGATTGTCTGATACATTATAGCTATATATATTATTATTTATTGTTACTGAGCTATCAATTGTGGTCCCCTCCACAAAGGCCATTAATCAAGAGTTGAAGTGATCATGTAGAACATTCTAAAATAATAGTTAGAAATTATAATAAAGTTCTATGATGTTAGAATAAAACTAACACACTTTTACACTAGCGCTGTGCCGCGTATGCGCCGCGTGTACGTTCGCAAATGCTAGTGTGATAGAGATGTAAGTGAAATATAATGTATATCTGTGTTTTATAATTATACTAGCTGACCCGACAGACGTCAAGTCAAGTTAATCTTCCACCTCCCCTGGGGGGTGGTAGTGGTGGGTCTCGGGGTGGTAATCCGTAACGAGCACATCCGCGGCAGCCTCGGAGTACGGGACATAGCAGACAAGCTCCAGGAAAGTCGTGTGAGGTGGCTGGGTCATGTCCTACTCAGATCGGTGGAGTATGTCTGCAATCAGTGCCTAGACCTTGTAGAGCACGATCTCGTGGCTGGCCTAAGACGCGATGGCTTAACCTTGTTAATGCGGACAGGAGGGCCAATAAACTCACAATGCAGGATGCCGAAAACCGTGCGAAGTGGAGAGAGAGTAGAAAAGCGGACCCTGGCCGAAGCCAGGAATAATCGCTAGGCAGAAGAAGAAGAAGTATTTATTGCGTATAAATAGTAATTATAAAGAGTTTATCTGTCTATCGTCAATGTTACAGTATCTTTATGTAATTAATAACTGAACAAAAACCAAGTGAAATTCTAAATTAAAATGAGATTGTTTGATTGAAACATACTTTATTAATCGTGTCATTTTATATATTCTAAATGTTGCTAATGTAAGCTTTATCTTTTTTAAACAATGTAATATAGTGCTAGAATAAAGTCTTACAGAAATACATCAAAACTCGTCATTTTTATTTTGTCATCCAAAGTCTTTTCGTGTGGGGAAATAGGTTTATTTTAATTCAAACAAAGGTTGATAACAAATATTTAATAATAATCTACTATTATTAGCTATTGCTAAACTGACATCAGCAAGTAAACATTCAGAGATATTAGTGTGAGGGAAACATGAAGTAACTAAATGAAGACCAGAGTCAGAGCTATGAATAACCCAAGATTATAGCAAGTCCCTGCACCATGATTTGTCATATTATTTTCCTGTGTTTTATTACTATTTTAAAACAATCAAAATGTAGTTAAATTTGGATACTAATTTTTGTCCAATCTTATGTCAGGACTACGAGGACAGATTCATTTTTAAACATGAATTATGATATAGCTAACATAAATGTAATATTTTGTAACATACCAAAGACAAGCAAATCGGATAGAAATACAATTAATCTTTTGACTGCCAAGGTCGGCCTTACTCGACATACGAAAAAGTGCTCTCTACGCTGAGGTCGGCTCGTGCCGACTAAAACGTATGAAAATTGCGTAGCGTGGAGGACACGGCTTTGCTTCTATAGCGGGGCGCTCAAAAGGTGAACACAATAAATTATTGTAAAACAATCAACGATTATCTAAGAAACACTTATTTTAACTAAATGCTTTAAACACACGCACCAGTCAAACAAATTAAATGCGTCAATATTCAAAGAAATTATAAATGTAGGATTCAACAATTAATAAAAATTTATACATATGTATGTACTGCCTTAATGTACTTCAGTCTGCTTGTATTTAGCACACAACACTTTATGAGCATGATAAGTGAAAAGATGTATTTATCAAAATGGATGCAACATCGAGCATGCAAAATGTCCAGCCATGAACTCAATGGGTAAGTAAGAGCCAGTAAAATAGGTACATTTTACAATGAACTTAGATATTACATCAATTTTACAGAATTAAGATACCTTACTAATCAGTTTATTAAGGTATCCTATTAAGTATGCATGCATATTATTCACAAATAGACCGATTCACCACACAACTAATCTGTTCTAAACACCATTTATTCCTTAATCATGAGCAACAATTTTGTAGATATAAAGCAGACATTGAAATAATATTTACCAAAACAAATATAATACATTGCAAGCCAACTACAGACTACATTAACCCAATCATTGTTTATACATATTAATTACCTAAACATACTTTAGCACTGAAACAATTTTACAATATATTTGAGGTAATTTTATTATTTTGTGCTTAAAGGTATTGAAGCCACTTCTGTCTAATAGTTATGTGCAATTATCAATACACCATTATCTAGGTTCAATTTCCACTCCCTACTAAGTTAGTCTTTTGTACTTATCGCCTTAGGGATCCTTTGAATCTGACGCAGTATTTGCATATCACTATCGGTGAGAGCAATAAACTTCTTTTTGGATTCTGAAACTTTTAAGTCGTACAAGAATTTATTATTTGTATCACAGTCCACTTTGTATGTGCTAGTACTATCGGAACATAGTATGTTTGGTTCTGGCGGTATCAGTACTATGTTGTTTGCCGGAAGGCAATGTCACTTCTCCATGTCAATGTCTTTCGGTGTAACCTTCTTGCCAGTTCTTGATTTGATCGGAGCATCTTTGGTTTCATGTATTTCAGTGATTGTCGCCTTCGGTTTCTCTTCAAAGTTATCTAAAGGTGGTAAATCTAGGAGATATGGCATCATGCTGCGGCTCTTTTCTTCTTCTGACAGCCATTCCATCTGTGAAACAGAAAATTAACATTAAACTCTAGAGCAAATAGCTAAAACCAACCTTGTTTGTTGACTAAGTGAAGAAACAGAATAAACCCAAATCTGATTACAAATTGATTGAAATAAATCATATTTCACGTATATTCATATGAAGAACAGAAAAGTATTTTTCTGTTTATAAAACAATATGACAAAAAATGCACAATGTTTTTCAACAATTAACCTACAAACAAAATTTTATCAAAACTCATTCAGTACTTTTTGCGTTTTTAAGTAACAAACACCCATCCATGCCTCAAACGTTTGTATATATAACTTTCACACTACTGTTAAAACATAACCATACTGTTAAAACCTAAACAGGTGAACCAATTAGGATGCAGATTTTTATTTAAAAGCAGGTTTTCTAGCAGTGGTTCTTAGACATGTTTTATCAAATTCGGTTCAGCCGTTTTTTGTGTTGGGGTGTTTTAATTTTAGTTTACAGAAATTTGATAAAGCGGGTATGTACAAGTCGTGGCATATTACCTTCTGACGGTGATCCCGGACTGCGTCATCGCAGATGTCGATGCACATCTGTTCGGTGAGGCGGCCGTCGTCAGATGCGTAGGCAGCGGCTTGCCACGCCACGCCGAGCTTGGAGAGAGCTCGGCCCGACATGCCGGCGGTACGCGCCGCCAGCGTCGAGCATAGCGCGCTGTAGTCAAACTGATCTACGCTGAGACGCCTGCAAACAAACAACGATATAACAAAGTATAGAGTGTGGCAAGTTTGGTCCTTCAGGTATCTTATTCTTATTCAAGAAGGGGGCGAAAAGTCCTGCACTGACGTCCCGCATGGGGTGTATTGTGCATTCCCCCCGCCAGCATCTACCCAAGCCATCCCAACTCCTTGAAGTAACGGAGTGCGGCTTTGGGGCGCTGGCATAGCTGCTCCGGTGTTGAAGTTGATTGTATACCTTCAGGTATCAAGTAAGCAAGTTTTGTTCTGAGGAAATATCGGGTGCATATTTGAGAAATAAAGCATATTTCGATTTTCGTATAAAGGTAGTAAGACGGTAAAGCATAAAAATGACATTTCTAAAAAAAATCTATTGATTTATTCACGTTCAAGTAGAAAAAGGAAAGATTATGTTGATATCTAGTAAAAAAATTACCCTTAAAAAGAGAAAGCTGATCTAGTATCCGTAGTCTTAATCGATCCTATTTCCCTCCAGGAATGTTTCCCTCAAAGTAACCCATCAAATCAAAAGATTTTGAGAAAATTCAACACACTTTCTGCATACTGTTTTCGCTAAGCATGCATGTGAAGTCCTTATTAGGACTTCACATATCTCTAAAAGATTATCTTCGTAAGTTACCTCTTTCCTTCCGAAGCCGGTTGTAGCACAAACTTGTCAAAGTAAAGACGGATCAAGCGTTCCCTCTCATCCTTGCCAGGCAGGCCGAACTCAATCATCTTGTCCAGACGGTCGTTGATAGCTGAATCGAACTGCTGCGGCGTATTGGATGCCAAAACCATCATGATGCGGTTGCTCTGATCAGAGGTCCGGTAAAGGAACGCGTTCAGAGCTGCCCGGAGGTCCTCGCTGATCTTCTCGGAGGAACGCTTGCGTAGAAAAGCGTCGGCCTCGTCGATGAATAGCAACACACCTGTACGACAAACATCATAGAATTTAAATACTTTGTTAATCGACTTCAAAAGAAGGTTTTCAAATCGATTGCTTTTTTTAATGTTTGTTACGTCAGATCTCTGTCATTTATAAACAGATTTGGAAATAGTACATTGTTCACCGAGAGGAGAAAATGATCGATTACCGTCGAGGGTGTCGTTTGAAGCCCGAGCCGTAGGCGAGGGCTTTAAAACACCCGAGATCGGGAATCGCACTTTCTCTCGAGTGATACATAGTGCTTTATACTACACCTACGAGGAAAATAAAAAACTAAATCTTTACTAATTGAAATTTATATTGAAATTGTTGCAGTTAGTGAAGCTTAATGTAACACTTTTTCCATTAATGTTTGTTTGAGATGTTTGCGATGTTCTTTTTTCAAATTGTTTGACACCATCCAACACACAGCTAGTGGCCAGTTTCATTTTGCGAACTTGGAGATAAAAACTCACTGTAAAAACTTTTTGGCTTTTGATATTTAGGTTACCAGCGCATAGTCTTACCCAAAATTAAAAAAGAAAAACCACGTAAGAAATGGATTTTCATACACTTTTCTCTCCCGCTCAGATGCGTTTTCTCGCCGCATATTTGATGATATGCAATGATGTACTTTCTACCGTAAATTTGATAAAGTATCAAGGTACTTTCCGAGCAGGTGTAGTATAAAATATTTTTGCGTTGGGTTCAGTATAGCTACAATGTGGTCCCATACAAATTTCATCGATATTAGACCTTGGACTTCGAAGATACATAGCAATTGAAGAAGATTTTTTTGTTATAAAATGAATTATTTTAATACTAATAGTCTCATCAAAAAACTAAAACCTCGCGAACAGCATAACTGACTCACAAACAGACAACGCCCAGCCTAAAGATTGAAACATGAAATTTTGAATACATAATGATTCCTATAAGTAGAGTGAGATGAGAGTGACGAGAGACAGGGGAGAATGAACTTGGAAATTCCCACGAGAAAACGGGACGCTGCAGGACGGGCCGGCTATCTTCTAAATATCAACAACCCACCATACGGGAGTGACATTGTCAACAATGACAAATTACCATTATAAATATAAACGGCTCACGTTATAATTGTCGGAATAACTCCGACTAGGTTTCGGACAATTACAATGTCCTTTTTCTAGGAGTTTACGCTTTGGATTCGCGGCGTAGACTTTATTCCGACATAATTATAACGTGAGTGTAGCCGTTTATATTTATAATGAATAATTCGACTCACGATAGTTTCCAAACTTTAATGACTAACTACCCATCAAAAATAAAAATTAAAAAAAAATACCTACCAATTTAGCTTATTTACGAACTTGCAAATGATATTGTTGTTAACTACCTTTTTGCCAGACGTAATAAAAGTACGTACACCTAACGTACAAAGTTCGCAAGATATTTTCAAATCAAAATCTCTTTATTCAGTTTTGGCATCACAGACGTACTTATGAACGTCAAATTATCGCCATGACTCTACCGTATCGGAAGAAGAATCACTACTCAGATACGGCAAGAAACTGAGGGGCATTTTTTAGAGATATTGTTAATTTTTTCTGTTTTCTACAGATTTTTTATGTAACTAAATGACGAGTCGATGTCGTTGACGAGGTCGTTTGCCTGATGGTAAGCAATACGCCAGCCCATAACAATAACAGCTCCACCCAGAACTTTGTTTTGCAAAATCGCGGCGTTGCACTGCGCTACTTATGTTTCTTATGTACCAGTTGGCTACTTTGCAGAAGTGGAATATTCCAAGCACCTTTGTCTTCTATATAATTACGAACAGTATGATATGCTTTTCCCATTAGAACTTCATTAGCAAAATCAAAATCAAAATCTCTTTAATCATTTTGGCATCACAGACGCACTTATGAACGTCAAATTATCACAATGACTCTACCACCGTATCGGAAAAAGAACCACTACTCAGAAGATACGGCAAGAAACTGAGGGGCATTTTTTTTTAGAGATTTTGTTACAATTTTGTCTGTTTTGTTTTGTTTGTTTGTGTGAATTTAGCCGGTATGGTTATGCAATTTGTGTGAAATAGTGTGTGTTAATGTATTTCTTACCTTTGCTACTAGTATTCGCCCAATCAAAGACTTTGTGAATAGCTGCCACCGCGTCTTTACCCATAGGCGCGACATCACCGCCCGTTAGAATAGCGTAGTCCATTCCGGAATGTTTGGCGAGTTTCTGAAATGGATAGATAACCCGATGATCCAACTTATATTTCACTGCAGACTTTAGCAAGGACATATCTGTTCGCTGTAACAATTTGAAGTGTTTCGTAATGTTCCTCATAGTTCCTGGTTCCCTAGATACAGGGAATCCTAGTTAAGGGCCAGGATAAGAGTGTCACCGTTGGGCGTTAAAAAAAATCAATATCAACATTGCTAGCCAATATTGGATTAAAAACTCGGCTTATTTAGAAATATCTAAACAAAAACCTATTTGCTTAAATAACAGCTCTTTCCTCAAGGGTTTACTGGAAGGTGTGAAATTTCTTCTTAAGGTTAAGCTCGCCTTTGTAAATGTACTTTATAGTGTAAATGTTTTGACAGCATACAATAAATAATATAAGAAAGGTTTTTGGATCAAATTATGTACCCTCCGGTCAAGGCCATGCCATCTAGCTACCTAGTAGAGTTTCGAAATTTCGTTTGGTGAACTATCTGGGAGACGGGACTGGGCAGCTGCTCAACTGCAGTCTTCCTATAGATCGATGGAATGTGCTCCACAATCGGCGACATCGTCGCTTAACATCAGGCAGGCATACATAAATTTACATAAAAAAAATAAAAAAGTTTGTTGGATAAGCGCATCACTTGAGAAAGGCTGAATGACTTGGCATTTTTTTTTAATAGTTTGTGACATACAAACTAGGTTTTTTATGGAAAGAACAATTGGAAAAATTGGGAAATACGGGAAAAACAAAGTGGAAAACGGAATAATACGGAAAACACTCGCGCGGGTGAAACCGCGGGGCGCAGCTACGTGATAAAAACTAAAGTTAGTTACCTTTGAGAACAAGGTTTTACCGGTACCAGGCGGACCGTACATGAGAAGGTTCCGGTAAAAGCCTTTGTTGAGACGAGTATTTTTCGTAGCGATGGCAATGTCCCGGAGTCTGTTCTCAAGAGACGGCGCTAAGACCACACCGGCTAGAGCGTCTGAAGGTTTCCTGAAGGCTGTGATTGCTTTAGACACGGTGAGGATGGGATGTTTTACTGCTTCTAGTATGGAGAATCTAGACGTTTCGTTGACGAGGGTGGGTTTACCTGGAATAAGTATGAATAAAGTAAATTTTTTATATACTAGTATATCCCATAAGCGTAAAGGTATTACTCCAAGCAGTGCTGCAACTGCAGGCAGCAGCTAAACAACTGATTTGAATAAAAATATAAAATACACTAGCTGACCCGGCAAAAGTTGTTTTGCCATATAAATTAAAAAAAAAATTAACAAAAAAAAAATAGATGTTGGCCGATTTTCATAAATACCGGATAAGCACAAAAAATTTCATCAAAATCGGTCAAGCCGTTTCGGAGGAGTATGGCAACGAAAACTGTGACACGAGAATTTTATATATTAGATAGAACTATAAATGTACATATACTGCAGTTTCCAGTTGAGCTCGGAATAATACATTCTTTTTCTCTTATTACATATACAATGACCATCTTCAGTTACAATAACAACACATGCATATTTTTTCTTTATATAATATTGAAATTAAACAATACACACCGATACGGGCTTCAATAAACCTTGCGGCCACAGAAGTAGCTCCCTTGGCAGTGTAGACACCCAGCGCCAGGAGGGATAGGCCGCCAGCTGCCGCTAGAGTCTTGTCCCAGTCTGTGACGAGGGCATTCAGCCCTGTGCCTACAACACTGCCTGCAGTCCTGCACAAATGTATGGGAATTAACACTAGTTTTAGGCTCTTATTTTATAAACTGTGAATGAGGCCACTTCCTCGTTGGATTGGTAAGACAGTGATACAATGCCTGCCTTGTCGATGTCGATACTGAGTTCACTTTGACACGATTCGGGTGCAACATGAGATGTTTTACCATTTGTAACATCATATTTTAACAGACACACATTTAACAGATTTTGATAAAAGATGTCTAAGAACCCCCACCCCCAGAAAACCTGCTTTCAAATAAAAAAAACGGTAACCAAATCAGTTCATCCATTTAAGAGAACTACCACAGGTGCCACAGGCAGACACACATAGCGGGCAAACTTATAACACCCCTCCTTTTTGCGTCGGGCTTTAAAAACAGACATCCATAAATATTAAAATCTGTGAAACGGAACGCGAAAGATGTTACAAAGCCACTTACTTTATACTTTCAAGGATAGTAGTTCTATTCTCGGCTGCCTTCAGTCGGATCTGCTCAAGATTGATGTCGCGATTTTCACGATCTGCTTTCGCGCGAGCTCTCGCCTCAGCTTCTATTGCTTTCAGCTTGTTCTTCTCTCGAAGTTCCATCTCGTGCTCTATAGTTGCACGGCGGAGCGCCTCTTGCTTCGCTACACTTTCTTCTTGCCTGTAGGTTACAAGTACATAGATACTTTTATTGTATACTTAGACAGTATTATTTATTTATTTATAGCCTATATTTTATTGTTGTTTAGATTTGATTGTTGTTTCCTGTTTCATTTTCTTCACTTGCTCCGACCCTTTCCAACTTTTTCTTTTTTCTGCTAGTCCATACCATGTTATGCTGGATGTTTTGACATCTTTAAAATTGTCACTCTTTCTCTTTTCCTCTCTTGGGTACCTCCTCACAAACATGCAGATCATTGTTTGTGGTATATATACACTAAACAAAATACAACTGTGACCAGATTGAAAATAAGTAATATTATTACAAAAAGAAAGAATACTAAAAGTACAGAAATATAATATAATCAAGAAAATAAAATAGAATACAGGTAAGTTGATTATATTCATAAAGTGTACAAAAGATCAAAGATCACATACTTTCGCAGGATCTCCTCTTGAGACTTCTGTTGTTGTACTAACTGTTCCTCGTAACGCTTCTTCGCCAACTGGTCCTGATACTGGGCTCGCATTTGATGTTGTTTGGTTTCTTCCTGGATATTAAAATGTATTATCGAATAATTATACAAAAATCCATATTTTTTACTTTTTAATTACTGTTGCAGATGATTTTATGAATAACTAACCTGCAAGGTTTTACGTCTTTCTTCATGGTCAATTTTTCTCTGTTCCACCTTAGAGTGTTCAATAGCAGCTTCATACTCCTTGATTTTAGCCATCTGTTCTTGCTGCTTGGTGGCCTCTTGCAGTTTACTGAGCTCCAGAGCATCCTTTGCATGTCCTGGTAGAAAACCATAATATTTTGATTCATATCTTACAGTTCATGCATGTATTCCATGATGATCACAAATCATGAAATCATGAATGTTATATTATTATTGATAAAAGTCAAGACATTTATTAAATAGGCACAAATAATTCACTTTTAAAGGTCATATTTATATGTATTTAACGGCACAAAATGCTTGCAGCTTCATTCAGGCCCTGAAAGTCTTGTATAGACGCTTAACTTAAAAACAGAAATGATTATTGACTGCTTGAAGATAGTGTAGGCAACTAATGGTATGCTAGTTCTGAGACCTCATAGTTTACTGAACTGCCTACCTGCCTATACATAAGCTTAAAACCTTAACACTGCTAATACATTTGACAACATAATTATTAGTGGACCAAACTACAATATATTTATTATACTATAGATAGGATAAGTGCAAAGAAAAGAACTAGATATGTATGTAGGTATTACCACATATTACTACACTACTTAGCAAAGAGATAAAGACAGTGATTTGATTCTCAGTCCAAATAATGGTTGGTTACAGTGATTTAGGTAAAGTTTATCACATAGATATGTGAAAACATTAGGAAAAGTGTATAAAATAGGACAAGATAGGCTGTAAGGTTATGCGGTCGCATTATGCAATAGCGTGCAATGTGACCGACACCACTTATGCGAGTACTACTCACGGGAACTCTCGAGCTCTCTCGCAGCTTGTGCGGCTCTCTCTAAAGCACTAGAGTCAAAGCGATAGGCCTCCATCGCTTTCTTTTCGGATTTGGTGAGGTTAACCGCGGGCGCGGCTGCAGCGCTGCCGTCCTCCGGGGGAGCACCGGTTGGAGGCTGCGGAGGCTTCGCACTGTACCCAAACAACCACGACATGGCTCACGCTTTTAATAATTCAACTCACAAAAGAATAACTAAATTTATTTTAGCTACCCAAGGCCATGGAGATGATAAAATGTATATTTCGTTGGTTTGCTTGCTCATGTGGGGTGGGGGATGAGATAACCACAGAGTTTTCGGTCAACCACAGAGTACAATAGTATAAAATATTTTACCTCTGAGGAAGATCTTCCTCTGAGTATTTTACCTTGGAAGAAGTTAGAAAACAAATGCAAAGTTTATCGTAGATGTCGCCACTGGCTTATGAAGTAAACAAACAAATCTTATAACGGCCCTTAACGCACGCCCGAGGCGAGAACACCGTGTCCCGGCTCGTTTTCTATAGACGGGACACTGGTGGACCTTGCTCTTCGTGCGGGGTTGTGTTATCTATGCTTTCATTTGAAATTAGAATGGTTCTCGAGAGTTCTGGCATGGACGTCCGTCATTATTAGAAAAATTCCTTTTAGTTTTGTGTACTTTTATATTAATTAACTTTTAGTAGAGAATGATATTAAAATTCGTACTACCAAGAAGCGCATAGTTATTTTACATCAACGAACCCTACACTAAAGTGGCGCCAACGTGGTATTTTTTTTTCTCGTGCTGTGGAGAAAATATTTTTTAGTGCTTGTGTAAAATAACTTGTAATGCGTGTTTATCTGAAAGTATCACAATGGGAAAGCTTACTCATTCGCCGGTAAGAACGCGGTCGCAAAATAGAGATGGTCAGTCTCCGCCAGTTGCTACTCAGGCTGATGGCGCTGAGTCGGCGTCAGCGTCGCCTGGGGGCGGGCCCTCTTCCGCCCCGTCGAGTACCTACGTGCAGAAGGAACCAAATAATGCCGTGACGATGTCCCAGCAGGATTTTGTGTCGCTGTTTGCGTCACTACAAAGAACTCAGGCTGAGTTTTGCCAGTCGCTTCTCCGGGAAGTTAGATCCTCAGCTGTTGCGGAGAAAGCGAGCCGTGAGCCAGGATCAGCTGTCGGTGCTAATTTTGTACAGTGCCAAGCTCGATTTTCCGGTGCGCCTGGTGAGTCAGTCGAGAATTTTTTGGATGCAGTTGAAATTTATAAAAGTGCGGCAGGTGTTACCGACGTAAACGCTTTGAAAGGCCTAGCACTACTTTTTTCACATCATGCCGGCACTTGGTGGCAAGGAGTAAGAGTACATCTTACAACTTGGAAGGATGCAGTAGACAGCATAAAAAACGCTTTTGGAGCTCGTCGACCAGCATTCCAGATATATAAAGAATTATTTGCTATGACACAGAATGGCATGAACACAGAAAGATTCGTAGCTCAAGCTCGTGCACTGCTGGCAAAATTGCCTAGAGGTGACCTAAGCGAAAAAGTGGAGCTGGACATGGTATACTCACTTTTAGATGTCTCCGTCCGAGGGAAAGTGGACCGTGACTCAATCACGAATTTTGAGGCTCTATTAAAGAAATGCAACAGTATCGAGGACGCTATAATGGACGCAAGGCCGTCGTACCGACAACATTGGGCGGCTGGCCCGAGCGGGACCGCACGTTCATCGCTGTTTCAGTCGTCGCCGTGCCGCAAAGCTAGTGCCAGCTTGCCGCGCGCGCCTCCCGCAGGCGCTGGGGGCGTCGCCGGTGGGCCACGCATGCCTACTGCTGCAGGTACGGGCGCACCCGGTGATGCGCTACGTGCACCGCCTGTGCTTCCAGGGGCATCTCCTGCTTCAACTCTGGCTCAGCACCAAACAGTGAGTCAAATCGTGAAGCGTACATACTGTGCGTATTGTAAAAAAGTAAGTGAACATTCAATATCTAACTGTCCTAGACTTCGCAACAAAAACAATATTTCTCAAGTGCCTGTGCAAGTGCTACCGCCTAGTAATAATAATAATCATATTGCATGTTATGGCTGTGGGGCTATTGGTGTTATCCGTACAAATTGCTCTAGATGTAAGAGTGAGGAGGTATTTTATGCTATTGATGATACAACTAACATGCTTGCTTGTAATAATAATTTTGTACAGGGTTGTACTCAGGCTGATGTCAAAGTAAATATTTTGAATGAATGTGAACAGGGCTGTACTCAGGGCAATATTGCTAATGATTCGTACATTGCTGATAGTTCTTCAAATATAAACAAAGCTAATTATAATATTAATAAAGCTGATATACAGGGGGAGATAAAGCTTGCCACGCGTTGCAATTCGGCTCTCAAGGGGGAGTGTGCTTCTTCTTCCTCGCCTGTTGATTTTTCTCAAAATGATTTTAAGAGGCCAATTTTAGATATTGAAATTTTGGGTGCTAAAGGGACTGCTTTAGTGGACACAGCTGCTAAAAGTTGCATAGCTGGTCACTCCCTGTATGCACACTTATTGAAACAAAACCATCCTTTTCGTGCTGAACAAAGGTGTATAAAACTTGCTGATGGTGAGTCAAGATTAATGAATGTGTTGGTAACAAAAATACAAGTCAGAATTTTGCATAAAATGGTACCAACAGATTTTGTAGTTTTCCCAGAGGCAAGGAACAATCAATCTTTGTTAGGTATAGATTTTCTAAATCGGGCAAACCTAGTTTTTGACTTCGGTAAATCGATGTGGTTTTTCTCTGAAAATATAAATAATAAGTTTGATTTGCGTTTCGAGTCAGGTAGTGTTAAAGCAATACATGCATGTGAGAACCAGAGTGTGACGCTTTCGCAATTGCTTGTCAATTACAGTGACCTTTTCAACGAGTCCGGTGAAGCCACAGATTGCACGGAGCATTTCATAGAAACAGGCGACCACCCACCCGTTGCAGTGCCACCGTACCGCACGACTCCGGCTCGAGCAGAGGCGTTGCAGAAGGAGATTGATAAGATGCTGGCTGAGGACATCATCGAGGAGTGCGAGTCAGCATGGTCATCTCCAGCACTGCTCGTACCCAAGCCTAATGGATCTTTTCGCTTTTGCGTGGACTACCGTAAGCTAAATCAAATTACTAGATCAGATACCTACCCGATGCCAAAAATTGATGAACTGCTAAAAAGGACAAAGAGAGGCTGTGTCATGAGTACGTTAGACTTAAAATCAGGCTACTGGCAAGTGCCAATCAATCGTGATAGGGATAAGACTGCATTTTCGACATCTACAGGCACATACCGCTTTAAACGCATGCCTTTTGGTCTTAAAACTGCACCCGCCACATTCCAGCGCCTTATTGACCGTTTGTGCTCTTGTCCTAAGTTGAAGAATGTGACTTTGTTAGCATATCTCGATGACATTTGTATTATATCGGAAAATATGAGTCAGCATATAGAGGATCTGCGTGCTGTATTTGAGAGACTTCGCGAGTTCAAGCTGCGAATGAATAAAGAGAAGTGTGTGTTTGCACGTGACTCTGTCAAGTATTTAGGTCATGTGATTTCGAAAGATGGTATTTTACCTGATGAGGGTAAGGCTCAAGCGATCCTTGAGATGAAGAAACCGACTTCATTAAAGCATCTTCGGACGTTTCTCCAGACTGCCTCTTGGTTCCGAAAATTTATTCCCGGTTTTTCAAAACTTGCAGAGCCGCTATCGAAATTGACAAGGAAGAACGAGCCTTGGCGGTGGGAAACTGAACAAACTATTGCTTTTGAAGATTTGAAGAGTCGTCTAGCATCGCCACCGATCCTCATTCAACCAGATTATTCAAAACCTTTCGTATTGAGGACTGACGCTAGTAATTACGCGCTGGGTGCCGTCCTCCTACAAGGTGAGGGTGCAGAGGAAAGGCCAATTGAATATGCGAGCCGTCTACTCTCTTCTGCAGAACGAAACTATTCGACAACGGAACGAGAAGCCTTAGCTGTAGTCTGGGCTGTTGAGCGTTTCCGTTGCTACATCGAAGGTCACAAAGTGGTGGTTGGAACGGACCATCAACCTCTGAAATGGCTTTTATCATTAAAATCGCCATCCGGCCGTCTCGTAAGGTGGGCGTTAAAACTTCAAGCCTTTGATCTGTACTACCAATATACGCCAGGAAAAGTGAACGTGATTGCAGACACGCTTAGCCGTCCAAACTGCGACGAGAAGTCCTTTGCTGCATGTGGAATCTGCTCAGTCACAGTAGACTTACCTGCGCGAAGTCCGTCAGAGCTTAGACGTAGCCAGCTTGCAGATCCTGAGCTGAAGAAGATTATTAACGACCTGGAAGGAGAAGTGGAGGTACAAGGTTGCCATTGGTCAGGCAGAGGTTACTTGATGGAACAAGGGGTACTCTACCGTTTTAACCCTGACTCTGATAGTGAGGAACCTCAGCTTGTGGTTCCCGTCGACTTGCGGGAGGAAATATTGAAAGAGTGTCATGACTCTCCTTTTGCAGGACATACAGGAGTTGAGAGGACGTATCTAAGAATCGCGCAACGCTTTTATTTTCCAGGGATGCGCCGCATAATATCGGAATATGTGAAAACCTGTACGTCGTGCCAGCGTTATAAAGCGTCGAATGAAAAACCGCCAGGCTTGCTGCAGACGCCGGTTCTTCACCAAAGAAATGAGGTTCTAGCGATTGATTTATTTGGTCCCCTCCCACCTGGGCAAAACAATGAAAAGTGGATTTTATTAGTGGAGGATACAGCCACTAGATGGGTTGAATTATACCCACTACGAGAAGCGACTGCGGAGGCATGCGCGCGTCTTCTTATAGAAGAATACTTTCTGCGATTTGGTCTCCCGCGCCGCATCATTTCGGATAACGGCGTCCAATTCATTTCTGCAGTGATGCAACAGTGCATGTACATCTTAGGAATAAAGCAGGAGCTGTTGCCGCTGTACCATCCTCAGGGTAACCCTGCTGAGAGGAAGAACAGGGATCTAAAGGTACAGCTTGCTCAATTAGTAGGAACGGACCATTCCTCATGGCCTACTCACCTGCCTGCCATCCGGTTTTCGATGAACACTGCTCGTTGTCAGTCTACTGGAGCAACACCTGCATACTTAATGTTCGCCCGAGAGTTAAGATCGCCACTTGAAGTCGCGAACGATCCTCGTGCGGTACTGGAAAAGGAAAACTTTGTTCCGCAGATAACACCTTACCTTCGGAGATTCCTGAATTCTTTGGCTACGATCCGAGAGAGAGTAGAGGATCAACAGGACCAGAGGAAAGTGTTCGCTGATAGATCCCGGCGTGTCGGTGACTGTATTGAGGTTGGTGATAAAGTGCTACTCGCTACACACGTTTTGAGCAACAAATCGAAAGCTGTGAGTTCAAAATTTGTACCGAAGAAGGATGGACCATACGTAGTTACTCAAAAAGTGAGTCCTACTACGTACCGGGTCGCTCCAATAGGTGATCCTAGCAATGATTTGGGAAAATTTCACATAAAAGAAATTACCTTGTATCACAGTCGCGATGCTACCCCACCGGAACCCGTAGTTCCAAAGCTAACTCGTGGTAGGCCTCGTAGGGAGCGCGTCAGTGAACAGGATGGTCTTGTGGAAAATAATCTTGATGTTGTTGATAATCAAGTGAGTGATAATGTTCTTGAAAATGTTGTCAATGATAATGATTCTGTTTTGTGTAAATTTAATAATAATTGTAATGATGTTATTCCTGTGTTTCTTGAGTCTGCGAACTCACAATTGACGACTTTGCCAGCACATGAGCGAGGACGCGGCTATCATGTACTGGAGGGGGAGGATATAACGGCCCTTAACGCACGCCCGAGGCGAGAACACCGTGTCCCGGCTCGTTTTCTATAGACGGGACACTGGTGGACCTTGCTCTTCGTGCGGGGTTGTGTTATCTATGCTTTCATTTGAAATTAGAATGGTTCTCGAGAGTTCTGGCATGGACGTCCGTCATTATTAGAAAAATTCCTTTTAGTTTTGTGTACTTTTATATTAATTAACTTTTAGTAGAGAATGATATTAAAATTCGTACTACCAAGAAGCGCATAGTTATTTTACATCAACGAACCCTACACTAAAATCTCAAAATTTACAAAAAGCAAAAAAGTTCTAATAAAACTGGGCTAAGCTATATAAAACGGAAAGTCATCGGCGGAACTTTCCGACGACTTTACAAGAAACGTTATTGACAACTCCGAATTCGGAAACGTTTGACACTCCAATTCAGATATTACGCGAAAATCTTTCCGAGAGCAATTTGCTATCGGAATCACTTTCGATTTCGGGAGTTCCCAAAAATAATTAACTACGGTATTAATATTGTGACTTTAGTATGGGGGGACTTTAGGGGTAGGCCTGTCGTGTCGACTCCGTTTGGCTGTCTACTCGAAGTTTTACCGGTTTTTAGCCAATTTCCATTTTACTCGCAGGTTACTGCTTGGAACGGCTGGATAACACTTGCGCTATTGTAAAACCACTTGACGTTTAATATTAGCGTACAATCAGTGTCTATTTTAGCATTTTTACTATTTATTGGAATATTATTGAATCGCGGTTGCGCAGAAGATATTTACGCTGGCATCGCCACCTAGCCGCTGTACAATACATAAACAACGAAGTGAACGATTAAAAATGATGAAGCTGAAAGAATAGCTGGAAGGGTTGCTATATTATGCAACCATATCTTCGAGTAGACAGCTAAAAGCTGGATATTTTATCTGAGACCCACACGTTTATCTCATCACTTAATAAATTGCTTTAGCAACACACATTTCTGGCCATATTTATATATTATAAGGCCATAGTTAGGTATTTAACCTAACTCTAAAATCGATGACTTGTGTTCCTTGTCATGACAAACTATATAGTCGAGTCTCGTTCGGATACCTGGCTCGTAATATTTATCCAGCGATATCTTGTCAATTTTTATGCTCTACGACGTAAATAACAATTTAAACATTTCAGCGCAACAGCAAACCCAGTGGGTTAAAGTTCAGTATCAAAAACAACACCTTTAATAATATCAATTGTATTTATTTTAAAATAGGTATATTTATTTCGGAAGTATATGGAAAAATAGGAAGGATTTGACAATTTCTAGGTAACAAAAACTGAAAAGTGACTTAAAAGTCTATAATTTCAAAATTATTTTTATATACATAACCTCAGTACCTACATAACATGACCAAATCCGCTGATCCCGAGTTTGGCAGAATAAAACGGTATGTTATTGCCAACTTTTTTAAATTGCCTAACCTTCTAACTGATTGGCTCAGATTAAGAACCTACATCGAGCCGATTGGTTTAAAAAAAATTCAACGTCAACTTTCATGCTTTGCTTAAAAAAAAACCAATGAAAGTCAATGTTATGTCTGTACTCACTATGCTCGGAGATACAATTTTTATCTAGGACCCAGCGGAGGCGGCTACCCAAAATGTCACCCTGCGCGTGTGTACGGGGGCGGGGCGATATGTCAGAAATGACGTCATCGTCCGCGATGTCGGGGTGGTCCCCTCTAACCTGGCGTAAACGCGCGGGGGCTTCTACCCCCAGGGAACTGGCAGGCCGCCGGTGGCTGCTCCGCTAGTTGGTGCGCCTCTCAGTGGCTCTGTGTTGGACCTTTTTTTTTGGTAGGGGAGTAGGGGAGTTGGAAGATTAACTTGAACTGTTATGTCTTCATGAGCGAAGTTGACATTGACATATTTGACATAACAATGACATGATCACTGACTAAACCTTAGAGTAAACATAACTATAGAGCGCGCGTATCGTACTTCTCGCGCAATGCACAGCTTAGGCAAGTAAACTATAGCTATATTTAGGTCCATGGCTATATTGATAGATATGTGGCAAATAGTGCTGAGCAATAATTGTGCGCCGCGCCGCGCCGTGACACGGTTCCTATTGTTCTTTATGTATGTTATGTCTTGTGTACCTACAAGTGTAATTTTAGTAAGTGAAAATTATTTATTTTAATGTGGGTAGATAGTTACTTTTTATAAAAATGAATTAAACACTCAAATCTAAATCATTAACATAATCATTTTCTTTTATTTATTACTAGCTGACGCGACAGATGTTGTCCTGTGTAGGTAGGTATATCCATTGTTCGAATCGTGAGTTATGGTTTTGAGTTCATACAAAACCCCAAAACAAAAAAAGCACTTTCAGTTATTCCCGACTTTTCCTTAGAGTAGATCAGTGAATATTTGAACCGGCTCAGAGTTACACCACGTAACACTTACAAAAGTACAAATTGAGCTGAGCCGGCTCGCAGCTCCGGTTCAAGTGTTGGTACCGTGATCTGCCTCGCAGCACATGATTTTTTATTGAGTTACCCATAATACCCAAGTCTAGTAGGTATACCTAGGTACCGTACAAACGATGTTGACGGTGACACGTGGTCAATGAGAATGAGACACCCGGTTACTCACCAAAGAATTCAGAATTTGAAAGTGGTAAACTCGACCCGAGGACCATTTTCCCCCTTAGCCGGCTTTTGCGTTTATGTACATAATAATACCTACTAGTTTACGTTTAGGTACAACACTTAAAAGATGTAAGAAATAAACAACAGGAAATAAGAATATAGAACATACATTTAATAATATAGAGCATCTCAAAACGAATATAGGAATACTTTTATTTAATACACAATTCAAAAAATCCACCGATTGCCTCACTCGTATAATAGGTCAGGTAACATTAGGAAGTCACAGAATACTTATTTTTATTAGTAGTACAAATTAAATTTATTGGAAAGAAATTGTATTACTTATATTAATGTTTAAGTAAGTCAATATTATAAGTACAGTTCGTTTCATTAATTATAATTGATTACGTTACGAACGTTAAATATAAGTATCCGAAGGTGTGACTCGTAACATCGGTACGTAAGTAGGTAAATGTAGGTATTAAGTATAGAAACCTACTCCTTCTTGGATAATATAACTTCAAATGCATCCTTCTTGGCTTGAAGGTACTTCTCAAGATCACTCGCTTTAATAAGCTTGTCGGAAGCCTTCTTCCTCGCTGCCCTTTCCATACTTCGTCTAAACTTTTTTTCATATTCCGCAAAGTATCCGCTGAAGACTTTCCAGAACCTCTTTTCTTTACTGCAAATTTGGATACAATCAAAATTAATTACATATCGCACCTTCGGTGCAACAAAGTTACGAATAGCCAAAACTGCAAAATTGAGTTAAGTATGCCAAATTGTCTTAGAGCCATGCCTATATCGGGGCAACAAAAACACCCGCGAAATTATCGCAAAAATCTACTAAATGGCGCGAGTGCCTTTGGGGTTATTGGTGCATTTTTCCATTCGTTTTGGGCCAACAAAGTTTGATTAGACAGTTGTGCCCCCGCGCCTGCGAGATTATGACGTGCGTTGAAGCTAAAGCGACACAAATGATGTAGACGAGTGCAAAAAGCCCGACTGAAATGCCTAAATAATAAGGCATAACTCATTTAACTAAATAATTCCTGGTGCAACAAAGTCACAATTCAGGACACTTTTTTGTTTTGCGTTTTATTAGAATAGTTTTAGTAATTTGAATTAAACGTTTGACATGAAACTATAGAAAACACAATAAAGCATTAATTTTATAAAGATTTTAAACCTACTACAATTAGACATCCAGTAATAAGGCAATAAATGCGAAAAAAATCTTCAAAGTCCTCTCCTGTAAAATTCAAAACTGAGCTGTTGTGACTTTGTAGCACCGAAGGTGCGATATGTACACCGCTCATCTATAAACTAGTTATTATATAGTGGAGATAGTAAAATATAACATGAAAAGTATTACTAGATACATAACTAGTACCCACTAGAAAAGAAATCAAGGAAATACTTAGTTAATAGGATAATAATTCCAGATAAGAAATAGTAGAATAGTTAATCAAGTGTTCCCTCACCGCCGAGTCAGTTCGCGACGCGAAAGATTCATTTTTTTCTCTTCCTCAGTCACAGCCAATGTATTGTATGTAAAAATGGGTGGAAAGTCCTCGTCCTCCTAGAAAATATAGAAGGTGAATGTTAGTTCTATTATATAGATAATAGCTTCTAGCAACATGAAATGAATTAAATAACTGAAAACATATTTACAAACGAATCTGTATCTTCGTCATCTGAATTCTCCACGGCCCATGGCGTTAATATTTTCCCTTCTTGATCCATTTCGCTGTTGTTCTTAAACGCCAGTTCATTCGATGCCTCTCCATCGAGATTATTTGCATTTTCAGCGACTTCTAATTCGCGTTCATTGAATATTGAATCTTCTTCGTGTTCATTCTCGGCATCCCAACTGTCCGAGGAGTCATCACTTTCATTTTCCTTAGATGAAGATTCCGTTGATGAAGAATCGCTGTCCCAAAATACTGGGTCTACAATCACGTTTTCGTCAGGAAGTGACTGAACTTCCAGTGGTTCATCAGAAACCATCGTGGACGAGTCCGAAAAATCATCCCCAAGAAGCTCTTGACCGAAGAGGCGAAAATGCGTTAGGCGCAGTTCAGCACTCCAAAATGTCAACCTGGAAATATCGACTGGGTCGTCGGAAAATCCAGCTGAAACAACATATTAAGACGAAATTAAGATTATGTAGATAGGTACCATCAACAAAGTTGGCGGCCGATCGTGAACGATTACACACAGGCACAGGACCCATAGGAGTAACTGTGAGTGTGGCTCAGCGGGAACGGGAACTAGTGCGACATTCGTTCCACGTATCGCATCGGAGTTCGAAGTCCGCTGGCCTCGGAACAATGAAGTAGGTATACAATTTACTCTCGCTTTAAAAACGGTGAAAGATATCAACGTGTCAAAAAATAACAAACTTTAAGGTTATAAGATTAGCGTGGTGGATTATTGCACTTACTCTCTCCATTAGAAAAGGGACGCGAGCCCCAGAAGTGGGAACGTAGGTAATGAGCTGACGGTGATGGATATTAATCCGTTTCGTTCAGCCATCGTACTTACAAACCCTTGATCAGTTTTTCGCTTGCTTGTAACAACTGCTTGAGGATAAGAACACCTTCATGGGCAACTATCAGAGATGAAAAGGTTTTGGTGTATAGTAACTATTTTATCGATCAATTGATGTTTACCTACTATTCTCGGTCTCGTAGTAGTGCCGTTAGAGTTCTCCGCTCCTCTAGCCCGCTAGATTGACTATGTATAACAAGAGGTAGTCTGGCGGGGAAGCTCAATATTATTTAGATTTATGTGTACTTACCTATCCTTTTATGTTTATTCGCAATTAACTCGTTCCGCGCGTAAAAGTTGTAATTTTGAAGGGATAAAATACCGGACCACCACCTACCGGAGAAACTCTTGTTTTACGTTCTTCTATGTAGCATTTAATAAGCTTTCGAAGTCTGAGCATTCTAATATCGATCTATTCACAAGCAGTCTGGCTGCGGTGCATACAGCCCTAACGTCATCACTACCTAATCGTTCTAATTTGTAAATGGCATTGCATGGTGCCATCTCGCACTTCTTATTTCTTTGTTCATTTAATTGTAAAAAATTTTCATTTTCTATTTCCTGTACCTATTGTATACTTGTGATATCCCAGAGCTAGAAGACAACACCATTGCAACCTTTGCAGATGACACAGCTATTACGGCCACGGGGGTCACTCAAGAGGAAGCGAAAGTGGAAAAGGTTCAAACGGCCATCAACACCATCTTTGATTGGACGAAAAAATGGAAAATCAAACTGTATGAATCAAAATCTATTCACATAGATTTTACGAACAAAAGACCAAACTATCATCCGGTGTTAATAAACAATAAAGCGATACCGTACGAAAATACAGCCAAGTACCTTGGCATGACACTAGATGCAAAGCTTCGCTGGAAGGCACACGTCAAAAAGAAACGCGACGAGCTAGAGCTTCGCTACAGACAGATGTATTGGCTACTTGGAAGACATTCTACGTTGTCAGTGCACAATAAATTACTATTGTACAAACAAGTCCTCATGCCAATATGGACTTATGGAATCCAATTGTGGGGATGTACCAATCAAAACAACGTAGCAATAATTCAACGATTCCAAAATAAAGGACTCAGGGGTATTGTAAACGCTCCGTGGTATAAATGACGACCTCCATCGGGACCTGAAAGTGGAACTCGTCACTAGTGTAATTAATAAGTATGCCGAAGCTCATGAGTTTAGGCTTCACCAACACGTGAACGTCGAGGCTATCCAGCTCCTCGACAACACAGACCTAGTGAGAAGATTAAAAAGGACAAAACCTTTTGAGTTAGTTTAGTGAAGTGTCAGTGAACCGTAGCATAAACAGCTAGTGCTACTTGTAAATAACACAAGAACATAGTGTCTTCGCCTTAATAGAGACAATAAGAAAAGTGTTGATGGACATATTCTTAGTTTTACTCTACTTAGCAGTTTAAGTCAAATTTAAATTACTTATTAGTCTTATTAGGCTAGATTGTAATTCTAATGGCGGGTCTCTATTTGAGTCGTCATTACATAAAAAAAAAACTATTTAATTGTTATTTGCGGAGGCTGTTAATTGGCTTTTCTTTTATTAATTTTGTCAAACTACTTTGTAACAACAGCTGTTAGCCCCCCAAACAAAATTAAATTAAATTAAGAATGAAAATAAATTCCTATGAAAGTAAGTAATAAATCTTATAAAATGTTAGACTCGACATCTTTATTCACCTCAACAGGTTGTCTTGGTGTCGTGCGTACGTGACTGACCTATACAAACATTTTTATTGATTTTATCTTACCCTTAAGCGTAGGTAGGTATGTAACAGAGAGAACTTCATTTTTCTGGTATTTATTACCTTCTAATACAGGAGGTACCTCCATAAAAGGAAAGACGCTAATGTATTGTAATGTTAAAATAAGTAGATTAAGTAGGTACGTAACTTACAACTTGCTCGTCCTCCCACCGCTTCCTCCTCTCCGTCAGATAGATCAGACCATCCATCATCATCATTTGGATCCATTGTGCTAACTTCTTCTAATGGCATCGTTCGTTCGACAATCGGTGGTTGGTCCGAAACGTCGTCCGCTGAAGCTTATGATGACCCAAAAAAAGTTTATTTTGTAATGCGACAGAATCCGATGAGACTAATGGTATTTGTGATTCGATGCGCGATTTTACCACAGTGTACTTTTGCACGTACTACGTTTGTGCTACCCGGCTGGGAAGATCAATACTTAAAGCGTGAGTTTAGGTCAGGTCACGAACTAGAAAAACGAGACGGGTGGCAACGGAGCTGATTGTACTTCTGCGCAACAAGCGCACGCAGTTCAAGAACGTAAGCTTGCGTGTCGAATCACGTGTCTCTCCACGTGACTAGTCAGAGAAGGTAGTATGTCAATCCTTTAGTGGAATGTGTTCTATATTACCAACCCGTGACATCATTTATGCAAAACCATTACCTAATATAACCTGAATCTGGTGGATAAAGGTGGTAATTCAAAGCATCTTAGCCGAGCCATTGACTAAAGCGTCTAGGGCGCTTTATACAATGGTATACAGAATATTATTATTAAGTAGGTATATTATATACATATTTTAATATATTATTTTATTTTAATTTATTTAATTTTTTTGAGAAACTAACAGCTGGTTACAAAACATTGATAATTTAACTAAAATACTTATGACTAACTAGCTGTTGCCCGCGACTTCGTACGCATAGTGTAGTAGTAATTCATCATGCTTCCGACCATTTTCCGTCCCACCATACTCCCGATCCAGCTCCCGTCCTGCTCCTTTCTCATAACCGTACCGCTTCTATTCTGTTACCTACCCACTCCTATCCTGTTATCGTCCTGGTTGTATTCCGTAACCACCGTGTTCTGGTCCTGATCCTGTCCTTCTCCTATACCGTTACCGCCCCCTACTATCCCGGTATCGTACTGCTCCGCTCCTGCTCCAGTCCCGCTCTTATCTCGTTACCATTACGCTCCTATCCTGTAACCATCCCGCTCTTATCCCATTACCATGACCTTCTTATCCCATTACCATGATCTTCTTATCCCGTTATCGTCCCGTTCCGCTCCCAATCCCAATTACCAAAGTTGATAGCCCTATCTTTAAAAACATAAACTCTCATTCCTTTTGTCCGCTCTCGTATGATCCTCTTATAGAACTTATATACCAAACAGCTTCATAGGTTTTTGGTTTTCGAGGTGTGATGTGTGTGAGGGTGTGTGTGTGTGTGTGTGTGTGTGTGTGTGTGTGGGGGGGAGCGAGTGGATTATTTTTTTATTTGTAGACTAGCTGTTCGCGACTTCATTCACGTGGATTATAGTTTAACGCTGATGTAGAGTCTTTTTTTGTAGAGAGAAATGTCCCTACTTCGTTCGCGTCGACTACTTATATTTTTTAAAATTGGTAAATGGGCACTTGTTTGATGACATCTCGCCTGATGGAAAGCGAAGATGGAGCATGGTTGCCCATGAGATGAGATGCCTATTCACTCTAGACTTTGTAGCTATTTGGAAGAAAAAAGCTGGTAGAGCGTTTTCTACTCTTTAAGGAGTCCGCATAATGAAAGATTCTGCAAAGCGCTTCGTACCGATCGGTGTGAAATTAAGTACGTCCGGGGAAACGACTCTTCTCGCCTGCAAGTCCCTTAAGTGGAAATGAGAAGAAGGGATCGGTTAGTGCAATTCTTACCGAAGTGCTGTCGATAGAAGAGCGATAGACACCCAAGTTTCCGTCCGTGTTTAAGACTTGTCAGTTTCTTCTCCACCAGCACATTGTTATTTATAAAATTAATTGGGCAACGTTCTAATGATTCCCGAGCTGCCAGTTGGTATTCGGTTGACCCACCCCATAGATGGCTACAGTACTCCATACAGGATCGTATTTGTAGTTTAACGCTCAAGCAGGTTCCTTTGTAGGGACACTTCCTTTAGCCGAGTTACGTTACACAATTGCGGAGTGGTCCAATTTTAAAGAAGCGTAATTTAACCTGCAATTGTTGTCGATGCGCCAATTTTTACGGGATTCACGCGGTCTAATGAATTGCCACCGATAGCAATGACAACATTTTGTAGCATAGTAAGACAACAATTTATCTCCCTCTCGTCTGATACGTCCACGTCCTGTTCAAAGTTCTTCAAAGCATATAGGCGGGATATCTTCGGCAAGATGGTGTAGACACTTCTCCCACAGTTGCACGAAGCTCCAAAGCACATAAAATACCAACACCCAGCAAACAAATGGCGCATACGTCGTGAAGTATCACGACTGCATTTGCTAGAATTTCATCCCAAATTTGGTCGTCATTCAGAAGGCGCCTTAATCCTCAGGCTGCATGGAATGTACGGCATTCAATAGTAGCATGCTTTGGTACTGGTATTGACAGGACAGTGTATACATATTGTCCTGCCTAAAGTATGCTTCTTAAAGACACTTGGTGCTCCCACCATATCGCGTCGTCATCTGTTAGATCAATTTGTTTTTCGTTGAACAAAGGTACTTCGTCGTACATTAAAGTTTCTGCAGAATTATCCTCTTGGCAAAACTTTAAAAATGCCAGAAGCACATTTCTGACACACATACCACAGACCACAGTCTGGAGAGGGTTTTAAAAGGCTTTTGGACGGTTTGAGCCGGTTTGAGCCGGACGGTTGAAGCCAAAATTCGCCACACCGCTTCAGAGGTACCTACTGATATACCAATCATTAATCAGGTAACGTCGACCTAAGCGAATTGGAAAAGAAAAATATTTTAACATTATTCACTGGTTTATATTTTAACATTATTCATTACTTTATGGAATGCACCAGTGCATTCCATAAAGTAATTTTATGGTTGCGAGTTTTAATTTTACCGCCATCTACTTTCTATTGCATAAAATAATTTTCAACTGTTGAAAAAAAACGCTGAAATTATATTTCTACCATGATATTTTTTATGTAATTATAATTTTATCGCCATCTACTTTCTATTGCATAAACTAATTTTCAAGTGTTGAAATAATTATAGTTTCTTTCGTGTAAAGATTCCAAGTTATTTTGTAAGATTTCCTGAAAACGCTGAAATTATATTTCTTCCATGATATTTTTTATGTAATTATAATTTTACACCTATGTATTTCATTCAGTTTCGTAGTCTACACAGCGTTTGAAAGTCAGACTAATTTTATCTATTTTCTGTCGTCATTGCTTAAAGAAGCTAAATTTTGAAAATGCTTGAACCCGTATTTATTAATTTGTAATTATAAGTATTCAGTCTGAGTTTTAAGATTCTAGGACAATCAAATAACTTTTTTCCATACTAACTTCACCCCCCATTTAACCCCCCCATGAGTAGATTTTTCAAAATTTCGATAGCCTATATTAGAATCAGGATTTAATTAAACAAATTCCTGGAAATTTTATCAAAATCCGTTTAGTAGTTTTTGAGTTTAACGCTTTCAAACAAACAAACAGACAAACAAACAAAAATTTTAAAAACTGTTTAAATATGTTTAGTTACTCATTTTAAGTCGCCCTGGTTGATTTTTTTTCGAATATCTTCCATGTACAGATTTTTAGTTCTACGATTTTATTATATGTATAGATATAAATTTTAGCATGTTATTTTAGGGATGTTAAGAAATTGGTGAAACATGTGTTATAGTTTCTTTGACCGAGTATACGTATCAAATGTCATCGTTTAGTTTAAAAAACATATTACGGGGCCACGTAGGCCGGGTGGAAATAACACGGTTGGGATTGCCATCGGGGGAACTGCCATGGACCCTTTATGATTCCTACGCAAAACTGACGGTGACGGTTCGCCGCGGCGCCATGCTGGCTGCTGCGGCCGGTCCGGGTCCGGTAGGTACGGTGTTGCTGTGCTTTTTATTCGTTTATACGACTGCAGTCCACCGGTCCAGCTCCGGCGCTTGTTGATAGACGCGATTAGCAGACGTTATATAATGTAAAATTCCTCTACTAATTTCCAAGGCGACATAATCGCATCAGCAAAATAGCCTTTTGCAAATTGATCAAAAAAAAGCTCCGGTGCAGGTCCAGCGCCGTGTCTTGGTTTTAACCAAGTTTCTGTAAAACATATGATATCAAAATTATATTTATCTACTCTATCTATTCCATTCTATATTCTATATCTATTCTATCTATCTAATACTAGCTTTTGCCCGCGACTTCGTTCGCGTGAACCGCAGCAAATCGTTTAAGCTGCGGATTTTTGCCATGTTCCGGGATAAAATGTAAACCATAAAATTTTCAGGTAGTTGATAAATTCCCTTTTTAGCTTTTATCTGAGTAAGTCACCTCAAGCCATTAAAATATGATAGGTACTATAATAGTCAAAATCGGTTCCTTATTACATGTTCAGAAAGACGAATTTTATGTTCCTTTGCGTTCTCCGAATTTCTAGCGGCAGCTAAATTGTGTTTAGAAGAATTACAGCGTTTGTCTTCATCAGATTGACTTTCATTTAAACGAAGGCGCATTCTCTTCACGTGCAACGAAAAGTGTTCTCCACAAAAAAGGGTCCATTCTAGTTGCTTCTTTTTTTTCTTAGTGTATCAACACCGATAAATGACCTTCTAGGAATCCACTTAAAGCCATAAATGCTGCTAAAAAATTGGTATTTTGTCCAAGGTCAGGCAACACAACACTCCGGTTCAACTTTTGAACGTATTCCAAGCATAGGTCCGTTCATGTATGAAGTACCATTGGCACGGGTCTGCCAAGTACCAGCGCAAGTCTTTCAAAAGACGAGAGAGTCGATCAAAAGACGTGCATAAAAGCTCATCAAGACGACACGTTGGTGGAAACCAGACTTTAAAGCCAGGCACATCAACGTGAAGTTGACAGCCTGTCGGTATTCTACAGAATATACTACAAAGAGTGTGCTAAAGGAACTGCATAATTTAAACTCCTATCGCCACTCCACCATTGGACACCAAGATGTACGCACCGGAACTAAAGGAAACGCATACCATACAGCGAATTACTGTACATATTTCCTGTTAAATACCACCAGGGTATGTTCAAATCATGAGTAAATAGAAAGGTATTTACTTCGCAAGCATGACACATTTTCGACCGCATCATCACTTCCCAGCAGTTGAGATCGTGGTCAAACGCTGGCTTAGCATATAAGACGTAAAATAAAGCTAAATCTCTTTGGAGGAAGTTTGAAAAACCTCAACTGAAAACAACTGTTGACAGGGTGGCAGAGTGATCGTATCACAGGCTACTATTGCTTAGCCTGCCTATACTATTTATTTTATGCGGCTTTTTCTTTCTTGATAAAAGTAATCGTGGCGCTTACCATCAGGGGAATGATATGCTCGTTTCATTAATCAGTTCCACAAAAAATACTTTGTATCACTCATGGAAGCACTCGAAATAATTAAATGTTATCCTGACTTGTATGAGTGAAGTGAGTCAAGATCAATGGTAATATTATATTTTGAGAGCGAGTGTGGCTCAGTGGGAGAACGTGCGTCTCGATCCGACGCACCCGAGTTCGAATCTCGCTGGCCCCGCACCACTGCCTTTCTTAAGTTATGTGCAGATTTAACATGGTGAGCTCTAAACATAGTGAAGGAAAACATCGGGAAGAAACCGGCAAGTCCAAGGATTCATCACAAAAATTAAAAATATCATGACAGACATGTGACATTCACCAACCTGTGACGCACTGTGCCAGCGTGGGAGATGATGGCCCCTACTCTCTCTAACAGAGAAGGCCCGTGTCCCAGTAACGGAAACGTGGTGGGCTGATGATGATGATGAATATTATATTCACTCGTGGTACGTCTCTCGTATGCGGGGGTCCATCTGGGTAGGTACCACCGCTTTGCCAATTATTCTGCCGCCAAGCAGTAGTGCGCAAGCATTACTGTGTTTCGATTTGAAGGACATTGTAGCCAGCAAAATTACTGGGCATATGAGACTTAATATCTGATGTCTTTGGGTGATGAGCGCAATGTGCTACGTAGTACTTGTATGGTATTAAAAGTTATGGATGGCACTGCAATTGTTATGGGCAGGCTTGGCGCTTACCATCAGGCGAACGACTTGCTCGTCTCATTACTCAACTCAACTCATTAACAGTTAAAATGTGGGTTATCGCTTTTCCTGCATGACTTCGTACGCTTATGTAAAGATATCTCAGCATTGCGATGTTATAGCGCTATGAATCATACACCAGATTTTAAGTTAAGATGTGCTATATATATTTCTTTGTACATTCCTTCACCTTTGGGTTGTCTGGAAGAGATCGCTTTGAGCGATAAGACCGCCCATTGTGACATTATTATTAAGTTAGTTGTTATTTTAGTTTTTAATTATTTCTGTATTTTGGTGTTACAATAAAGAGTTATTCTATTCTATTCTATCAAACAATGAAAATCACATTAAAATCCGTTCGGTAGTTTTCGAGACTATAGAAGCTAAACATGTGGGAGCTTGCTTATTCTGCATGACGTCGTACGCTTATTTAAAGATATCTCAGCATTGCGATGTCATAGCGCTATGAAACATACACCAGATTTTAAGTTAAGATATGGGCTATCAAACAAACAAACAAACAGACAAAAATTCTAAAAGCCATAGATCCGTGTTCAGTACCCTCCAAATAGTCCATCCCAGTTGGTTTTGCAAAAATATCTTCAATGTACAGAATTGGCTCTTTTCCATTTTTATAATAGTATAGAAAAGTTCAATGTCTAATATTTTGCCAGAGAAATTGACCGGCTCGAAGGACCATTATGTAGGGGCTCTCTTTACCCCTACATAAATTGATTGATATTGATAGTTGATAGTGATATGTTGAGTCTGACGCGGGATCGCGGTGTTTAATGACAACGACGTGTTTACTGATCCAACGCTTTATTCGAACTGTTTTAACCTAATGCATGAATTACAAAATTGCTGACCCGTGGGAATATGCGCTGTGCGGTTTACGGAACCGTACACGGTTTATGTTTTGGTAATAAAAAGAAATAGCCGCACTCTTCTCTGTTGTCTCATTCAAAAGTTTAAACAGCTGAACATAGTATTATTATCATTAGTACATGTAATAAAATCCGTGACCCCTTGCTTGTACTTCGTTATACCTATTTCCTATAACTGAATTAATATTATATGCTACTAGTGTAGCAATCAAGTGTCTACATTTCTTGGGACATAACATGCTGTCCTGTGTGAACTTAAAATTATAAATGAATTTATTACAGTCAAAATATAAAAACTTGTCACTTTGACGGCAAACTAAATTATACATGATTGTATTTAATGAGTGTATGTGCTCATTCTGTCCTTTAGTGAGTGTGTCCGAATACGGAAAAGCGCATAGCATTATTTTAAATGCATTCAATTGTAGGAGAGGTAATTCTTGTAATTATATTTGTAACGAATTAAAATGTTCGAAAGTTCTACAAACTCTCAATGTTATTAAAAACCAGTTTAAGCTGTGCCATGTGCACAAAGGGTCCGGTATGTTCCGTGGTTCAACTTAAAGTGGACACGTATATTTTTTCCTAAATTGCATCATAACTTCAATATTACTGGACCGATATTGTTGAAACAAAGCCCGTGTAGCGCCGGACTCCACAGAACATATTTCAAAAAACTGCATTCAAATTCGTGCCCTAGTTTCTGAGTTTATCCCGGACACACAGACGAACAAAAAATTTTAAAAACTGTATTTTTGGGTTCTGTTGCTACCATATATACTCCTTAAAAAAATGTTTATCAAATATATCTTCAATGTACAGTAACCGCTTCGTTACAGTTTTATTATAAGTATAGATTTCTCTACTACTAGCAAACAAATTTCATACCTAGAGGTTTTAGAAAGAATCAAATCATATAATGTTTTTTATTATAATTTTTTAATTTATATGCGGCCCAATATACCTATGTATTTTGTTTTATGAGTAAAATATAATATGATTCAAATAATATTCCACTAATAATCTGCTAGTACCTAAATTAAAATAAATTAGATAAATAATAACAAGTGTTCATTTTAGTACAGCAATCCATTTATTAAAATACATTTATTTATTCTACTTAAACATATATTATTATCAATTTTCATATATTTATGCACAGGGGTGATGGTTACACTTAAAGTAGAGCTACCAAAGAGTACGCAATGCGTCTAAACAAAGATTATCATTTTCTAATCGCAACTCTGTGACACCATACAGTTGTCAGTGTAAAGACAAGGTGCCGGACATAACCTCGCTTAGCTGCGGTAAGTTTACACAATTTTATTGCAATATATAAGTTTTCAACATGTTTGATGTTATTTATCATCAATTTTGAATGTGAATTGTAATATAAATATGAATACGGAATCTATGAATGGGGATTATTCATGATATTTGCACATAGAACTTTGTATAGATTAGAGGTTATTTATGCATATTCTGTTGTTAGACGAAAATTGTTGGGATCACAGATCCAAAGACGTTTTTGGTAAGAGTACGCACCCTAAGAGTATGCATGTACTCTTAGCTTGTATGCAATAGATTTTTTTTATTGATATTCTATTTGCCATTCATACAAAAATCTGTAATTATTCATTTTTTCTTTTATTTTGCTTGCGCTTAGTTTCTTTTACAGAACCGTCAACATGGGGAAAAATAAAAGGAAGACATAGACTTCTATGCAAAGAGGACTGAAGTTTAAGACAGGATTCAATGTTGTCGGTGCGAGGCTTGGTGGCATGACGAATGGACAGACTATGTTGGATTTGGGGCCTTCACAAGTGATAACTGCAAATAAATATCTCAATTTTTCAATGCGCGTTTCAGATGCGTACTCTTAGCTATAGCGCAGGCTAAGAGTACGCGTTGGGCTGGTCATAAGAAAAACCCATATTTATTATATTTTTGGTAAAATTACTTATTTTAAGAATAAAAATATGTTCCCAATGAACCAAAGATAATTAAGAAATAATTTTGTAGACTTAAAGTTAATTTTATCAAAAATATAAGTTTCAAAAGTGCGTACCCTTTGATTGCTCTATTCTACATGGGTAGAACACGTAGGTATTAAAAAATACTTAAAATGGGCAAAGACATATTGGAAAAAATAAATTAATAGACATAAAGATTGCATACATTTTCCATAGATATTGCAACACAAGCAAACAATATTTTTCTGTGTTTGGTTATACATAGACATTTGAGCAAGTCTCGCTCTTAGATAGCTCAAGGAAACCATGAAAAGTACTTTTTCGTACTCTATAGAAATGGGGTGTAATTGTTATATTATATAACTAATTGTTAAAAGTAAGTGTATGTATTACACAAACGCTGTTTCCAGCAAGCATAGTTCAGATACCGTTTATAAACATTGAAAATACCTAGAGGCCTACCACCGTTTGCTCAGAGTCATCAGTTTAGGTTCATAAGTCGTTGATACGCACTACTACGCACAATATTGCTTGTATAAAAATAATCTCGAAAAGAAACTTATAATTACAAGTTTTGAAAATTAAGACTCGGTTAAAGTTCAGTTAAGATTTAAAGTGGAACTCTGGTAGGGGTCTAGTAGAGCATAGTCAACTATTTAACGATTAGTATAAGTGAATGTCAAATATAAATTGATGATCATGATTTAGATTCCGGAAACTCATGGGCAGGAGTCGAAACACTCAAGCCATTGGGACTGCAGCTCATTAATAATAAAAAAAGACGTGTGGCACTCGGAGACTGCCGCGGTAAAGCTATTGCATAGCATTCGGAGTGGGGGGTGTTAGGTTATTTTCGTTACGGAATTTCTGGATTCGGTCTCCACGCTCAACGCCCGCGATAGAAGCTATGCAATAGCTTAAAAATTAGTGCATCACATCATCACATTTTTTTGATCCAAATATGTTAACTTTTTATTATGTAATTATTTCTATAATATGTTATCTAACTTATCAATTATCATACCTACATGTATTGTGATGATATACTCAGACCAAGTGTTAATTACAGTTAGTAATATTTTCAAAAAATAGCTGTATACATTCATAGCAAATATATCATTAGAGGTATTTATAGTAAGTTTTTAATCGCAAAAGCTAATTACACACACACTGACACAAATAAACAGGGTGTGGCAATATTTTGGGACCACCCTTTGCAGTACGTAAGTAATAGTTAGAATTCTTTGCTTGCAGTGAGGACATTTTGTTCTTAGAAAACACCGGATGAATTTTTCAGAAAAAATAACGACGTATTTTGAATTTAATAAAGTACAGTCCGTTTAAAAAATGTCATTCAATTAAAAAATCAACATCGATTAATTGACCCTATTTCCCATCAGAAATGTTCCTTGAATGTATTAGGTAACCCATCAAAACGTACATTTTTGAGAACAAGACTTCATCGCTGTAAAGGGAAAGGTACCCTGGAGATCCAAAATTTTGCCACACCCTGTATATTATTTTGTTTAACTTATTTAAAAACTGTTTTTGGGCATTTAATCCTATAAACATAATTTCTTTTTTAAAGGCTACGCACGATATGTGCAATGAATCAGCCAGTAGTCCAGTCAATCTAGTTTTTATTTATTTGAGTAATATCAAGTTGGACCGCAGGTAATGAAAATTCGTTTTTAATTATTTATAATTCTTCCGATCCACGTGCGGCTTAAACATTTTGATATGATAGTCAGGGGATTTTTCCCCTACACACTGGTATATGTTTTATTCCCTGTGGTCCAACTTGATATAACATATCTAATTTTACTGGACTATAGTGTCAAGTAGGTACAACAATTTGTAGAAATTAAGGCTTCAAGTATATGACTAAGCTAATAGTTTGACCTAATACTTCCCACCTCTTGTTTTAGTTAAAACCAAGTTAATTCTTTGTATAGCTGTTATAATATTTCATAACGTTTCCTATAAATTAAAGGCCTAATTTACAAAAAGCTGTATGTTATAAGTAGGTGTATATAAAAGTTTAATTCAACATAAAATATATATTGTAAAAATATATATACCTAGGCGTAGCTGGGATACCTTTTTATAAGATAACATAAAAAACTTATAACAATTGTTAAAACAGTGAAAGTCTTAATCTATTTACTTTAATTAATGATTAAATAAAATACCATTCAATAAACTTATGTTACTAACTAGCTGTAACCGCGACTACGTTCGCGTGGATCTTTAGTTAATTCTAATAGGGAATATGCATGTGTTATCGAAAAATCTGGAAATTAGTTTTTACGATAGATTACTCCTGTAAACATTTAGTAGTGATATAATTATTATTATTATTTGCGTAGTTTATTTTAATTTTAATGTCACTTTTTCTTATTTTTAGAGAAACTGAACGTAATCGCGAAACGCTTCAGTACATGCAACTACTATCTGACGTCACGCGCGTCGCTGCTTATAGGTCAATTTTTGACATAGAGCCCGCCCTATTGGTAAATTATTGGCATACACACATGTAGCATAGATGGACCAATGAGGAGATCCTAGGTCCCCATGTTTGTGACGTCACACGGAAATGGCGCGTTAATGTTGATTTAAATTGATTCAAATTTTCATTGACAAATGATGCCGTAAAATTTTTATACGTTTTTTTTCATTAATTGTGTTCAATTATGAATCGATTCATGCATTAAAAAATACATGCATATTCCCTATTGACAGCCTCTGTGGGTGTGTGGTTGGGCAGGTTGGCTTAAATTGGTTGCAGGTTCGACTCCAAAATCGACATCGACAAATATTTGTGCACAGAAAAAGCGCAAGTATTTGTTCCATGTGTGGGTGTTATGGGACCATGGTTCTCTTAGTTCCAGTTTCCCCATATACAGAGAATCCTAGTTAAGGGCCAGGATATACATATTTCGACTTTGTAAAGGGAATCGGATATTTTTTTTCGTGATCAGGTGATCCGGAATTGGCCGGAGCAGCTCCAAAGCCAATGGAATCTAGGCAGTGAATCCAGGTAAAAAAGGGTGGAATGTAATTTTTTTTGAAGCTACGATATGTACCTACCTAGCCAAATAAACTATAAACGTAACGTGATTAACATTTTTCAATTGATCCTCTAAACGGTTAAAACAGGGTGGTATAGAATGTATGGAGAATGTTGTTTGTAAAGTTATTGCGAAGAAACGTGGTACACAGGCATAGCAAAAGATAAAATATACACGTGTTTAACTATTTTTCTACATAAACCCCTAACAAGATTAAATAAAGCGGAACGGCAACAGGATAAGAGAGGGACGGAATCGGGATAAGAGAGGGACGGGATCGGGACCAGACAGGCGAGTGGTATCGAGATAGAAGTGGCATGGTAATGGAATAAAAACGAGACGGGACTGGAGCGGTATTGTAACGGGATAGGGGCGGTACTGTAATGGTATAGGACCAGGATGGTTACGAAATGGGAGAAAGACGAAATAGGGATAGTAGCAGGACGGAATCGGGACCGGAGCGGGGCAGTTACGGAATAAGAGGAGGACGGTAACTGCATAGAAGCGGAATGATGACAGGATAGGAGCGAAACGATAACAGAATAAAAGTGGGACGATAATGGGATTAGAAGGGCACGAGAGCGGAATAGAAGCGAGACGGGAGCAGAGTCAGTAGAGTGGAACGAAAATTGGTAAGTAACAGGATGATTTACTTCACATCGCGTACGAAGTCGCGGGCAACAGTGAGTGTATTATATTATATTTTGTTATATAGATTACCGAATAAATATCATAACTTGGGAACCATTTAGTTTTTTGGGATAGAAAGTATTATTAAATTCACTTTCATAATATATGTACATAATAACTTCATCAAATTGCATCAAGGGCCTTCCAGTAGTTTCAGCGTGATAAATTTTCAAAGACACACAGACAGACAAAACAAAAAAAAAGGAAGTGTTTTGTTCTATAAATAGATAACAAACCTTAGAGCAAATAAAATTTTCAAAAAATACTTATTTTACAGATTTCACCTAGGTAGTTAGTTTTATTATAAGTATAGATAAATAAATATTGTAATATTTATTATAGGCAATCAGCTGCTACATATTGACAATGTTATTCGTAAATGCTATTAAAAAGATAAGCGGCCTCGTATTATTTCTTGAAGATGTATACACACATATAGCGGTTTGTAAACAAGTTGTTATATCGATACTTATTAATATTGTACTTAATTTAGATCAATCAAAACGACAACGAGACGTGTACGTCTCGTTTTTTGTCATTTTGATCGGGCCAGATGCGTCCACGCCAACCGCGCGTTTGGGTCGCATTTCTGCCGCGCAAGTGAACGTGTATCGGCCGGTGTGGACCCGGCTAATTAACTTTCGTAACGGGATATTTGGCATGTGTTTTGATTTATTGTGACTTGTGACATATTTTATTTCATACAATACGATCACAATAATCTCAATTATATGATAAACACAATATGGTAATTATACCGTTACTATAGTTTTAATTCTACAGTTTAGAATTTGCTTTTACTCTGCCAGAGTTTAATGTACTAAAACAATATATTATTACTAGTTTATAAAATAGATTTACATAAAATGTTATAAAATATGGCTTAGAAAACGAGGCTTGGCAGTGAAATTACTTCTTATAGCTACTTTTCGGCAGGAAAAAATAAAAACATAATATGTACAGTTTCCAAAAGGTAAAGTAGGTAAACCTACAACATTTTTTAGGAAAAAATATGTCCTACCAACAAGTAAAATATATCCTAAATCAAGTCAACGGATAAATAAGAAACATCTGTTTGGCACAGCCGGTTATATCATGAAAGATCTCAACAAAAGTACTTCATTGTTTTGAGTGGACGCTTGGAATCAAACATCGTCAGACCCGTCAGTGAAAATAGTGGCCGATAACTTAGTAATTAGTGCATAAATTAATAACAATCTAACAATTTTTAGTTATTATAGAACGAGCTATGACAGCACTGTTCAATTAATAATTCTGAAGTTAAATCCCAATTATTTTAAAGTGTCAACTCAATTGTGTACACTAAGCTTAAAAGTGTACGGGTAACGTGTTTACTGCAAATATAATTATTAATGACAGAGCACACTCTATAATAATAAACTTAAATGGTCACATGTCATCAGCATCACACACTAAAATAAATGTTAGTCAATGTCGCCACGGCCTAAAATAGCATTATTATCACGGAGTATTGAATGGAAGGAGCGGGTTAGACTAAAAGTTATGTTCTAAGTCGCGCATAATTAGAAAACAATTACAAGTACATGTAGTTCGTCATTTTATTGAATACGCCGTGATGGTTAATTTTTAATTACATATTGAGCAGCGCAAGGTAGCTCCATATATAATGCAGTAGTCAAACATAAACAACTTCAAAATAATCGGAAAAAATACTTTGGAAGTGAGTAGCGCGAGTATTGTCACTTCTCATGACGCTGCCATTGCCCGAATCCGAATGCGAAGTGAATTAAGCAGTATGTATACCTTTGAGGACGCGGAGGTAGTTTAGGAAATACGAGTAGCAGCGACAGGGGCTGAATGTCAACGAGGGTAAGACGAACTACACGTAGTTACGCAAGCGATTCACATTTAGCATTAGCTAACAGTGATACATAGGGAATTTACAAATAACGCTGTAACAATGTGATTTTTTATTTATACTGTATTTAGTTGTATTGCATACTGTTCGGGTGTATTCGAGTGTAACACTTACCAGTAAAAACTTCTCAGACTGTTAGCAGCGTTTTCGATAGAATTATAGTTTTGATCCAAATCAATAACTTACTTCCTACATACCTACTTTCGGAGCTGTCACAAAGACGATATAATGTTTCCTTATCATGTTCTATATTTTATGTAGCTCGTTGACAATTTACTCAAAATATCAAAATCAAGTCGAGATTACAGTGAGATAAAAAAAATATTATATTTAACTTCAGATCTTCGAGTTCATTGAGATTATTATGTCTAATACTTTTCTGCACGCTCTTGCCAATATGGCCTCATGAGTTTCTTAAGCTTTTAAGAGAAATTATATCAGTAACTATTTAATTAATCTTAAAATGCCTTAGATTGTTTGAGGTCCGGTTTGGCTTGGTATTCAATAGAGTCGAGTAAATGTGCGAGGAGTGATTATCTTCGGAAGCGTCCTAGATAGGCGCTGCAATGAGGGCACTTGTGGTGTACGTCCATGCAGCTATCTATGCAGCACGGGATGAGGCAGCAGCCGCAAAAACATCTGAAAATATAATTTCCATGACAGATCTTTGTATTCCAAATAAATATTGATAAATCTAGCTCACATCCTTTCATAAACCAAATTATTTATATTACTATATAAAGCAGGGTTTATGTTTGTTTGTTACACTTTTATAACTAAATAACTAAATCATTTTATTACAATTTTTCAATGCTCGTAAACTGAATTTTGCGAAGAGTTCGTGGGGAATAGTTAGTGGTTGGAAAATAATGTCGCATTACTCATGCCCTTTCACACAAACATTTCAAAGTTTGCCAAGATCCGGAGTGATTGAATAACATTTCTCGTTACTCAAGCAATTTCATAAACTTATTTAAGAAGTCACACATATTTGTCTATTTTAATGTTGCAGAAAATCGGCATGTTTTGCTGATTTCTAAGACTTCTTTCGAAACTTTCAGGAGAACCCCAAAAGTTTTAACAAAATACATTGTTTAGGTTAAGAATGTTTGTTATTATGTATTACAAAATTGCTGCTACATTTCTGTGGACTCCTTGAATAACAAAAAATTACTAGTTTATTGTAAAATACCGTATTTTCTGGATAACTTGTACGGTGGTACCTGCAGGCCAGCCTAAGTTATAATATGTTTGGTATATACCCTGTTTTTATAGCTCAATACTTTATGATGGAAGGCTCAAACATATAATTATCGCACTATATCTTACGACTATAAAATAGACTAATTAAAGCATGACTAAGACACTTAGAATGGCATGACACTGCATACATAGACCCAGGCTTACCTACTGACTAGCTGTTATACATAATGAGAAATTAGGTAGGAAATGCTTACCCTAATAGAAAAATGATTGCCCCTGATATGTAAGCAATAAGACCAGGCTTGGTTTGAGTTGCAGTGTCAATTTCAGAATGGCAGCTTGGGCATATCATGTGGGTAGGATGGGGTCCTACGGGTACCACCGTTGTTACGATCTGAGGCCCACCAGCTGAAACAAAAAATAAGTAACATTCAACAATCCACATTGATAGTTCCTGACCCCCAGATTCTCTGTAATTATCAGACCAAAAATTATAAAGACACAGGTTATTTATTAATGATTTTTCTAATAATATGGGTGCTGGTATGTCTATATCAACAGTGTTGAAAGTCTTCTCACTTTTCCATATTTATAGTAGAGATTGCTTTTTAGTTAATAGCCAGTTGTCCAATTTGTTTTGAAACAATTTACTGAAGTGGCAAACACAACATCCTCAGGTAGTTGGTTCCAGTTGTGTACCACCCTATTACTGAGGAAGTGATGTGCAGTGTTTGTGTTGGATGGTGCCCTAATAATTTTGGTCTGGTGTCCTCGTGAAGCTCTTGTGTCCTCCTTTAATATGTACATATTGTCTATATCTGGCAGGTTGTAATTTTGGCCAATAATTTTGTATGTTTAAATGAGGTCACCATGAAGGAGTCCTTCTTCAAGGGTACTTAGGCGCGTGGAGACTGTCCTTGTAAGACTTGCGTCATAGAGCTTTTGGTATCTTGGTGGCTTTTCTTTGGACACTTTCAAGGAGGTCAATGTCTTTCTGAAAATAGGGGCTCCAGACTTGAAATCCATATTCTAGCAGGGGTCTAATATATGTTTTATACGCTTTAAGGAAGACTTCCACTGTCATTGTCTGAAAAGATCTGCGTATAACATATAAGAATGAATTGGCCTTTTTAACTATTCCAGATATGAGTTGGTCCCAATTCAGGTTGAGGCAATGACTACTCTGAGGTCCCTTTAAAGATTGGTTGATAGGGTAGGCTAGGGTGAGAATTACCCAGGTACTGGAGGCTGCATTTAGAGATATTTAATCTGATGACCCAATATTTAGTCCAGTTTTGAATGCGGTTGAGATCACCTGTAGCTATTCAGAGTTATTAGTGAGTTAGCAAAGAACTTCACATCATCAAGTAAGTTACCGCATATTCCGAAGTGGTCTAATTTCATTAGTAGGTGTTGGTGTGTATAATATTATGCATAAATCATTATTTATAGGGCAAATCAAACTGGGTATTGTATATGAGTTATGAGCCATCCTTGATCACAACATGAAGGCAGCCTAAAAGCTTGGTTATGACGCCATTACTTCAAGGTTTCTGTATAAATATGACAAACTTGTTTTGCAACAACTGACTCAGTAAAACCACAAGCAGAAGGTGAAGCATCTAATAGAAAATGTGCTTTTCTCAGAATATAAATCTTACAGGCCTGCGAAGACAAAGGACAATCCGCCGCGTACTTTTAGTTCTGTATTCTGTATGCATCAATGCGCCACCAAAATTACAGAAAGGACTGTGTACTTATCTAAAATTTTTTTGTCGATAAAGTTAAGTACTGAAAAATGTATTATCTGTGCAGGCTCAAATAGTAATATAATTGAGGAGCTGGTGAACAAACCGATAATAACCGTAAAATTAAGTGCACGAAATTAAATTTTACAAGTGGAAAAGAAAATTGAATGCCATACATATATATAGACATAATGTTAAATCCAGATTCCTATCTCTAATAAAATGGAAGGTAATTATTAATTATTATAAATGTAAAAGTTCGATTAATTATTATTTAATCCCGTCATAACGACTGCAAGAATTTGGATAAAAGGCATAGTGGAAGATTAATGAAAAGAAAGTTTACATTTCCCTATGCATTAACCTTATTCTACACAGACAAAGTCGCGGATGTTGTCTAATGTGTAATATTTTGATAACATATAACTGTTTATAAGATATCAAGTACAAAATAAAAAGATTTTAACAGTACCTATTAGGATTAGAATTAAAAACTAATGGAAGTATGACCTTTCTTCAGACTGTTCTGACCTTCAAACTCAAGCAAAAAGCTAATAACATTGAATTTGAATTATTTAGCAAACAGTTTTGTGCAGGAAGTGTTTAAGTCACAGTTTTCAATTTCGTTTCCTGCATAATTGAGGTCTAAAGCTTTTAAACTGTATGACATCACTGTGTTTAAATGCTATGACTGAATCAATTGCCATATTATTATATTTCCTGGTATTTCCTTTGAACTACAACATGCAGTCCTTTAAAAGGGGAATTAATAGAGTTTTCCGAGGATATGGCACAGGCGCGGCCAGCGAGCACTAGGTTGAATAATGGTTTACGGTCTCACAGATAATTCGTAAATTAAATTAAATATATTAACTAAATAATAATAATAATTTAAATAAATTCGTATCATGCTTCAGATTTTTGATAAAATTAGCGTTTCGGGAGAAAACGTTTCTACCACACTAAATCTCAACCAAATCTGGTAATTTTGGTTTCCTCACCCCCCTAAATCGACATCAGACAAAGAACAAAGTACATTCCTACTATTTTGTGTAAAGTTTGTGTAAACAAACCTTACAAATGATATTGCAAAGGTCATAAAAATGATAATTTGAAGAAACGGACAACAAGAAGTGGAAGTATTGGCTGTCCATATTATTTGTAATTCTGTCGATGTCGCGTCTTCACCTTGGATGTGAGGCCTTGGTTTTAATACTCACTGGGCGCATAGTGCGCTGTGTACGGGCTGGAAGGCCCCACGCCCCCTACCGCCTGCGAATAGCTTGGCGGCGCAGCGGGTGGCGGCTGCACCGTATGTGAATTACTCCATCCGTATGGAGGAGGATTCCCACCTTTCTCCATCATTCACCTGAGAAACAAGAGTAAACACTGTCACGCGCGCTACACCCGTTTACTCGTATGATGCAATGCACTCTTCAAGCTATTTTTGGGTATGACTAAGACAATAAATAAATGGCACAGACATAGGCATTTTAAAGGAATATGAGCTTCTTCAAATTATCAGTATAATTACCAGTGTGCAAGAACGTCTATTGGGATTCAATAAGGTGGCAAATGTATGCTTTGGTGTACAGTAACTTTTATTATAATATAAAAACAAATTTCTTGTACTAAGCACACCCACAGACTAGGGCCGCGTTCAGAAATGGGTAAATGTTCACGAGTGAATACTTGTCAGTTAATCTCAGTGATATGCCAAGTTAAAAATTAACTAACGCCTTTCTGAACGGGCATCGAGTAATACAATAAGCCAGCCAATCAAAACCAATCATTTTCAAAACCGAGATTTCCCGCGCTTTTGTATATCAGATTTAACTGCGTTATTTTGGCTAATATCGGAATTTTACCGTATATTTTGCTTCAAATACACGAATCGCTTATTTTATTTGTATGTACAAAAAATCAATGCAAAAATATTGCAAAATGTAAAGGAAAATGACAACTGACAACTATTACCTGCCAGGTGAGAATCGTAACCCGCTTTTATATCGGTGAATATTTTCACCTGTTAGGTGAACTTTTACTCTCCCCAATTGGTTTTCTGAACGGCTCAGGGCAAATGTCAGAGTTCACCTGAGTCATTTCTGAACGGCGTTAGGGTAATAATTACATTAACTGAGTGATTTCTGAACGCGGCCTAGGAAGTATACTAAGCACACCCAAAAACCCAAAAAAGCACAGCATAGCAAATATTATTTTATCTATGTTCCAGTTTTACCCTTTTTTTTTAAGGTCGCCTGTTAGGACAGGCTAAAGTTTCTAAGACCATACCGCCATGTCAGACGTAGTTTTTATTTGATAGTTTAATATTCCATTTATTCATTGAGGAATGACCTCAATGCATTTATTATACTTTTGTTGAGAATGAGGGTCAACAGCAACAAGCTGGACCCTCTCTTAGTGCTTCAACAAAGTGGTGGAACTTTATTCAAGCTTTCCATTAACTTTTTGGGAGAACATAAAAAGCAATGTTTTCTCTATTTTGTTTCATTTGCCTACACTCGTGCACGTTTACGAACACGTAATAGTAAATATTCCATCGATATTACTCATGATCACTCGAAATACCTAACACTTGTTTGGAAAATAAAACAAAATCGAACTGTACGAGGGTCAAACTGAAAGTTTTTAGAACTGGTCACTTGTAAACAAAAAAATGCGTTCTTGGCACCTTGCCGCAAGGTCGCCACTTGTCATTGAGGAATGACACTAGACCTCAATGCCACTTGTATATAAATTTCTAGTTGTACATAGTATTTTTTGCAACAAACAAAATGAATAAAATAATAATTTAAATTTTGAAAATGGAACTCTTTGCCAATATTATTGAGTATGAATTTCATTCAATTGTCATTTGTTTTACGATTTGGCGGCAAATTGGAAATTTTCTGTGTCACGTCAGCATGAATTTAACGCGAGAAAATTGTTAAGCTATAATTTTTTATGACTTTCGATTACATATAAGTCAACAAGAAAGTTATGATAGACTACGATAGGCCTTTCACGATGAAGTCCAATCTCGTGCCACTGTTTACAACTGGTTTAATGAGTTTAAGCGTGGTCGCACTAATGTCACCGATGATCTGCGTGAGGGACGGCCTTCTACGGCGACGACCGAAGATAGCATCTGTGCTGTGCGTCGTATAATATAGATGACAAAAGAGTAACCTATCAGCAGATTCGGATAAGCTTAGGCATCGGTATGAGTCAAGTGTACAAAATACTCCATGAACATTTTTGTGCCCGGTGAATACCTCAAATTTCGACAGTGGCTGAAAAACTCCGTCGTGTTGATTGGTGCCGTGAAATGCTTGAAAGATTTAACAGAGGTGACTCAAATGCTGTGTTCGACATACTTTCGGGTGACGAAAGCTGGATTTACTGTTATGATCCCGAAACCAAAAGACAGTCTGCTGAGTGGGTGTTTCCTTCCGAGGAGTTCCTAACTAAAGTGAAGAGAGGTCGAAGCGTGGAAAAAAAGATGGTAGCGTCGTTCTTCGGAAGGACAGGTCATTTCGCGACAATTGCTTTAGAGTTTAGAGGATCGAAAAACAGTTTCTGCGGAGTGGTACACTAACAATTGTTTGCCACTTGTCTTGGAAAAACTTCGGGAGAAACGACCTCGCAGTAGAATCCTCCTTCACCACGACAACGCCTCGTCGCACACCGCCAGGCGAACGATCGACTATTTGTCGACGTCAAAGTGGAATTACTGGGTCATCCGCCGTATTGTCCCGACCTCGCACTTTGTGATTTTTATTTATTCCCAAAAATAAAAGAAAAGCTTAAAGGAAAACGTTTTATGGACGCTGAGGAAGCTGTGGCAGCGTTTCAAAAGGCCGTCGAAGAAACACCTAAGGACGAGTGGGCAAAGTGCTTTTCTTAATGGTTCCATCGGATGCAGCGATGTATTGACGTGAACGGACACTATTTTGAAAAGATATATATATGTTACGGCTAAAAGCCGAAGTGCGGCTACACCTAGTTTTAGCCGGCTACAACTGGGTGCAGCCGGCCACATGCGGTTAAACTTAGATCTATCCAACTTATCTTCGATTAGAACTAGGTTTAGCCTTCATCATAGCGGCTAGAACTAGGTGCAGCCGCACACCAATCAAACGTATAAGGGGCAGCCCTCGGTAGGTTAGGGTAAGGCGGGGGTGGCCCTTGGGCCACCCCAACGCCGCGAACATGTATATTAGATATAATATAATGTAGATTATCATCTATCACTTCGATAGATTATAATCTACCGAAAAATAAAGCGACGGTTCACAATCTTTCGCCAGTTTACAATCTCGCATAAGATAAATCTAAGTTTAACCGCATGTAGCCGGCTACTTCTAGTTGTAGCCGGCTAAAACTAGGTGTAGCCGCACTTCGGCTTTTAGCCGTAACATATATATATATATATATATATATAAAATAGTATATATGACATATATACTATTTTATATGTATATATATATAATAGTAGATATATATATATACATATATATATAATAGTAATAGCTAGCTGGTTTAATCAGTTTTTGCAACTAAATCGAAAAAGTTATATTTCGGATAAAATTTTTAGCTTATTTTCATGTATCTAGGCGGCCAAAGCTCTGTTTTCCTGCACGTTATAAGAAAGTCAAATATAACTGAAACTATTAATAAATATTGTTTTACATTACAATTTTATATACCTACATGTTATTATTTTGAATAATTGTTGACTCGAAAACGGCAGAATGGATTTTAATTTGGTTTTCAGCGTTTAGTATTAAGTTCCAGCTCCGATTATAGGGTATACAGGTGTGGCAAAAATTTGGGACCTCCAGGGTAGGTACCTTTTCTCTTGCATTGAGAAAGTTTTGTCCTTAGAGTAAAGAAAATATAAACAGCATTTTTGGTAATTTAAAAATTTTGCTGCACTTGTATATTACATCAAAACCGGTTGGGTTGGTGGTTGGCGCTCTCATATGGGAGGTCTTGCGAAAATGGTCTTTGAAAAAAGACGTCTATATTGTCTGTCGTCTACGCAGGCGAAGTTGCGGGAAAAGTCTACTATAATGAGTAACTAATGAGAATGACCTAATCGAAAATAGGCACTTATATTATTTGAACGTTAGCAACACAGTCAAGAAACCAGAGTGAAATTAGTGCTGGGACAGAACCAACTTAGATATCGATAAAATCAATATGTTTAAAAATATGTCGATAAAAATACAATTGTTGTATTACACTTTTATTTGGCAGATTTCCAAAAGAACCTGTTAGTCGGGCTGCCTAGATTCAAGCTTGTGGAAATGATGTATCGTGGGTTCCTAAGCGTACCAGCACAATTTGTTCAGAACCTTTTGAAAATAATTGCTTTGTACCACGGTCTAACAACACAAGGAAATTAAAACAGGGTTCCGTACCAACATTAAAATTATCTAAAGTAAGTTTTAAAAAACTGTTCATTTATTTCCCCAAAACTAGGTCTAAACTGGTTAATGTAAATGGTAATGATTGAGCCCACGCGGAATTAATGGTGTCCGATCGTGAACTGATGACGCGATACATGGAATGTAGCATGCAGGCGTAAACTGCTGACCGCGCGCAATGTGCGATGCTTCCATCGTACATACAGCAATAGTTCTTGCAACGTTATTTCACGTTATTGCAAGTTTAATTTTAAATCATTGCCTATAGTAATTACATAGACTATCATTATCGTTAGTAATCACATAAAAGACATGCATGGAACATTCCGCTTCTGCCAAGTAGCCATCTGGCACATACAAAAACATAACATTGTCAAAAACAAACATAAAATATAGTATATTATATGTTTGTTTAGTCATTGACGTTCATAAGTGCGTTTGCGATGCCAAAAATAATAAAGAACTTTCGAACTAACTTTGATAGTTATTACTTTGATTCTCTTGAGCAACAGAATATGTCATTTAAGAATTCTGTTTTATTTTATTTTTATGTGTCTTCCATGCTTTAGCAGAGTTTATCGATAACACAATATCGATAGTATCAAGCATGAAGTTGTTTACGTGATTGACGTTTAAATATCGTGTACCGATAGAACGTCTCTGTGTGTGAATGTGATTGTGTGTGTAAAGTTTAAGCTAGTGTTAACTTCTTTTGTTGTGTGTGTGCATAGCAACGTGATTGAAAAATGCGTTAGTGGTGATCATTTATTTGTGTGCGTTTCCTCGTCCCCCACCGAAAATGACAGACTTTTTGTAATGGGAATGAGTGCGCGTCACCAATCCAGGCTGGATACTTTATCTGAGTATTCATATAATATCAAGGACAAAACTTATAACCTCATCATAAGTGGAATCGTACGTTATCTGTGCACTGCAAATTGTAAACTGTCAAATTTGTATACGTCAGTGTCACACTTACATTTTTGTGGTTTTATTTTCGTTTTGAGTCAGAGTTATAAATAAATAAAAGTAAGTGGAATTAGTGAAATAAACTGCTCATTCTCCGAAGTTTATCATATAAGTTATTACTTATTGACATACTCTTCGAACGGATTCTAAATGCTGTATAAAAATTAGCGCGTGATGATTAATGTTTAACATTGTTTTCCTCATTAGAGCTCCTGAGCAGAGTAACGCAATCGGTCAAAATGTCGTCACCACGCCCGAAGTCCCCTCGCACTCCCGTTTTGTCTAAGAAAGACGACAAGGAGGAATCGTTTTGGGATAAGATCGGCACAATAGGGCGCAAGAAGCGTATAAAGGAAGGTAATAATGATATTTTCGAAACATAGATAACAGATGTTATTTCGTGTGGGCTGGAATTAAGGCGTTGCCCAAACTTGTAAATAAATGATCTACTAACGAGGTGCAGGATGTACAACCTTGTGTTTATGATAAACTAGTTTCTTGTTCATGTTCTAATTTATTGGTCATTGTTTATAGTGCAAGATGTTCAAGCAGAAGGAAAGTATGCTATCGACTCTCCTGGTAGCCCCACCGCCCCAGAAATTCCACCTGAAGAGTACAGTCTACGTGAGTATAATAGAATTGAAAGGTTTTAATCCAATAAATATGAATAAACTGCTGGTAATTAGGTATTCCTTATCCTGGTAACTTGTTCTAGTTGACAATGAAGAAAGAGCTATTATTGAGCCCAGATCACTTGAAGATCCAAGAGTAAAAGAACTAATCCAGGTGCTGATTGATTGGATCAATGATGAACTTGCCTCCCAAAGGATCATTGTAAAAGATATTAGTGAGGATCTCTATGATGGCCAAGTACTTCAAAAGTTACTTGAAATACTAACCGAGACAAAACTGGATGTGCCCGAAGTGACTCAATCTGAAGAGGGCCAACGCCAAAAACTTGCAGTTGTTCTGCGTGCTGTAAACAGAGTAAGTCTGCTCTATTGCTTTACTCGCTAACTCGCTACATTTGTCATAATAATTATGCATTCATAGCAAGTATATAAGTAGCAACCAAATTCTAATAATAATTTATGGGTGACACTCACGTTTAAATTGGAGTAATCCAACTATAGTTTTAACCACATCCAGTGGTCTTTTTCAAGGCGAGTGCGGAACGCTCGAGAACGGGTCGTGCCTCGCACTGCGGGCTGCTGCACGCTCCGCTTGCTGCGTGAGCGTCGGCGCTGGCTAGTGCGGGGGGTGGGGACACATAAATTTTCATAGCAAAACCAAATTCTAATAATTATACCTACTTTGATTTACATAAACAAGTTTTATACAAAATATATTTGGAGCAGATGAAGTGACTCACAAAAATAATGCAATTTTTCAGGTGCTCTATGGAACAACAAAACCGGTGCCAAAATGGAGTGTGGATTCCATTCATTCCAAGAACATAGTGTCCATTCTTCACTTGTTGGTAGCTCTAGCTCGTCACTTCCGTGCTCCTGTGCGTTTACCTGAAAATGTCACTGTCAATGTTGTAGTTGTGAAAAAGGACACTCCTACTAGCTCAGCAGCGGGCCAGCTCTCGCACAGGTATCATCAGTAGTTCTAGACCATCCTAGACATTTCAGTTAGCTATAATTCTTATGGAAAATGTATACATATAGGTACTAAACCTAACACTTGTTTTCTCTTTCAGAACATTCATTGAAACAATCACTACAACTTATGATGATTTGGGAATGAAATGCGAGCGGGATGCATTTGATGCTCTGTTTGATCATGCACCAGAAAAGTTGCAAGTTGTCAAGAAATCCTTGATCACATTTGTGAACAAGCATCTCAGTAAAGTGAATCTCGAAGTCATGGATTTGGACACGCAGTTTCATGATGGCGTCTACCTGGTGCTGCTAATGGGCTTATTGGAAGGTTTCTTCGTACCTCTTTATGACTTCCACCTAACTCCCCAAGACTTTGATCAGAAGGTGCACAATGTACAGTTTGCCTTTGAGTTGATGCAAGACGTGGGGCTAGCCAAGCCTAAAGCGAGACCTGAAGGTAATGTTATTTGCTAAGTGTGTAAATAGGTACATTCTTAATTGACTAATGAGGAAAACGTGAAGGTAATTCAATATTGTGTTTTCCAGATATTGTGAATCTTGACCTGAAATCCACACTGCGAGTATTGTACAATCTGTTCACCAAATACAAGAGTATGTCTTGAGGAAAAAGTATTATTGCCAGAATAAATGCTGAAACTACACAAGCATGACTTTATTAATTTGTAGTTTTTAACAATGATTTAACATCTTTTAGAAAAATATACTTGAAATGTTGTATTTTTATTAACAATCGAAATTATTATTTATAGTAATAGTTAAGTTAATGGTGCCTTCAACAAATTAATTTTAACAAATATATTGTCTAATGTCTACTAACAAATAAGATTTTTATTTTTATCCCATCTGCATAAGATAGATCTACCTACATATACATTTTTAAATTTCAATGATTATGACCTGGTGTGAGGTGAAATGCTTCAATGACATTGCTATGCCTATAGATATGAAATGAGTATGGTCACAGGGAAGGTATATATATACCCTTATTCTGATTTCTAATTACAAAAGCGAAAGTTTGTGAGGATTGATGATTTTACTCATTCATGCAAAAACTACTAAACTAATTTTCATGGAATTTTGTTATTAGGTGCTTTAGATTCTAGAATCGTGGCTCAGCTATAGCAAATAAATAAAATACAGTTATAATGTAAACAGTAAGTAGTTTATTTACTAAAAATACATGACATTACATTATTATTACAGTATGAATTATTTTTATATACTAATACTGCTGTCCTAGACTGCAGAGTACAAAATTTTAAAATGATAAATAATTACTGCATCACATGACTCTCCATTCTATATGTATAATAGTAGAATTACCTTATAAGTGTAAGTGGAGAAAGTACAGTAAGTAACAGTAGAGTTACAGTATTATGCCATAAGTACATGAAGTATGACATGTCGTTAGATTCAGCGCTTATTCAGTCTCTAACCCCGATTCAGGGACATATCTACAAAAAGTACCAGAACTGAGTCTAGACTCGGAGAGTTTCAAGTCAAGTTTTGTTCGATAAACGTATATTGAAACTAAATTCATAAATCAATAATTCATGTTTGGCGTTTACTTGAGTGATTATTGATTCATACATTTAGTTTCAAGATACGTTTATCGATAAAAAGCTCGACTTGAAACTTGAACTCTCTGAGTCTAGACTCAGTTCTGATTTTAGTTTATAAATACGACTCTCAGTGGTGTAATAAGAGTAAGGCCGTGAATCAGCGAACGAGATGAACGGCGCCCTGGTTAACCTTTTGAAGGCTATACTCGAGAGAAAGTCGTCTCTACGCCGAGGTCGGCATAGACAGACTAAAACGTGTAAAACCTCCATATCATGAGCTATAAGCGCGGGTCCTAACTAGGGGCCCTGAATAACGTTTTGTGGCCACACACATCCATAAGAGAGGAATAGAAAAAAAGAGAGAGAGAAAGATTAATTAAGCTGTCTTTCTCTACTGTGTAAGTTTGTTTTCTTATTCTTTTTTAAGTTGTTATAATATGTGCGTAGCACATGGCTACACTTACTTGATGACTTACATGCCATATTATAACAAACGTATCTAAAAATCTGCCCGTTACACACGAGACGCGAGAAATAAACCCAAAAACAAACAAACTTACAGATATGAAAATGAAGTCATGTGATAACTTTAGGTGCCGGGTGATAATAATACATAAATATTAAATACTCACAATTATTTATAATACAGTTCAGTGACATCATTTCAGTGAAAAAAAATAAGGAAAATACTATTTTGTAGCATAGATTTTTATAGTAAACCATAACATAACACTATGCGCAAAAAGGTGAGAAAAGTAATATTCCAAAAATGCCAGTTGATGAGACACCAAATCGTAACAAAAGATTGCTTGCATAACTATAGTTTTAATTTAGAGGTAATTTTTCCTGAGGGCGGTGTAGTTTACTTTGATTAAATCAATGCAAACAAATCGTCACATTGTGTTAAAAATACTACACACTCAAAGGAAATCATATAAACACCTTTAAAAAGACTGATTATTTTTCTTACTAAATTAAACTTTCTAGCATTACATAATATGATAATCACGGATTTATAAAACACGGAGAAACGTTCATCTAGCATGGGCGCATTAAAAAATAATTTAAGCTATTAAAGTATTTAAAACTAATATTAATATAATAATCGCAGTTAAGTTATTATTAAAATTGTATTTAATTAGGTCTAAGATCTCAATAATATGTATTTCTATGGTAAAAAGATGTTATTTTTAATAAACCGATAAATATATTGAGTGAAGTTCGTGTTAGCCAATATTAAAAATATATCAAGTTGATTTCATAATTTTATATAATTGTTATTGGTATATTCAAGTTCAAAATTAATAGCGAATGCGAAGCGCGCTGCGAGTGACAATTTTATTTTGTTCCAGTGTCTCGAGCGCATTTTGATTAATAGTGGAGTCAGTTTGTGGAACATTTTACTGAATTGCTACTGCGCAGCGACTAGCGCCCAAGTATACCCTATTAATACGTTCGAATTCTACTATTTTATATCATAATAAAAAAAACAGCTTTTATTTGTCGTGAAACAGGCAATAATTAATGCGTGATGTTGATCTTAAGCGGTACATTTACTAATTAAAATGTTATCAGTCCTTATTCGCAAATTCTATAACATTTTATGTGAGCTGCCAATATTCGACTATTCTTTAAATATAAACAATATTACCTAAAATTAATTAAAGTTAAACGAAAATAAAGTAGCCAAATATAGAACCTTCACTTAGGTACCGACGTGATTATATCTCAAAAATATTTCAATCTTTTATTATAATATCAATATTGCAATAAATATTAATGATATAAAAATAAGCAACACCACTTATATCACAAACAATGCACAAATGAATATAACACCTATGTTACGGTTATTTACGCGCCGGCGCTGCAGAGCCGCGTATGATAGAAGCGAGTCTACGGTGCGTTTTTCATAGTTGCGCTTGCAAATGGATTGAATTTGCTTAGGTTGTGGTAATCGCGTATTTATGGCGAGTAAATAACCCCGATGTGCAGCACTCTTAGAGAGTTTACAAAAACTGGAAACGACGTTTGAATGAAAGCCCTTTGCACACCACGTTTATAACTCTTTATACGCACTTAAACTCTCGTTTATAGCGCGTGTAGGACATCAGAGCGCGTATAGTCTGCGTCGCGTAAAACACGCGTCTTCACGGCACGGCGCGTAATAAGAACGTGATGTGCACACTTTAATTATTTAAAAGTTTTACACATGTTTAATATTTCCAGATTTTGAAATCTTGCAAGTGTAAGAAGCCGTTTTATAATTTAAGTATCCTAATAAAATACCTAGTCTATTTTTTATAGAAGTCTCTGTAAGATACTCAGAAAGCGCGTTTCATGCAGCAGATCACAGCAAATAATACAATCATGTCAAGATAAAAATATATATTCTAACACTTTTTAAACGTACACAATTTTTTTTTAATAATCGTAAGATGCAAATATTGAAACTTTAGCCTGTGCTCTGCCAATGAAACAGTAATCGGTTTGTACATAATGCTTAGTAACAGAAACTATATTTTTTGGCTTGTATTGCACACAATGTTACAAGTTTAAATTACAACGAAAGATCGTGCTTGTTATGTACTTCAATTATAATAATATATATTTTGTAAAGACAATTCAATTGACAGCTTAATTAATACAATTTATATTACTGAGATTGTAATTAAATCCTCAGTTGCATATAAAAACAGTCTATGATAAAATCATGAACCGTTAGAAATACTCTGAGAGATTATTATATTTTCCAATATATTAATAATTATTAAAATAATTGAATTAGTTAATAGTAAGTTTTTCTGATGTTTACTTGAGTCGAGAGATTAATTCATCTTCAATAGTATATCATCATATCTTATCATTATTTGCTTGAAATTGCCTGAATAACAGAATTTATTTATTATTTTCACATCATCATATTAAATGTGAGAACATAAATAATTACAATTTATCATTATGTAAGTAATTGTTATTTCAATTGACAACAATTGTTCTCTCTATGCTATGATTTTTACCGTCCCGTATTGTTTATAAAATGTGCACGGTCAATTCCAGCGTTAGCAATTATTAAAATATTAAAAAAAAATATAAACGCTATTTCCAAATGTAATTTATACGTTATAACACTTACAACCCGTGATGTATAGCGTTTCTTTAGTGCTGTGAAACTTTGAGTATTTAAAACGAAATAAATAATACATTCAAAAATACTTTACCTTATAATCTAATAAAAATAATGGAGCTAATTAAATAATATTATGTAAGTACGCTTACTATTGCCAAAAATAGTTGTCCTCCTCGCCTCATTGAAACGTGTATCATACCAAATTACTTTTCCCGGTTATGTGGTTATCATAAAATATCTTTACATAAAACGCAACCTTAATAACATATTTATAGTAAGTTTAATTAATTGAATAAACGTCAATTACGACTTGGAATGTTTCTCTTGAATGGACATATACAATGTACATAATGTGCAATAGGGGATCGGTCAACTTTTCAGAAAGTGTTTAAAAAATTAACCAAAATTTATATATATATATATATATATATATATATAAAAAATAATGTTTTAAATAAATAAAGTCCTAAAAGTACCTAAAATAATGTTTAAATGTTATGTTTCAAATATTGCCGCGCAAAATGTCACCTCAGACGTATGACGTCACACGCTGGCCAACGAAACGACAATCTCTACGAAAGGAAACTTGCAAAGTGATTTATACATTTTTGTGAAGTTTAAAGACTTTAGGGTCGTCATGGCATGGAAAACATATCGTTTTGATATAGATGAAAAGCAAAAATATAAAATAAACACAAGCTTCGCAATCGGTATTTACTTAAATGAAATGCACTGTGTGGGTGTTTCGGAACAGATAAAAAATGACAGAATTATTAGATTTTATTTATCGATTTAAAAATATAAATTATTATTATTTTACAAAAATATTGATTGAAAGATCTTTCGAATTCGACAAAAAAATGTTCTAACTACATTTTAGATTTTTTTCGATTACTTTCCGATCCCCTATTTGGACGCAAAGAGTATTATAGCAAATATTGAATAACTTACTGTCGGTGCTTTGAAGTCCCTTAAATAAAAATAATCCACAAGTTAGTTGTAATTATAATATCTAAATTTAAACATATAATTTAATTTTTGTTTAATGTCGTAATACATAAACAAATACGCCGACAAGGATATAACAAATAATAAAATTAATAATTTATAAAATTAAAATCACTTATTAGGATTACCTAATTCAGGGTTACTCAACCTTTTTCTTTCGGGCTTTGAACCCGCGACTGGTATTATACTATGTGAGTGGATGCGAGAGCATAGCGAGCGCGAAGTTGTGTTTTACCGTTAACACATATGCGTTGAAAGTTGAAACATATGAATTCAGGCGCCTAAAAAGATAAGGCATTAGCAAGGGGTTTAGATGCGCTTAATTTTGAGTAGTAGTGCTACCCTACTGCAGGTTGAGTACCACTGACCTAATTGATATAATTTATTGTTTAACATTTTGTTTAAAAAAAGTAAAAACAATTTCCGGAGCAGTGTTGAGATCAAGATGAATAAGAAACGCAGTCCCTACTCGAGATAAGCACAGTGAACATAAAAACAGTGAGAAAAATCGTGAGAAGTAATTTGAAACCCTATTCAAATTATAGGATAGTCGCTGCTACATTCGCCACGGAGAGCGAATATCGCCGAGCCTAGACCATTATTTTAGTCATATTGTCTCCAGCAAGAATAGAATGTCGTCCAAATCTGAATATCATTTCAACAAAATACCCATTACTGAATAGGCCTTGATTCAACGCTTACACACATCTACATGGAATATCGCAGTTGCCATAAAAATCAAAGTCACCAACAGGCAACACAAGTATAGCTGCGTTTTTGTAAGTCAAACCGGCCACTCCTTCAGTCTCTTACCATGTTTTCACTTCATTCCTATACATTAAACGATTAACGGCAAAAACTACGTCTAAAACTACCTGTATAATGTATATCTCAACTACAAACGTTATAAAAAGGTTACAATCTAATGTGAATCGTTGTATTAGTACTGTCCTGGTTGGCATCATGAGTGTATATTTCGGAAATCTGAAAATGTAATTCGAATTCGACAATTTAGTTTTGGTCATGGTTAAACATATAGTGTGTTAATGTCACACAAAAAATAACAATAAGCATGAGTGCAGTGACACTCCGCACTTCATTCTTAAAACCGTCGAATTTCAGGTAGTCCATATAACAGTCGATCTTAGCAAATTCATAGGTACAACTTATATGTGTATAATGTTAATAATTCTAAAGTTGTGTCATGAGTATAAGAAGTGCACGGTCTGTGGAATCGGACGTGTGGAGATATCGCATCCATCTAGCTAAGGCTTGCCGCACAGTGTAAAAAAATTCTGTTAGAAAAATTGTAACGCATTAAAAAGCACACTGCTCATACTATTTGTACTAGGCCCCGCAGACTTTCAGATTCTTGCCGGTCCATACGTCCGCTTCCGATGCACGCCGGATGGACACCAATCGCGCGTCAGAAATTTGTCTGGCCAGAAAGTCGGAAGACGTGCCAAAGTTACCAAAATAAAATTCAGAGAGAAAGAAATTTCTAAAATAGTAATCCAAATTAGAATGAAATAATAAACAGAAAAGAAAATAAGTAGGTAACTGTATAGGTGATTTTATAGATAGCAGTGGCCAGTCGCATATGGAACTCAGAATCGCCGGACCGATATTTCTATTAGGTAAGGTTTAGTGCGTGTCACAAATTTTCTGACAGAAAATGTCTTACAATATGCGTCCGGCCTAAAACAGTCCACCAATCGACGGCCCAATTCCTTTAACTAAACAGTGCCATTCAGTGAACGGCGAACGGCCCAGTAAGACCGGGCTCAATCGCATTTGGGTCTGGCACGAATGGAGATATCGGACACAATTAAAGTTAGAGATTGCTGTAGAGAACCACGACCATTAGTGTTAAATTAAACGGTAAATATTAAACGGTAGCCGATGCGTTGGCTGATGAATGTCGAATGGCCGATGCAGCTAGACGCTACGAGCCTTTGCGCAGGGTGGAAGGCAAGTCCAGGGAAGTGGAAGATTCGCGGCGCAGGATCAGTTTATCATCTTCCTCTAAGTCGTCCTCGATAGATATCGCGCGGCTCAGCGCGGTGTGGCCGAGCGCGCGCGCCTTCCATGCTTCTAGCCTCATGACCTGTTACAATAGCGATACGTTTTTACTTGCTGGTACAATGATGCTTGGATATGTCACTGTATTATTGTAAACGCCGTTAGTTTATTATAAATCTAGCGAGATTGTAATCTGACGAAATATTTTGAAAGGACGATCACTTACAATTTTACGCAAAATTTTTCGACAATTTATATCATCACATAGATCTATTGTCACATACAGTCCGTTAGTTCACAACGTCGCTAGATTTATTATAAATTGACTGGCTTTACAATCGTACGGCGACAGATACATTCAGCCCTGTTACCTTTTTACTTCAATCTTAACAAATCACGCCTAATATATTGGATTTCATACAATTTATAAGTCATAAGGTGAAGGTTTTTATAATAATAAAATATTTCGATAAAGTGACTAAATTTAAGGATTATATTCTCACCCTTTTAGATGCCCTATGGTGTGAAAAATGAGATATTATTTCAGTAGCAAAGATTATGGTATTTTACAATATTAAAATTAAAATCTAATTTGTATTAATTTCCGAGATGCAAACATTAACTAAATTTGTTACTACAATTGAAGTTAAAGTAAAAAGGCTGAAAAATAAATCGATAACAAACACAACTACATATTCATGTAAAATAACCATAACTACCTACACGAAATATTTTAACATAGCATTACACATAATCTGTCTTAACATACAGTTTCATATTAGCTTTAACCAGTTACTGTTAAAATATACAAATGATTAGGTAAAGGGATCTATGTACTAAAAGGTGTTAGCTGGCTTGGTGAAAATAAGTCTTAACTTGAAAAACTCGAAGGGCTGTCGAGAGAAGATAAATTTTACATTTTGTTAACATTGGTCCCGTCACGGGAATTGAACCCGCAAATTCGGTCGTGTATGAGATTTGAGCCAACCTGCCCAACTACTACACCAAAGAAGCTGTCATCTAGTGAGGGAAAACACCGTGCGAGTTTACAAGATAAGACGCGGATGCAAATAAAGCCACCCCATGCAAAACCCATGCGTAAGCAGCAGAATACATTTACCATGCTAAGAATAGCAGAGTACAAATAATCAATGTAGTTGGCTCGTGTCGGCTCCTAAAAATGAAAATGTTATGGATATTTACTGTCAAGCGAGCTGTGGCATTTATTAAAACGACGAAATTCATAAAAGATTTTTAGATTAAACAATCATAAAATGCAATTAAAATAAAAAAGTCTATATGCACCTATCATAATTTTATTATCAACTCAAGCACAACGTCTATTTGACTATTGTAATTCAGTAGATACATATTTACTTTAATACTACTTTTAGATTACAATACTCGTAATATGAATACAATGAGATGTCTTGTTGCAAAACACCAATATTTTTACCGTTGGATAAACCGATAGTTGCCGAAAGTAAGAAACAGAAATCTAGCTACGATTCGTAATTACGATCTACGTTCCGTCGGATGAAAGAGACAGCGTTATGCAAGAAGCATATTATTGTTTCTTTTATATTCGTGCGGAACGAACGAACAAACGAAAGCCATTTGGAGTAGGCTCCAAGACTACGATTATCTATAGCTAATAAAAGCTAAACACTGTGTCGATGCTTACTTGGAAATTTAAAATATACACCAATGAGAGGTCTTAATAACTTGGTCGAAAATATAAAAGTTAAAGCGTGAGTCTGCCGTAATGTAACCCTATCGTTAATCATCGGTTAATCCATAACTGAACTGTATTAACCATAAACTTACTAGCATAAAGACAAACAACACGTACGAGGGAGAAACCCGACCTTTATGAACTAAAAAAGAAGAGACAATCCTAGTAGTTACGAAGCTAGTATTGAATAATAGGAGTTTAATCACGTATGATAGCATTTGGCCGAGATTTTTTTATTTTACCACGTTTTTTAAGTCACTTTCTTGTTTGTCTGTGTGTTTGTCGTTCCGTATGGAATCTTGCAACTCAAATTTCGAGTACTTCCCGATTAGCTATCAGACTGAAACTTTCAGGTTAGCTCACAACTCGATGACAATGCATTCTAAATGCATTTATTAGCATGCAATGCCATCCTAACCTTAAAAACATGGGTTTTAGATATTTTTTTTAATCTGTCACTTTCTTGTTATAAACATGATGAGTTTCCCTTAACGAATTTTGCATATGCATATATTTAAATAATTATGAGTCTATGGTGTTAACCGTTGATTAAAGACCGGCATTGAGGTGAATTCAGGCCTTAAGTTTCTAAACAATAATAAGCAGAGATTTTAAAAGAATATTCAGCAGGAAATTCTTACAAAAGGAAACGTTTCTTGGAAGCATGATAAATTGATAACACACCAACCAGTGACATCTTTAAACTATTCATAACGTCCATCCGTATCTTTCTATCTCTTTCATTTTATTTTCAATGTGAAAGGGATACTGAAACAAACGGATCGTTGTTGTGAATAGGATATCAAAACAGTTCACTTACTCGAGCCATTTCCAGGGCTCAGTGTCCGGAGTCGTGATGGGTGTCGGAAACTGTGCAGTGCCAAATAACAGGTATCAGAACATGGACAATGAACAACCCTATCCCAATATTATAAAGATATATGAAAACAAATGAAATGCCAGCGATCTGTGTCTATAATATACGACATAAACTACCGAAAGAAATACTAACTTCCCGAAAATATGTTTTACCAATGAACATCTTTATTAAAGCTACTGTAAGAACCAGCTTAATATTATTGGTAATAGAAATACTTTTTTAGATTAAATTCCTCATTAGTAGTGTATTTGACATTTTAACAATCAATTCACATGAAAATTCCAAACATTGGTCTGAAATTTGTTTATCGATACCTCAATTAACACCAAAGATATAATAATGGTTAAGGTTATATATTAATAGCTTATAGCTGTTCGTCCATGAATAAAACTTTATTTAACAAAGGAATTTTCTTTAATAAAAATATAATGATGTCGACTTTAAACGAACAGAAATAAATAAAAAAATAAAACTAAATTACAATATTAATTAAATTATTATATATAAACTGTATTTCATTAGCGCAGATTTTTTAAGGGGTTGATTATAGTTTCTTCTATATTAATAAGGACTGAAAAATTGCTCCAAGCGTATTTGAAATTTCGATATCCTTACGTAGCTGCTTCCGTAAAATTTGCATAAGTAAGTTATGCGAAAGAAATTAATAAAATAAATACACTTATCGTAAGTGTTATTTACATTTGTAAACATATATTTTTTAGCTTATCATAGTTTCTATAATTTCTTTCAGTCATAAGTTACTTACATAAATCTTACGGAAGCAACTGACACGTATAAGGGCGGCCTTATAGGAACCCTGTGTTAATTTTACAAATACATTCCATATCGTATTCCTTGTAAGGTGCTGTAAGCGGTTTAGCGGGTGATACACTGTGCTTGCCCCGGTAACATGAACATTTATATTTTCCTTTCATTAAATATATGACATAGACAACAAAAGATTTTAATTGTGAGTGATTTCAGTTTTTGTAGCTTGTATAGTCTGTATCGTTGTATTTTTTTCTGACGTTAGTGACAGACTAAGCCATATACAAGGTGGCATTACAAGCCTACAATAATGTATGCTAAAAGTAGTATACTTGCAATTTGGGCACCTTGTATATGACTTAGTACCTACTAAGATTTGTTACTAAACTCACATAGACTTTATAATCGGATTTAGAACTGAATTGTTATTTTTGCTTAAGATGAAAAATAAGGCTTTAGATGAAAAAATGTTAAATAAGCGAAGCGCTATGCTTTGTGATTGTTATGTGTTATATATAAGGTATTTGCTATATATTAGTATATATATTTGCGAGGGACCGTTTCAATGTATTTCTTACTAGTTAAAATTGTTTTTACTTATGTACACAAAAATAAAACAGGCGTTATCACGTTCCATTAAGTCATCACATATGATTGTAGGAATAGGAAATAAATTAATAATAATTATTATTTGTTTTATTACTACTATTTAAATTAACTTTTAATTTTAAACTATTTATAAAACGACTCGAATTGATTATAGGCAGACGGCCCGCCTAAAAGTAACGCAGTAACAGAAGCATAGCCGAAGTGTTCTTTCATACTCTTTTAAAACATTTCGATTTAGAAACACGTCGTCAATGGCTTCTGCATGCGGATTTATAAAGAACGGTGACCTATTTACATCAGTTGCTAATTAAGATGTTTAGCAAGCAGCACTGTTGCCGGTCAACTGGTGTCAATCTCATCATCATCATCATCAGTCCATCACAGCCCCACTGCTGGTGCACGGGCCTTCTCTCATAGAGAAAGTATGGGCCATAACCCACCACGCCAGCCCAGTGCGGGTTGGTGGATATCACATGTCCTTGAATTTTTGTAATTAATTCTTGTGCCGTTATCACGATGTTTTCTTTCACCGTTTTTAGAGCGAACCAGCAGGATTCGAACTCGGGTGAATCGGATCGAACGTTGCACGTCATCCCACTGAGCCACACTCGCTCATTCGCTTAAAGTTAATAAACTCTTAAGGTATGCAAAAAGAATCTCTCGAGTCGAGGTTTGAAATCGATAACTTTAGTATAGGAAGTGGTTTAACCAAACTGAGCCCCAACAGGCTTCTGTGGCCAAAATACCTGCATTATCTTAACCTGAAAATTAGAAAAGAGGACGCAATTATTGGCGTTGGTCAACGGTTCATTATTAGTAATAGTTTTATTTTAATTAGTTCTATTTTTGTAGTTTTCTTATTATGTAGCTAATACTTGTGTACGGTACGACTCGTCCACAAAATGAAAGTTGCTCAGCGAGCTATGGAAAGAGCTATGCTCGGTATTTCTCTAAGGGATCGAATCCGGAACGAAATTATTCGTCAGAGAACTAAAGTTATTGACATAGCTTAGCGGATTAGCAAGCTGAAGTGGCAGTGGGCTGGTCATATTTGCCGTAGAACCGATAACCGTTGGGGTAGACGTATTCTAGAGTGGAGACCGCGAATCGGCAAACGTAATTTAGGATGTCCTGTGGCTATATGGAGCGACGATATACGTAGGGTTGCTGGTAGCGACTGGAGAAGGACAGCCGAAGATCGGGCTCAGTGGCGAGCTATGGGAGAGGCCTATGTCCAGCAGTGGACTGATGTGGGCTGATAATGATGGTGAATACTTGTGTATTTATTATTATTGACTCGCTATTATTTATATTATAAAAATGACATACTAAAAGCTAAAAAAAGCTGCCAGCCTGAAATGGGACTGGGCTGGACACGTTTTCCGTATGTCAGACGAGCGATGGGCCAAACTCACAACTGAGTGGACCCCACGCAACGCTACCCGACGACGCGGCAGGCCCAGAAAAAGACGCGGGATGAACTGGACTCCTATTTGATGGGATGGCAAACAATAGCCCAGAAACGTGAGGAGTGGAAGGAGGGTAGGGAGGCCTTTGCCCAGCAGTGGGACAAACCAGGCTGAATAATAAAAAAATATTATTTATATGTATTTGTTTATAAGCAATAACGAGTGTGAAGAGCGAGTGTGGCTTAGCACGTGCGACTTTCGATTTGACACACCCGAGTTCGAATCCCGCTGGCCCCGCACCACTGACTTTCTTAAGTTATGTGCGAATTTAACATTCGTTCTAAAACGGTGAAGGAAAACCTCGTGAGGAAACTGACATGTCTATGAATTAATCATTCAAGGACATGTGACATCCACCAACCCGCACCGGGCCAGCGTGGTGGATTATGGCCCATTCTCTCTCTATGAGAGAAGGTCCGTGTCTCAGCAGTGGGAACGTGGTGGGCTGATGATGATAAGCAATAACGCATGCTGGCTCACTATGGTTAGAGAGCCCTTTGTACTGAATGAAAGGGTCCCGAGTTCAATGATCGGCTGGAGAGAAAAATTTGCATACCTTAAAAGTTATCAAGTAACTTTACCAGATAAAATTTACCAAGTGATTTTGTTTACAACAAAATCACTCTAAGATTTCATTGACATCTTGGCAGCAGTAGATCACGTACATTTCGACATCACATAAAGTAAACGTATCGACATCACAAGATCAATAATCATGACGTTTCAACATAAGAGACTCCTTTGTTACCACAGTTTAGTCAAAGTTATACCAACCAGAGGTATTACTTAAGCCAAAAGCAATACCAACTAAAGGTAATAAATACCCTAAACTGTGACAGATATAAATCTACAAAGGCGTTCCGTTATAAATCTTAGTGATTATTTCTTGCTGTCAAAAACGATACTGTCAAATGGTAGGTGCTTTTTTTTTATTGATTTTTTTACGCTTAATAGATTTATGTTTGGCCTCTATCTCGCCTGATGTGAAGCGATGATGTGGCCAAAGATGGAGCACATAGATCTAGAGAGAGACGGCAGTTGAGCGGCTGCTCAGACCCGTCTCCCCGATGGTTCACCGAACATCATCCCGAAACACGACTAGGTTGCTTGACGGTATGGCTTTGTGCTTATGCTATAGTTAAGTTGCATCACTGTAGCAGCGTTGCAGCCCATAACAATAGGGGATCGGACAACTTTTCAGAAAGTGTTTTAAATTAACTACAATGAATATATATACCCATGAAAAATACTTTTTTTATTAAATAACGCTCTTGAAGTACTTAAAACTATGTTTAAATATTATGTTTCAAATATTGCCGCGCAAAAGGCCACCTCAAAACTTGTGATGTCATATGTAGGTAGAAAACGACAAACTCTTCGCAATAAAACTTGCAAAGAGATTCTAATACGTTTTGTGAAGTTTGGGGACTATATTGTAGTAGTGGAACGAAAAAATTAGCAAAAAAAACATTTTATGAAAGCAAAAACGTAAAATAAACACAAGCTTGACTTACGGCATTTGCCTAAAAATGACGTCATGCGCTGTGATTGTTGTTTCGTTTGAGATGAAGAACAGATTAAAAACGTCAGAATTATTTATTGATTTAAAAATATAAATCATTATTATTTCACAAAAATATTAATTGACTGATCTTTCTGGTTCGACGAACATTCGTTCTAACTACATTTTAGATATTTTCTCGATTACTGTCCGATCCCCTATTGACCTGCAGGCGAGACGTCTGCTTATTTGCTATTGATACACTTACATAAATAAGTATTAGATCATAGATTAAAAAGGTACCTCGGCTTTTAATTCTGCGACTTGTTCCTGTAACTCGCGAACCCCGTCTGAGTCATCGCAGTTGCTGCTCCGAAGTTCACCCTCAGTTGCCATCACTTCGTTCTGGAAAACACAAGGGACATCACAAGATCAATAATCATGACGTTCTAACATAAGAGACTCCTTTGTTACCACAGTTTAGTCAAAGTAATACCAACCAGAGGAGCTTATTACTTAAGAGGATATGGCACAGCCGCGGCCAGCGAGCACTAGGTATTTGAATAATGGTTTACGGTCTCGCAGAAAATGCGTAAAACAAATTAAATAAATTTACTAAAAAATAATAATAATAATAATTTAACTAAATTCGTATCAATTTCAGATTTTTGTTAAAATTTGCGTTTCGGGAGAAAACGTTTCTACTACACTAAATATCTACAAAATTTGGTAATTTTGGTCTCAATTTCATAAATGGAAAATAAACTAGGTTTGTAGGTTTTCCTTTTTCTAAGTTCATGTCTATTTTTAAAGTTAACAGTGTCCAAACTTCAAAAATAATTTTCGAGTAAATATCGAGTTTTTTGGGTCCATTTATTCAAATTCTATAGGAATTATTGAAAACATCAAAACCTACAAACCTCAATAATGGTAACATCTCTTACATGTCCAAATTTCATCGAATTTGGTTAATGTTTAGGGGTAGAAATACGTTTTCTCTTTTTGTCTCTTTTTGTATGAAAATTTCAGCGTGCCGTTCCCTCTCAAGCCAAAAGCAATACCAACTAAAGGTAATAAATATCCTCTAAACTGTGACAGATATAAATCGACAAAGGCGTTCCCATATAAAACTTAGTGATTATTTATTGCTATCGAAAACGATACTCTCAAACGTTCTGGAAAATAAATAAAAAGGGCAGTACAGAATGAATTCTAGAGACCATTTTCAGTTTGTGACACATAATCAAAATGGTTTTGGTATAGAACAAACTCAGTCATATATACAAGTATTTGACGGTTCTGTAGACGATCCTATCACTTATTTTATTCTGTGATGTTAAGTATATCAAACATCTATTCTGTATACTTAACTCATAATGAAGGATATGTAAACATACTATTATATTATGTAATAATGCTAGTATTAACTTAAGTACATTAGTTGTGTAATCCTATTTTGGCCTTATAAACAAGAAATATTGTAATGATATAAATTAGCTAAGACGCTGTTTGGATTGCTAAAATAAATAAAAAAATAAAAAATATATAAGGAACTAATATAACGAATTAGTCTAAGCTGTAATTGTTACAAATATAATTTTGATGATAAATAAATAAATAAATCACCCAATATTGCAATACTTAGGTGTGTGTAGCATCAGGGATTTTTTCACAAAATTATTAAATGTGTTATATTAATTGTAATAAATATAATTTCGGTTATTTTTTTGTTATTTCATGCTTGACTTACTTTTAATTTATATTCGGAAACCTCTGTTTCAAGCTCGGCTATTCTTTGTGCATCCTCCATGTTCCGGATATTTGCCTGCATTGAATCGTACTTAGCCTGAAAATTATAAAAAAAATTAATTAAATACATATATGTACATATAGGAATATATTCGAAAGTACTGAGAAGGTACATATGATAAGAGATGTAATTTACTAGCCGATACCCGCGGCTCCGTCTGCCTAGAAATAAGTTTATTGTCGATCGTTAAGGATTAAGTATTTTCTGTCCTATTCCAGGATCTAAAGTACCTACATACCAAATTTCATCAAAATCCAGTCAGTCCTTATGGATTCAAGTGTAAAAACACACACTTACTCATTTTTTATTTATAATATACCAGCCGATAAACTGCGTGTGCTACTACGCTTAAAAAAACACCTACATTTTGTTTATTAGTGGTCTAAACCCATCTTCCCATTATTGCCTTTAATTAAATCGGTTTGGGGCACATCGTTTGGATGGTTTTCAAAGTCTACGGACATAGGTAGAAACAATGTTTGTATTTTGTTTAAAATGATAGTAAGATAGAATTATCATTAATTTAATTAGTTTTTAACCGACTTCAAAATAGGAGGAGGTTCTCTGTTCGATTGTATTTTTTTTATGTTTGTTACGTCAGAACTCCGTCATTTATGAACCGATTTGAAAAATTCTTTTTGCGTCGGGTTCAGTATAGCTACGAAGTGGTCCCATATAAATTTCATCGATATGTGACCTTGGACTTCGAAGATACATTGAAGTCGGTTTTTGATTTTTTCTAAAAATTCATTATTATCAATTAAACCACGTAACATACAAATACATTTTTACCTATTTTATTTTAAAGTCCGTTGAAAAAGTTTGGTACGTGGACACCTGCACCTGCGTCTCTAGTACCTTGCTCTCGAGGTCGGAGTACTTGTGCTGGAACTCCCGCTGGCGCGACTGCAGCGCGCGCTCCCGCTGCAGCGCTGCGTCGAGACTCTCGCGCAGCTGGCGCGCCTCCTCGTCCTGCCGCCGCAGCTGGTTCGTGGACACCTGCACCTGCGTCTCCAGCTCCATCACCTACGGAGGCCATTGCCAAATAGAAACAGATAATTTTTTTTTAATGTTTTTTTTTCATGTAACTGAATGACGAGACCAGCTGGTCGTTTGCCTGATGGTAAGCAATACGCCAGCCCATAACAATAACAGCACCACCTGCAACAAATCCTGCGCGGCGCTGCACTGCGCTCGTCACCCTGAGACAATTAGCTGTTGAGTCTCATAATGCCCAGTAATTTCGCTGGCTACAATGCCCTTCAAGCCGGAACACAGTAATGCTTGCGCACTACTGCTTGGCGGTTGAATAACTGGCAAAGGGGTGGTACCCACCCAGACGGCCTCTCGCATACGAGAAATCTACCACCAGTAAATACTTTATTATTCACCTTAAACAATATCATTTTTAAGCTATTGCGTAGCTTCTATCGCGGGCCTTGAGCGTGGAGACCGAATCCAGAAATTCCGTAACGAAAATAACCTAACACCCCCCACTCCGAATGCTATGCAATAGCTTTACCGCGGCAGTCTCCGAGTGCCACACGTCTTTTTTTTTTCAACGAGCAAGTACCTTTATTACTGAAAACAGCTCTACACTCTACTTACTAAAGCTAACCTAACTACTTACAAGGAGAAGCAATAAGACAATCCATAGACCATTAAATGCATATAGATAGCTCAAATGCTCCAACCCACTACCAGTTGGCAGCTTCCAGCATTAACATTACCATTACATTAATTAAATAAATACGCCCAACGATCACATACATAGTTCCTGGCTCGTAACTAGGATTCCCTGTATTTAGGTAATTCTAACTGCTACTGTATCTATATTCGCTCTAAAACGGTGAAGGAAAACATCGTGATGAAACCCGCTTACGCGCTTTGCAGTGGTAGGCTCTGGCCGTGGTTGTAATACCACCCACCGAACAAAGCCATGCCGTCAAGCGACCTTGTCGTGTTTTGGGATGATGTTCGGTGAACTATCGGGGAGACGGGTCTGAGCAGCCGTTCAACTGCCGTCTCTCTCTAGATCTATGTGCTTCATCTTAGGCCACATCATCGCTTCACATCAGGCGAGATAGTGGCCAAACATAGATCTATTAAGTGTTAAAAAAAAAACCTATTTATATATTACCCATGTTACTGATGCTATGATTATGGAACATTACACTCGCACTTCTAGTTTCACATTGTGTTATGTTAATCGTAATTTGTACCTCATTGTTTAGTGTTACATTTTAAAAGATTTAAAAAAAGAGACATCCTCACCGTTTCTTGGTGCTATCCTCTCGTCATCTAGAATGAAATAAAAAATAAGATCACTACATTACCTTCAACCTTAGTTCCTTGAGTTCAGTGAGTGCTTCGACCTCCTTGATCCTGGTGGACATGAGTTCTTCCTCTATTTTCTGTACGTCTGTGGAGCGTCCCTCCCACGCACGTAACAGCTTCTTAGGCGTAGCCATGATGTCGGAAACCACATTGGACTGGACTGGCACTGGTGGTACTTCTTGTTTGTGTTCCTATGATAGAGAGCAGAGAAATGGAGAATAGGTTAGAATGGCGGAGCAGGCATGGAATACGCGCCGTGATCATACGATTGAACAATCTTATTTATGACATGTAAAATGGCTTTTTTTTAATAAATAAAATGATTATGATTATGGTGATGATTATATCAACGGCGTAGACCTTTATCAGATCGTTGTCGAAACTGATCACGAAAACTTGTGTAATCTGATATCGATGTGAGCAGAAACTCAAAAGAAGTTAGAGATGGAAGATGTTTCATCATCATCATCAGCCCATCACGTTCTCGCTGCTGGGACACGGGCCTTTCCTCATAGAGAGAGCATGGGTCATAACCCACCACGCTGGGCCACTCCGGCTTGACGGATGTCACATGTCCTTGTTTTTGTGATCAATTCTTGGTCATGCCGGTTTCCTCACGATGTTTTCCTTCACCGTTTTTAGAACGAGTGTTAAATCCGCACATGACTTTAGAAAGTCAGTGGTACGGGGCCAGCGGGATTCGAACTCGGGTGCGTCGGATCGAAAGTCACATGTGCTCCCACTGAGCCACACTCGCTCGCTCACTCGTCAAGACGCTTGCTGTACTATAATTCCAATTTTGGTCTTTTTCCTGGTTCTGGGTTCGACTGGAGAAGGAAATCAGAAGGTTGAGCTCAGTAATGTACTTTGAGAGAGACCAGCACTGGCCTGATGTAGGCTGATGATGATTTAGTTTAGATTTCTTGTTCACTATAATGAATGTGAAATGAAATCGATATTTTTCCGAAATGTTACTCAGCTTTAGAATAAAATAACTAATACAAAACATTAAAGAAAGCACGAAGAGGTGGAGGTTTCCTTGATTAAATTGTGTTTGCCTTAAAGTTTTTTTTATTATTTTTTTTATTCATAAAGCCTGTTTAATCATAAAATTAATCTAGTATGTTGTTATATTAAACTACCATAATTTATATTTTTAAATAAAATATAATAATACAAAAAAAGTAAATAAATACAAATTGACAATTAGCTGAAGTTTTTTATTAATTTATTTATTTCATTATTACACGTAACGCGGGGATGACATAACTGGGCGCGGGCGCGTGTCACGGCGCCTACTAGCCTACATATCGAATTCAATTCCACTTATAATAGGGGATCGGACAACTTTTCAGAAAGTGTTTTAAATTACCTACAATGAATATATATATATACCCATGAAAAATACTATTTTAATTAAATAACGCTCTTAAAATACCTAAAACTATGTTTGAATATTATGTTTCAAATATTGCCGCGCAAAAGGTCACCTCAAAACTTGTGATGTCATATGTAGGTAGAAAACGACAAACTCTTCGAAATAAAACTAGCAAACAGATTCTAATACGTTTTGTGAAGTTTGGGCACTATATTGTAGTAATTTAACGAAAAACTTTGCAAAAATACATTTTATGAAAAGCAAAAACGTAAAATAAACATAAGTTTGACTCATGGCATTTGCTTACAAATGACGTCATGCGCTGTGATTGTTGTTTCGTTTGAGATGAAGAACAGATTAAAAACGTCAGAATTATTTATAAGTTCGACGAACATTCGTTCTGACTACATTTTAGATATTTTCTCGATTACTGTCCGATCTCCTATTACAATATACACGTGTAATTATAATCATATTTTGTGATACATTAGTATAATTTACCTGAAGGTGTCGCTGCCAAGCGTCAGATAACTCAGTGACGCGTTGCCGTAGCTCCTTTAACGAGAGATTCGCCTCTGCTTCGCGTAGCTTAACAGCAATCAACTCATCCTGAAGCAAAATTGAACGTGGGCAAAAACAGCATAATAATATTAGTTTAAGTTTAGGTCTAAGATGTTTAGTTGAGACTATAAGCACAGAATACTAAGGGACAGAAGCATTACTCCGCAAAGAAATTTAAACAAATAGCGACTCTTGCTGTGACGCAATAAAATTCAATTCAGCTCGCGTAGCGCTGCATACCTACCAGTCATATTAACCTACAGAGCGCATCTCTTTCTATCGCATAGCTCTTATCGAATCATAGTATAGAATCTTATCATAGAAACGATTCGTGACACCGTCTCACAAGCTAGGAAAATCAGAGAGGTCCGCCTACATATTGGGTCCATCGGTCTATAATAGACTGCCTGGCACAATACGGGATGCACCTTCGGGACGTTCAAAAACCGGTTAAAAAAGTAGAAATTGCTTGAGTAACGAAAAATGTGGTTTCTTCACTCCAGAAGTTTCAAGAAAAGAATTAAAGATTAAAAAAAAACTTGCCGAATTTCGAAATGTTTATGAGAAAGGGCACGAGTACCTCCCTAATTTAATGAAAATGTCTAGTAGATACTTAAAATCGTAGAATTGGACTTAATTTTTATCCCGGAAAATCATATAGGTACGCGGGTGAAACTGCCGGTCGCAGCTAGTGAAGTGTAAAACTGTTGGACTTGCTACGACTTATTACCTGTAGATGCGCCACGTTATTGTCGACCCGTTGTCTGCGCAGGCTCTTATTTTCGTTCTCCAGCTCCGAGATTCTAGCAGTGAGTTCCCTCTCGGCCGCTTCCCGCTCGGCCGCGTGCAATCTCGCCCGGACGAGTTCCCGTTGCAAACAGCGGGCGAGTTCTTCGCCTTTCGCGGTCGAGCCTTCGGTGCCTTCGAGCGAGTTTTGTCGGGAGTTGTTCTGTGTTAGGGTTAGATCTGTTATTTAAGTACTAGTGAGAGGTGAAAGGTAATAGCCTATATAGCCCGCTGGAGTACTTTGTGCTAGCGAAGCTTATTACGCACAATTGTTACGTAATTATACACCTGCAGGGGAATTGTGTACTCGAAAACCGATCCCGATCACTTTCAATTTCAAATTTGGAAAGCGTTAACATCTTTCATACTGCAATATCGATCATTTTTACCGATCGTGATTGGGATAGAGATTGGGAAGCGGACTTTGAGTAGAAAAGTTAGACAATTTCACAGACAAATACCAATCACAAGACTTGTTTCAAAGCGATCGGGATCGGTGTTCGTGTTACACGATTCCCCTACTGTTTTACTTTGCTAACATCAGCTATGATTATCACACAGATAAATACTAACAGAATTCTACAGATTGTGCAATTTTTAAATGCCTTCGCGATTTGTTCTCAAAATCTACAGATGTGCCACAAGAATTACCTCAGTGCCACAGTCAGCCGTAGTTCCACGTTCACCTTGTAAAGCGCCTGCACTTCTCTCGCAATCACAAGACCGCCCTTAAGACCGCATAGTTACCTCAGCAATAGTCATTTGCAGCGAGCGCATTCCTCACTTCCCTCGCCCAAACAACCTTCAAACCGTACAGCAATAGTTATCTCCAGCAGATGAATCTCACACTTCCCTCGCACACACAACCTTCAGACCGCATAGTTACCTCAGCAATAGTCATCTCCATCGAACGAATCTCGAACTTCCCTCGCATACACAACCTTTAGACTCCGTAGTTGTCTCAGCAATAGTCCTCTGCAGCGAGCGAGTGTCGTACTTCCGTCGCATAGACAACCTTTGTACCGAATAGTTACCTCAGCAATAGTCATTTGCAGCGAGCGCATTCCTCACTTCCCTCGCCTAAACAACCTTTAAACCGTACAGCAATAGTTATCTCCAGCAGATGAATCTCGCACTTCCCTCGCACACACAACCTTCAGACCGCATAGTTACCTCAGCAATAGCCATCTCCACGAACGAATCTCGAACTTCCCTCGCATACACAACCTTTAGACTCCGTAGTTGTCTCAGCAATAGTCCTCTGCAGCGAGCGAGTGACGTACTTCCCTCGCATACACAACCTTTGTACCGAATAGTTACCTCAGCAATAGTCATTTGCAGCGAGCGAATCTCGCACTTCCCTCGTCTTAAGAACCTTTAAACCGCAAAGTTACCTAGGCAATAATCATCTGCAGCGTGCGGATCTCGTACTTCCCTTGTGCAAACAACCTTTAAGCCGCATAGTTACCTCGGCAATAGTCATCTCCAGCGAGCGGATCTCGTCCTGCGCGACGGCTAGCCGTTGCTGCGCGTCCACATTCGCCCGGCGCAGTGCCTGCACCTCCCTCGCCAGTGCGAAAGTCTCTTCCTCACCCTCCGCGCGATCCACTTGCCCCCGCACCAGTCTCTCGGCCAGCGCTGAGCTTTCCTTCTCGAGGAGTTCGACGCGCTGTTTCAGCAGCCGATTCTCTTGGCGGAGGCACTGCAACGTTAATTGTGAGGCATTTGCAAAGAAAATTCGAAAATTTGGAAATAATTCATCTCATGGACATTTTGAAGCCCCGTGTTGATTGAATATAACTTTTTTAATTAATAAATGTATTTAAATTTTATTACTTATTCTACGGTCCAAATAAATATATTAAAGAGCCATATCAGTTGTACAAAGTTACAAACATAAAACGCATATATAACTAAACCTTCTCCGTTCCGTCGTCAGTAAAAAGTAATTATCAATTATACACTGTTCGATAGTAACTATCAAAAGCTCGTCCCGTCAAAATTAACAGTATTAAGTTATGACAAAACAAATATTAGATTAACATTTTTACTACGACTTTATCTTACTCTCAACACAGCAATATCTCCTTGCTCCTTAGTTTTGATGACAGTGTATTCTTTCTCCAACTTCTTCATTTTCTTGGGGTTCACTTTCACGGAATATGACAGGTTCATAAAAGAGTCAGGATCAGCTTCCACCTTTACAGGCAGCTCTTTTTGGATGTACTGTAAAGGGGAGAAGTTTGTTAGATATCATCAGAGAATAAATAGATAGGGAGTGCAACTTTAAGCACGATCTTGATCCCTTCCAATTACCATCAGGTTAGATAGTGGTCAAGCCTATAACCAGAAAAAAAAAATGCTCCTGTCGCTCAAGAGGAAGCCTTACGAATAGTATACTAGTAAATAAGTAGCTCATAATTATTAAAAATAAAATACTGGTCCACAGGTCATACTCGTGAACGCTCTGGTCTGCTCACTGTAACTGGTACTGTATCTATACACTTATTTATATATTACTAATATTTTCATGTTACTGATACTATGAGTATAAGATATCTCACTGCACTTCTAGTTTGACATTGTGTTATGTTAATCGTAATTTATACCTCATTGTTTATTGTTTTGTTTTTAGAAATTTTAAATTTTGGTGATATCAGCACTGGTAGTCAGTTTTCGCATTTTATTTCTGAGCCCGGAGTTTAATTTGAGTACGGTAAAGAAATGGGTATGGTCATGATATTTAGAGCGAGTGTGGCTCAGCGGGAACTCATGCGCCTTTCGATCAGACGCACCTGGGTTCGAATCCCGACTCGGCCCTGCACCAATGACTTATAGTTAAGTGCAGATTTTGCACGCTCGCTCTAAAACGGTGAAGAAAAACATCGTGATGAAACCCGCTTACGCGCTTTGCAGTGGTAGGCTCTGGCCGTGGTTGTAATAGTTGTAATACCACCCACCGAACAAAACCATGCCGTCAAGCGAACTAGTCGTGTTTCGGTATGATGTTCGGTGAACCATCGGGGAGACGGGTCTGAGCAGCCGCTCAACTTCCGTCTCTCTCTAGATCTATGTGCTCCATCTTAGGCCACATCATCGCTTCACATCAGGCGAGATAGTGGCCAAACATAGATCCATTAAGCGTAAAAAAAAATATATATTTTAACTTACAAATTTTAATGTATTTTAATTGATTTGTATTATGTATATACGACACTTAAAAGTGATTTTTTGTGAATACTTAATGAATATCTTTTGACTTTGGACTATAATAATAAACAGTAGATACGTAGTCTATTGCCTCGTCTCACCTTCAGTATGCTCTCCATGTCTAAGGACAGAAGGTCGTGCTTGCCAACGGTTAGCATTGCTATGGCAACCTTGAACACGATCTCTATGCCTTCAGACAAGAAGACGTCCATTATACGACACGCCAGCGGAAGAGAGAGCGTTGTTGTGAACAGAGTCAGGAACCAGCTACTAGCGTAAAGAGACGTGCTGAAGCTCTGTAACGGAAGAACTTACATTTATCTTTATTATTATAAAATTGTAACTTTGAACGTTTGTTACATATGGATTAGAAAACTGCTGAAGTAATTTTGATTCGGTTTTCAGGGTTTGGTAGCACTACATCACATCAAAAGCGGTTGAGTGACTACGAAAACATAGCTTAATCTGTTCGTAGTTCGGGCCATCATATTCTGGTGAGGTCTTACTAAAATGATCTTGGAAAAAAGACGACTATGGACTCTGGCGTCCACGCGGACTAAGTCGCGAGAAAAAGCTAGTAGCAATATACAAATCTTACTTAAACGTTGAATAAGAGTTAAACGTGTTTTGTCGCTGTTCAACTTACGTTGAAATCAATATGTTAGAGAGAGAACAAAATTAAACAGCATTTTGAACTTCTGGGTTTTCGCTTCGCTCCACACAGCTTCGGGACCAAAGCTGTAAGGTGCAGTTACCTGGCTTTGGAAATGCACATGTAGTTCTGGCAGTAGTTCCTGGACTAGGTTTTCCAGCTGGAACATGCATAGCCCAAGCTCGGCCATGCTCGGCTTGAACATGTCTCGCATGCGGTGCTGCTGCATGATCTTTACTAGAACTGCAAACGCTTCTTCTTCTGGCATCTGATGATGACAAAATAAAATGACAATATTAACTTTAATTATTCATTTTTTTAACTGGACTTAACAACAAATACTTTAGGGTCGTGGGGGGCAAACGCGCGGTTTCTGTTCAAAGAGCTGTCCAGACGCCACATAGAAACAATAGGTGAACAAAGAGCTGGCGCTTACCTCGGCCAACGAATTAGTCCGGCCATTCAAATGTTTATAATCTGATTATACTCCGTCCAACTATTTATTTATCTTTTGACAGCTCGACTAGTGATATCCTAATTGCTTTACTTTATTGAATGATTTCTGAAAACAATCGACTTTATGAATAAGTTTTAATCGATTTAACACATTGATATTCCATTTTTGCTCAGCATTTTGTATCATCATCATCGGGTGCCATCTTCATACTGAAGTTTGGAGGTCAGTAGGCAATATTTCTTGCGATCCCACGCTGCGCTTGTGAGATCTCGATAGCTTACTCCAGTCCATACTTTGATGTCGTTCAACCATTTAAGTCGTGGACGTCCTGGGCTTTTCTTCCCCGGAATCTTGCCCTCGAGGAACAACCTTGGAAACTCGTACTGGGATCCTCTCATAAGATGTCCGAAAAAGGCAGCCTTCAGTCTCATAATGGTTGTCAATAACTCTCGGTTGCGATTTGCCTTTTCAAGTACCTTGGCGTTTGAGGTGAAGCTAAAGTCCAAGGTATTTTTAGCATTCTTCGCGGTGTCCACATCTCAAACGCCTTCAACCGGTCGCAGATTTCCTTGAGTGGGACCCAGGTTTCGCAACCGTATAGTAAGGTGGACCAAACATAACATCTCAATACGCGATGTCTAATCGCAAATTGTATCTTGAGGTCGCAAAGAACCCGGGACATCTTGTGGAAAGCAGCCTTTGCTTGTCCAATTCTGCATCTTACTTCTTCTTGGTGACTCAAATTCCCCGTAAAGTAGCGATCAACGTATTTAAATTTGGTGACATTTTCTATTGGCTTTCCTTGTAGTGTGATCGCGGGTGGAACCAGATCAGACTTCGAGATTACCATTGTTTTGGTTTTGTTTATATTAATGCATAATCTCATATCCTCTCCAGCAATAGCGATTTCTTCTAAAAGCATTTGCAGTCCTGATTCTGTGGTAGCTATCAATACCGCGTCGTCAGCATACTTTATGTTATTGACTCTGATTCCATTCATGCATTCCCCTTCTTGCTTGTTGCTTAGTATCTCAGTAAGAATGTCTTTAGAGTACAGGTTGAAGAGGGGCGGAGATAGTATGCACCCCTGTCTGACTCCTCTAGTGATCGATTTCCAAGAAGACAGCTTTCCCTCTACTTTCACAGCTGCTTCTTGTTTCCAGTAGAGGTTAGTAATGAGTCTTAGATCCTTCTTATCCAGTCCTCTCTACTTTAGCACGTTCATCATATTTTCATGTTGGACATTTTGTATGGTTTTATAGAAATAATCAGGTGTTTAAATCACTATATTGCATGTATTCATAAAAAAATAAAATTAATTATTTTGGTTGTTTTATTTGCTTTATTTGACTTTATATCTTAATATTTAACCTTTTATGATCGCCAACAATTACGTACAAATAAATTAGTTAACAACCCTTTATATTTATTTATGGAAAACTCACTTTAATCAATTTGGTTATAAATCTATGGGCTCAAAAAATATCGAAGATAATTTGGCACGTCTCGTCACTATTGAAAAAAAAAACAGTGCCCATAAAGTGTTGCATTTTTGCACTATGGTTCATCACTTCCATAATACGGAACTTCATAGGCGTGCATATGTCAAAAGTTAAATAAATGGTTGGACGGAGTATAATATCTCCCCTTTGCATAGAGTATCAGTCGAAGCATATACTTGGAGATGGAAGACATTAATACTCACCTGCATAAGTAATAACCCGACGATGAAGCCCGACCCCTGACAGTAGCCGACCTCGCGGTCGTGCAGGGAGTAGGCTTTCATCACATTAAAAAGAGATTCCTGCCCAAGTCCGTCTTTCTCTTTGAAGAAGTCATGTTCCGGGTAGGTGCGAGCGATGTCGCGCCGGATCACCTTTTCACAAGCTGATTTAGCCTAGCAAATAAAAAAGTAGTTTTATAATCAGTAAACCCACTTAAGTGGTAGGTTTTGCCGGTTATTCTGCCGCCAAGAGCAGTATTGCGCAAGCATTACTGTGTTCCGGTTTGAAGGGCAATGTAGCCAGCGAAATTACTGGGCATTATTGTCTAAGGATGACGAGCGCAGTGCAGTGCCGCACAGGATTTTGCAAACAAAGTTCTAGGTGGTGCTGCAACTGTTATGGGCAGGCGTATTGCTTACCATCAGGCGAACAACTGCTCGTCTTGTCATTCAGTAATATAACAATATATATAAAAATGCGTCTCATCAATGCGTCAAACATCAATTAAAAGTTTCGACTTGCCAAGTCGAGATCAATCGATGCGATATTAATAAACTATTTACTATGTCATTAACACAATTTCATCGCTTAAAAGCATCTGTGTTGAAATTATACTTTAGAACAAAATTATTATTGATTAGGCTATTTTCTCATTACCTATTATTTATCGCTTTTAAGCGCTAAATTTATTATTGTTTAATCGCTTGAGGTAAGATTGTGTTAGAAAATAAAATAATATTGGCGGTGACCCGAATTGCTTGGGCATAGAAAAGAAAACGCAAGCAATTGTTTTGTGTCTGGGTGTTGTGGGATTAATGATCACGTAGTTCCCTAGATACTGGAAATCCGAGTTAGAGGCCGTTATTTATGTATGAGATATTTGGGCTTTATTTTTTATTTTTTTTTTAGTAAATGGTTTTGTTTGATGACATCTCGCCTGATGGAACCAAGATGCGTCCTAAGATGGAGAACGCTTGCCCATGAGATGCCTATTCACCCTAGACTTAAAGAGACACAAGTTGTAGCTGTTTGGGAACAAACACGCTGCGCTGGCAGAGCGTTCTACTCCTGTCCTGTCCTGCAGTCCGCATGATGAAGGAATCTGCGAAACGCTTAGTACGGATAGGTAGAATATTAACGACGTACAGCTAAAACGACTCTCCCCGCCTGAAAGTCCTTAGGTGGAAAGGAGAAGAAGGGATCATCAGTTTGTGCAATTCGTTACTTAAGCTACTAATAGATATTTCGAATTCCTTCACTAAATAAAAGACCCGCTAATAATTTCAAAAACCATCTAATCATACACAGTGTAAATAATGTATCATTAGTTTCAGTATTGCAATTTTCATGGGCCGCTAGTGACACGGTGACATCAATGACCACCGCGTGGCACTGGGACCGTGACGGTGACGTCACGCGGCAACATGCCATTGTACTGTTACGTAACATTGACCCGCGGCCGCCGATCATGTTCCAACGTGCAGTGGGAATTAAATAACTTATCTATACTAATATTATAAAGAGGTATAATTGTAAGTAATAATTACTGGGCATAAGAGACTTAACATCTAATGTCTCGGGGTGATGAGCGCAATGCAGCGCTACGCAGTGGCACTGCAATTGTTATGGGCAGGCGTGGCGCTTAACATCAGACGAGCAAACAGCTCGTCTCATCACTCAATTCCATAAAAAAAATGAATATAATGTAATGTTTGTAGGAGGTAATAACTGAAACCACTGATCCGATTTTGAAAATTCTTGATACAAACTAAACTATCCCTGAGTAACATAGCATATATATTTTATTACGTCGACGCGAACGAAGTCGCGATCGGTTGCTATATATATTTATATGGGTAGAAATGATTTAGTATACGTAGTATGCAGTTTACTTACGTAATAGTATTAAAATAATTATGGAGTATCCGCGGATATGGCAGTTGCATCAACGCCAGAAGTAAAGTAACAGTCGCAATTTTTTTTTAACTTTTCAAAATGTACTGAAAATGTCTTTCTTATAATACGTATAGTAAATATCAAAGCATTCCGTTAGTTTTTTAAACAATGAAGTAAACTCATTTGGAAACTGGGGCCTCTCACGATCTTGGCCTAGCTTCGAATTTAAAAACAAATAGGTAAACACGTATTATATTCACGTATACATACGTGTTGAAGTTATATTTGTCCATAAACAGTGTTGTTTCTGGACAGGCCTTCAATAGGGTTGCTTTTCAAAGCTTTTCAAATTGTCCACCGTTAGAATTACTTAGAAAAGTAGAACTTAGAATTGTTTACTTAGGAATTATGTATAAAAATGGTGGTTAGGTGTCAAATATGTCAGAAACGACGGCTTTGGTTCCAAAACACTAAACGTGGAACAAGATAGGTGTACCTACAGACCTACCTTAATGTAAGAGGCATATAATTTTTTTTCCGGTGATCCGTCGACACCAGCCAGCAACTGCCACACGATGCCTCTGAAGTGGTGAGGCACGCCTTGGCGGACAAGATCGCGCACGAACTGGTTGCGCCGTTTCCACTCCGTCTCCCAGTTGGTGACTATGCGGCCCCAAAGGCTCCATAGGTCCTCCTCGCCGTTGCTGCTGCCACTGACCCGCGCTTCAGTTTCATGGCTCGAGCTTGTCGCTGCAAACACGTCTGACGTCATCATCTTAGACTAGATTTCTTCCATCAGGGTATAGATATGTTAAGGACTAGATTTGTTCAATTAGGGTAATGACGCTAATGTTCCTTTAGCATTGCCTAAAGAGTCACATGATTGTCTGGGTAACGCAGGGCGCAGTGCAGTGCCGCGCAAGATTTTGAAAAACAGTGTAATGGGTGGTGCTGCAATTGTTATGAGAGGCGGGCGTGCTGCTTACCATCAGATGATCAACCTGCACGTCTCGTGACGCAATTACATTAAAAAATATACGTTTTCATTCGCTAATTGCCGCATGCATTTTATAGAGAACGAAGAGTTTTTCTTTGCCAATAAACAATATTGCCAGTATTTTGACAGTATACAGTATATACGAATACAGTGCGAATAAAGTATAAATGAAGGTGGATAATTATATTGTATCACGACACTGATTTAACGGGCGAGTCACGTGAGTCCCGCGACTAAATCACTGATGAAACAATAAATACCTAAAATTGCAATACAATATGTTTAGACCACGACAATGTTTCAAAATTGATTAACAGCGTTAATGTTTTTCGTAAACAATGTGAAAGTTATATCAATGTAATTAAATATATTAAAAAAGATCGCCTCGCATTGTTATAACATTAGAATCAAGTTCCCAGTCACCATAAAAATGAGTCATTATGCAGGGCCTCACAAAATAAAACAAAGACTTGTGTACATTTATAAAAGAGTTAATTTGTATACACACCTAACGAAATCCTTTCCAAAACAACCGCTCGGTAAAATTCCAACAAACTAGTCGTGCTGAAGAGATCATTTAGATCGTTCATTTTGTTATTAAAATCATTCATTTTGTTGTTAAAACGCACATTTTCACTGAAACACAGTTGAAAGCGGAACAAGATGTACCTCGTATCTGCACTATCACGGTGTGTTACCGACTGATAAGAGATAAACGCATATCGGGCCTGCAGAGCAACGTGTTCCACGTAACTATTTATAAACATCGAAATAAGCGTGCAGGTCGGCGGGCATTTTTGTAATGCTCTCGGCAATCCGTGGCGTAAAACGCACAAATGGTCATATATTGTGTAACAGATTATGGTACGGTAAGTAGGTGCGCGCCGCGATTTCTCGCCGCGTTCGAGGTATGTTTGACGATGCGTTCAAACCTCTTGCAATCTCTTTTTGTATATTATTAACCCACATAATATTATCCAAAGGAAAAACAATGATCATGAAGTTTGACGATATAGGTGTACCGCATAAGGAATAGCAATAAATCAAACCAAAAGGAAAAAAAATCATAGTCCGATCAATCAGATAACCCTTGAGGTATGAGAATAGTTATCTCCAAACAAATTTCATATTGTAAAATTTGCACAATACGTAATAGTAACTTGGTAACAAAATTTTATGTTTAGTCCGGAAACTACCTATTTCTTCAAGTAGTTACGAGTATGCATTAGAACGATTATATAGCATTCCTGTCACAACTGTTTTGAAACGAGGAGAACTGTATCTAAATACTCTTCACTCGTCTGTTTTGTCAACTACTTTAATAAGTATGACTTTATACCATAACAAGTACAGATAGTTACAAAAAGTTTAGTTGCGACAAATAATTAGTGCGACTAGAATCTATATAAACGTTGGTGACATCTAGTCGAGACGGTACTGTCATGTCAAGATTACGTAAAGAGTTGTGGTAATGGATGATATTGATGAAAACGATTAGTTATTTTGGCCACGTTCATTCAGATTCTTGTAGGCGCTTACATTCATTATTACACGGACGAAACTTTGAGAGTATAATCTAAGCTTAATATTATGGGCTATAGGCTTAAACTCACCAGAGGCCAAGGAGATTTGAGAGGTGTCAGAACTTTTTCTGCTGTGCACATTTGTAAGCGAGGCGGTCTTCGCATCTGCCTCGATTCGCCTGTTTGCTTCCTCCAGCTTGGCGAGCAAGGCCCGGTCGGGCGTCGGGATGACTTCACAATCCGGCACGCGGAAATCTGACCGTACAATCACTTACTTAATCAACAATCGTGAAATCTTACATGTAATCAACAGTAAAGAAAGCTAGAAGTATGAGTATCATCAACCTACTAAGTTCAATGTACTCGTAACTCATTTAATTTCTAATTAGTTTAAACCTCTAACATTGAGGCTAGACTGAGTAGACAAGTCTACTTTCTTGAAAATACTTTCAGCTTTCAACTCTGTGTTATGTCCCAGTGTTTATTAAGTTAAGAGATGAAATATGATTACGAAGCCTCAGACATTTCGATTCACAAAAGTCAGATGACAAAGCTTATCGAATGAAAAATTAAATTTTGTGTGTAAATAGCAAGTAAATATAATCTGGTCTGTCTGAAATTTCGCTATACTTTAAACCCTGCCGGTACCGCGTCTATATTATTACTTTATTAGATATATCTTTAAGATAATCGTTACCGCAAATCCCTTTACGTAGTTTAATTTCAAGAGAATATTTTGCAAGCGAAGCCGTGTACATGATGTGGAGAAAACGTAGCTTTATCCTCAGTTCGAATACTTTAATGGTCTTAATGGTCATAACGATCTGTTTAAATCAAATGAACGTACGAGTATACTATGAAAAATATTCTCTCTACCTTTTCTACATTGAAACACCCCTACATTTAAAGTTAACAATTTGTAAGTAATGTGCTTTTTGTAAGTTCTAGCGTCGAGCATTATCGTAGTTGATACTTCATGTGCTAAGGCTTGTTAGTTGAAGTTCTTGTACAATTTGTGTACATATGTACTACATAATAAGATTAGTATACTTTTTACTGTATAATACCCTCTCCACTCTAGCTACTAGTCTAGAATATATTTTTGCATAACAGTATATTACTACCGCATAATAATACTGTTTCATGCTCAAGAAGAAATCAAGATAACAAGTACGACAAAGAAGAAACTAGTGATTCATTTGGTAAATGTCACCGATCTTTTTACAGACTCACTGCTAGCATTACGCTTACGGCTTTGCCAGTTTTTTTTAATGTGTCAGTGGGAATTCAAAAAATATAGTTCGAGTATGCTTCGTGCCAAATTAGAAGTTTATAGGCTTTAAAGTTTGGGAGATTTCGTGATGAGTCAGTGTGATATTTGGCATTTATATTCTAACATAGGTACACAAAAATAAACACATCAAGTAATGTGCATTTGATGTAAATGTAGCTATTCTAAGACTTTTACACTGTGGATATGTTTATTACTTAAATTTGTTTCTGTTTATTATACCGACATTCTCCGGCTTTGTGTTAAAATAGTTAAACTATATATATTTACTGCAATGTCAATTAATACTTAATTTTAAAAATCTATAAAAACACAATTTCTGATGTAACTTTCTTGCATAATGCATATACATGCAAGAAATCTAATTTATAATAGATAAAACAATCAAAATATTTGATTAAATGGTAATAATAACATTGAAAATAGATCAGTCACGTTTCATTGAACACTCGTATACATATTATATAATTATAATAATGAGTATAACTAACCGTTTATTAAATGTAGCATTCAGAAAACTAGTTTGAAATAAGTTTACTATCTACGGGATTGTGTCGAGTTCTACAAATCATGGATATAAAAACTACAGGGGTGTTAAGAAGCTGCCATACGCCACGACCAGATTAGTAGTGTGGTGTCTGCCATCGGAACGCCATGCACCATTGCGTTCTGATGCCAGGCCAGTTAATATGAAGATGCAAGCTCAGTATGTACAGTGCTAGTGATGTTAGTGTTAAACCAACAAACCGTCCAAGGATGACACAGGTGATTCTGTATTACTAGCGGTGGGTGTCCCTGGTGTGGCGGCCGGCGCGGCAGTCGCGGTTGGCGCGTCTTTCATTTCCGCATCCACCTTCATGGTGACTCGGGATCCGCCATATAGAGTGCCCGTCTCCCAGCCACAGCGCGCGCTCCTCTCTGCACCAGACACGCGCGTCACGCCATCAGCTCTCCGCACCACTTTCGAGGGTGCCCTCCGAACACGCCTCTATCTCTGTTTCCCAGCCCTATACTTTCGTTCAGTCCAGAATTTACTATGTATGAAATAATTGAATGCCAAAATGTCTTACTAACGAAACATGCATTCAAATTAAATGTTCCTCATTTGGCAATGCGAGAAAAATCTAGGGCATTTCATAAACTAAAGTGAGTATTAACGATTCGAAGCTTGGGTAAGATATCAGAATTACCTATCACTAATTTATTTCGTGCAATTAATCATAGATTTTAGAGCAATGAAAGTACTAATCCAGAAGTAAAACCTAAAAGCACCCTCTCGACAACAACAGTACAAAAGCCAGGGTAATTCCACCAATCATGCACAAACAAGTAATGAATGATTGCTCGTGAAATATAAAAGGCGATAACACACGTCACAGTACACAACAGTCCACAGTGTGATTGAAATGGGCAATTATGCGTGAATGTCGATCCGAAATGCGTTGTTATAGTTGTATTTTGATGAGACGGAGCTCTAGGTGAAAGTCAGGCGGCGTTATACGCGCGCGGCTCGCCGCCCACTAACCGTGAAGGCCGGTTGGTTCTTCACAACACAGTTTTTCGTGGCGTGAGCTAGACGCACTAAAGCGATAGTACGCGGTCTAGAACTTCAGACAAACCATTCTAGATACCTAACAAGTATGACAGATATCTTATCTTTGTACCTACAGGGAAATGATGTTAGCAAAACCAGTTTATAAAAATGTCAATAAATTCAGAAGTAGAAAGCTTCCTTCTTCTTGATAATTAATATAGGATACCTTATTATCAATATATTTTACACATCATGCAGATCAAAAAAAGGTCAGTATCAGCTAAACCAGTTTTCCATCCTTTGTTAGGCATTGATGACTCATTTTAGGAGTTTATTAACTTTGTTATGTCTTAGGTATGACTCATCGTTGGTCTGAACATTAATCTTGACCTCAGACTACGAGACAGGTAAAACATAATTGAGATAGGGTAAACAGCTCACTCTTCACCTTACTCACCATCAGGCACAATATAAGTATCAGAACAAATTGACTCAACTGTATACATAGACGCATGCCTCATCGCGAAATCCCACCGAACCGAGCCAAACTACGAGAAAGAAAAAATATATATGGACCACTAAAGTAGATAGGGGTTGTTTAAGCTGGCAGCGTTTTCATTGCGCTACGTTATTATTACTTTGTCAATCTAGCTCTACCACTCCATTAGCACTATAGCTTAATTTACCTAGCTACTTCATATGATATTGGCACATACCCTTAACTGCGGTATAAAATTAATGGACTACTGATAAAAAATAAATTTATGTTCTACTTTACATAATCATTTCATCAATCTGCCGAGATGAAGTTTACCTATATGTGTACCTATTTCACCTAGTGTAAAACCTGGGGTGCATCAGGAACAAAGCAGTTAACCAATAAGGTTGTTTAAATCGTTTCTTTTACTTTTACCCTTAGTTTATATACACGTGCAATGTTGATGAGCTTAAGCCTTAATACCCTTACAATAAGGTGAGAATAGGTAACCTGGTTAGGACAGCCGGCCTGTATTGAGGACATGCGATAAAGGTAATGCCATCAACAAGGGTGTGACGGCGCTAGACTGGGCGTGAATTTAGTCACCATGTTTATTGGCTTTACTAATTAATGAGGCTCAATACCGATTGGCGCAAGCCTAGTAATTGCTTTGATGTCTGAACGATCTTAAACAAGGCAGTATGGTTGCTATGATGACGTCTTGGTGAGACTCAATATTATTTGTATTTTCTTAGTTGGATTACGACAGAACCAGCTAGTACGTGATCGAAAACCGTCATGGAAGTCACTGCCCCATCTCTTTCCACAACTTTCTGTTTCTAGCAATTGACATCCATTGTGCTCCAACTTTTCCTTGGAAGATGTCTTCCCACCTTTTCTTTGGCCGACCTTTATTCCTTGTTTCGTTTCTAGGTACCCATTCTGTGATTCTTTTTGCCCAACGACTATCTTCCATCCTACAGACATGTCCAGCCCACTTCCATTTTAACGAGCTTGTAATTTTTGTATCATCTGTTATTCCCGTTTTCTTCAATATGTGTTTATAAATATGGAATGGATGAGGGTTGAAGTACTTTAGTACATTTAAAAAGTCCGTCCTTGTAAGTACTTACATAATGAATGGTTAATGTCCAAGTAACGAAAACGTCATATAGTTTACTTCGTAATTATTTATATTTTAATAATTATTTGTTCCAATAAACAGTATTTTAGTAATTGAATTAGGATTAAGTGAATAGAAACTCAGCCTTGGCGGAACGCAATTAAGAACTGTGATTGGTTTCAATCATGCACCGCGTGATTTTGATGTATTGCTTACGAGCTCTTCAAGAGGATACCCATTTTGCTTTTAATTTTTATTACGTTGCTTTATAAAGATAGGTAGTCTTGATAAAACATCGACAGCACAAGCGAAGTAGAACTTGATACGCATTCTAATTTTGTTGATACAGCGGAGAAAGCACTCAGGCAGGCTCCGTAAGAGCCTCCTCAGACGAGCTGTGTTTGTATAGTACAGTCGTTGTCGTTGCCAAACAAATCAAATTACCGATTTACTTTTAGGTGGCGATATTTTTACTCCAGAAATATAAGGACACTGCTATCCTATTTCCACACTCGCTCTAAAAATGGTGAAGGAAACAAATAGTAAGCCCTCGTGTCCAAGAACCTAAAAATTCGAGGACAAAATTCACAAATCACACTGGATCTCCAAGGTTATCATCATCAGACGAGATAGCGAGGTAACATAGATCTATAAGCGAAAAAAAAGCACGTTTATTTTTAAAACCCCTGTAGTAATCCTATACTATTATAATAAGTGGAGTTTGAGTTTTCATCTTTTCAGAACTTACTCATGACCTTACTTCTACTTATTACTCATAATGCCATTGCTATACGCATTTGACATATGACACATTGGGAAATAGATGAGGAGTTTAAGGTGGATCCCAAAATGCATAAAATGTCGAGAACCGTTCGACCTTATTGTTATGATCTTTTTGGATGAGGCCGGAGCAAGCCGGCTAACTATTTGTCTTTGACATAAGGATGAAAGATATAGAGAAAAAAAGACTGAGGAGAACAGCTGAAGACGGTGGAGCTGACCCTGGTCAGCAGCAAAGAGAGGGGAGGCAGGCCTCCGTCGTCAGGTCAGGTCCTGACCTGACCTGACGACGGAGGCCTGCCTCTGGCGGCCCCTCTCTTCTTCATGGTCCGTCGAAGAAAAAAATACTAGTGTTCCAATCATTTTGACGAGGAGCAAAAGTGCTGAAGCTGGCACGAACAAGACTCCCCAGACCTTGACATCTATTCAAGAATTAATTAATTGAAGCAGAATTAATTGAAGTCCTTGAGTGGGCTCAAGGACTTCAATTAATTCTGCTCAGTCCAGCACAAAGAGCGATAAGACTATAAGACAACCGCACGCTATATAATTCCGTCGTAAAACTATTGAGAGACTCGCGGAGCTGGAGAATTAAGAAGTACAACGACGCGCAGAATGCCAAAATCGCCTCGTGCTGTAGCAAGCGGCCTTAGAACTTGAAGCCCTGGAGCTCAACAGCGACACCCAGGTGGACGAGCTCTGCCACCTGCCTGACATGCAACCCCCATCAGACCGCTATGAAGCGAGTCCGACTAGCATAAGGGATCATCGCTGCCACCCTCCTGACATGCAGCCCCCGCCGGCTGAAGCAAGACTGATGCGAAAGTTCCTGGGACGACAGTCAACGCAACAAATAAAAGACCTGCCTTGTTTCTCAGGAGTGCCAGTGGAATGGCTTTTATTCTACACACAGTTTAAGTCATCGACAATGTTATGTGGGTATAGTGACGAGGAAAACATCGCCCGCCTCATGAAATGCCCGCGAGGACATTCGCGTGAGTCCGTCCATGCCTTACTTATAAACGCATGTAATTTAGAGAAAATAATAATAAGCTTCGTTTTGGCCGCCCAGGCATCATAATTGACACGATGACCGCAAAAATGAGATCTATGCGGGATATACGTCATGACGACATGAGCCTTATAGTCAAATATGCTACCGACATACAAAATATTGTAGCAATCATGTTGTCGAATGATCAAATATACCATCTTAGAAACCCAACTCTGATACGTGATGTTCTAGCGAAGCTGCCATCAACACTTAAATACCAATGGGGCATTGATAAGACACGACGAGGAATTATCGACCCATCTGGATGACGTCTCAGAGAAGTTGATGGAGATCGCCAAATCGACGGTAGAGTTACTTAGACTTTGAGCTCACGTACAGTCGACAAGAATTACTACCCAAATAGAGGTGACAAACAAATGCCTATTTTTACGCCAATAAGACGACGAGCAATGAGTGCTTCATGTGCAAAGGTGATCACGACTTGAAATTTATACGACTTTCCGTTGATGAATGATGGAAATATGTGACAGACGCTAAGTTGTATTTTTCATGTCTATCACCTCAGCACCAGTTGAAGACCAGCAAAACAAGGACAAGATGCCGAGAATCGAACTGCGAACGTGCACACCACCGGCTGTTACATGCGGAGCCGAGGCAAATGTCATTCACCAGTGAGACCAAAGCAGAAACTACTACGACGTCTGAGTGTACAGGTGTGAAGATAGCCACCACTCAGTCATCAAAGTCAAACCATACCATGTTGAAGGTTGTTCGCGTAGTGATCAGTGGAAGTAATGGAGACTTCAAGACGTCAGCCCTCCTAGACGAAGGAGCAGCAGTTAGCCTGATCGACGCATCCCTCGTAGCACATGTCTGTATCGAGGGCCGGACGCGTCCTTTCCGCTACCAGACGTCAACCGATTTTCAAACTACTGGCGACTTGCACGAGCTACTGCTTGGATTTTAAGATTCAGGTGTAACTTTGTTAAGAGGACGACACGTCGATACGGGGAACTACTTGCAGATGAGATTAAAGAAGCAGAGCTTATGCTTATTAAAGACAGTCAACCTAGATCGTTTCTGAGCGCATTTGCAGACGAAAGTTGCTGTTGACAAACACAGCAATCTATATCTACTTGTTCCTTTTCTGGATTCTGACGGAATCATTCGTGCACGCGGTCGCGTTAACGAGGCTAGCACGAGCTATGACCTCAAGAACCCGATTGTGCTACATCCAAGTGCCCGTTTTGTTAAACTATTGATTGACAAACAAGAATGCAACTCATATTGGCAAACACAAGGTCTTCAATGATCTTAGACAGAAGTTCTGGATATTACGCGCACGTGCTGCTGTTAGAGCAGTTTTCCGAGATTGCCAGATGGGTAGAAACCGTAGGGCTGGCTCGTCGCCTCCTTTGATGGGTCATCTACCAATTTGTCGTTTGTCATCCATTCAGCCTTTTGCGTACAAATTGAGGTTGTCCAGGATTTCAAGACTGGCTATAAGACGTTTCATTGCGTTAGTTATCTTGTTTTATTATGGCTATAGGACGTTTTATTGCAAGACGCAGATCGCCTCTGGAGATCTGGTTTGACAATGCAACTACTTTTAAAGGAGCTGATAATGAACTGAAATGACATGTACAGAATATAGACGCCGACCGGGTAAGGCAATTTCTTAGTGGTCGTCGCATCGAATGGAAATTCATTTGTCCGAATTCTCCTCACCACGGTGGGTTTTGGGAGAGGATGATACGGTCGATAACGACTGCGCTGAGTGACTTTGAAAGAGCAAGTTCCGACTGAACAGACTTTGACGACACTGCTGACTGAGGCCGAGCTTATGATAAATAGCCCACCCCTGACTCACGTACCTCTTGACCACAATGACGACGTTCCTCCGACTCCAAATCATTATATATTTAGAGGGCAGATTGACTTTACGACGCAGATCGTTGACGGATTCACGGCTCACGGACCATGACTTACTTCGCAAATCGTGGCACAAGTCACAAAGGCTCGCCGACTTAGTCTGGAAACGGTGGGTAAAAGAATATTTGCTAACTCTTACCAAGCGTGGTAAATGTGTGAGATTAAAACCTCTGAAGACTGGTGACATCGTGTTTGTTTGTGACGACCAGCAGCCGAGAATTTTTTTTTTTTTTTTTTTACGCCTTATAGATCTATGTTTGACCACTATCTCGCCTGATGTGAAGCGATGATGTGGCCTAAGATGGAGCACATAGATCTAGAGAGAGACGGCAGTTGAGCGGCTGCTCAGACCCGTCTCCCCGATGGTTCACCGAACATCATCCCGAAACACGACTAGGTCGCTTGACGGCATGGCTTTGTTCGGTGGGTGGTATTACAACCACGGCCAGAGCCTACCACTCCAGCGTGCAAAATCTGCACTTTACTATAAGTCATTGGTGCAGGGCCGAGTCGGGATTCGAACCCAGGTGCGTCGGATCGAAAGGCGCACGAGTTCCCGCTGAGTCACACTCGCTCTTAATAATAGGCCGAAGGAGTTAGTGACACAGACTTACCCTAGCTCAGACAGACAAGTAAGAAATGTGGACGTGAAAACAATGACTGACATATGAAACGTTAGACCCGTACCGACTCCAACTTCTGACTAACTGAATAGAATTGACTTCAAAATTTTAGCTCTCCATCTCCAGACCCTGTTACTTTGACTGAGTTGTTAAGGTTTGACCTGACCTAAGCTGCTTTCTGACATGCTAGACCAGTCTGACTTGACAGACTGTGACTTGACTAAGTCTGACACGACTCTAACCCGACTAATTAATTCTGACTCGACAAAGTCTGGTCTGAGTCGACTAAGTCTGACTCGACTAAGCCTGACCCGATTAAGACTGACTAAGTATTGCCTTGCAATACTAGGAAATATAAAATATATAATAGGAATGTTATTACCTTTTTGGATGACGACGTCGGCCTTCTTTACAGATGTAAAGCAGGCCGGCTGACTATTTGACTTTGACATATGGACGAAAGATATAGAGAAAAACAGACTGGGGAACGGCTGAAGACGGTGGAGCTGACCAGGACCTGACCTGACGACGGAGGCCTGCCTCTCTCTCTGTTTCACTTATGAAAAAACATTATGAAGCGACTTAAAAAATACGATAAATAGACAAGGGTACAAATTAAGCCAATAACTGAACAACATTTTGAATAGGGGTTTGGTATCCTGGGAAAAAATTACGAACTACCACATGAAAATAATTATGCTACCACATGAAAATAAAATCACTCAGTATTTATATTTTTTTTTTTGGAAATTATTATATAAGGAAGTAAAATCTACTAGAGGTGACCAACACAACATTATATAAATCAGAATAATATTGACAATGAATTTAATTATTCTAACTTCATTTAAACGGCAAATAAACAATGGTCCATCTTTAGTTCTTTTCAGAGCAGATTAATAATTTATCCTCAATTCAAATAAATAATATGTTAGGTAGTATTAACTAAATAAATAAATACATAGTATTGAGTACTAACTAAATAATACATTTTACCATTTTACTACTGCATTTTTTGCTGTTAAGTCTCATAATGCCCAGTAATTTTGCAGGCAACAATTTCCTTCAAACCGGAACACAGTATTGCTTGCGCACTACTGCTTGGCGGCAGAATAACTGGCAAAGCAGTGGTACCCACCCAGACGGCCTCTCGCATACGAGAAACCTACCACCAGTGGAAAAACTACATGATATTTTTAATTTTATTATTAAAAACTGAAGCGAAGAAGCGGTCGCCTTGTTTGACTACAAGACCTGGACGTTATAGTAATACACATTACACATATTATTATGGTATACTGTACTGTAGTAAAGAGAAGACGAGGATTCAATCTAATGCTGTGGCATAGCACCTCCTCATTACGTTACCCATAAGTGTATGTTACATTAAAGTAACAATCTTAGAGTTTCGTTCGTTATTAAAAGAACCCTCAATAACATATTACAGTCTGTCTGAAGTGTAATACCTACTTATTTCCGTAATCGCCGGCTGTATGTTGCACAAGTTGGTGTTTGGCCACTTCAGCAGGATCTATAAACGTGTAAGTATCGGTTTCAAGTAGCCGGTAGCCGCACGATGATTCATAACGATTTTCAAGGGTTATCCTTTTTATGCATCTGGTGCGCTTTCAAGCAAAAGTAATAAGGCAAACTGCTTGTACTTTGTTTGAATATAGTTGTTAAAATATACGTGGAGGCGGCGTGCAGGGGTGTTTATTTAGATATTCGCCCCAAGGTTTCTACCGCGTTCTTCAGGATAAAACGTATCCTACGTTCTTTTCTAGGCTCTATAATATTTTACTTAATTTTATCATAATCGATTCAGTAGATTTTGCATGATTGATTAACAAAACAAACATATGTACATCCTTACAAATTTTCGCATGTTTATTAAATAGTCAGACAGTACGGTTTTCGTTATTGTGGGCCTTAATCGTAGGCCAATCTTTATTCTCTTTTTCCTATTAAAAAAGAAGTTTACTACTGATGTTTGTTTCATTGCAGCGTCCGCCGATACATCAGAATGCCGGCATTATATAAAATGTAAACAATGTTTTCGTTAGCGTTGCCAGGACGAATTAATAGGAATACGCGACCCGATTACACACTAGCTAACAAACAATAATATAACAATCCATTTTAAAATGTGGTTCATTCAAAATTATATCAACTCTCTGATGGGCTGCTAGGTCAACTGATATTTAACCTATCGGCTTAGTAGGTAATGCCCTACAGTTTTGAGACAACTCAATTCACTCTTGTATTTATCATATTATTTCTATTTATTTGTTTCATAATTGACTTTACTTTTACATTTATTGAATTTATAATGTTAGTTTATCACGACCTAAAAAGTAGTACTATAATGCGTCAAGAATCTAAATGATAATTAAAAACAATTATCCGAGGCTAAAATACTGTCAACATTGAGGTGATGTCGCGGCGCGCGGTGTCCGACAAGGATATTGATAAACACGCTTTCATCTTGTTTTGACAACCCTTATGTATACGTAAAAGTAACAGTTTTAAAATAAATGCCCCTCAGTTTCTTGCCGTATCTTCTGAGTAGTGGTTCTTTTTCCGATACGGTGGTAGAGTCATTGTAATAATTGACGTTCATAAATGCGTGATGTGACGTGAGTATTTGTGTATTTCGATGGCAAAATAAAATAAAGAACTTTTGAACTTTTTTTTCATACCTAATGTCATAGTAACTGCGTGAACATGCATGAACTCCGATTACCCCCAGGTAATCGGAGTTCGGATAACCGTCTGCATGAACTCCGATTACCTGGGGGTAATCGGAGTTTTTGCAGACGGTTATAACGTGTCTCTATATCGAAAGATATTCATGGAAACGATTAACTTCTATTTCATCTGCGTCCTTTTAGATTCTTGTCGCATTAAGCAATTATAGTTTTCTATCCCTTGCTTTAACTTAAGCATTTTGAAATTAATCTTGGCAACACTAATTACTATGCTTCCTTCATTCTACTATCATTCCTTCGTACAATTTAGTTGACTTTTTGAACAAATATTTACAGCATGATTTAAATAAGTATATTGCACTACAATAAACGTTTTGTTTCCCATGATACCCAAGTGTCATGAACATCTATGCAAACATAATTGGTTAGAAATGCTTGTAAACATCACACTAGGTTTTGTGGGAAACATTTGCAAACAAAGTGAAACTAGAACGGACTACATCGTACTTAGTGTAAAATAGCATTAAATATATATAAGAAATTTAAGGAAGTAAAACCATAAATACCTTCAAATCCAGAAAAAGTTGGCGAACACGTCACGACGGGACCCGGCTCAAACATGAACTGAAAAAGAAAAACTTAATTACGAACCGACTGAATCCAACCCTAGTACCTATATACATGTATATTGTATGGAGTAAATATGAATCCACCGACACAAGAGCCTTTTCATATTCGAGTATCTTTTCAGGGTGCTTCAAATATAAACTTAGTTGGTGAAACGAGTTGCATTGCAAGTACACTGCTGAAAGTATGAACTTTTTAAAACCTAATAAAACTCTTCAACGGCTGGAGTAATAAGTTCAAAAAAGTGCAATACCCACTTCCGATACGGGAAAAACTCGAGTAGATTTTACTATATACAAGTCGATAAGAACTAGCGGAATAATACGATTTAACGTGAATATTAATCTTTTGAAGACATGTGAGTTTTAATATTCGAATCAAACAATGAAAATAACAAAATGACTTCTGCCTCTTCGTGATACTTCCCCACTTTTAAACTATAGAGAGGAAATATAGTACCTCTAATTATAGAATGTCTTAAAAGACCCGTCTTGTCTTACAATTTACAAGTGTTTATAAAGATCGTCAGGGTCTAGTAGTGCCAGTAGGTGTTATTACAGCTACTGCCGTAGCCTAACCTAACACTCCCAATTCGTAACCTGTTTAGCACCACGTTTAAGGGTACTTTCTTACAAACTAGACGCCAGTTATATGAACGACCACTAAATGGACTAAATAAAATAGACTATAATACCTATGCTTAACTCCTGGCTACTTCAATGTTCTTCGGGTCACGGATCCAGTACAGTTCGTTACTTATGTTCTAATCCAAAGTTTATTGAATTGTGGTCTGTCTGATGTAGTCAGCCAAACTAGCACACCTAATTAGTAATTACACAGGAATTTTGTCAGAAAAGCAGATGCTCAGGTTTACGAATATTTAATAAGGACTGGCAAAATGCAATAGTGAAGTGTTCTTGAAATAGTATTATATCATTCTACGAGTAGAGTTCGTCAAATAGCATAATATTTTCTCGGAAACGCAATAGTAATTAACTTCATTGTTGAACTCTGATTACGGCGCGGCAGGCGGTTATTATTTTCGAGATTTGATTTCAAATGCGACTAAAGATACAGTGCAATGCCACTTGACATCATAAAACCAATTTTGTGTTAAATTCTTGTATATCCGCAGGTTGTCTACTTACTGGAACGTGCCACGATTTATGTACAAGTAACTAATTAATATATTTAACTGTAGTTTATTTATAGCACGATACGAGAATGAAGTACAATAGCTATAAGGCATATAATACCGTAACTTCCGTCAAGTCGTTAATTTAAAAGCTTTACAGATGTACTCATCGGTATCTCAGTGCTCGTACACCTACGTTTTTGCTGTGATAAAAAAGTGAAGACAGGCACTACGTGGTGGGCAGACAAGCATGACTCATGGACACCGAGCGAGCGCGAGCACACGACTTAGGCACCATTCACTCGTTCTGACGCACACCAATAAATAAATACCTTGCGATTGCCAACTGGATAATGCAATAATGCCTAGAACGAGCATTTACAAACCTTGGTGATCTTTGATTTTAATTTGACAACGTCGTCGTTGGCGAATGTAAGCAGATTGAAAGATAAAAGAAACTTGATAATGTAGATTTTGTTTGATAATTGTTCATTTATCAGACAGAAAGCTAACGAGCTTTATTCATTTTTCGTTTATACCTAAATTTAAAAGTAAATGTGAGCCCTTTGCCTTAATAATACCTATTCAATAATATAACATCGATCTATGAAATTATATGCAGGTGCTGGGTGGATTTCGCTCAAAAGTAAATACATTAGATGGTTAGTATGTTAATCAGATGTAGCAGCATATATAAATCTTCTACAGAACTTGTTTCAGATGACTCACGGGAGATGAACAAACGCCTTACCTTGTAGTTAGTATGACATCACATTATAATAGGTACCTATATAAATACTTAGGTCACAACAATCAACCTGAAGGAATTTTACGGTTTTGTGACAATTCTAGGCTTTTTGTCAAGACTTTATCATGTTTTAAGACGTCTTCTACTTTTTCTTTCTCGCGTAGTTGTGTGGATGACCAATAACTATAGTGTCGGAGTTATAAACTGCTCGAAGGCCTCCGACATGGCCATTGATGTTGATGTATGACTGTTGTTCTAAGACAACACCGGGACCGACGACTTAGAGTGCCTTCCGAAGAACGGTTGCACTCATATAAATACCACACAAACGTTCACTGATCCAAGGCGAGCTTCTCTACGAGCGCATTTTTTTGTAATATGCTTCTGATGTCAAATGTCAAAATTTAGTTTTGGTACTTCCCTTACCACTAAAGCAGTTCTTCTGGACCAGAAAGCCGATTTATTGATATGAAAACTTAAGAATACCGGCAATTTAAAATGTATAATGAAGAAAAACACCCATTTACAACAGCTTCCTAGTAACGTGCGTGAGTATAACAATGTCGTTGTAACAATAATAATTATACACTGTTGACTGTTCCTATTTGTAGTAATTTTAACGGCCAGGCGGGTTCTAAAATTGGCGCTTCGTGCCTTTACTTGAATATTTGGTACAGTAGCCTATTTTAGTTTTGCGGAATTACGTCAGTCTACAAGGTAGAGGCATCAAAAAGTATAATTATGTATATAGTAGTAGTAAAATTATGTTACCACAGTTACTATAACATATTACTAAACTATTATAAACATGTTTAAGTCCGTAGCTTTTATGTTTGACTCACCAAGGTCACAGGTGGCTTTGGCCGTCATTAAACCATTTCTAGATTTGATAAAAAAGCTGTAGCTAACTGAGCAATACGGAAATCATTGTGACGGATATGTGGGATTCGCCTACAATGTTAGCAGTTTAGAAAAATATAGCAATTTTAGTATAGTATAGTAGAGTACGCAAACCAACTATTAGGCCTCCTGACCAAATTGAAAAGAGTAGGTTGTCCTATGGGAATTGAAACCACGTCAAAAAGAGATTATACCGAGTAATATTACATAATGATTTATTTGCTTTGCATAGCAAACTGTAATGCATGAAAATAATAGGCATTAATCTGACATCAGTACGCAAAGCAAATCTCATCGCAGGCAGAACAATTGATATGAATCGTAATTCTCAAGAGGTAACTCGATGACGCTTGCCTTGCATCTATGCCGACAACCATGGTATCAAAATATAACCTGGAATTACGCTTCTGACTGTACCAAAATTTCTTTTGAGCCGGGTGGAAAAGAAGTGAAATTGCACGATCTGATTCTTTCTTCTCCCTTCCACTTAAGGACTTCCCACCCACTATCCCACCTATCCGTACTAAGCGTTTCGAAGATTCCTTTATTATGCGAACTGCTAAGGAGTGGAACGCTCTGCCAGCGTCTAAGTACCCAAACAGCAACAACTTGTGTCTCTTTAAGTCTAGAGTGAATGGGCATCTCATGGGCAGGCGTGGTCCATCTTGGGCCGCATCTTCGCTTTCCATCGGACGAGATGTCGTCAAACATATGCCCATTTACCAATAAAAAAGTACGTTAATATTTTTAGCAGTTTTGAGAACAATGATTTTAAAGCGGAGTGGTTAATATACGCCATTCATTAATACCATCGTTTTTATCGAGCTGAAATTGTTAACATATTATTATCCATTTAATGAGAATTACTTTGATAGCACTGTCACCAATTCGCCAGCAAAGCTACTGTCGGTGCAGTACCGACATGGATTTGGGCACTGTAATGGTAATGTTTTTATAATCAAGTGCACGCTGCACGACCTTGCTTGTTTCTCGTAGTCATCTCATTTCGCACGTTAACGGTCGACAATAAGTGTGAACTCAGGATGTTTTCTCAGCATCTCCGGATATAACAATCAGTGATAGATAATAAAACAATCGCTGTAGATAACATAACCTTATAGTAAACAGACTAGATCGCAAGCGTCGAAGAGATCCCATCAAAATCTTAATGTAAGGTTTGTCTAAATTCTGTTCTTTGCAAAATACTAGATTGCTATGGATATTTGGATTGTGGTATTAATTTTACAAAGTGGGCTCATACCTTGAACCTAAAAATCTCAAACTTGAAGAAGTTGTTTCATAAAATTGTTCGTTGAAAAAACATAGCAAGAAAGACAAGAAAAGAGAGAAAAAAGAAAGACTGCCTGTTTCTCCCAACTCCTAACGGCGACAACAGGCCGGTTCGCATTGTCTAGATCAGGTGGAGTAAATGTTAATGAAAGTTTTCAGTGTTTATTCAGAAACATAATTCATGCGCCAGCGGAGGTTTATCTTTATTGAAGACCCGAACGAGCACAACTTATTTACAAATTCATTAAGTATACTTCTAACCACCTTAGTATGCTATATGACAAGCACGCCACGCCGTATCAAACATTCGCAAATTGCTTCAAATTCTTTCACAAATTATTAAGTAAGATCTTAATGTAGATATCAAACGGTACCTAACTTTGTCTAAAGCTAACAAAGCTTACTAACTTTCCGTATGTGTTTTCTCAATCCGAACAAACGAATCCGAATGTTCGCTTGTTCGCTTGAGAACGCGGCTTATCGTCGGGTACATCGACCGTGCCGCCCCGTCCTGCTTATGATCGCTAGGGGCCAATATCCTCAAGTCTAGTGCGAACGATTTGAGCATTGCTTTTTCTCCGGTGATGCTAGAGATTAATAGAAAGCCGGATTTAACGGATGGCGGATAAAATTATATCCTTTTTAATTTATTAGCTATTGCTTTTTAATTTATTAACTACCCGATTTCATTTGGTGAGCCAGTTAGTAATGTTTGCAGGAAATGAAACTGCACGTGCGTGATTCCTCGCAATAAAAATAAATAGGAACCTAGATGAACATTTTTTTGGTGCAAATTAATACTTTTGTTTAATGGCAATGTATAAGTGTAATAACATTTTGCGACTGAAATGTTTCAGTGTGAACTGTGGATGTAAGTTAATTAAATGTATATATTTTTAATTTGTTTACTTTGTAAAAATATAGCCACGCCCGTCATCCCGCGTTAGGTAAGAAAAGTTGCCGAATACCGGAATAGTCGGATAACTGCGACACCTCTAGCCGGTGTATGTATTTCCGCTCACTTGCCGTGGCTACTGTTATTTGCTCTCACGCCACGCGCGATGTTAGAAACACGTCAAATGGATTATCATCGCAGCACAGCATTAGACACGGCACCACAAGCCGACGCGTTGACAAAGAGTTACTGATAATTTGGGTTGTCAATTTGCTTTAAAATTTTGTAATAATTAATGTAGCCTAATAATTGATTATATATTTAATGAAATACATACCCAATATATGCAAAGTATATTTATATGCAACTGTAATTTAAAATAAAACATAAATAAATAAGCTCTAGTGACGATCACACATATATATATATATATATATATATATATATATTAGATACCAGCCTCTAATTAGAGTCCCCTGTATTTAAATAACCAGGTACTACGAAGACCACGGTCCTACAACACCCAGACAAGGTATATATTAGGTATATATGTATGATAGGTATGAGATATTAGCTTTTTCCCGCGACTTTATTCGCGTGCCTCGTTCGAGCTTATATTCAAATTTTTTTCAAGTCCTCCCCAGTATATCCGTCTGTATGTATATATGAATAATAAATAATTCTAAACTAATTTAGAGGTTTTTCGTTTTTGATTTCGACATGTCTATACAAATATTTATTTTTATGATATGCACTGTATCCGATTTTTACGAAAAAAAGTTAACAACCCTAAATATTACTATTAGCTATTCTGTACTAGCTCATGTTATTTTCTATTCATGTTAGTAATGCTTCCACGTGTTATTCTCTATTGATGTTAGTATAACGCGTGACAATTCTATAATAATTGCATTAGACAATAGAATATTGAAGAACAACGTGTGTCTGTTAGTCTAAACATCGGAAAAAGATGATTCTTTAAAACCTTTTTGCGTCCTAATGATTATTAGTTCGATTTCCTGTTAAAATAATTTCGATATTAAATGTCGCATCGTTTTATGGAAAATATTTTTTGCAGGACGCTCAGAGTTGTGATGTCAGTTAAAATACAACAATAAAAAGCACATCTTAAACTTACATGTAAAACTGTAAGTAAATAGTTACTATTCTTTCTAAGTTTCGAAAGAATACAAATTGCGGCAATTTAAGTCTATAGTGAATAGGCATCTCATGGGCAAGCATGCTCCATTTAAGGCCGCATCTTCACTTTCCATCATGTGAGAAGTCGTCAAACATTTGCCCATTTACCAATTTAAAAAAGTATAGAGTATAGTGTAGATTAGGTAAACACTTGATTGAACAGTTCCACAATTTGAAAGTAGATCTAAAAATAATTGTCACAATAGACAATCTTATCGCTTAGAAATTATCTCTTCCAGACTTGCTATGGCTCTGCAAGGAGAGTAGTAGATATATATATACAAGTATTTTTAATGTGAAATAGCACCTAAATAAAATTGATTTTACATAGTTCATGAATAAATACAATACATTACAACAAGACCTGAAATGGATGTGCGGTGGTTTTCAGCTAACAATTTAAAACATATATACCCACTTACACTAATCAAGTAGGTGCATAAATTAATTAAGAAATAAACGTTATTCTACATAAATTTATATTCATAAATTAACCTACATAAATATAACACAATAGCTGTATTGAGATAGTAGCTGGCTAGATTCTAATGTGAAAGGTAAAAGACTGAAGTGTATGAAAATAGTAAGATAAATGTTAATAAAAGTTTGGTGTGCAGCAGGTTATATTAATTATTAGTTAGTTGGAATAGATTTGTATTAAGGAGCATTCATCTATTCGTTCCTTAGCTCTTAACAATCGAGTTCCAAAAAATTTAGAAATAGATAATAAGTCTGATGAGCAAGAAATGTCCAAAGACAGCTAAACCACAGTCTAGTAATTATTATTATACAGCCGCCAAACTGTGTGTACATCATTTATGGCAGATAGTTTGAATGTCCACCCAGTGCTGTCAAAGTTGTCTGAACTATATTAAAATACATGCGACCCAACCACATAATTTTAAAAGAAATTATGTACTCATAGTTACCTATTATTTATAAATATATAAATGCATGTTGTGTTTACCTATAATTGGTTACACACATAGCATAAGACTATTAGTTAAGGACTTACTGTAATTGTTGTGTATCAACTGTTGGTAAACCCAATAAATAAATAAATACTAAGAGCCACGAACTGCAGATTTTCTAATAGTTAATAGAATAGTTAAAATGAGTTCTTCATCAGTATGATGATGTATGCAACTATGCATGTAGTATTATCTCAATTTAGTATTGGCCGATAAAAAATTTTGATGGGCTATATGATTGCCTTCAAACTAACCTGTCGGCCAACTATCAACCGACTATATCAAATTTGCAACAACAATTAATATAGAGTGGGTCAGATATATAAGTCTCTGAGCCATTCAAAATAGTTGTAGATTCCAATACAAAGGAACCAGCAGAAAAATCAACAATATTCTTAATCCTGCAGTGGGACAGTGCAGGGTAAAAATTTTAACAAGAGCATGAGCAAATTACAAGTATTTACATAATCAATAATTATTATTGTATTTGTCTATAACGGATATTTTTGAGATTACAAAGTCTTTAAGCACTTGGGATTCAGGCTGCAGTTACTCTCGTTGTGAATTAGATCATATGATACCGACTAATGAATAACAAGAGGCCTATGGATAATTGAGTGTACCTAATACAACAAGTAATTACAAAAAATATTCATTAGGATTTTTGTGCAATTTTGGTTAATATTGTATCAAATTTGCAATAATAGTAACTCTGGATCTTAAGCAGTTAATATAGGGTAGGTCAGATATATAAGATATATTGTATGTATATTTTATTTAATTTGGCTTTGTATATATTTACCGATATAATAGTTATGTGATTATTACATTTTTCAGCGGTCACATACGGCTTGTTCATTCAAGCTGATCGAAACATCAGTCTGGCCTAAACTCGTTTCACTTTACGAAAATTAGGCTATTCCGGAACACTGGCCTGGATTCCAGACCAGGCATTAAAAGTAAATTAATATCGGAACGGTGCTGTAATAAATAATGCCTCTCCATACCAAATGCATTTTTAATTTACAAGCCAACGTACAATAGTATTGATTTCGAACGACAGGTAACATATTAGCACCACGCAGCGATTTTCAATGTTACTTACATATCAATGTGAGCAGGAAGCTGAAAATTCTCAACTAAACTGAATCACACTTTGCTTGCACCGAATATAATTTAACATAAAACGAATTGTTGACCACTGTTTTACGGTAAAAATATTAGATTTGATTATCTACAAAAATAAATATTCGGAACCGCCCAGCTGGCAAAATTCATACCACAGATTCAAAAACGCAGCAGAGCAGTGTTGTACGTAAACATTTTAACTGCCGTTTATTACCATTTAGATTGCCGCATTTTGACAAATTCATTACTTGAAATTATATATAAATATTATACATTTTAGGTATAACTTTTAAGGCAAGCTGTAAATTCTAATGAGGCAGATCCCTGTCTCAATAAATGCAACGCCTCAAGAAATAATAATATAATACGATGCCAACGTTTATGTGCTGTCCCAACATAAGACTGTGTTACATCACAAGAAATTATTATATAAATTAAAGTTGACATTGTTTTGTAAGGTTATTAAATTGAAATTTAGGTACTATAATATTTCATGTTGAATAAGGGAAATAAATAAACAATTACATTGAAATTGCTGTTTTTATGGTACGCATTTAGATCATTCCAATTTTGCATAATACTTATTTCAGATTTCTATATGTAGTGCAATTGAATAATAATTAGGCATGTTGTGAAAGACGCTGTAAATTCTTACAACTTAAAAAAAATCATCACTGCCGTATAATATGGCAATAGCCGTATCAATAACAACACTGGAACACAGTATAGTAGCGTTCATTGGTCTAACACAATGTTGACGTATGTCAAAAATAAGAGCGACATTCTCGTTTCATTCATCAGACAAAATCTGCAAAGTATATTTTGTGTTCGTATACCTGTAATGTACAATATAAAGCAGTTTTATTAATTAATCACTATTATAATGTAAATCTACTTTATTTTATTATCACACGCATAGGAAATACTAAAGTAGAAAGGTGTTGTATGGAAAAACAGTATATTAGATATGGCAACGCAAAGCGACGAGAATGACAGCTGTTTATTTTATAGAAACCATGAACGCATTCGAATATTGGCGGGAAATTTGATTTTTCTTTAGATAGAGTGATAGATGGATAGATAAGATAAACACTTTATTATTCGCCTTAAGGATATAATTAAATACAAGTAAAAAGTTTACAATGGTGTTACAATGGGCGGCCTTATCGCTTAAAGCTATATCTTCCAGACAACAGCAATGCTAAATCAAGGAGTTTATACAAAGGAGCTTAATTACTGAATAGATTTTCACGGATTATACTTACATAACTTTTCTTTTGTGAATGCGCCAAATAGTACTTGATTATTTGTTTTCTCGTTGATTGGAACAGTATTGGAGCCATTTGGAACACATTGTTTTTATGTTTAATTACAATATCTTTTTACATTTTCACAGTTGGAACCTCTAAACATTCTTCACATTTTGTTTTTCCGGTAGATGTGAGACGTAATGCAGGAACAGGCCCAGGGATTAGATTTTTAATGAGATTAGACCGCAACAGTAACTAGTCCCATTATTTAAAGCAGGAGTCTCCAAACTTTTAAAATCGAGTCCAAAGGGCGAAGAAACGTTTTCATGCTTTTAAAACACAAAAACCCTTTTCAGGACATATTGTTGATAATAGCCTTTATGTAGGTAGGTACTCTTAAATCATTATATGCCCCGCCTCTTCACGTAAATAAAAACCAGGACATATTAACTACGTCAAAACAATCAAGGGACATAGTTGTGTAGGTATTCTAGGTATAAGGCGACAGATGTCTATCAGGCATAATGAAAATCATGAAGCGCGAGCTGAGCGAACGCCGGAATTCTACAATCGCTTACTTGAAAAGTGTGACCGCAAGAGCGGCGATTGATTGCAAAAAATACCTGAGAACTATGATCGCAAGATGGATTGTAACATACAAGGCAACAGGTGGCCATCAGGTGTAATGAACACCATGGAACGTGAGCGAAGCGAGCGCCAGAATCATGTACATCCAAACATTAAATTGTCCGGGGGTCCAGATCCCCTAAACCCTTCATATACGTCCATGGTTACTGTACAGGTACGTTAGTAAAAACTACTTATATTTTACTAGCAACCGCCTACGCCTGTGACTTCGTTTGTGACGACACAATAAAATAGGTAACAGCCTAAAGTCACTCGGGGATAGTGTACCTATCTTTCTGTCATTGAGTTTTCAGAATGGGATCAATATGGTCAGTTTACCTCTTACAAACTTACATAGATACATACTTACAAATAACTTTATAACCATAAGGGATCAAGTACATACCTACTTACTAAATAATTTAGTAAGTACCTATTTAGGCAATCAGGTATCCAAAGCACTAACTGGAAGCTCGTGAATGACAAATTTAAATAACTTTATCCCAGTAACGTAAGTGGGGTAAAGTCCAAGTGAATATTTTATGAGCAACAGGAAACAGTCTCTGATTCTATTGGCTCAATATTTGTTATAATAGGTAGAGATTATGTAATAATATTTTCAGAGTAAACTGAAGACAAAGCTTAATTTCAATTTATTCGTGCAAACAACTTTATATAAACACTCTGCTCCAAACATACCTACGCTACGGAGTCGTCTGTCCGTCTTCAGCCGGCGCTGTGATAAGCCTAACATAACTTTATATTAATTAACACGCTAATAACTTTTGGAGTACCGTAGGGATCAGCTTGGAGCGAGACTGCCTCCGCTGATGTCGTTCTACTGAAATATTCCGTGGTAAAGTTCCAAAATTCATTTAAGTGGACGGTATAAGAACTTCCGGTACCTATGACATTTGGTGCTGCGTTTAACGATCAATTGTACTCTTCCCTCTTCAACGATCGATCGTATGACCACATTATTAGCTCAGGGTATGAGATAGGTTAAGAAATATGACCTGGAGAGGTAACGTGATAGGCTGATGACACGGACGTACCTATAGCTTTCAAAAGGAGTTCAGTTAGTAATTTGCCACCCCCCCCTCCCTTTTCGCGTAATTGAAAGCCTGGACATATAACCTAAGTCAAACAAATCAAGGTTTATGTTGTGTACAAGGCTACAGATATATTTATACAGTAATTATGACATCATGAATTTTTACAATTTTACAAAACTTTTGTGTGACTACGATGGAACTGATGGACTGTATTTGCGTATACAGCGACAGATGTTCATCAGGAATATGAAATCGGCGGCGGCCCTAAGGATCGTTCATTATGCCTTTGTTGAAAAAAAAAATGTTGCGCTCGCTATGTTACGTGCTCGTCTTTAATAGACATATACAAAATTCGAAAATAATAATATGAAAATGTTTATTTACCTATAGCTTTTCAAAATATTCCCCTTCAACTTCCATTCAGATGAATCAGCTTTCGAAACATTTAAAAAATGTATCTTACGGGTGGTCGACAAACATCTGAAATTCTTCGCCGGCCTTTTTTGCACTGTAAAATTTTCGACCATTTATTTTACCGAGGGAAATAAAAAAAAGCCCATGGAGCTTTGGCATCTGGGCTGTAAGGACGATGGGATAATATTTGTATCCGCGAAGTATTCAAATAGTTCATGTTCCTAGCAGCTGTGTGAGCGGGCGCGTTATCTTGGTGAAAACTAATGCCACGGACACCGCTCCTTAGTCGCTCGCTATTCAACTCCCCGAAAGCTTGAGGCTGACAAACTTCCCTAGTAACTGTTCTAGTAGTTCTTCTAGCGGAATAACAGCCACTGGTCAACTGCGTCGAAAAATACCGCTATTATTTTTTTTATTAACGTCCGACTGCATTTTTGCGACTAGTTTTGTGGGCAACACGTCTTCTTTTCAAACACCCATTGCGTGCATGGATTATTGCTTCGTGAGAGGATTGTATCTGTAGATCAAAGTTTCGTCAGTTGTAAGGATGTAGGATACGTTTTGCGAAGTTTCTCCTTCGAACTTTTCTAGCATAAATTTGCTTATCTTCGTTGAGAGAATGAGGTATCAACCGCGAAGCTAGCTTCCTAACTTAAAGGTGTTCATGCAGGATGGAAACTGCCTATGATTCAATTTTCAATTCAGCCTGAATCTCTCGATGTGTAATGTGTCTAATCTCCCGCAATATTCACTCTATATACCTTGATGACATTTTATGAGTTACTGCAGTGTTAGTTCAGCTGGACCTGGGGTCGTAGTTTAGGTTCTCTCGACCACGTTTAAATTCACGAAACCAATAAGTAGCTTTTGCTAACGCAGGAGCAGGCTTCCCAAATGCAGCTTCTAAATTTTAGTGAGATTCCTTGAAGGCTAACTGTCGTTTATAATCATAAAAAATCATAGCAGGAAACTTCCCGCGAGACGTCCATTGTTGCAAACAAAAGAAGAGTGTCAGATATTTTTTAAACATATTTAAAAAAAGAACTACCCGTAGGTGGCCAATGATTTTCACCAAAGAGATTTGTATTGAAATAAGCTGTCAATTTAAAATAGTAAAAAAAAAAGAGATTGTATTTATTCTGTGGCAAAAAAAATTCGGAACAACCTAGGTAGGTACTTTGTCTCTGAGAGAAGTTTTTCCTGCCGTGAATGTGAAAATTGCAAAACACGACAAACCATCAACTCGAGACTGTGACAATTCAAGACCAGTTCTAAAAATTGCTAACTGGAACCTAGTCCGGCGGAGACTCCACACCGAACTCGCTCCGAGATAGCTCCGAAGTAATTAAGTTAACCAGACGATCGGGCAGCGGCGATAGTTCGCCAGTTCGCCAGTTCGCCAAACTTACGGCACTAATGTCAGATCGTATTTGGTAATGAACTGCCTGCGTACTCCATAAAATTGGACATCTGTAGCGTCTCTGCAGTCAATTAGGTACTTACCCGTCTAACGGTGTTACTTCATTAACGTGTCCTCGCCTACTTTGTGCAACTTAACGTTCTCACTTAATGTAGATCTTGGAATCAAGTAATAGGTACCTACGCTATTTCTTGAAAACTTTCAACTGTTTTTAAAGTTCTAAATAGAGTAGAGAGTACAAACCTACTATAGTTTTCTGTTGTTGTACCATGTTAAAATTAAGTACATAGAATACCTACGAGTACCTACTTTAGAATACATTGCCGAATGTGAATATACCTACTTACACCTACGTATTTAACTCTATTTTTTAGTCTTACCACTTACTTTAGTCGTGGTAGGTCTCTTGTATGCGGGAGGCCGTCTCGGTTGGTACCACAGCTTTGCCAGTTATTCTGCCACCAAGCAGTAGTGCGCAAGCATTACCTACTGTGTTCCGGTTTGAAGGGCATTGTAGGCAGCGAAATTACTGGGCATATATGAGACTTAATATCTACTGTCTCGGGGTGATGAGCGCAATGCAGTCTTACGCATTGCTTTTTATGGTATTAAAAGTTCTGGGTGGCACTGCAATTGTATTGTCCAGGCATGGCGCTTACCATCAGGCGAACGACATGCTCGTCTCATCGCTCAGTTCCCTCAAAAAATAGTGAGGTTTATAAAGTAACACTTGCTTAAACCAATATTGCACCATCTTGCAAACAAAGAACATCTAGAATAGGGGATCGGACAGTAATCGAGAAAAAATCTAAAATGTAGTTAAAACGAATGTTCGTCGAACCAGAAAGATCACTCGATCAATATTTTTGTGAAATAATAATGATTTATATTTTTAAATCAATAAAAAAATCTAATAATTCTGTCATTTTTAATCTGTTCTTCATCTCAAACGAAACAACAATCACAGCGCATGACGTCATTTGTAGGCAAATGCCGTGAGTCAAGCTTATGTTTATTTTACGTTTTTGTATATTATGTATATTATGTATATTCAATGTCGTCTCTATTCAATCCCGAATGTTTCTGGAATAACACGAAATTAAGTGTTCCGTGTTATTCCAGGTAATAATAAACCTAGGTAAAAATATAAATGGCGGCAAGTTTCAGCGCACTCTTTTTAAAATTAACAGGAAATGTATTTCAAAGGATATTCTTTCAAAGGACGTAGTTCACTATACAGAGACTCGCTAGGGGCAATGAAGCTGTACGTTGCTTTGTCAAGGCCTTTAATTGCCCGCTTCTACTAGCCAGTTGTTCGTTATTGCAGCTACTCATGGTCGAACAAGGCACATGGACCTGGGCCTGAAGGTCCTCTCTTCATCAATATTAAAGCCAGCACTACTCTACTGCCGTAGAAAATAACTGGTTGTAACAAATACTCCAAGGTCAGTAGTGTTTCCTCGATATCGATAAAATGAAATTGGCGTAAACATCCGGTGACTCAAGCCTTATGATTTAGGATTGTTTATGACTAGCAACCGCCCACGACTTCGTTCACATCGACATAATAAAATAGAGGCTATGTCACTCAGGGATAGTATAGATTTACCAGTGAAAGAGTTTTTAGGATAGGATCTGTAGTTCCAGAGATTACTTCCTCTTTATAATATTGCTATACTATAGATTTCTTGGTACTAAGTCTTCTGTGGCATAGATCACAGCAAAAAGTTACAACCAACGCTTTTATTTTGCAATGATAACCTTAATGTAAGGCTGATGACAAAGCAGTTCCACCAATCCATGTTCATGCAAGAACTAATTATTTATCTACTCGCATTGTTGTCTACATTGTTGCCATATAAACCTACTATACATAGAGGACCAAGAGGTTTGTCATCAACTCATCAATAGTAGGGGATCGGACAGTAATCGAGACAAAATCTAAAATGTAGTTAGAACGAATTTTCGTCGAACCAGAAAGATCATTCAATCAATATTTTTGTGAAATAATGATGATTTATATTTGTAAATCAATAAATAAAGTCTAATAATTCTGACATTTTTAATCTGTTCTTCATCTCAAATGAAACAACGATCACAGCGCATGACGTCATTTGTAGGCAAATGCCGTGAGTCGAGCTTGTGTTTATTTTACGTTTTTGCTTTTCATAAAATGTATTTTTGCTAATTTTTTCGTTCCATTACTACAATATCGTCCCCAAACTTCACAAAACGTATTTAAATTAAATCTCTTTGCAAGTTTTATTGCGAAGAGTTTGTCGTTTTCTACCTTCATATGATGTCACAAGTTTTAAGGTGACCTTTTGCGCGGCATTTGAAACATAGTTTTAGTTACTTTTAGAGCGTTATCTAATTAAAATAGTATTTTTCATGGCTATATACATTAATTGTAGTTAATATAAAACAATTTCTGAAAAGTTGTCCGATCCCCTATTGTCTATTTACATAGCCTTTATAGAACTGGCTTAAATAAAAGAGATGGTTGTGAGTACGATACTTATCGAGATAAAGAGATAAAAGTAATTATACCTACCTACCTATAGTACTAGGTACGGTACTTGACTAGCTTAGCACAATAGCTTTTACCATATTAATTGTTGGAAAATTATTACAAACTAATCAAGCTCATAAACCAATAAGCTAACTACGTATGTACAATTTTATAACACCAAAATGGGTTACAAAGATGAGTAGAGCAAACGAATAACTCTGTGGCACTGCGAGCGTAGAGCCAACTCTGTGTTATCGTCCGCGCCGGCGAAGTGCGAACCTAAACTCTGATTTATATTCACTCAGCACACTGACTGGGTTTCTGCACCTCGCTGGCACCCTCCCCAGCCAGGGCTGCCAGAAACCGCACGCCAATTATCTCATTAACAAACGACCCACATCTTATATAACAAAGCAATTCAATTAACTTCAAAATCGTTTTCAACTAGACATAAGGTTCAAGCTTTGAAAAGTTTCGATGCGTCTTTTAGTTTTGTGGCGTGTGACAGCCCTGGACAGGTGAAAATGTCGTGTTAGCAACGTTTAATTCGCTGACCGGACCGGACATAGATAAGAATAAATGTACCTACCTAGTAGGTATAATAAGTACTTTTAGTTTTTGCTGGGAGTCTAGCAACGAAACGCTTTGAACGCGAGTTATTAGTTCTGATTGCACGAGTACTGTCAACTTTTCGATGAATACAAAATTTATTATATTCATACTATCATCATCAGCCCATCACGTTCCCACTGCTGGGACACGGGCCTTCTCTCATAGAGAGAGAATGGGCCATAATCCACCACGCTGGCCCAGTGCGGGTTGGTGAATGTCACATGTACTTGACTTTTGGTGAAAAATTCGTGGACATGCCGGTTTCCTCACGATGTTTTCCTTCACCGTTTTAGAGCGAGTGTTAAATCCGCACATAGCTTAAGAAAGTCAGTGGTGCGGGGTCAGCGGGATTCGAACTCGGGTGCGTCGGATCGAAAGTCGCACGAGCTCCCACTGAGCCACACTCGCTCTTCATATAGTATCTTCATACTATAGGCCTTCTATAATGTATTATCTTCATACTATAGGCCTTTTTGCCTTCATACTATAGGCGGCGGCGGGCGGGGCGAAAAAGCCGGCAGAATGCTCGTCATATTCCTAAACTAAGTACCTAATACACTTAATACACTTGCCATTAGGTAATTCGTATTCCTGACATAATAATGCGGTTTCCAGTGTGTGACTATTAATCGAGGGTGACAGGTCGAGTGACAAATTATTATCAGGCCGCCTAAATCAAAATTAGCTCTCTCATATTGCACACAGTTTGTATGGCAAAATATAATTGCATTATGTACGTCATTTGAACTCAGCAAAGGCCATATTTGTATGAAATATAAAAACTCATATTGAAATGCGAAATCATGTCTGTTTGTTTGTTTCTCGTTCATGCTTTAACTACTGAACCGAATTTAAAGACATTTGGAATAGGTATACTTACCTGCAAGTGAGCAAGGTCTAAAAAACTTTTTTCGTGTAAGGCAAAAAAAGTATTTCATTCTACTTTGCCTTTGTATGCTTTTTTGTATACTTTTTTATGTAACTGTATGACGAGACGAGCTGGTCGTTCGCCCGATGGTAAGCAATACGCCAGCCCATAACAATAACAGCACCACCCAGGACCCACCACATACCCGGAACAAACTCGTATTCCCAAATATCTACATTTACTTTGATAGTACCTATCATGTAAGCCTGTACCTACCTATCTAGGCATAATTACAAATGTTATTAGGACATCGTTAAGTAGGGAACTTCGCGTTGGGCATCGAGTAGGCATAGATGGGCTTGATAACTTGATTGCGTTAAGTGCCAGGCGTTGCTAATAATGTGGTAACAAGTTATTACCTCTACAAGGAACCAGTAATAATCTAAATATATACGAGTCATTAGGTTCCTATTACTACGTACCTACTGGATTGGTAATCTGAGTCTTCCAGGGAAATTTCAGTTGGTACATAAACTGTATTTGTATTGTGTTAAGTACCTATATAATTGTGTAATATTAACTTTACCACAGAAGACCTAATCGTATAATAAATTATTTTTATTTAATTTATTATAGTTTTATTTTCAACACACTTGCTCATAAAGTGGCTCTATGGTCACCGCAATTAGGCACAGAATGACACCGTTAATCAAACTGTGACTTTTTCATTACTATAAATCACGTGAGTATATAGGTTTTTTTTTATTTTATTGGTTGAGGTGCTTTGTTCTTAAAAAGTTTTTATTCAAAAAAAGTTTGTGGTTAATAGAACAAATAAATTAATGTTCCTATTGCTTGCTCATTTCATGCAACTTCTTATTTAAATAAATAATTTTAACTCGTACGTGTTTAATAAATAAAACTTTCACTCAAACATAAATGTTGTTTTCTCTGTAATAAAAGAAAACTTTAAATTCCCCATTTTGTACGTGGCAAAATAGGCGCAAACCCTATGCGCGGATAATAAAAAAAAACTATAACTCACTAGTGAGTCCCACAACACCCAGACACGAAACAAATGCTTGCGTTTTTTTTTCTTTGCACAAACATTTATCCCGTCGCGGGAATCGAACCCGCAACCTCAGTGGTGTATGAGATTTGAGCCAACCTGCCCAACCACTACACCACAGAGTCTATCAAAGTAAGTAGAGGTATGAATAATATTATGAATTAAGAAAAGTCCGGAACTCACCACGTCACCATCATCCAACACGAAGATAAATAATAAATAAATAAATACGCCCAACGATCACATACATAGATCCTGGCCCCTAACTAGGATTCCCTGTATCTGGGGCACGAAAGTATGAGGACCATGGTCCCACAACACCCAGACACGAAACATCGAAGATCTAATGTTTCACCATCGTTTCCCGGTTTACCAAATGAGATGTAGCAGAACGTACTGTTATATATTATATACCCTTACAGTGTAGGCATAATATGTGCTGAAGATTTCTCCGAATGACTTGTTTGTCCCTTATTTCTTATGCAATAGGGGATGGGACAGTAATCGAAACAAAATCTAAGATGTAGTTTGAACGAATTTTTGTCGAATCCGAAAGATCATTAAATCAATAGGTTGTAAAATAATAGTATTTTTTTTTAAATCAATGAACAAAATCTAATAATACTGACATTTTTTAATTGTTCCGAAACACTAACACACTGCATTACGTCATTTCAAAGTAAATACCGTGTGCGCGGTGTGCGAAGCTTGTGTTTCATTTATATTTTTGCTTTTTATCTAAATCAAAACGATATGGTTTTCATGCCATGACGAACCTAAATTCATTTTTAATTCACAATAACGTATAAATCACTTTGCAAGTTTGCTTTCGTAGAGCTTGTCGTTTCGTTTGCCAGCGTGTGACGTCATACGTTGTGAGGTGACTTTTTGCGCGGCAATATTTAAAACGGTATATAACGGTACCGGTAGTTTTAGGTACTTTTAGGGCTTTATTTAATTTAAATATCATTTTTATATTACATAAACTATGAGTAATTTTAAACACTTTCTGAAAAATTGTCTGATCCCCTATTTCAGCTGTCTATCACCTCCCATATTACCGAACAATCAGTGGAGAAAAAATATCGTGATCAGGTTCGAAATCGATCTGATATCGCGATTAGTGGAGACGATACCTACATTACCCGCAAGCATATTTAGTCAAGTGCAGCTCATTAATTTAATGTAGAGCGTTCTACAGAGTCTTACAACGTAAACGTAATTGGCGGAGTAATCACGTAACAAACATACAAAAACACATACCATCGAATTGAGAACCTCCTTTTTTGAAGTCGGTTGAAAAATAGCCTGATTTTTCAACCGACTTCAAAAAGGAGGTTCTCAATTCGATGGTATGTGTTTTTGTATGTTTGTTACGTGATTACTCCGCCAATTATGAATTGATTTTGATGATACTTTTTTTGTGTGGTAGGCCATACTTTAGAGGGGGTCCCATATACATTTTATCGAAATCGATTAAGCAATTTTTGAAAAAAATAATAACAAAAATACATAAGTTTAGGCTTGAAGTCGGTTCTTGTTTTTTTCTAAAAATTAATTATTCTGTCAGAAGTTATATAATAATACCTCATACTTACTTGTGTATATATATACCTAGGTACGACACCATTCCTTGGACCTTTACTTAATCCAGCAGCTTTACCTAAGTTAGTACTTACATGAACCCACGTCAACACGAGCACTTTGACTTAGGTAGGTAAGTACTCCTGCTTTGCGAGCTTACACTGTAGAAATAACAATTGAACTTTGTTAATTAGAACGCAATGCTTTAGGTCCTACATAAACGTACCTAGTTGGGTACCTATATCCTCGTAGCTCCTGGTTCCCTAGATACAGAACATCCTAGATAGGGGCCAGGATTTATGTACATACTAGCTTTTTCCCGCGACGTCGTCTGCGTGAACGACAGAAGAAGGCCATTTTCGTATTTCTTACAAATCCATCTTAGCAAGACCTCCCCAGTATATGTGAGCGCCTACTACGTAGAGGCCAAGCTGTAACTTCATAGTAAACCAACCGAAAAAAAAATAGAATCCTATGTTACTTCTAATACTTCCATGAATATGTGTATAAAGTTTCATGATGATCGGTTAAGTTTTCGCGTGAAAGCGTAACAAACAAACTTACATTCACATTTATAATATTAATAAGAATTTAAGTGATCGTTGGGAGCGACTATTTTTATTTTTTTCCAAAAAGATGAAGGCATTTTGAGAATCTACATAGGCCTGTAATGCGGATTCTCATCTTGGTCACACTGGTCCTGGTCACATTAGTTAGTGAGAAAGGTACCTAATACCATTATTTGCTAATACCTATTAACTATTTAGGACTAGCTGCACCCCGCGGTTTCACCCGAGGTTTCCCAGGATAAAATATAGCCTATATGTTATTCTGATGTATAAGCTATATTATTGTAAACTAGCTGACCCGGCAAAAGTTGTTTTGCCATATAAATTAAAAAAAAAAATAAAAAAAAAAAAATTGATGTTGGCCGATTCTCATAGATACCGGATAAGCACAAAAAATTTCATCAAAATCGGTCAAGCCGTTTCGGAGGAGTATGTCAACGAAAACTGTGACACGAGAATTTTATATATTAAGAATGTAAAGTTTCATTAAAATCCATTCAGAAGCTTTTGCGTGAAAGAGTAACAAACATACATTCATACAAACTTTCGCGTTTATAAAACTAGCTGCGCCCCGCGGATCCAACTGCGGTTCCCCGGGATAAAGAGTAACCTATGTGCTATTCCAAGTCCTAAAGTACCTACATACTAAATTTCATCAAACTCCATTCAGTAGTTTTTGCGTGATAGAGTAACAAACATACATCCATACATTCTTACAAACTTTCGCGTTTATAATAATAGTAATAATAGTAGTAATTCACCAGGCGATATACTTCATTCGAACATAGTAAAAACCTTATCGTTAGCATCTTTATTGAAATAAATAATTTTACTTCTCTTTACGGATGTGCCTATAAACAGCTTTTGAAATAGAAAATTTACTTTATCGACACTATAATTTTATATAATAATAGGTAATAGGTATGCTTTGAACTCCGTACAATGTTGTTGATAATGTGCTGCTTAGCGATGTTTGGAATGGAATCGATAACTTGAAATTCGGATAGGTACTCGGAGCGGCACGACATTTAGGTAGGTAATATAGAAAGGCAAAGCTGTACCTCCACCAGATAATTTCCTGTCCACCAAGTTCACTAGCTGGCAGGCGGATAACGTAGCGTCGCTTCGTGTCCTAAAAAAGAACATTTCCAACTTGCCTGTCCAACCATCCATTCCAATGTCCGACAAGTGAAAAGGACATTCGGCTTTTTAAAAACTTTGATCATTTAGTCCGGTTTTACTGGGCTTTGATTTTGATAGGACTTTTAATAGGACTGTCCCAGATGATTTTGCGATTACGAGAATGATTAACCGATAGGCTAAAGTCTTTGCTCCCAGAACAAAGTGTACCAGATAATGTTCTTACTTTTTTCTGAGTGCCGCATTCTTAAAACAATCTTTGCTTTACGTAGTAATAGCTAGTGCCCGCATCCCGACATCGCATCGTCGCCGTCGCGTCGGCTAAAGACTGTAATGAGTGGGTTGTTTGAAACCGTCTCAACTCTACCAAGTTTAATGTTGTGATACCATTTTAAAAGTGAAAGTTGGGCAAATTAAACATCGACGGGCATTGTCGTTGAGAAGCTGGTAATTAAGAAGGAAGGGGTGAATGGGAGATGCAGGGTGGCGGGAGGTCGATTTTCAATTTGCATTTGAATTGGGGTGTCTGGGCGCGGGCCCGCGTCGACAACAAAGGCCACATATTAATTTATATGCATGGGGAATAGACAATATGTACAGAAAAACGTATGTACACAACCGCTGGCACGTCACGATTTGATCGGATATTGGCTACTGGACGAATAGTCGATAATATTGGTCAGAACAAAAGCAAGAAGTTCGACAGTTTCCAATGAAATTATAACCCGGGTGTTATTCAACTTCAATACATAGAATGCATTATCAAATATCATTTCAATTTCTTACTACGAGTATGTGTATTGTACATAATGAATATATTCGACCCACTGCGCATTGTAATATGTGTGTTCTAGTATAGCTGGTATATCTGGATAAATGAGACTAATCTCGAAAACTGTTGAGGAAACCACGTAATTGACTCTAAGAACTTTTGAGTGATGAGCACAGTAAAATGCCATTCCACATGTCAATTAATCAGTGAATTCTGGTTAGGATTCCGGATTTACGAGGATGTACTCGTACCTATGTGGTCGTTACATGTATCGAAGTTTTAGAGTTACGCATGAGTCGAGAGGTTTGTAGTTTTCTCGTAGTACTGAGCCTCTACTGTGAGTGAGCCAAACGACATCTTCTTGTTAGAAACACCAAACCATTCCAAAGTTCCATAGTTACATAACGTGTCTCTAATTACGCAGTTAGGGTAGTTATGCCCACAAAAGAGACATTTATTTCCCTCGCGTCCGACTTGCGGTAGTTTTTGTGCGATCCACCGCAGCGATTACAGAAACTAATATAAAATGTTATATCCAATTTTACAACTGTTTTTACTAAGTATTCAAAATTGCTAGACTTTAGTCCTGCGGGGATATCCGCTGTTTTCCGGTCGTAGAAACTAAACTTTCCGTTCTGCCATGTCCTTCGTTGTAGTTTATGTTAAATTGTTTTCTGACTGAATGGTGCCAGAATATCAAAGAAATGAGCCAGAATTATTATAGATAACATTATTTTTTGGTAGAGGAGAGCCAGTTTTCATACATCAATCTTTTCTCGATGCTGAAATACTCTAAATAATTCTGCTATCAGAAGAAGGAGATTTTATGTATTAATTTTATTTTAAAAATTGTGTTAAGTAATAAAAATTTATTTCATTATATATATTTATATTTATATATATTATATAAATATATTATATTTATATTTTATTATATTTTCTTGATATTTAAAGTAAGCAAAAACAAAATGTTTAATATCCTCTGAGAAACTTGATATCTTTTGCGAAACCTTTGGTTTAGTTGTTGGAATTCAGATTGGTGCCATTCATGGAATATCTCAATTTGTGATCAACGGAACGCCTACTAAATCCTCCGTGTATTTTAAAGACCGTAGCGTCTCTGTTACTAAAGGTAAAGCTTAATTCCTTGCTGCAGTGGATATGCCTAACGATTAATGAGTCTCTCACACTCGAAATCCTTTCCGCCTCTGCCTTGGTCTCATCTCTGCCGCCAACTTTGTTTGGTGGATAGGTACTTATTACGTGTGCTAGCTAAACTACACTCGTAAACATAGCATGAACTAGAAATGACAAAGCAGTTTGGAAGTGCGTACATGAAATAAAATTCTGAGCACACTACTTCAAATGATTGCTGTTCTTATTTTATCCAGGGTGTTCCGGGAGGCCAGGGCGAAAAAGATGAATGGTATCAAACAAAAAACACGTTTACATCGGTTTTATAATCTGGTTTGGTAAAACGTGAACGAACCAGCTAGAATTTTATCATTTTCTCTGCCCGCGGAGTTGACGTCAAATTCATTTCTATCTTTACTTCGGTGTTTATAGCGCTGCAACAATTAGTTATATACCGCCGGTAACAAAATTAGGTATAAAGATTATTAATAACTAGCTGATGCCCGCGACTTCGTCCGCGTAGTGGAGTATTCATCCTGCATCCGAACATTTTTCGTCCCATCATATTCACATTCCAGTTCCCGTCTCGCTCCTATCTCGTTACCGTACCTTACCGCTTCTGTTCTGTTCTGTTTACCTTCCCACTCCCACCCCGTTATCTTTCCACTCCTATAGCGTTACCGTAATGCTCTGGTCCTGATTCCGTCCCGCTCCTATATCATTATCGTCCTACTCTGCTACCAATCATATTCCGATCCTAACCCTTTATCGTCCTCCCTAGCGAACCTCCTACCGTGTTATAGTTCCCCTCCTATACCGTTATCATCCCCTTTTTGTCCCTTTGTAATCCCACTCCGGTCCCGATATAATTACCAAATTTTTCGGCCCTTACTTCATTTGTGAGTTATGTATTTATAGTTTTTTGCCCAAGTATCAAACGTACAAAACGCTAGCGTAGTAGTTTGAAACATATTACAGACTATAGAAACCGGGTGGAAATGAAACGTCGGGGGGGAACCGCCACGGACCATTTACGATTCGTAATACCAGTAATACGTACAAACGGACGGACGGTGCGGCGCGCGTGGTCTCGGTCCGGGTTTGTCATCATTTATATGAGTTTGCGGTGCGGCGGCAGCGCCAGTCCGGCGCCATGTACATACATGAAGCCTGAGTTACAGAAATCTTTGAAACCTAAGTCTCCTATTTACATATACATAGCTGTTGCCCGCGACTTTGTACGCTTAATAAAATCATTCATTTTGCTCCTGGCTATTTCCGGCTGCTCTCGCTTCTATGCCGATTTTGTCCTGCTTCTATCCCAATCCTAACCCGAATTCATCTCGTTTCTATTCCGATCTCTTTCAGCTCTTATCTCGTTTTAAATAGACAGAATACCTACTTACATTATAAACATATATTTTCTTTACAAATTTTATCATCCGTTTAAATCTATCAGGGGATGGTATTCAAAACAATCGTAATAATACATGTGTCAATAGTTTTTTTCACGATTAAGTATATGTAAGTATTTTGGCCAAAAGTCAATCGTCGTAGCTCCAGAAAAAATATTGTATGTCGCAGGGAAATGAGGATACCAGGGATTTCTCGAAATCTCTAGGGATACGACGTACAGTTTTAATAAATAGGCTCTCGCCAAAACTCTTGCTTCGTCATCCCTTCGCTTCACTTGCGCACTCGACCATCACTCCACTCGGGAGGTCGCCGGCTCGCTACGCTCGCCACCTCTCCCCCTCGCTTCGTTCTGGACTTGCGCACTCGTTCTGCTCAGGAACTCCTCGCGAGCTCCTGGCTCCGCGCTTTTTATATACACTCTAGGGGTAAATGCTAGTCGGACCGCGGAGAAGTGGTCCTTACCATACATGATTATACCATGATTTTGTCGTATCCCTAGGAATATCGCGAAATCCCAGATATCCTCATTTCCCTGCGACACGTACGGTCAATGACAAAAGTTGCTGAATATTTGTAAATCTTCGATTGACTACACCTTTAGTATTTCTTATTTTTCTGAATGTTGCATTTTAAAAGTCTATTAAAATCCTATACGAATAAGGAAATTGCAAAAAATTGCATAACGTTAGAAATCATTTATTTTGCCTAGTCTATAATACAAAGTTTAGCTTTCACCTTACAAACAAAGGTTTTCCACACAAATATTTGCCATCCCGTTTAGACCTTTTAAGATGTTTAAAAAGTAGTGAAACATGTGCGTATAGTATCTTCGATTAGTATATACGTACCGAATTTCAAAATCATTGGTTTAGAAAAAAAAATATTATCCACCTTGTTTAACGTTTTTAGAGGTTAATTAATATAGCGAGTTTCGTTTTAATTTATTGCTTTTGTTTGGTCTGTATACGAAATTTCATTGCTACAGCTTCATAAACAAAAATTCTCCACACAAACTTTACCACTCTGTATAACCCTATTAGGGGATGATTTTAAAACATGGTGAAATAAGTGTTTATAATTTTACTGGCTGAGTACTTATAGTAAATTTCAACATTGTAGCATTAAAAAAAATTTGATACTTTCCACCCTGTTTAACCTTGTTAGAGGGTGAATTTCAAAAAATGGCAAATTACGTTTAAATTTATTTCTTGTGCTTACTCTGTGTACTAAATTTAATTGCCATAACTTTATGAACAAAGATTCTTCATTTAAACTTAACCACCTCGTTTGAACTGGTTTGGGGATGATTTCAGCAAAATGGTGAAAGACGTGCTTAAAATTTATCTGTCTGAGTAAATGAACCGAACTTCATCGTCGTAGCTTTAAAAAAATATAATTACATTTCACCCTTATTTTACCTAATTAGGGGTAGATTTTTAAAAAATTTTGCTTCACGTTTTAATTACCTTTTTTTTCTTAGTTTATGTCCCAAGTTTCATCAAAACCACAAACTTCATAAATAAAAAAGATTTTCTATACAAACTTTACCACCCCGCTTAGGCATGTCGGGGGATGATTAAAAAAAATGTGAAATACATATCTATAATTTCAATGGCTAAGCACGTATACCACATTTCATCGTTGTAGCTTAAAAATAATAATCTTCACTTTCCACCCTGTTGAACCCTGTTAAGGGATGATTTTCAAAAATAGTTAATCACGTTTTAATTATCTTCTTTTACCAAGTTTTATCATAGCCACGAAACTTCATAAACAAAGATTTTCTGTACAAACTTTACCACCCCGCTTAGGCTTGTTAGGGGATGATTTTCAAAAAATGGTGAAATACACATCTATAATTTCATTAGCTTACCACGTACACCAAATTTCATCGTTATAGCTAAAAAATAATAATTTTCACTTTCCACCCTGTTTAAATCTTTTAAGGGATGATTTTCCAAAATTGTAAATCACCTTTTAATAATATTTGTTAGGTGTGTGTACCAAGTTTAATCGCTATAAACAAAGATTTCTTATGTAAACTTTACCACCACGTTTAACCCTGTTAGGGGTTGATTTTTGAAAAACGCTGAAAACTAATTTTTAAGCTTGATCAAACTTAGTTGATTTACCCTATTTCTTTACTGTAGCTACAGTGTCCCACTAATAAAAACTCCTACTCCATACAAACTTTGCGGCCCTATTTAATGACCTTAAGGGTTGATTTTTTAAAAGTTACTGAAAATATATTTTTAAATTTTTATGTTTAGTCAATTTACTAAGTTTCATAACTTTACTAAAAAAACATACACCATGGAAAATTTGCGACCCCAATAAATGACCTTAGGGGTCGAATTTCGAAAAATGGCGAAAATAAGTTCTTAGTATTTAGATGCTTAATGCTCCTGCAAAATTTTATAACTATTGGTCAAGAAACAATCACCGTAGCATACATTATAGTTTCCGCATTCCAATCTAAAAAACCACACTAAACCTAAATTAAGGGTTGATTTTCAAAAACTGTGATACACGTGCTCTTTTATTTCTTTTGCATAGTATACTGCCAAAGTTTCGTGACCGTGCGACAAAAGAATTTTTTTTCCCCATACATCCTTTATGACCCCATTTGACCCACTTAAAGGTCAAATTTCGAAAAATCCGTTCTTAAATGACGCCTTCACTACTTGTAGAATACGTAGTCCAAATTTCAAGTTTCTATGTTAAGCGGTTTCGGCTGTGCGATGATTGTAGAAAAAAACCCTGTTCTTTTATTATATAGATATGCAAAATTAGAAACGCTCGCAATGCACGTTACGGCTTGAGCTCATAACACCCATTTCTCCGAGAAACAGCCTTCTCAAATGTTAGAAATCTGGTCGGAATTTAAATGATTTCTCTAAGCTGTTTAGTTAGTTTAGGAGGGAGTGTTTAAATGCTCACGATAGTTTTCAAACTGTAAATAAATACATAAACACGCTAGATAGAGTCGACTCGTAATTACTGCTTGGTAGTTTGGCAGCACTCAATATGCCATATATCCGACTGATGAAATACAGAGGCAGAATATCACGACGACAGCCGCCATATATCTGCAGCATTCACAATAACATTAGAACTCGAACTCCGTTAGTAAGTACATACCCACAAAGTTATTGTTGGACCGCGCTGTTTCTCCGGATATTGGAGTCAGCAGCAGGCATTGTAATCTATGAATTATTCCTTTGTACACAGGTAATATAGAAGTCACTTTGTACTCACAAGATTATGAAATCAATATAGGTAATCTGTTTTATTGACATCCAACACAATTACAAGCTTTTAGCGAAAATGGATATCGTCTCTTGAAACAATTAACTAATAGAGGGATAATTAAAAGACCTTTAGTAACGCTTGCATCTTGGCGTACTCTCTTGTGGGTTTGGGCCATCGCCAAGATAAATTGCTTACACAACCCATAAATTCTGAGGGATGACGGCTACATATACAAAAGAATAGCAATTTTAATTAGACTATGGTGTACCAGCATGTCATCCGTCTCTACAGGTTATTGTGTTGTAAACGAACGTCATTGCAGTTAGAATCTATAATTTAGAGATGGGTCATTAATGACGCTCATCCGGATCTCCATAAATATTCAACAGATTAATAAACGAATATGCTATACTAGTTTTCGCTTAGGTTTTCCGTAAACGAAATCAAAAGATCTTAAAATTGTATCTACACGAGGTAAACAAAGTCTCAATAATATATGTGTATTGTGATTATTATTTATTTGCCTATAGCTCGAATTAGTAATTCGAGCTATAGGCAAATATAATAGATATTCAAATACCAAAAATTCAACGCCCATGCACATGTAAATTTTGGGAGTGTATAGCTGTTTCATCTGTTTAAGACTCATCAGGTGCGGTAACTGCCAAACGATAGCCAGATTATTGTCTGAAGAAGGTCTAACGACCGAGATGTGTCACTTTTGAAATACCATTGCAAGATTTCATCCTCTCAGAGGCATCGGTTCAAGCTTGAACTCGCCTGCGTCTATGTTTTCCCCTACAGGAGTTCTTCAAAACATGAAGGATGACAACGAAACAACTAGATGAAACAACACCAATTAGTAATTCGAGCTATGAGCATGTAGTTTTAAAATAATATATTTTCAATAATGTGTAACTAAGAAAGAATAAACAAGTTGTCGATTTCCCTGATTTAATTGTCAGCTAGGACCTTATATCCAACATCAGCCGTTCTCCGTCTTTTTCTCAATATGTTTCGTCTATATGTCATAGTCAAATAGTCAGCCGGCCTGCTCTACCTCTGTAAAGCAGGTCGTCGTCGTCATCCAAAAAGGTCATAATAACCTCAAATAACATCATTTGATCGCACATATAAAATAAACATTTGAATCTCACTCATTAGTCATTCGTAGCGAGCGGTGACAACCGAGTAACGCAAGCACGGCATTACCCATCTTTTCATCGGTTTGTTGCGGGTGACGACAAATTAGAGGGGGGGTGAGAGTGTCGCTTCTTTACGTAGTAATATTTAGTTTTCTTTGCTAGTAGTAATGGTAATACTAGTATATAATGAAACTGAGTAAAACGAATAAGTCCTTCATGGGCAATTGCGTAGGTACGTTTTTACAATAAAATTCCGAAATGTATAACGGAGCTCACAGAAAGTAAATTCAAATTGCGTGTGAAAAATATTTTGATGAAAAAAGCATACTATACAGTTAGTAATTACATAGAAGATAAAGATGCATGGAACATTCCGCTTCTGCCAAGTAGCCAACTGGCATTGTCAAAAACAAACAAAATATAGTAACAAAAGCTCTAAAAATGCCTCTCAGTTTCGTAGTGTTCTTTTTCAAATACAGTGGTAGAGTCATTGTAATAATTGAAGTTCATAAGTCTGTGATGCAAAACCTGAATAAAGTACTTTTGAACTTTGAACATCTATAATGAATTTGCAACTCACATGAATTTAGGCATGACATGACATAGGTATAGTTATAGAAAACAAATAGGATGTGATAATATTACTAGGTACATTGCTGCAAGCTCCGGCTAGCGTGGACTTTGTTCAAGGGCCTCCAGACGGGGGAAAGGGAGGAACTGGGCCACTTAACGGCCAGCACAGAATACCTAATAGTACTTACATACCGGCCGTGTGGTGGCTCTGCTGCACATGTCACGTACGAATGATTAGTCTCGATTCCCTCATTCAATTCGATTTCAGCTGAATATCAAAATCTTCACAGTAAAATAATCTATCGTTACTAATATTATAAACGCGAAAGTTTGTATCTATGAATGCATGGATGTTTGTTACACTTTCACGCAAAAACTAACGAACTGATTTGGATTAAATTTGGTATGTATAGGTACTTTTTAGGACTTGGAATAGGACATAAGCTACTTTTTATCCCGGGAAATCGCGGAACCACGGGGCGCTACCAGTACTTATAATAAAACTGTAACGACGAGACTACTGTACCTACATAGAAGATATTTTTGAAAATCTATTTTTTTATGAGTATATAGGCATCATATAGGGAAAAACTGAACACTAAAAAACAGATTTCAAAATTTTTGTCTGTCTGTCTGTCCGCGATAAAATAAAAAACTAAGGCATATGCGGTTTTTTGAAATATCCGTCCTGTGGATTCCGGTGCTACACATAGGCTTGGTTTCATCAAAATCGGTTCAGGAATATTGAAGTTATGACACAATTTAACAAAAATATAAGTGACTACTATAATTAAAGTTTGGAAACTATCGTGAATCGAAATATTCATTATAAATATAAAACCTGGTCGGAGTTATTCCGACACAATCATAACGTGAGTGAAGCCGTTTATAATTATAACGACTACTATAAATTGAACCCCAGAACATAACGGACCCTTGGAGCACAAGGCTCAGCTTAAACTGGTTAGTTGCTTACCTTAGGAGTTTGTATAAGTAAGAAATGGGTTGAGATGCAGTTTCCAAAAAAATACTGGTTTTCTATAGGCTATATCGAGACAGGAGCGGAAAGGTTACGGGATACGAGAGGGACTGTAACGAGTTTGGAGCGAGTAGGTAACAGGATAGGAAGGATATGGTTACGGATAGAAGAGGGACGGAATTGAGTTACAAGCGGGGCAGTAACGGGATAGGAATGGGACGGTAACGTGTTAAGAGGCGGATGGTATCGGGATATTCGGGGGATAGTTCTGGGTTAGGAGGGGTCGGTAACGGGATATAAGGGGAACAATAAAGGGATAGAAACGGGACGGTAACGATAATGGAATATTACAGGATCTAGAAAGGAGAGGACGAGAGCAGGAGCAGGACAGTAACGGGATAGAACGGTTACGAGACCGGGATAGGAGCGGGACGGGAACAGGAGCGGGTTTAGTCAGTGGGATAGAAAATTGTCAGAAGCAGGATTACTTCACTACGCGTACGAAGTTGTGGGCAACAGCTAGTATGCAATAAATGTGCAGTTGGCAAATAAAATAAATAGAAAAAGTTATTTGAGTTTAGAATTAGAAACTAATTTATCAATATGAATTTAAATAACTAGGAAGTAGAAGAATGATATTGCTCGGGCAGGGATTAAACCTGCGTCTTCGGAATACCGTTCCGACGCCTTAACCACTGGGCACGGGACGGGCAATATCATTTTGTTTTTTTTTTTGCGCTAATGCATTGAATATCAGTAATTTATCAATGATATTAAATCCACACGTATATAGAAAAAACACCTGTACACTATTTATAAAGATGCATATTATGTTACTGAACAGCGTGATGTATCCGTGTGAATATTTGAGAATACTAGTGACTATAGAATGTTCAAAAATTGAATACAATTGTTCAACGACTTTTCGTAGCGAAACTTAATTTAAATATTCGCTCTAGTTTTATTACAATCCTTTGCAATTCTGGTACTAGAGCGAAAAGACATTCTCAGTAGATCCGTCATCGAACTAGATAATGGTACTAGAATGAATCACACATCATCAGCCCATCACGTTCCCACTGCTGGGACACGGGCCTTCCTTCATAGAGAGAGTATGGGCCACCACGCTTATGTTTTATTTTAATAATTTTGTATACCTATCGCTGTTTGTGTTTATTAACTAGTTATCGTACATAGTAAATTTATAAAGTTATTCAACGATTTGAAATAATACCTTTTTATGCGATTGTGCAATGAAACGAGTTGGTCGTTCGCCTGATGGTAAGCGCCACGTTTGCCCATAACAATTGTAGTGCCACTCAGAATGTTTGCAAAGCACTGCGTAGCATTGCGCTCATCACTCCGAGACAGATATTAGAAGTCTTATGTCCAGTAATTTTGCTAGCTACAATGCCCTTGAAACCGGAACACAATAATGCTTCACAGTAACTTTCGTTTGTCTGGACCACTTTATACAAACTCAGTAAGTAAGATAATCTAAAGTTTATGTCGAAGTGGGTAAAATTAAATGAGTGGAATAAATACTGGGCATATGAGACTGTCTGCTGTCTCGGGGTGATAAGCACAATGCGATGCTACGCAGTGCTTTTCATGGTCTAAAAAAGTTCTGGGTGGCACTGCACTTGTTGTTATGGACAGGCGTGGCGATTTCATTATATGCTCCGTTTTCATGTTTCTGTAGCAGAACCACATCAGAGGCTCACTAATATAAACAGATGATTTATTATGTAGGTACCTATAAAAGCTTGTTAACCAAATAGCTCGTTTCTACCACCCTGCGACTATGAATGGCAGATACCACAATATCTGCTCACTAATGAAGCTGAGAACTAAGTCTAAGTCTGAACTAAGTCTGCCGCATGTCTAACGAGAACTTACCACTGAGTGGGTCTCACACAACGTCAGACGACAATGCGGCAGGCCCAGACGGAGATGGCGAGATGAGCTGGACTCCTACTGGAAGGATTGGCCGCAAGGAGCATTAAACCGTGAGGAGTGGAAGGAGGGTAGAGAGGCCTTTGCCCTGCAATGGGACGACCACGGCTAAAAATAAATAAATAAATAATGAAGCTGACCAAGATTATTATTGAATGTTCGATTGAGCATATAGCACAGTATACGATATAGGATTATAGGTAATATCTATACACACGTCACACGGTTCACACGGCATTGTTACCAGACTGTGTATCTCTGTAGTGTTCAGACTTTGATTAATAATAAGGAAAGATACGTTAGACAGTATAATTCTAATTATGAACTTACCAATTTTTTATATTTTGTTTTGTACAATAAATTGGTGGTAATCAGCTTGATTGCGTTCTTCAAATACCTCCCATTCCTATATTCCTAACACCAGCAGGAGACCACGATAATATATGGGGTCATCCAAATGAACAGTAAAAGCATACATTAATAACATAGTATAAACTGTGGTATAAAGCGAAACTATATGCTATTCAAGCATAGTAAATGTATTAAAGCTATTTCCTTGGAATTTATATTTCTATTTCACAAACTGCATGACCCTATTGGCCTGGCCTTCAATTTCACACTTACGTATAACTGAATAAACGGACAAAAATTGATACAATAAGACGCCGTCAACGAGCCTGTCCCCGAAGATCCGGGACGGGTCCCAATCCTTGCTAGTGACTAAATAAGCCAATTCGGTATCCGCAGCTGCGACCGCACTGTCGCCAAGCGTATAAGCTGTTACATTGCGCGAACATAAATTAGTCCGAACCTTAGTAGTCTGTGATTAGTCCGATAAAAACTAAATCTCTTATCTCTATATCTATAGTTACCCTATAATCTCTAGCCGCTGTAGTTTGTGTAATTGCTCAGTACCTACTCCTTAAATTCTTGATCGATTTGGAAGTGGTTTTCACCATCACTTAGAATTCTCTTGAGAAAGATTTAGGTTTCGAAGGAAGTCGAGTGGGTCGCTGACCCTACTACTAGGAGGTAATATGTATGTTACTGATGTAACGTGTATGTTACTGATGACGTCCATTAGGTACGATGAATTGCGCGCAGCAGCATCAGTGCTGACTGTATTGCTGTCAAATAAGTGCTTGTACCTACCGCCCGATATTTGACTGACATTATATGCGAACGTGCACTAGCAGAAAGTAGTTGTAATGTACTCGTTGTACAATCGTAGTTCCGTTAGACTACGACTCTGGGGCCACAAGATGATCCTTTATGAATATGTCAGATTGTCACGCTAGACCTGGAAAAAAGTAAGCGCCAATAACTTTATTTCACTAACCTTTGTCCGTAGAATAAAATAGGAAGGCGTAATTAATGTGCTTTGTTCTTGATTGCAATTTTGCAGGAAGACGAAGCCTGGTTTACAAGGAGCGAGCTGCCAACCGCGGAAAGTGTGCTTACAGGGAGGAAGAGATTGGACCTAAATGGCGGAGACTTGAATCGTTAAAGCTACAGGGAACTGAAGACGATAGGAGCGTGTCTATATTTTTTGAAATTATTTTCAACTACCGTCGCAGATTTTAGAAAAATTGGGCGAACTCAATGTCTCTTTTCTATTTCCTTTTCTTTCCCTCTTCTTTTTTTTACCCTTTTTCCCTAGATATTCAATTTCCATTGCTTTTGCTTCTAAAAACAAACAAATTAGTCACGTTATTTATTTTTAATCTTAAATCATTTTTTTACAATATCTATACATATAATAAAATCGTAGAACCCAAAAAATCTGTACATGGAAGATATTCGAAAAAAAATCATATTATAGTAACTAAACATATTAAAACAGTTCTTTAAATGTTTGTTTGTTTGTTTGTTTGGACTTCTATAACTTAAGAACCACTAATGGGATTTTGATGATGTTTCCACGAATATGCTTAACTGAACCCTGATTCTAATATAGGCTATCAAAATTTTGAAAAATCTACTTATGGGGGGTTAAGTTTGTATCATAGAAAAAAGTTATTAGATTGTCTTAGAACCTTGAAACTCAGATTAAATACTTATAATTACAAATTAATAAATACGGGTTCGAGCATTTTTCAAACTTCAGCTTCTTTAAGCGATGACGACAGAAAATAGATAAAATTAGCCTGACTTTAAAACGCTGTGTAGTCATAGTCTAAAATAAACGTGTAAAATTATTAATTACATAAAAACATATCATGGTAGAAATATAATTTCAGCGTTTTTAGGAAATCTTACAAAATAACTTGGAATCTTTACACGAAAGAACCTATAATTATTTCAACACTTGAAAATTAGTTTATGCAATAGAAAGTAGATGGCGGTAAAATTAAAACTCGCAAACAGTAATTTTATGGAATAAAATAATAATATTATTTAATATTATAATATTTTTCTTTTCCAATTCGCTTAGGTCGACATTACCTGATATATCAGTAGGTACTTCTGAAGCGGTGTGGCGAATTTTGCTTCAGCCGTCTGGCTCAAACCATCCAAAAGCCTTTTAAAACCCTCTCCAGACTGTGGTCTGTAGTATGTGTGTCAGAAATGTGCTTCTGGTGTTTTTAAGATTTTGTCAAGAGGATAATTCTGCAGAAACTTTAATCTACGACGAAGTGCCTTTGGTCAACGACAAACAAATTGATCTATCTAACAGATAACGACGCGATATGGTGGGGGCACCAAGTGTCTTTAAGAAGCATGCTTTAGGCAGGACAATATACACTGTCCTGCCAATACCAGTAACAAAGAATGCTACTATTTACAGCTGCTAATACACGATTTCTGTCAGCGGCGCTACCTCATTTGCCAGTTTCTGTAATAAAAATATACAAAAATATTATTAAAAATACCTAAACCTAGAGTGCTGCCGGCAGTGAGACAGGGCCTAGACTGTCGGGGGCAGGGCTGCAGAGTGAGGAACCTCCTGACAATACTTGCCGTGTCAAGGAATACTGCCTTATGCATCTGACCCTTAATTCAACCGTTTAGCGAGAGCCTCTTGAGATATTGGTCGAGGCTCTTCGCTATTAGGCCGTTCGCTGAAACAACTTTCGGGACAATGATCGTCGAGTCAACATCCCACATGGCAGTTACCTCGCGGGCCAAGTCAAGGTACTTGCTAAGCTTGTCCTTCTCGGCCTTCACGAGGCTTTCGGCCTTATTAATACTTTTATTAGCCTGGTCTGTCCCACTGCAATGCACAGACACTTAGTTTAAATTATTTTTTTGATCCAAATGATTTTACCTGTGCCAGATTGCAGATTAATAATTGACTTACTACTTGCACTGGTTATGTCGCGTCTTCCCATTTAGTTTATTAACGTCATTGACACACTATACGATCATCGTAGATTGTATAGTGCATACAGCAGTACAAATCTCGGCCACAGGGCAAACACTCGGAAACCGCTTTGTGCTGTTGTCTGGTTGTCACCTTTCAGTCGAGCTGGAAATATAGGAAGCTATTCCAAGCAAAGCGCTTTAAACTTTGTTTTAATAGAGATCTCTGTTAAGACTGCACACTACCTCAAAACTGCTTTACCGTTCGCGTTTGAAGTTGCATATCAATAATAGTATTGAATCAATCGTGTTGAAAAAAATATATAGTATAGTTGAGGATATACTCTGATGTCCATACGTTGTAAAAACACGATTACTAAAAAACGTCTCGATACAAAAAATTCACAAACTTCCCCCTTAAATTTTGTAAATAAAAAGCAGTATACAGTTAATACTTGACCTATTATAATGAAACTTTTTACACAAATCTGAACTAATATAATACGTGTATCTTATGTATTCAATTTAAAATAATGTTATTTTTTATTTTGTTAGAAATTTAATACCGAAATATTGCGTGGAAAACTACACGTCCGCGACAGCCGCTGTGTTGGTTCAGACGCGCTCCGGCACTCGCTCCCGCTCGGCCGCGCAACGTACCTACTAGGTGCGAGCGAGATAGTTGCGACTGTAGCTACGAGTTGACGGGCCGTCGCGTGGGAGCATTTTGATTTGAGCTGGGGTAGTGTGGGCTCTTAAAACTTGAATGCAAATCGATGTCTTTGGCGATTCGTGGCACGCTTGGACGGACTTTTCGATTTCTAAGAAGATAAGTTTATTAAAATTCCGAGCATATAGACCAACCACAGTGACAAAAGGGCATGCATGTGAGCACGGATTGGTGGCATGGAGGTAGGTAGTAAAAATCATTTGGTATCGCTGTTTTGACATTAGGATTATTATTACAAGGTCAGTTCCAATTTTGGCGGAGTTCATAAATGCTTGTCGAACTTACTTCGTTGTTTTAGTTGTTTACATAGCTTAGTTTAATATATATTTCAATGCAATGTTGCTAGTTAAGGAGAATTGTCTGGAAGAGATCGGTTTGACCTATAAAACCATACGTCGTGACACTTTAACTTTTACTTCTTCTTTTGTTATCACGTTTAAATAATCTCCTTGACTTGACTTGTATAAAAGAGGGGTCTTGTGATAAGTAGAAAAGATAACTTAGCTAATATGATAAGTGCGTCGTCGGCCACATAACATAGGTATACGTCGGGTAAAACAATACTGATAACACGTCCCGTCGACGGCCGTCGCGGTTTTTCTTTTCCTCACAACTTCCCCTTTCCGTGAACTTCGTGTAATCCCGGCAAAGTTGCCGTATAAATACAATATTTTCCTCATATTTTTTGTATGCGAGCATACTATTGGATGTCGAAAAAAAATATAAATTGCCGAGAATGCTGAACAAAATTACAAGACACATCGAAATTCGTCAAAACGAGCGTTTGGCGTGGAAGTCGTAATATAAGCAGAAGTTTGGGGTTTATTCGCTACAGTATGATATGCGATACACGAGTGTGATGTTTAGTTAGAGACTGGAACTTTCGGCTTGGGAAGAATATGCACTCTAAGCAAATATAGCAAAGAACACCTACTATTACTTAGACGGGATTCCGATGCATCGGTGTCCGCCATGTCCAAAAGTGTTTTGTTAGGTATGTAAATACCTCGTGTTAAGTCTCTAGTAAACTAAAAATTAATCAGTATTCTATGACGGCTTAATTGTATCGCGGTAAAGAAGTGTCTCCTGCCATGATCCTGACCATGATCTATATATACTACTTCAATGGAGCATAAATCTATTTACATAATTTTAGTATTCCATTGCTTATTGAATGATAAGCCAAGCCCTGTCTCTCGTAACATCAGCCATTTTCTTCATTTCATGTAGATACTATATTAATGCAATATCCTGAGGAGGATCGATTAGGTCCTGAAAGTCCATTCCTAGTCCTAGAGAGTCTTATATTAAGTATCGAAAAGATGCCTTCTAAGTTTCATCGCAGATTCAATTGCGAAGTACCTACATTTTCTTGGCTTACGTACCATGATTAATCCTGAGGAAGAATCTAAGCCTCAAACGGAGAAAATTCCATTAAAACTGTTATTTGGCACCATGCATAATCCGAGAAACACGCGCAATGCTAGACGGGCCAAGTATAGCAAACAATTCTTTGCAAATAATCGTATTTTCATCGTCGTTGAGGTATGAGCGTCTGCGGGAAATAAAACATGAGAAAAACATCAAAGAGAATGCCGTTCCGGTGGCCAAGTAAGTTCGCATTCGTTCAGCTGCATCACGGAAATGGAGCCTCGATTAGCCGAGTATTACTTGTGTTACTTATCTTCATGGAGTATCAATATTTCGAATACTGGATCCAATGCAATTTATGCTCTTTGAGCTGCATAAATTCTAGGTAGTGCAGTCAGCATAAGTAATTCGCTGTGAATGCAGAGAGCGTTCACCCGTTCTTCCTAGTTCTAACCATTTATGGCGACTGGTGAGGGATATTAATAAGTCAGTACGATAATTTAGTCGATAATTGGGTTGTCACCGCGCCACGTTCAGCATTAACTAGTAGGCTTGCGCTTAATTATATTCGGTTATTGCGGTTATTTTGAAGAGGAATAATTTTATTTTATGTAATGGTGCGTTATCAATGGCTATGAAATCAGATATTTTCATTTTAAAAATGTCAAAGGGAATTTGAATATTACTTATAATGTTCATGAGTCAATGGCCAAAGTGTATTTAACCGACTTCAAAAAAGGAGGAGGTTTTCAATTCTGTTTTTTTGTATGTTAGTTACGCGATTACTCCGCCAATAGATTTTGATGATTCTGTTTTGTTTGGTAGGTCATATATAACTGGTCAGAGGTGGTCCCATATAAATTTCATCGATATTCGACCTTCACAGATACATCGGATTGAAGTCAGATGTTATAAAATGTATTATTACGTATTATGTTTTTTTAGTCACCTACTCTATTATAACTTCTTTATGCATACCGAAGTCATTGGTTGTAATTAAAATATACTGTAGAGAGAAGAGACCACATACGTTACTGTATATAATTGTGGAGTTCCTATGACCACCGTCCAGCTCCATCATCAGAACATGGTCTCCATTTACAAGCTAAATAATTGAAACCACCACAAAACACCAATAAGATTTTAAATATAGGAAGAAGAATCGAACCTGCGTCTTCGGAATACCGTCCCGTCGCCTTAACTTTAGATTCGCCTAGCATGCGCTAATGCATTCAATATTAAAAACACCAATAAGCCCAAAATGGATGCCTTGCATCATCATCTACACATGCTGTACGAAAATTGCGGCCAGCCATGGGTCTGTCATGTTTACGTGGGAGCATCATGTGTTCAAGTATAATATATTCGTGCCGTTATGTGCTATACTTCGAGTAGATATAATACTTTATCTGAGGTGCTATATAACGAAAATAAGCTTATCCATAAGCCTTTACTGCATGTACAACTGTCATTTTAAAACAGAACAAAATCTTAAAGTATTATTCTAGTTTGCAACAATACTAAATATTTTGACATTCTACTTCAAGTACGTCAACAAGAATAGGTAATAAATGATATCAAATTCGATACGTTTAGGTACTGCATACATGTACCTAGGTATATAGTTGTAGAGTCACTATAGACACCTTCCGATTTCATTATCTGATCAGCTTTCACATTGTATTGTCACTGGACTTACAGGCTTGCATAATCTTCATTTCACGCCGACAAAGCCGCGAGTAACTTTAACATGTACATTAACAAAACATAAAGAAATAAATACGCGAAATAAAGACATAGATCCTGACCCCTAACTAGGATTCCCTGTAACTATGGATCCAGGAACTACCAGGACCCACAACACCCAAAAACGAAACAAAATGCTTGCGCTTTTGTTCTGTGCACAAACATTTGTTCCTCCGGGAATCGAACCCGCAACCTTAGTCTTGCAAAAGAAAGACACAACTTGAGTTTCTCTTTTACCTCGAGCCTAAACTAATATAATATAAAGTGGAGTAAGTTAGTGAAGCCTGTAATCTCACTGAAGGTAATCCCTGGAACTACTGAACCGATTAAAACTTTCTTGAAGATGTGATACTTCCTTTTTGATAATATTCCGTACTTCTTATCCTCTTTACATAGACGGATTTTCAAAGACACATCAAATTTTGTCGAAAGTGTTTTCACGTTTCACGTAACAGTAGTATGAGCAGAGCTGCTTGGTCCAAGGAAGAGGCTAGTTGAGAGCTAGGTAGGACCAAACTCGTAGTTCTATCTAAACGTATAAAACTTACAATTTTATATAAAAACATGTAACGAAACATTCAATTACACACACGAAACACAGTTTAAACTAGTTCGAGAGCCTATGGATTCAATACTACTCTGTAGAAATATCTATTATGTCACAATAAACTATAATTAAGAATACTGCAGTTATTCTTGTTGACTGTACTTGAAGTAGAATGACAAAATATTTAGTACTAGCTGTTGCCCGCGACTTCGTTCACGTGGATTATAGTTTAACGCTGATGTAGTCTTTTTATGGGCATTTGTTTGACGACATCTCGCCTGATGGAATGCGAAGATGCGACCTAAGGTGGAACATGGTTGCTCATGAGATTTATAGCAATTTGGAAACAAAAAGCTGGTAGAGCGTTCCATGATGAAAGAATCTGCAAAACGCTTAGCACCGATCGGTGGGACATTAAGTACGTAAGGGGAAACGACTCTCCTCGCCTGAAAGTCCTTAAGTGGAAAGGAGAAGAAGGGATCGGTTAGTGCAATCCTTTCCCGAAGTGCTGGCGATAGAAGAGCGACAGACACCCAAGTTTTCGTCTGTGTTTAAGACTTGTCAGTTTCTTCTCCACAAGCGCATTGTTATTTATTAAATTAATTGGGCAACGTTTTAAAGATTCCAGAGCTGCAGGTTGGTATACGGCTGACCCACCCCATAGATGGCTACAGTACTCCATACAGGATCGTATTTGTAGTTTAACGCTGAAGCAGGTTCCTTTAGCCGAGTTACGTTACACAACTTCGGAGTGGTCCAATTTCAAAGAAGCATAATTTAAACTGCAATTGTTAACGTAATAAAGTGCGCTGGAATCCCAGATGCACTCGATGCGCAAATTTTTACGGGGTTCATGCGGTCTAATGAATCACCATCGATAGCAATGACAACATTTTGTAGCATAGTAAGACAACAATTTATCACCCTCACGTCTGATACATCCGCGTCCTGTTCAAAGTTCCTCAGAGCATATCTTCGGCAAGATGGTGTAGACACTTCTCCCACAATTGCACGAAGCTCGAAAGCCCATAAAACACCAACATCCGGCAAACAAATGGCGCATACGTCGTGAAGTATCACGACTGCATTTGCTAGAATTTCATCCCAATTTTGGTCGTCATTCAGGAGGCGCCTTAATCTGCAGGCTGCATGGAACGTACGGCGTTCCATACTATTGATTGTTCTGAGGAACGCAAATGAGGTAGCGCCGTGGACAGACATCGTGTATTAGCAGCTGTAAATATTAGCATTCTTTGTTACTCATATTGACAGGACAGTGTATGTTGTCCTGCCTAAAGCATGCTTCTTAAAGACATTTGCTGCCCCACCATGTCGCGTCGTCATCTGTTAGATAGATCAATTTGTTTGTCGATGATCAAAGGCGCTTTGTTGTACATTAAAGTGTTGGTAGAATTATCCTCTTGACAAAACCTTAAAAACGCCAGAAGCACATTTCTGACACACATACCACAGACCACAGTCCGGAGAGGGTTTTAAAAGGCTTTTGAACGGTTTGAGCTGGTTTGAGCCGGACGGTTGAAGCCAAAATTCGCCACACTGCTTCAGAGATACCTACTGATATACCAACCATAAATCAGGTAACGTCGACCTAAGCTAATTGGAAAAGAAAAATATTTTAACATTTTTCACTGGTCTGGTGCATTCCATAAAATTACTGTTTGCACGTTTTAATTTTACCTTTAACGCTATTTACTTTCTATTGCATTAACTAGTTTTCAAGTGTTGAAATAATTATAGCTTCTTTCGTGTAAAGATTCCAAGCTATTTTCTAAGATTTCCTAAAAACGCTGAAATTATATTTCTACCATGATATTTTTTTATGTTATTATAATTTTACACCTATGTATTTTATACATTTTCGTAGTCTACACAGCGTTTCAATGTCAGACTAATTTTATCTATTTTCTGTCGTCATCGCATAAAGAAGCTGAATTTTGAAAAATGCTCGAACTGAATTTATTAATTTGTAATTATAAGTATTCAATCTGAATTTCAAGGTTCTAAGACAATCTGATAACTTTTTTCCATACAAACTTCACCCCCCATTAATCCCCACCATAAGTAGATTTTTCAAAATTTTGATAGCCTATATTAGAATCAGGGTTCAGTTAAACATATTCGTGGAAACACAATCAAAATCCCATTAGTGGTTCTTAAGTTATAGAAGTCCAAACAAACAAAGAAAAAAAAAATTCAAAACTGTTTTTATATATTAAGGTACTCATTTTAAGTCGCCCTGCTTGATTTTTTTTGAATATCTTCCATGTACAGATTTTTCGGGTTATACGATTTTATCATGTGTATAGATTGTTTCAAACTGGGATAATATTTTTAGATTTTGTTCTGTTTTAAAATGACAGTTGTATTAAATTGCATGGGACTAACTCGCGCTGCCTACGGGGATAAAAAAATAATAATAAATGGTTCGCGATAGCAAAGAAAACTTAATATTACTACGTAGCGATAGTGACGTCCGATATTAAAATTGCCATGACAGCAGGTGGACTATTAACAAATTCTCTCAAAAAAATTCCGTGAGTAGCGCTGCAAGGTAACCCTAGTAGGTAATAAATGTAATCATATCTCAATCACGGGTTTCTTTGTAAAGTAGGTAATTTTAATCAGGTTTCGTAAAAGAAGAGATTTTTAGGCAGTTTAGAGCGTCGCGTGGCGCGTCCACGTGTACTCAAGATTGATGTACCCAATTGCCGCAACTACCTGCGTCTAGACAGAATCATTTATACCCATGTCTACAGATTCCCAATTCTACAGACTTTAATTTTCTACAGTTCCATATCTACAGATTCTCATTTCTACAGCTTTCTACTTCTATAGAGTCCTATGTCTACAGTTTCTCATGTCTACAGATAGATACTTGACAGACAACCAATGTAATAAAAAAAGTAGGATATCTTTTATTAAAAATATATTAATAATAATATCTTTTTTATGTATTATAATTATTTTTTATTTATTTATTATATTGAGAAATTTAACTAACCTATTCATTAGGAAAAGTCGTTGTATGAATTCAACATCTCAAGAATTTAGCATTTCAGTAAGCCAAAATTTTGGTCCCAAAGGAAATTGATTTACAAGAGGAATGTAGATAATGAAAATATCTGTTGAATTGAGAATCTGTAAAGCTAGGAACCCATGTTCCCAGTTGTACAGATTCCCAATTATTTCAATTTAAAATCTGTTGAATAGGGAATCTGTAGAGAACATTTGTAGAGTTGGGAATAAACCTACAGAATAAGGGCTCGCTTATACGAGACCGCGATCGCACCTTATTCGCACTGGAATTTTACAAATCTGCAATTATGAGATAAGGTTATTGGAAAACCTCGAATTCGCGCCAGATGGTTTAAACTATTAACAACTTGATGGTGAAGGTGTAAAATAAACGAGCCCTTATATTACAAGTATAATAATACAATAATTTACAGCTATAATTATTTCGCGAAACATGTTTATTTACCTCAGATTGTGATGCCTCAATAATAGTCAATAGCAATCTAATTTGTTTTTCTAGCGAGGTCCGCTTACAGAGCCTTGATTTTCTATTTAGTTTATGGAGGTACTTTGATTTGTACGTGGGTTTTTCGTGGTAGACATTTCGCTTTTTCATTTCTACAGAATTTAGATATGGCGTTGGTGGTGTAGCCTATTTGGTATCTACCAAATCCTATTTGTCAAAAAATATACACGAGTATATCTTGGAGAATTTTGTATAATAGGGTAGAAATGTAGGAACCATATTACCAAGCTAGTATGTGTTGGAAGTTATATGTTAAAACATAATGTTATCACATTTTTTTACTATTGAAATTGAATAATTTCTGCTACACTCTTCACGCGCTACGCTATCTCCATTTTAGTGTTAAGAATTTAGAAAACAATCGTTTGGAAACATTGGACGAAAAACGCCAAACACGAAAAGAGAGACTTAAGCCCTCCTACACACACAGCTATAATACTGAAGGCTAACTTTACCTACAACTCTTCACACTACATAAATACGTCTTCCTGAAACCGTACAGAAAGCGTTCGTTTAAATAATAGCATATTCCTTAAAGCTGATCAGAAATACGCATTAGGGATTAATAACTAATAATATTATTATGTCGTATATAACCTTCCTTTATAAAATAGGTATGTACAAAAACAGGCGCTGTTTTATTAGATATGTGAGATAGGATGAGTAACCTACTTTGTTAGTTTTGATTAATTAAATCCTTTCAACAGGTTATTTTATAAGTTGATAGTAGATTAATCCAATCATGTACAAGCCAATATAATAATAATTATCCTATAAAACGTTTATCACCTATAATATAAAGCTTCGCTTTGCGTGCACCTAACTACATCTAAATGTTTTTGGCTTTAGCGCAGGGCAGTTTGTTTCTCAGCCAGACTCTTTTAAAATATACGGCTTCTGCAACTTTATGTATGACGCTGAAAACGTGCCCTTCCGTACTTTCGCGGTTACTGTATTTTATTTTTTCCACTTCCGAGCGCCTTTTAATGCCATTTTTGCGAAGAGCTTTCCGGAATTTGGACATGTTTTTACCTTGCAAGTTTATACCAAGTTTTTGCTACTACCTCTAGAGCCGGCGGAAATATAGCCGAGAACGACTCTCGGATGCTACTCTTTGCGAAACTGTTAGTTGAATTCATTAGGAAAAGCTATTTGGAGAGCTTTTTTGCCAGTTCGATTTATATTAATGAAGATATTAAAAATGAATTATGATGGTTGCTTAAAACATTGTTCCGTTTTCATAAAAGATGAGAGTCTACCCTATTCATTACAAAAAGTATCTATATAAATTATATTTTATTTCCTTGGAGGAATAAATGTTGAGAACAGTAATGAAGTAGGCATACCTATCATAATCATTATCAAGCTCTTTAAGCCTAGTTCAAACAAAATAAAATAATAAAAGAAAAGGGCGAAGCGTTCCTATATTAAAAAGGATTGCCCTATAAGCGTCCTTTCCGGCAGCCGCTGGTACGTGAGCGGGTCCTACCTAATTATATATTCAAAGACAAGCTCCGGTAGTACCCACGACCACCGTTCACCGTCGAGTTAATAAAGGTATGCACACTGCACTCCTTTTGTGGTGACGTGCCTCAAATTATTATGCGTCTAATATGATCAACTTGAAAGGATTTGATAAGCTTTCTTTGAGTTATGCAATTATATGTACTTAGTTTGAAAGAGGTGGTTGCCATGACGGAAGTGTGTACATAATAAATGTACTGTATGATGAACTTCGTTTACCTATTTTTGTTTTGGTATTGGTTGTTAACGTAAATTATACGAGAACAAAGCTCTTACTAAACTCTTATTAAACTCTTACTTAAAAAATACATGTACTTAGTGTAAGTTATAGAAACAGAAGTATAAGCAATTTATATACAATTATATACCCAATAAAATAGATACTTAAACGTTAAATATTAGCGTGTAGGTAAATAAAACTATGCATTAATATGACAAACATTCAGCGGGATACGAGTATCGAGCTTGCGAAATTTCAATCCCAGTATTTGAGTTAGAATATAATATGCGAACTAAAAGAACATTTCCCTCAGATCGCTCCAGAGACAGATTACTCTAGAGTTTCATGGTTTTGTCAGATAGCCCTGCGGTGCCAGTGTCTATTCCATTTAAGATTCACCGAAGGCGTGAAATGTCACCAAACGGCGTTGATAAATGACGTCCTACTTTGGCAATTTTCCACTTTTACCACGTTTCCACGTTTCGTCTCTTGATTTGCTTTAATCTTTGGGAGAACGAATTGTTTTGAACAATGTAACGAGTAAAAAATGCAAACTGATTTATGTTCAGTCGCTGTAGCCTCAGCTCGAGTTAGATCAATGAATTTATTGCATACAATAAAATAGTAGCTCTCTAGTATGACTTAGTTATTAACAATTTGTAGATAATTTATATGCTATAATAAGTCTCGTTGCTTTATAACGAACAATAAATCAGGGTATATTATGTCGTCACGACCGATGGTGATATGGAACTAGACAGCGTCTGTTTGGGGTTTAGAAATAAATGTCTATCATAAAGTAGGCAAACCAAAAACCAAGGGTTCTGCGGACAGGTAAGATGAACACAGAGTACTTATACGTTGTGTATGCATGAGACTAAGCGGGCTCAGTTGACCTACAATGATTTAACAAAAAATACAATTTGTTTTATGAGATTTTGGGAAGCGTCGAGAGCGTTGGGAAGCGTATGGAGTCATGTTCCATATTTTTTTATCGAACATGACTGAACATGAAACACGGTAAACCGAACCTTTTGTCAACGCCCATAAAGCCCATGCCATTCCTCTAATCCCTGACATTGGATTACTTTTTCATAAAACAATGGCTATGTCAATAAAATGTAATTTAAAATCTAAATCTCTGGTCACGCCGTGATTTGTCGTCTCGGCTAGGCCCAAAAACCCAATAACACGGGAAAATTGTGGCCTGTATTTGTTTATTCATGAACTGTGTATCGAATTCTTGTGTGTTTTTCATTTATTGCGCTTCCACACGAAACGGGTGTGCTGGTGTAACGAATAATCGGATGTACGCACGTCATGACATGCTTTGTTTCTACGGCTTATCATGTTTTGAACAATAATTATGTATTCTCGGCTATTATTAACGATCATTTTTTAGGAATTCAGCTCAAAATGTATGAGTTTAGTCAGAAATCCATATATCAGTGTGTATGTATTTATATGTATGGAAAGGTTATGTCATAATTGGACTGTTAAAGTTGTGCTAGTGTAGGGTCGTTAGCCAAACCCTGTAGTTATTTTTAAGTTAAGTACGTAATCCTCTGCCCTTGAGGACCTTACTTACCTACCTAATTTTATTTATATAATTACAGGTAATGGCATTGATTACAGGTAACCCTTAGAGCACTAAATAATGGAGTACATAGAACGTTTTAATTATGTTATGTATGGGTATAAACAGACATACTTTATTAAAGACCAATACATAAAATAATTATAGTTTTAGTCATTCGTGCAGTGCTGGCATCCTGAACTTTCTCGTTTGGACGTAAAATAGAGGCATTCTAAACTAGACGACTAATATAAATTAAACGGTTTCATAATAACTTTGAGAATAGAACTAAACTCAACAAAAACATTCTCACTAAAACATTTCGAAGCTTTTGTTCGGAAAAAGCTTTGTGTACCGTAGGTACATACACCGTAGGTATGAAATAGAAGTCTGAACACTAACGATTTCAGCAGTGCCACAGACAGACACCGGCCTGAATTACTTTTCAAAATGAAGTCTTTGGGAATTGATATCTTTAATCCTAGGTTTCCGCGTCGCAGCTGACCCTAGTTTTCCTGTTTAGAAATCGTTTGGTCGGCACTTTTCTAATGAGAACATAACCCGTACGGAAATTGTAGTTTGAGATAATGAGTCGTTGGTATTTACTTTTATTTATTTCGATTTATCCATCATTGATTTTAAATGGGGATGAAATAAGCATAGGTACTAATCAATTCAATAGTCTTAGATTAACCAGAATCATACATATATATACACGGCAAATTAAGAACCTTCTTCGTCAATTAGAGTTATTATAGATGTCGCGTAATAATTATTTATTTATTTATTTATTTACCAATGATTTTATGAAAGTATTCCTCATTCAATTAAACAAATAATTTAAATCAAAAATAACACATTTCTCTCTCATATTTAAGTTTCAGCTCTGCCAGTCAAAATGGAGAACATCTTTAAATCAAACATAGGATATGCATGTCTCGTAAACCAATCTCCGCAGTTGTAGGGGCTCAGTCAATAGATAAGTGTCATGGAAGATAAAAGATATGTTACCTCTAGGCCAAAAGTGCAGTCAATTGCTTCAATCGACGATGCATAGACTCCAATCATCCAATTGATGGGCCTGCATCGTGATGCAGGCCCATCTCTGTTCACTTCATAGACGTTTATCTTTGTCTGCGCTATACATGGACGTGTACCAACATATTTTGTAGAATAGAATAGACTATACATTTTTAAATTTTTCTCGACTTATGTATGTATATAGAAAATCCATATTATGATTTTGTTCCGTAAGTAATTGTTTTGAGTATTTATTTCATTATCAAACCTAAAACAATCATAAATGTTTCAATAAAGTGTTTCAATATATCCTATTACTAATATTATAAACGCGAAAGTTTGTAAGAATGTATGGATGTATGTTTGTTACTCTTTCACGCAAAACCTACCGAACCGATTTTGATGAAATTTGGTATATAGGTACTTCAGGACTAGGAATAGCACATAGGCTACTTATTATCCCGGGGAACCGCGGCGGGTGAAACCGCGGGGCGCAGCTAGTGTATTATATTGAACCAGTAAAAATAATATAGTTTTTCTTTTATGTTACTGAATGATGAGACGACCAAGTCGTTCGCCTGATGGTAAGCGCCACGTCTGCCTATAACAATTGCGGTGCCATCCAGAACTTTTAATGACTTAAAAAGCACTACGTAGCACTGCATTGCGCTCGTCACCCCAAGACATCAGATATTAAGTCTCAAGTCTGCAATGCACTTCAAACCGAAAAACAGACATGCTTGCGCTCTACCGCTTGGCAGCAGAACAATTGGAAAAGCTGTGGTACCTACCCAGACGGCCTCTGGAGCTTTGGAGCGGAACTTTGGAGGTCAGGAGGCCGGAGAAGGTAAAACTTTAATAGCGTGTCTATTAAATCGAATCTATCTACAATTTGCTCTATTACGTCCATGTTTACTTAACGTTGTCTATTCAGTCTATATCCACCCCAGTTCAGCACCAATACCGATGGGCTGTTATTTCATGAGCAAGTTGGGGTTTTCAAACTATATCCAGTACGAAACTTTCATACTTCGCAAATTGGCGTCAAAGTAAACATCAGACCAATAGTATAACAATTATTGTTATGAGGATCAGCATACAAAACAAGTTTTGTAGTTTGTATTACTAAACTGACGACAATGGGGTCACCATTTTTTTGAATTAATACAGGACTTAGATTAAAAAAATAAGAGCAAATCCAATCCAAAACATTTATTTTTCTACATAATCAACTTTTAGACTGTAGGCACTTTCAATTCAATAAAGAGGGAGGAGACATTACGAAAATAAAAAGTCTCTGTAATTTATTGCTCCTTTGTCCTTGCGTAAGTCTGTCTGGTTTTCCAGAACCTTTTCCATGGATTTAACTTTGTTTCCATAATTCAAGTAGCGCCTGCTCCACCGGCGGCACCGTCGGCCGCGTGGCGCCGCCCGCCCCGTGTCGCGTCGCCGTCGTCCACCGTCGGCTCGATGGCTTGAAGGTTTTCCCCAGTTTAAACTTTTAAAATATCTTTACGTCACACAAATCTGCAATTTTTCCAAGAATTAGATGCGAATCTTCGCTGACAACATTTAATCAGTCGAGTTTTATACAATTTACGTGGCAAGTTTCCCTGTAAGCTTAGAGCTTGGGTTAAGCGTTTATCTTACAACTCTAGCAAACTTGGCTAATTGGAGTGGTTTTCAATTCTCTCCTCAGTTGAAACTTGAACGAGCACCGTCATGGATTCAACTTAGAAACTTAAGAAACTGTTTGCTGCTGCACCATAAAAAACGCTTTTATAATTATTTTGTGCAAAACTGACTAGCAATTTTTAATTTAGGGTTTGCTCCCGTCCAACGCACTAGATGTGCAGATATTAGAAATGTCAACTTTCCGTTAGATAATAATAATATTACAATACCTGCATAAATATTATTTAAGCAAGAGATAATTTTTTAATGTGTTCACTAAAACTGCCTCAAAGGCATGAGGTAACTTTAACAAAATAAATTAATCAAATTAGGTACCTTTATTATTTATATGAAGGGTTTTCTGTATTGATAAATTGACCTATATGTATAAAATATACATTGCGTGTGTATCAGCAACAGCATCCCCATTAATTAACTATTGAAGAAGCTCGAGGGGTTTTCTTGTATAAGTTTTCCTGATCTTGTTTTTCTCGAGCTACATCGTCGTAAAGGAGATCGGGGTACCAGAGATCTTCTACGACATGTCGGATTGTCGACAATAACGTGACAATAGCCGGCATTACTAATCTGTTTCCTGATGGCTGACGGCCAACGTCCAGCGGAGTTGCGCCGTGGTACACCGGCTGGTGGTGGGGTGCTCGCATACTTAGGGCAGGGGCGGGCCGTGGGGTGAGCGGGGCGAGGGTACGCTACCCCATCTACTGAGGCTCTCGTTGGTCGCCCCAACGCTCAGTTCGACTACGAACGCCGCATAAGCACGACGCTTCTAGCGATCTGGCCTGGAGCTGAGCTTAGTTCGGTCAAAGTTTTCGCGGACATTCAATGAAGTTAAAGTGCGTTACAAGATGGATAGAAAAATAAGTAAAGGGAATTCGACGCTGGAAATGAGGTATGTAGTAATCTTAAGTACAGATTAACGTTTTTCTTGGTTTTTGGGAATTTCCATAAGATAGGTTTACTTTTGTAATTTAGCGTACTTAGTTTAATAAATATTTGCTGGCAGCGTTTGCGATTAATATTCAGATATGTTTATATTGTTTTTCGCCATGTGCCCAGCAAATGATTGAATTGATGTGACATTTTATGTGCAAAATACGGGAAAAGTCTAATAAAAAAAGTTTTGTTCGGTAATAAAATAATGATGAGGTTTTTATGTTTCGATTTATTTAATGTGCCGCATTGAGTAAGAGTTTAGTGAGTGAAGTTGTTCGCGACTTGATCGATTTAAATCTTGCTTTAGTGTAGGTCGATCACACGCGGAAAAAGCGCTATAAAGCCGGGGGTGCTAATAGCTTTCGTCACGAGGCGACAGGATTGGGGGAGAGGGGCGTACTAATTTTAATAGCTAAATAAATCGGGTTCTCTCTAACGATAGTACCTATCTAAACGTTTACGTGCAATGATTTTTTTTTTTACGTGCGGTGACGGAGAAACTATGATTTTGATATGATATGAAGAGAACTCATATTAATATTATTCCGTACACAAAGAAAGTAATTCTAACAAAATTTTTTGAAATTGTATTGTTTCTATTTTTGAAAATCGGTTTTTCTCTTATTCTAATTCTATATACAGCTTAGTTAATTAAAACAAATTGTATGCTACCTATATCTTAAAGGAAAGAGCTAGTCTTACAAAACTCCGCCAGCTGCTCACACGTTTGAAAAAGGGCTAAATAATGATTAACTTATGGAAATTCTGGGGACCAAGACTGGGGGTATTTTTCTTCCTTAGCTGGCGTTTCATACACCTCGACAATACAAAGGAGACTTTTTGCGCGGAGTTTCGTACGCAACAACAAACTCGTCGCGAGAGTTGGGGTCCACATCATCTATGGCAATCTTTTTTTACTCCTTTGTCTAGTTGGATATTTTCCTACGCCTAATTTTGTCATTTCTTGGTTTTTGCAACAACAAGTGGAGCAAAGGAAGGAATAAATAAATAAACAATAATTAATAATTTAATAAATCGAACAAGTATACGATACATCAAACAAAAAAAACCGACTTCAATGTATCTTCGAAGTCCAAGGTCAAATATCGATGAAATTTATATGGGACCAATTCGTAGCTATACTGAACCAACCGCAAAAAGAGTTTTCCAAATCGGTTCATGAATGACGGAGTTCTGAGGCAACAAACAAAAAATTGAACAGAAAACTTTCTCCTGATTTGAAGTCAGTTAAAAACTAGAGACTGGGGACATATTAGTTGCTATATATCCTCTCGTCTAGCTGGTTCTACGCATTTGTACATCTACAGATTGCGGGGAAATATCTATGAGCCTGTCTACTTAATTTTTGTTTGTTTCGGCAGTTCATTATTATAATAAGAAGGAAATTGAATCACTGAGAGCGACAGAAATAATTAATCAATAATTAATTCAATAAATTAATCAATTTCTTTATTTCCTTCTTCTAAACGACTTTGAGTAAGGGGATACACTAAGGTTAATTTTTCTAAATATGTACCTGAATAAAATTAGTTTCATCTCGACCGTCAACAATAGATAAACGCAGCTGAAGATGATTTATTTTCACAATTCAATTAGACTAGAATATTGTTTGAGCGTCCCAGACTACTACAATCACAACTAGGATATACGAGGAAAAATATTAGCAAAATCGTCGAGAATATCAATTTATCTCGCCTCTGTCATGTTATGTAGTAGGCTGTTATTTGGCTTTAATATCGGCTCGATGTTTACTATCTGATGTAATATCAAGCGGCGCAGGATGGCGTCGTTTGTATTATAATTAGGGAGATGGTCGGCTCCCACAGTGTCGCCTGAATCAGGTGCAGTCGGGGCACGTAACCACATAACTACAATGTCTCGGAACGTAGCTCCAATATCTGGGGTAACATTGCCTTAAATAATTTGTAATACAGTGCCATAAGCGCCTAAATAAAAAACGTTGATTTTTTTGGGAAACAGTCACGTAATATAAAAAGAAACACGTTTTATATATATATTAGTCAAACAAGTTAAATCGCTCTGACTAAGTTCGAAGTGTGTTTGATAGTTTGCGATCAAGCCGCGATGTGCGTCACGTTAGCGTAGACTAATATCTCTTCTGTGGCGTGGATTCGATATTCGGTTACATTTCAGATAAGTACTTGAAGCCTTTGTGGCTTAATAGTTAAGAAGCTCAAGGCAGTTAAGGCGCAAATAGAGATAATTACCTATAATATAAATATATAGATAAATAATCGTTTTATTTTTATGTAATTACAGACAAAAATATGTACGTGACTCGAAAAAAATATATAATATATTGGTATTACGTACCTATATGTATATATGTACTGGAAGATATTATACTTTAATCAAGTTGTGTTGTTGTGTGTTTGGTTATTATTATGTGTCGCAGAGGTAGATTAGAGGACTAATCGTCACTAACCTTTTCCGATTCTTGGAGAAAAATATAAGCAGGTATATAGCGAACAAAGAGATTTGCTAGCATGCAAGTGTTGTTGATTAGCGGAATGAAATGAAACATTATAGAAACATTATATACATATATGGAGAAGAAATCAACGTTGTTTTAAAAAGTAATTAGAACCCTTTGTTTCAATTTTGACTCGTTTCCAATGCCATATTGATTGCACAAAAAGTGAACAACCGGGAGTTAGTCGCGTTAGTCAAATAAATGACCAATTCAATTGATTTTTTGTTTTATTCATTTACATGAACACTGCGCAGTTTTTACAAAAAACTGTAATGTCCGCATACATGCGTCGGCAATCAACTGTTCGCTTCCGGTCACAATTATTTGCGATCGACGCTCATCGTTGCGTTGAGTTGATTCGACACTCTGCACATAACAGAATAGAGAAAAATATCTGCTCTCTGCTCGGCACGCAACCGTTTAACAAAAACAAAGCAATGTTGCCCCGTACATTTTATTTCGACAGGTTCACCCTAGTCCCTAGTGTACGTATCACGCGATTCCTCAGCGCCTAACTGCCAACTTGTTACAGCAAATGGAGAAATAACAATCTTGTTATTTGCTTCGACTTTTCTTATATATAACATAAGTCAAGAACAAAGGGCATTGGAGAAATAACTTAAGTGAAGTGCTCTCTGTATTTGTGACTCCTTTCGTGAATAGATGGACACACGAGTACTCTGTATTTTTTTTTTTTTTACCTTTAATAGGTCCATGTTTGGCCACTATCTCGCCTGATGTGAAGCGATGATGTGGCCTAAGATGAAGCACATAGATCTAGAGAGAGACGACAGTTAAGCGGCTGCTCAGACCCGTCTCCCCGATGGTTCACCGAACATCATCCTGAAACACGACTAGGTCGCTTGACGGCATGGATTTTTTCGGTGGGTGGTATTACAACCACGGCCAGAGCCTACCACTCCAAAGCGCGTAAGCGGGTTTCATCACGATGTTTTCCTTCACCGTTTAAGAGCGAGCGTGCAAAATCTGCACTTAACTATAAGTTTGATGCAGGGCCGAGTCGGGATTCGAACCCAGGTGCGTCAGATCGAAAAGCGCACGAGTCCCCGCTGAGCCACACTCGCTCTTAAAAGGAGCTGGTAGAAGGTATTCTGGTAGGAAGAGTGCAAAGTTAAGTGTTTGTTTTCGAAGCCAGTACATGTGTAGTAGGTAGGAGCCGCAAGTGCAGGGCGCATTATCAACTTAAAGGGGATATAAATTCAAAGTTGGCCTCCCGGGCTTTTATCTTTTCCTCTTAAATCTCCGTACTCGTAGAAGTGCTTCGGAGAGCATTTTCACTTATAGACTTTGTGTAGGTTGGACTCGGAATCCTTTTGTTATACAGTGTTCAGAATAAAATGTACGTATTTCTAAAGTTTATCTCCTTCGTGGCTATTTACATTTAAAGGAAACCGGAATATAATATCGCTGTAGCTTTTGGATTTATTATGCAGGTAACCTTATACTTAAGTATTTCACGCTTACCACGTAAACTATTTAGGTAGTAAGTGTAGAAACGCAACCCCGAAGACATTTTAATCAAGATTTAATACTACTGTTGCAAACAAAGTTTGTTGAAAAGCATACAAATTGTGTACCGGAGCGTGCATCCATTCAGAGTGGAGGCACGAATCAAATTAGCCAAAGGAAAATGAGTGAAAACCATCACTCTGTAGACAATGTCGTTTGGGATTCCTGTTAGGTACTACTTAGATAAGATACGGAATCTTATTAGAATTCCGTAGGAATTCTTGACATTTTAAAGTAAAATATATTGGCTCAACAAAAAATATTGGGTACAAGACAACAACCAAACCCCTCAAAATAAGAGTTCGTCAAATAATTTTATTACATTGTATATCATATTTTTTAATTAACGAATTAAAACAAGTCGCAGTACATAGACTTGTTTGCCACATATACACATACGCGTATAACCTACTGCAAAAATATTGATATATTTTAATTGTATCAAATTAGAAAAGAAAGAAAGAAATTACATGTATCTCTAATAGATTAGCATACGTATGTTTGTTCATCTTTTATTGTGAACAAACATAGATATTGTTCCTTTCGCTGGCACATCGATGATTCTTAGAATAAAAAAAACAATATAATAAATATTTAAGGGGCTCCCATATAACTAATGTGATTTTTTTGCCGTTTTTATTGATCATGGTACGGAACATTCGTGCGCGAGTCCGACTCGCACTTGGCCGGTTATTAAAGTAGATAGGGAGAATGGTGATCTAGTACACGTAAATAATGTATAAGATATTGTTTAAAATGGTCAACAACATGTTCTTAAACGCGAAGAAAACGAAATGTTCTACTTTCCTTAAAGCACCTACTTATAGGTACGTCACCTATGTAAATAAATAAATATGCTTAACGATCACATACATAAATCCTGCTCTTAACTCGAATTCCCTGTGTCTAGGGTACCAAGAACTATGAGAACCATGATCCCATAACACCCAGACACGATTTCTTTTTCTGAGCACTAATATTTGTCTCATGACGGGAATCGAACCCGCAACCTCTATGGTGTACGAGATTTAAGCCAACCTGCCTAACCACTACACCATAGAGGCTGTATGTAGAGCCAGACGTAATACTAAATAATGATAAGCTTGAGGCCAACAACGCGGCGATATTCGGGTATAAGCGTATAGACTCTAGGTTATATGTTGGTCCCCATATTTATGCTCTATCTGGAAGATTTAGCTCTACTGCATATGCGGTCCGTAAAATTAGGCAATTGATAGATGCAGCTACTGCTCGATTAGTTTATATTGCATATTTCCGTAGCATAATGTCATATTATATAGGTACCTATTTTTAAAGTACTGGTAGGTTTCTCATATGTGAGGGTCCGTCTGGGTGGGTACCACCGCTTTGCCAGTTATTCAGCCGCCAAGCAGTTGTGCGCAATCATTACTGTGTTCAGAATTGAAAGGCATTGTAGCTAGCGAAATTACTGGGCATAATGAGACTCAACAGCAGCGAGTGCAGCGCCGCGCAGGATTATGCAAAACAAAGTTCTGAGTGGTGCTGTTATTGTTATAGGCTGGCGTATTGCTTACCATCAGGCAAACGACCAGCTCGTCTCGTTACATCAGTTATATTAAAAAAACCTTGCTTTTCAAAAATCTTGTTAATACTTACTATTACTTCTGACCCCACGCACTGGCTCCGTGAAGCTTTCCGAAGTTGTAATTGTTAGTTTTTAGTTGGGATTTTTTTTATATATAACTAATAGACAAAAAAGCAGACGGCCCACCTGGATGGTAAGTAAAGTAAGGGTTACCGTCGCCTATGGACCTTACCTTTAAGGACATCTGCAACACTCGGGGCATAACTGGTGCGTTGCCTACCTTTAAGGACCCTTTTCACCCTTCTTTAACCTTCTTTCTTTTCTATTAAAGCGGAGGATTTTAAATGACAAATGTTCTGGGTGGTGCTGCAACTGTTATGGACAGGCGTGTTGCTTACCATCAGGTAAACGGCTTGCTCGTCTCGTCACTAAAATCGGGACACTATGACTCTTAATAATTAATAACAAAAGGGCTCCGTCGACATCTCTTGGCCGCTGAACTCTAAATGGGAGCTATCTCTATGCCTAAAAAAATCTTTAATCCAACAATAGTCGACCCCTAGCCGACTCATTGGCGACTAATTTATAGCTTCTACTTCTAGTAATCATATTATTATAAAAATAAAGTGACTCAATGACATGAGCTTTAATGGCTAATATGTTATTCGCCAAGATACCAAGCATTGATTACTCAAAGGTGATCCAAGGATGTCTTAACATTACCTAAACAATGGTAATTATTTACATATAGATATTAAGTATGTATGACACTATGTTGTCTACTATAGTACCTACCAAAGAAAACTAAATATTACTACGTAAAGAAGCGACACTCCCACCCCCCCGCTAATTTGTCGTCACCCGCAACAAACCGATGAAAAAATGGGCAATGCCGTGCTTGCGTCAGTCGGTTGTCACCGCTCGCTGCGAATGACTAAATGAGTGAGATTCAAATGTTTATTTTATATGTGCGATCAATTGATGTTATTTGAGGTTGTAATGACCTTTGTGGATGACGACGACGACCTGCTTTACAGAGGTAGAGCACGCCGGCTGACTATTTGACTTTGACATATAGACGAAACATATTAAGAAAAAGACGGAGAACGGCTGAAGACGGTGGAGCTGGCAGGACCTGACCTGACTGACGGAGGTCTGCCTATCTCTTTTAAAATGGTTTGTTATTGTTCTGTGTATAGATGCAAAGAAACCACTTACACTAATAAGAATCGAAGATTTTTTGGTATTTCGCATCTTCCAGCCAAGCGATAGTGGGTGTGAAAGAGAAACACTTAGGTTGCTTACGTATAGCGTTGTCCTAGTCGCGCTCGATTCGTATTAGCTCATTCCTACAATAATTACGCATACACACAAAACGTGTACGGATAGGCCGCGGCCGGTGCGCGAGTAGTAGTACTAGACAGTTAGCTCGGCGAATTTGTATGGAGTGTCGGGGGTCTGATAGTACCTAGATGCCGAGGCCACACACGATGCAAGTTCTAGTTAACTTTAATAAGTCCCAACGTCCAATGTATTTACATTTTCAGTTCATTTGAATAATCAAATTGGATTTTAAAATTCTTGCAGTGGCTTCAGAATAAAGGCCATTTCTTTTAAATATTCAATATATCTATATTCCGTTATAAATAACTAAGTAGTTCCAAGAAATGTATACAAAAATTGCCGGTAGTTCAGAAAGTCGAGTTGATTGTAATAAATACGAGAAAGGTGCTCTAGAAAAAAGATTTCAGGGAATTACAGGATGTTGAAGCTTCTAGGGTACAGCAATAGTCAGAGGTCCTGACCATCTGGCGGCTATTGATTTCGAAAAGGACGCTGACTCGGGGTCCAGCCCTGGCGCCCTGATATGGGGTAGTGCCTAATATCTAACATGTTCAACTTACGTTTATTTTCTACCTGGTAATTTGTTAGAGGGTTTCCTTCGAGCACGTACAAAACTGACCGTACGTCAAAAGTATCATCTGTTCATTTATTTATTAGTCCCGTGGCTGGAATCGAATATCGATTCGTATCCTCTGCGTTTTAAGTTGATCTGCTCAACTACTACACCACAAGAGGCCGATAGACGAGTAGTTATAAAAATATTCTGGCGTTCCGTCACGCGGTTTCAACCGCGATTCCACCGAGGAAATATTTATATAATAATAAGAATAAACAAGGTTCAAACTTGGGGTTTGCCACAGAGCGTTGAAACGTAGCGTTTTAGGATCGAGGATCGACAAAGCAGCCAGAGTAAAATGGGATTGGGCGTCACGTCGCACGAATGCAACCTGACCGGTGGGCTCAGATTGTCACGCAGTGGGTGCCAGAAGATCGGCGACGGCGCCAAGGAAGGCTGAGAAAACGCTGGCGAGATGATATCGTGGCATTCCAAGAGGAATGGCTTGACATAGCGCGGGATCGGGGTACGTGGAAAGAGATGGGGGAGACTATTGCCCAGCAGTGGGACAGTATAGGTTAACGGAAACGGAAAATAAATAAAACATGTACTCGTTAGTTCGTTTCAAGGACTTATAGTTTGGGGAAGAGACCGGAAATTATTTTCCCAAACAACGAATAAAAACAAACAAGGCAGCTTAGTTATTAATAAGCGAAGAAAAAGTGTTCTTCAAAATAGTTTAATATTCCATTTATTTGGCCTCTACACCAGGTAGATACGAATACAGAACTCATTCATAATCTAGTGGTTGGCTAACATTTGGACAGTACAGTTGTGTTTGCGTTTGGCGTAGGTATTTGCGAGCCAGAGTAGTGTATGTTATAAAAAAAGATTAATTATTAATATTCAGACTCCTGAATGAACTGCTCCTGGAAGGGAAGTTTTGGAAGGGTAATAAACGGCCGGCTGAATCCATCATTAAAAGGATAAATCTTATTTTTTTATTGAACGGAATGATGAGACGAGTATGTCGTTTGCCTGATGGTAAGCGCTATGCCTGTCCATAACAATTGCAGTGCCACCCAGAACTTTAAATAACATAAAAAGCCCTGTTTAGCACTGCGATGCGTCCATCACTCCGAGACATCAAATGTTAAGTCTTATATGCCCAGTAATTTTGCTGCTACAATGCTCTTCAAATCGGAACACAATAATGCTTGCGCACTACTGCTTGGCGGCAGTATAACTGGCAAAGCGGTGGTACCTACATAGAGCGCCTCCCAAATACGAGGGCCCTGCCGCGAGTCAAACTGAACTGTTATAAACTTTTTCTACAGTGCTAGTTTTTAATTGATATTCTTTTGTAACTACTAGGTGTAAGTATCATACTATTTACAACGTATTTTAAGTTTCAATAAACGTTATTATTATTATTATTACAACCGAGTGACAAGACGAGCAGCTTGCAGTGCGCGTGGAGATTGATGTGTCGCAAGTAAGAAAACTAGTCGGCTGCTCGGCTGCGCTGTTATGATTATTTCCGAATCTATCATGATTCTGTATTTGTGAACTCGCTTCAATTGTTAAGCACGTGTTCGACGATTTGTTTTCGTATTTTCCGTGCCAAACATGAGTTGCCGTATAACATATATACATAATTGCCTAAACAGGCATGCCCCATCACCGATTATTATGGAAACGACGACGTGTATTATTACCTACGTCATTCACGTCTAAACTCTCTATTTTTTTCGAACCATGGAATACAATTTTCTATATAAAGTGTAGAACTCTATTGCACACCCTCTAGTGGTAATTTTGTAAAAATAAAAAATACATGATTCAATATTTACTTGATAGTTTATTTAAACCGAGTTCTTAGTGAAAAAAAACCAAGAAATAAAATTTTCCATGAAAACTTTAGAACTCGTTTGCACCCCTTACAGAGGTAGTTTAGAAAAAAAAGTTTTTTACTATTTATTTTGTAGTTTATTTGTACCGAGATTTGAGTGAATGAAGACATCATACACACAAACTTTCGCATTTATAATATTATTAGAACTAGGATTTAAACCGAGTTAGGTTTCTCGTATGCGGCAGGCCTTGTGGGTAGGTACCACAGCTTTGCCAGTTATTCTGCCGCCAAGCAGTAGTGCTCAAGCGTTACTGTGTTTCGGTTTGAAAGGCATTGTGGCGAGCAAAATTACTGGGCATATGAGACTTAATATATGATGTCCCGGGGTGCAGCGCTACGCAGTGATTTTAATGGTATTAAGTTTGTTTGTTCTGGTCGGGCGATGTGCTTGCCATCAGACGAGCGGCGAAAAAATGTTTATAAATTATATATTACATTTTGTAATATATTAGGTATATGACATATTTGAAGTGAGTTTTGAGTGAATCGAACTAAAATAAAATAAAATACATACAAACTTTAGAACTCCTTTGCACCCCTCCTAAAGACAGTCTTAAAAAAATAAAATTTATGTGATTTATGAGTTGTGAGTGAATCGAACCAAGGAATAAAGTATACACTGAAAAAAACCGCAGGAACTTTAGAACTCCCATGTATCCTAGGGGTAGTTTTGAAAAACTAATGACGCAATAAAATTCAATTCAGCTCGCTTAGCGCTGCATACCTGCCAGTCATATTAACCTACAGAACGCCTCTCTTTCTATCGCATAGCTCTTATCTCTTCTGACGCGGCACGTGTAATGACGCGCGACCCGCTGACGGTTACCGCCTATGTACTTGTAGCTTCGTACCTACAGTGCGGAGTGCGCTAGGCCTGCCATAACACAGATTTGTTTGCACAATTCTGCTTGACCTTTGACTATCTGGTAAAGGTTCTTCCCAAGACGGAAGCAGCAGTATATTAAAACAAAAATATAAATAGGGTACGCAAAATGCAATACGGGAAAGGATTCGAATCCGTGGCATGATATTTCTTTAATTTATTTGGGTAAACCAACAGTAAAATAATTTCTGATATTCACAATGCATTAGTGCTTGCTAGGCGAAAATCTTAAGATTTTAAGTAATTAGTGATGATCGATATTCGATTATTGGTTCACATCTCTAACGTTGACGGATGACGCATGCGTGAACACGAGAGCGCATGCGCGGGATGGGACTTTTAGAACAGAACTTGATGGAGTTTTGCTGCGTAAGAATAAAAGTATTTTCCTTTGAGTAGTTTTGTTGTATAAAATCTCTAACATTAGGAAGAAGAAAAATTATATTGCTTGGGCAGGGATCGAACCTGCGTCTTCGGAATACCGTCCCGACGCGTTAACCATAGGGCCACCGAGCCTATTAACTACTCGAGCAAAACTAATAAAATAATAAATTTTTAGAAAAAAGAACGAAAACCGACTTCTATGTATCTTCGAAGTCCAAGGTCGATGAAATTTATATATTTTTTCAAATCAGTTCATAAATGACTGAGTTCTAAGGTAACAAACAAAAAAAAAACAATCGAATAGAGAACCTTCACCTTTTTCGGTTAATAATGTTAATTAAAAGTGATTAAAAACAAAATAATAATGATGTTGTTACGAAGTTGTCGAGGGAACGACTTTGTACACTTAAAATTTTATAAAGATAGGTCAAGTATTCAATATATTTTTAAAAATTGTAAGGGCTGTTTTGCAGAGTACCGCTCCGATCTCATCTCAATACGGTTGGGACATCCAGTTGACCTAGAATCTTGAAATTTGGTAGGATGAAAGCTCTCCGAGTAAAAGGATACTTAGGTACGTAAATAAATGTGGATTTATTACTTAAAATACCAATAGGTATACGACTTATTTCGCTTTTCACCAAGAGCAATAATTATAGTCTTTCCTTCATTTCTTTCTATCTGCCGTCCATCCTTCTTTTCCTTCCTTTCTCTCCTTTCTTCGATTATCCTTTTCTTACTTTTCATCGTTTTGCCAGTGGTTCTAGCACGAAGTCAATTCAAATAATAGGTTTAGCAAAATTAAAACTTTTGCAACGGTAGCGATAGGCTATTACGGCTGAGATACATGTAAATGAAGACAAAATAACATGGGTAACGCCACTGGCAAAAGCAAGTAAAGGGGAATCAGGGGGAATCGCCAGTCGTCACACGTGTCCAACTGAAATAAAGGGTGGATAACGAAATCTATTCCGATGCCTCTGGTCCAATGTCGCCGCCTGAATCACGCTGTGGGAGAAGTTATTGCCTTTGCGGATTTGTAGCTCTAAATCCTATAAAGGATTTGTCGCCTTACGAAATATTTGAGTCTCTGAGAAATTAAATGAAATAAATTGATTTTCCTAACTAATCTGTTCAATCCATTGTAGCGAATAAAGAAGCAATAAGAAATGTCGAATGTCGAGTTAGTTGATCCGTCCAGCGTCTCTGTTTCCCGATACTTATAATCTAGGTGTCTTCGGGTCCAGAGTAAATCGATAGCGAAAAGCGAAGGTGACCTGTGGTAGCAGTTATTGTATTTTTTCGCCTTTGACCAGTTCGCTGGGCCACAGGCGGCCCGCGAGATCAAGTGTGTGGCAAAGGTGGCCTGTGGTAGCAGTTGTTATATTTTCGCGTTTGACCAGTTCGCTAGACCACAAGCGGCCCGCGAGATCAAGTGTGTGGCAAAGGTTACCTGTGGTAGCAGTTGTTGTAATTTCACGTTTGACCAGTTTGCTAGACCACAAGCGGCCCGCGAGATCAAGTGTGTGGCAAAGGTTATCTGTGGTAGCAGTTGTTATATTTTCGCGTTTGACCAGTTCGCTGGGCCACAAGCGGCCCCCGAGATCAAGTGTGTGGCAAAGGTTACCTGTGGTTGCAGTTGTTATATTTTCGTTGTTGCGGAGTTCTGTTGTAGCTATAAAGAAGGGAAACCCCAAAAATGAAGAATCCTCAACATCATGCAATAGTGTCCCTTAGACAAAAGTTGTGTAAGAAACCTATATAGTGTTGGGAATTCTAATCAGCTCAATCAGCTTGGTTTACCCATACAAAACCAGTTATTTTTTCCTGGAACAACGCGGCCGAAGCCGCGGGTAAAAGCTAGTACAGAAATATTATACGTGATATAGAAATGTTTAGTTAGTGTTTATCATATATATAAATCATATATATAAAATTCTCGTGTCACAATGTTAGTTACCTTACTCCTCCGAAACAGCTTTACTGATTTTTACCAAATTTTATATGCATATTCAGTAGGTCTGAGAATCGGCTACTATCTATTTTTCATACCCCTAAGTGATAAGGGTTGTTCACCCTTAACATTTTTTTTAAATTTATATGGCGATACAACGTTTGCCGGGTCAGCTAGTTGATTTATATATTTAACTTCAATTTAAACTAGTTTATGAATTGCGAGAGGCCTTTGCCCAGCAGTAGGACAGTATAGGCTGGTAAAAAATATATACTATGTGTATAATATAATATATAATATTATATATATACATAATATTATACAACACAATACAATTTAATAATACCTTATTGTATACCAAGGATACAGGAAAAACAATAGTTAACATAGTAAAAAAACAGTGGGTGCAATGAGCGGCCTTATCGCTATGCGCAATTTCTTACAAGTAGCCTTTGGATGGACAGGAATTTTATTAGAAATATTGCGGTCAGTGTGGTGGTCTGGTGTAGGTACATTAATATTTTAACTACGTCCAGATTTAGGTTATCTAAATTACAACATTACCAAACATTTATTTAAATGGCGCCCTTATCGTCAGCTTTATTCTACACGTATAGCATATAATTCGGAAGTAGCCTTTATAAGGCGTAGGTATGAATATGTAATACTTGCCTACTCGTAAATTTCTCTAGTTCATATGTCTAGAAACATTAAGTAAAGCATCTACCTTAATATTGGCTTCATGCGCAGCGAAGGTTACGGTCCCCTTTGAATATAAATACGATATTGCGAAAGCAATCCTATAGGTGAATGTAATAATATCTGCTACAAATATACAATGTATATTGAGCTATACCTATCATATACTTTGGTGGAAAACTTATCCCTGAAGTGAGTTTGTTAGGAGTTAGTTTTTATTATATTTTTTGTTGTTTATTAAGGTTTATGAAGACTATCGACCAATTTTTCTTAATATAGCACTTAGCTATATAATAATACTAAAGCCATTTTAGTCTCCCCTGCTGGCTATATAGATGTAATTGACTATTGTCAATTACATCTACATCCTCATGTAATGAATGTATCAAATGACCCGCTTATTAGCGGGTCATTTGATACATTCATTACATGAGGAAATTGAGCAAGAAAATGAACGAGTGTGGCTCAGTAGGAGCACGTGCAACTTTCGATCCGACGCACCCGAGTTCGAATCCCGCTGGCCCCGCACCACTGACATTCTTAAATTATGTGCGGATTTAACACTCGCTCTAAAAATGGTGAAGGAAAACGTCGTGAGGAAACCGGCATGTCCAAGAACTTATCACTAAAATTCAAGGACATGTGACATCTACCAACCCGCACTGGGCCAGCGTCTCTCCATGAGAGAAGGCCCGTGTCCGTGATAATGACGAATAATAATTAATTAAAATGAATTCATACAAAAGATGTCGATGACTGGTTCACTAGCAATCAATAAGGGCGTTTAGACACTTAACTTCGTGGTAACCAGACCAGACACAATAGGAACTTCTATTCTAGCACAAAATAGATAGGCTTACTTTTAGCCGGCTGATATCAAGTGAGAATCGTCAAAGTGAATAACTGTCAACATTATCTATTAGATTCGCAGAATACCGAAAGTTGAAACCCGTCGTTGGGAATTCCCACTCCCCTAATGTTATTGTTCAACCCCAATAATATAGCGAAGGGTAGTCACGTTGAGGGTGCATTGCGCGATGCTTTAGTAATTCCTGTTTTGATCAATAGTTGAAATAGCACGTGACGTCGAAAATAGTAAATTCTATTAGAATGCTAATTCTACACTTTAAAATAACGAGTTTTGCTGTTAAAAGATTTAGCTACAGAAAAAAGAATTGGACTTATTTTTTGCAAAACTTTATACCAACACAAGAATTTATACATATTATTGATACTGCTTTGAAAATCACGACGAGTAGTGGTTGTGCAGGTCAGGTCAGCTCATACACCACGTAGGTTGCGGTTTCGATTCCTGCTACAGGATAAATCTTTAAGTATTTCTTCTATATCTGGACGATTGATTGTTTGATAACACTTATTGTACTAAAAACACGAGAAAAGTGGTCTTCTCTGGACCACGGCCAATGCAATTTTCAAAAAAATAAAGTTTTTAGCGCGGTCAAGTCCCGTTTTACTATCATAAACTGTGTGTTCGAATCACGAAATTTGAAAAATTACTACTTTATTGTACGCTAATAACATAACAAAAATAAATTTATGTATGTGATCATAAGGTTACTATTAGAATTTAGAATAATAAATTGAAAAAATATCCCCGTCGTAGCTCGCAGCAGTCGATGTGACTATGCTACGAAGTCACGTTCATTCGTGTTCTTAGACGCACTTATTCATCACGATTCATTCACATCATCCTAACCTACTAATATTTTATTTCGAATGTGTTTTGTTGTTGGCTCGATAACAACAGAATGGAATTGATGTTCAGTCAGCGAAACATAAGAAGCTGAACATTTACAATCATCATTAATACTCGTATCACGAATTAATTTTATTAATTGACAACAGCACTAAACATATTTATGTAAATTACATGCCATTTTTAACATAAAATATATTTTTTTCTCCTTGTAAGTAGTTAGTTTAGTTTTAGTAAGTAGAGTGTAGAATTGTTTTCAGTAATAAAAGCATACAACAGTAAAAATAAATTTTAGCTATTTCCCTATTCGCACATGATATTAACACGTTTACAACATTCATTGAAAAAAGCAAATATTAAAGTTGATGTCAATCAAATATTAAAGTTGATGTCAATCAAATATTAAAGTTGATGTCAATCAAAGATTGACAAATGTTCAACTACTTATATCGGTGTGCGTAAATTTAGTCCTGCAATCGGACCTGAGGCATTAATCTCACAACAGTTCCTAAGGAACAAGTATAAACTTAATTGTACGCGGACTGAGTATTAGTTGTGTCCAAATGAATAAAAAAAAACTATAAGGCAAACGCCGCGTAGATCGCCAGCGTGCGGCAGGGATCCCAGAATACTGGCGGCGTTACCCCTTTGTATTAAAAGGTTTATTTTTTGGGCAACGCGCGCCAGCTCTGAGGTCCCCCAAAGCGAGGACCAGTCTCTTAGAAATATCTTTACAATTTTTTTTTGTATCGGACGACCACGGCATAAAGTTTCCACATCCAGCGCTACAAATTCATAGTGCGCGCAGAGCTGTGAATACTTTCGTTTTAAACGCAGGTGGCGTCACAGACTAGGCGTTAATTGTGTTAAAAGTATATATTAATACAGATTTGAAAATCACGACCGCAAATAAGTAGTTCGTAGTAGTAGTCGATATGACCTCAAAATCTCTGTTACGAAGCTATTTGAATTTGAATTCGTAGACGACCTTTAACACTTTCGTTGCTTCGGTTTGTTTTCCTACATGAGGTGTACTGATCGACTTATCCAAACGTTTTGTCTACATTCAGAGTTAGAGGCTGGGTGGCTAGGGATGTCACAACCAAGCTTTTTATCTTTTTAATTTTGAAAAGGCTTCGCTTTGATGCCTTGTCAGACCTTACCGGGCGAGAGCCAGATATATCATAATAATAATATCGGACTGTTGGACTCATGTCCCTGCGCAAGCCTTCCAGAGGACCGCATATTGTGTATATTGTATAACCCGTGAGAAAGAGTGACATAATAATAATAATAAATAAAATCTTTATTTGGCCAGCTAACAATTATCAATTTTTATACATCATCGGAGATGTAGAACAATATTTGTAATTGTTAACTTTTTTATGCAATGCAATATTAGTGATCCCTGACTATACGCCTCCTTCCTTTCTTAATATCGTGCTGGTTCACATTAAGATTAACATTAAGAAAACGTTTCAGTTTATGCCAAAATACCTTATATTTATATCAATTCCTTTTTCATGCTTGAAATCCGATCCGTGCATCATTTGTAACTACTAACTCGTAATGTGGATCAACCCTAACGAATAAAAGGTGCTCCACCAATTTAAACACAAACAAAAGGCACTTCCTTCAAATGGGGTGCTTACACAAATCGTTCACTTTTCACTCGGGCTTGTTTTTCAATTATACAATCCAGACCATTTTCGAGCCCTTATCTTCAAAAGGTAAAAGCTCGTTCCCGCGGGATCACTCGTTTGTCATTACTTTGGAATCGTTTGACATAGGTAAGAGCACTCGCAGAATATTGAAGGCGAAAACTGTTTTCGTTTAGAAAGTATGTCTTCTTCCAAAACTGCTCGGCTTGTCGTTTCGGTTTGAAGGACAAGGCTTCTAAGCTAATTGAACCAGTTTACGAATGCTAAAGTTGTAAAAGTCCGAGATTCAATTTCGTGCACGAAGGTCAAAGCAATTCAAATCTTTTAGTTTACGGTAGTAAATACGTTGAAATTAAAGAAATGAGTAAGCTTAAAGTTTTTAAAAAGGCATGAAATGTGAAGTTTTGTTTATTTTCTGGCAGTTTCTTAGCTCAGTTTTTAATAATACCTCCGCAGTGGCAAGGCTGGCTGTATTTCAAGAGCGACTGGATTCAGTACTACATAAATATCATGTCATTCTCGGATATTAAAGTCAATAGAGAATCTTTACTTGGCTGAGGTATAAATACGAGTATAAGGCGTGACTGGATGGACAGCTCAAGCGATTAATTAATGAACAGCCCCCGTACCCTGTATGATTGGCGCTTGAGGGACATATCCCTCAAGCGCCAATCATATATCGTTTTGAGCTCAGTTTAGGGTATAGATTCACTGCGACAATATTTTATGATGCCATTTATTGTCCCATTAAGTTTATCTCAACTTGTAGTTTACATATTATGATATAAATGAATGAGATTAATTCGATTTCTTACCTGGATCGACAATAATTAGTCGGTATCTCATTAGTCGCAGTGAAGCTATTCCTTAATTTTAGCTCAACACGATATTCGATTGGCGCTTGAGGGACATATGGGTACGGGGGCTGGAACCACTCCAGCTTTGTCGTTCTGTATGTGTTTAAAATAAGATTTACTAGGGACTTACTTGACTGCTTGCTTGACGAACAAACAATGCACAGGTAGGTCACAGCACAATGAGCCTAAGCAGGCATACATTCGGCCCTGGGGTTCGGGTAGTTCGTGTATGTATTGTAACTGCAAACACCTGACTGTGTTTATAATGAAACAAACTGGAAAGCGGTGGACATGGACTGCTCAAGTATGTCAATTCCCTACCAGTTTAAGCTAGGGTTATTTCTTCGGACTCGCGTTACCGCCTAACTTTCACAATTTAAACAGATAGTGAACGTTCCCAGATCTCATCGAAAGTCCAAAGTCAACAGACGCCTCTGAAAAAGGCAACTACTTTCCGAATTGAGTTTGCAGTTAGATTAAACAAAGTAAAGATCCCAGATAATAGGGCAGTGTTAATTTGAACTGAAATTTCACGAGACTGAAGACTGAAACGGACTGAAAAAACTAAAAAAACTGTATCTTGACTTCTTTCCCACTTCTAAGTTGGGATCAAGTTACTAAAAAAACTCGGACAGTACATAATTTTGATGATTTTTCATTCCTTTTATACTTCCACTGCCTCTGGAAATATAATAAAATGTTGTTAAGGACGTATCAAGTCGTAGAATGAACTGCTTCTGAATAGAGATTTAGGTCGGCTTGCGTAGCTTACTGACAAAGGTTTAAATAAAACATTTACCTTTGAGCCATAATCATTCATTTCATAAATATTCGATCACCGAAGCCGTTCGAAGTTTATAGACAATCTGTATATATTAAACGCAAAAATTGTTCAACCTATGTCCGTTATAGACTTTGAAACCATTCAACCGATGTGCCCCAAGCCACAAGTTTCATTAGAAAGGCAATAATGTGAAGATGGTTTTAGACCACTAAAACAATGCATTAGGCACATTCGTAGTAGCACACGTCAAACATAAATACCAACCTACATGCAAACAAATGTCGAGACTTCCCAGTTGTAGCTTAGACGTCGTCGCTTAGCTCGTTCAACTAATACGGACTAGATAGGTAAGTATATCGAAACAAGTCACTAGGTAGAAACATTGTCGCTTAACATCAGGCGAGATGGTGGTCAAATGTAGATCGACCTTATGTAAAAAAGAAGTTCAAATTGAAGAAAAATATTACCTTAGAATTAAATATATTATTAGTCTAGGATCGATTCGGCGGTATACAATACTAGCACACAACACTTAGGTACCGTTAATACTGAATGCCATTATAAATAAATAACTCAGATCAGATACTAGATAACATAGGCCCTGAGTTCTGACCTCTATATACGGTTCCATGTATCAAGGGAATCGGAAACTACGAGCACCGTGGTCCCTCGACACATGAAATATTTTTTGAGCATTCACAAGGTTTCCTTTGTGCGCACTAATGTTATTACAGCTTTTGTTGTGCCACAGTTAAAACGATTCTAAAGGAGTTATTAAATAATTAGTACCACTAATACAGGTTTGTAATAGCATTTAGCAAATAATTATTTATGTTGAGTGCTTTTTGAGATAAACTGCAACTATTTGCAGAAAAGCACTTCATTAAATCCTTTCTTACTCAGTACAATTAGTTTCTGAGTGAACATTATTTAAGCATTAATTATTTAAGTAGTGCTAAACAATAATACAATAACCTTAGTTAATACCAGTCATGAACTTCATTATTGATGCATGATTTGAAAGCATGTGTAATTCTATTAGCCAGGTCGCAGCGTCAGCCACACCGTGTCTTAGGGAATATCTAAAGTTGGTTCCATACTCGCCCGTAAAACGCAGCGCTAATTAAACGTTTATAGGCATCAAAATAGAGCCGTTGTGTGTTGGTCCAAACATATTTATAACGTTACCACATTGATAAAAAGATTAAAATATGAAAATTTAATACTTTTCACATGGACTTGATTAAACAATAAAAAATCACTGTAGTAGCAGTTTAGCTATTAATTGAGGAATTGAGAGAAAAAACTGAGATCTTCAACGCAACCCCACATTTTTTTCTACAAAAGAATCAAAAGTAGAGAATAGTGCCACGGTTCTAATAATATATTTTATTTTATATATATTTAAAATTGTCTATTCCAATGTTCAGTTTTATTTTCGTTATCACTAAGATGGAGGTTGCAATGTAAAGTAATTCCAAAACGGTCCTCTATTGAAACATTTATTATTGCTCACACACATTAGCGCGGTTACATCCATGCTGCATGGAATTAGGTATGCTTTATTTAATTGTGTGCGTCTCACATCTTATAGAACCAACTCAGATAGACAAAATCAATCAATATTATTATTTTCTGATTGTCTCATACGTCGCTGTTTTCATGTACGTAAACAAATCCCTCTTCAAAGCGTCAAATGCAAACAATGTTGTTTGTATCGAGTTCCTTTCGCAAATCTTTTGTCGGGTCAAAAACCGACAACGATTGGGGAAAGAAACGAAGCCGCGGAAATCCGTGTAACGCTGCTACATTCACGTTCACGCTCGCGGGCTTTTTCGCCGCGAGTCTGGAGCTGGCTTAATATTGTGTTTGCACCAATATATCGTTACACTCAGGCTTGCGATGTAACTAATACTCAATCTGTGCCAAGAGCGGCAACAATAAAGTTAATGCTTATTCGACACACATTCTCACATTAAACTAAGACTAAAATCAATCCCTTAGTATTCTGTGCTGAAATCGAGTAATCTTAGTAAAATCAGTCTCAAATTCAATTTCATTTGAGATTACGAGATTCAATTAACGTGCTACTGACAAACAAAGTCTTATTCACTTATGTTTTGAATAAAGGAGTGTGATTTTCCTCACTTTTGCTTAGGTAGTATTATCAATTCTGAGTTGGGAATTTTGATCTGTAGAGCAATAGACCGCTACAATTGGCAATTGATTCCACTGTGCTATCTCCTGAGGCTATCTAGCAATTTATGCATTAGGCACATACAGCACCTAGATATGTATTGGGGATACAATCATAGGCCACTTCCCGGTAGCAGCACACAGATCTCAGGTCACTTCGTTACTTTCTGATCAGTTTTAAGCTATTGCATAGCTTCTATCGCGGGCCTTGAGCGTGGAGACCGAATCCAGAAATTCCGTAACGAAAATAACCTAACACCCCCCTAATAGCTTTACCGCGGCAGTCTCCGAGTGCCACACGTCTTTTTTTTCTTTAAAACCGTATCAACATAGGCGCTTATTAATAAAAACCTTATTTAATGTTTAATATTTTGTCTCTTTCTAACAAATTCGTTTCAACTTAAGTTGAACAGTGACATAATATGTAAAACATTGATTAACTCATATTTACTGTTTATTAATAAGTGCCATAATTATTTTTGTTCTGCGTTCAAATTTAAGTGGCCTTTAGCAATGGTAAATAAATGACACGATAAAATAAAAATAATCGCTCAGACACAAATATTTGCACGATATAAACTGTGCTACTCGTAAAGAACACAAGAACGTAGTGTAGAGACAATAAAAAAGTGTTGATGGACATATTCTTACTTTTACTCTACTTAACAATTCAAGTCAAATTTAAATTATTTATTAGTCTTATTAGGCAATTATGAGACAAGTCATTAAAAAAAAAACTCGTGCGTCGAAAGTCCGGCTATTTCTGTTTTATGTTTGCAGCTAAATTATGTTTATAGATGTTTTAGCTATACCACGAAAAAGGAAATTTAAAAATGCCTCAAATTAGATACCCTTATAATTATTAAGCCCTTTATATTTTAGTTCACACCTAAAGTAATCACATGACGTATTTTGAATACATTTTATAATAGGTGTATGTTTACAATAATACAATACAATACAATACAATTACACTTTATTGCATACCATAAACAAATTACAACAAAAAATATAAACCTTAACAAGGGTAATACAATGGGCGGTCTTATCGCATAAAGCAATCTCTTACAGACAACCTTTGGATGGATTAGAGAAATTTTAAAGAATTGACGGTGGTGCACAGCAAATAATTAATATAAGCAATAATAAAATAAAACAATTACAACTTAATAATATACTATTAACGACAAATACGTATTACTTAATACTAGTGGTACTTACTAGTGGTAGGTTTCTCGTATGCAAGAGGCCATCTGGGTTGGTACCTCCGCTTTGCCATTTATTCAGCTGCCAAGCTACTGCTTGGCGCAATACTGTGAGCATGCATTACTATGTTCCAGTTTGAAGGGCATTGTAGCCAGCGAAATCACCGGGCATTATAAGACTCAACAGCTAATTGTCTCAGGGTGACGAGCGCACTGCAGCACCGCCTAGGATATTGCAAAATAAATTTCTGGATAGTGCTGTTATTGTTATGGGCTGGCGTATTGCTTACCATCAGGCAAACGACCAGCTCGTCTCGTCGTAAAACAAATCATATAACTACTTAACCTTACTATAAAATACGTATAATAAATAATAATAATTTTATCAGAAATAAATAAACACACGTACGCATCACCAAAACTTTATAACATTTTTTATTTACTCAATAAAGTAACCTCAATAAGGTCAGTCCCTTGACTGTTCTCGGGTACCCAACTCTCGCTGGCTTTTGCCGGACGTCCGGTATCCGGCTAGCCATAGCAGTGTTTGCTTCGCTAGTAGCAAGCATGTACCAGCGACATGTGTGAGTAGGTGCGCTTCCATGTTAGCGGGCTGCTTGCATATCGGTTGTTTGCGTTACTAAAATTAAGCTAAAAGCGTCCTTTCTTGACACCTGCAGCGCGATCGAAACTGGTTTCTTATTGAAATTGATTGCAATAAAAGATACATGATCGCCCTGCTGGATTATAGATTGATGTAAACCAACAGATTGTAAGAATTTTCGTACAAAATATCTTTTTTTAAGGAACTGAGTGACACGAGCAAGTATTTCGCCTGATTATAAGCGCCATGCACCCAGAACTTTTAATACCCTAAAAATTTACGTAGCACTGCATTGCGCTCATCAGCCCGAGACATAAGATATTAAGTCTCATATGCCCAGTAATTTTCCATATATAATATACAAATACAAAATCTCTTTATTGCATAATACGAGGTAGGTACGAATAAAGTTGAAAACCCTGTCCACTGCTTTAGTTTATCAATGGGTTGCAGCAGGCAGTTTCTTCCCCTTAACTAAGCTCAAATGTATATATATACAACAGAGACTTAATTAATCACTATACCTATTTATATTGCATTCAACATGCGCATGCTAGGCAAATATCCTAAGATTTTAAATACATAGGAAGAAGAAAAAATTCTAAGGCGTCGGGACGGTATTCCGAAGACGCAGATTCTATTCCTGCCCGAGCAATATCATTTTCATCTGCAAAGTTGTCATTCTGCGGCACGCAATTTGTGATATTTTTCCACATCACTTCATTATTCAGCTAATGAGTTGGCCTCTAACTATAGACACTCTCCCAAAAAGGCTCCCTCAACAACGGTGCCTGGCTTATTAATATATAAAGAGTTTGTTAAAAAAACATCCATTATGAATCCTCTGAGGAGCCCTAATAGTCATATATATTTATGAATTTAAGGCTATACGATTATACTCAATCATTCGTAAGCACTTTGGTGGCCTCAAAACACTCAACAGAAAGAAACGTAATGAATGACGTTATAAAAGTGTTCCAAACGTAAAACAGTTTTTTAACAGGAAACAAACTAAAAACAGACTCCCGTTAATAAACATCTACTTTCTAAAATACAGCACCTTGCTTATTATAATAAAGTAGATCTTCGCGTTAATTAGTAATCACTTTGGTTTGCCTCTTTAAAACAAAAAACAGAAAAATCATTTTTATTATGTTTTAAGTCAAAAGTGGCTACACTAAATTTTTTACAACGGTTTTTAAATAAATTGAAAAAAAAAGAATATTTTTGCTTTTATTTTTCTTATTTTTTACAAGGATTTTGTAGTTTAAGAGTTTTTAATTGTTATAAACGTGGCTACATCATTGTGGTAAAGCCACTTTTTTAACAAGATCCAGGAAACTAACCAAAATCAGACTACCGTCATCAGACGGTAGTCAGACGTTTATCAAAACGTCTACTTTTGCAAATACGGCACCTTGGTTATTATAATAAAATAGATCTTCGCATCGCCGTTGTCTAGCACGATACTGATTTCACACAAAGTTTTCTAACAACATCTATAACATCTGGCTTATTAACGTTAAAAAGGCTTATTAATAATAGGTAATTCCTTGCGGCGGCGGACCGCTTAAACGTTAAAAGAACACCTAAACGTAAAACCACAAACCCTGGGAACTCGTAACGTTGCTACCCTGAGGGGATGTTACGCATGCGATGTTTCTCAGACAGGAAGAATGAAACGAACGTGCCGGTTCTCGCTAGTATCATATTACTGTTTGACCATTTTTATAAAATTCCGATCGTTTGGTTTCGAAACAAAATATTCGATGTCATTATAACGACATTCAGAGTTTACTGCAACTGGTTTTTGCAATATAAAAATTTGTTTGTAAATTTCAGTGTATTTATAATAATAATATATGTAGCTATTTAATTTAGGTTTTTAACAATATTTCTATAAATTTGTCTTTGTGAAGCTCTATGGTAACAAATGCACACACAGTCACCCGAACACACACACACACACACACACAAACACTTTCACAACAATTTATATTTGAAATCTGAAACGCGATGAAAAAATTTTTCATTCAAACTTTTCAAATTATTTTCATTACAACGGTTTCCCAGGATAATAAGTAGCCTATGTGTTAGATTAGATTACTCTTTATTGTTTCACCATCAGAAAACAACAAAAAAAAGAAAAATAACAAACTTTAAAACTAAAGTGTTACAATGGGCGGTCTTTTCACTCAAAGCGATCTCTTCCAAGACAATCTTTGGATGGAGAGGACTTACAGAAACTGTAAGAGACGGGGGTGTCAACATAAATGACATAATTAAGAAATGATTGTACACAGAGTACAAACTATAATAACATATACCTACTACCTACTTACATATATATCTGTCCTAAATATATAATAATATATACCAATTATGAACATATTAATCTCTAATAATCTATCTCTATTCCGAATTTTATCCAAATCCGTTCAGTTGTTGCTGAGTGAAGAGGGAACAAACACACTTGCACACTTACACATAAGTAAGTGGTAATAGAATTCTTTGCTTACACACTAAGACTTTTGAATACAAACTTTTGCATTTAGAATATTAATGCGATGTGATTGTATACTATAGTTATATCCAAGATGAATATAAAAAACAATGAAAGTATTTTTAAACTCTACTGTTACGATATACGTGAGTGTTAATGAGCTCGGCGTCAGACATAATGTTATTATTGTCTGGCCAAACTATTTGTTACCCAAACTATTTGTTACCCAAACGTGATTAAAAATTTAATTTCACCACACGACGAGCTTTATTTTTTAACGTGACCACGCTCAATTAAGGTCACTGTAGAATACGTTATGTAAAAATCAAACGAATTTCATTATTAAAAATTCTGTTTTATTACAGCAAATATCACTTTCTGCTTCAGCTAAATCATGGAGTTACGACTAGAAATAAGCCAAAAGAAAAACAAAAACGGAAATTATGAGAGTTCCACTAAAAGAGCTCTTAGGTGGGTAGGTAAGTCTTTACACCCCGATGGTTAATTTTCTTTGTCGCAAAAGATAGGGTGCATTTTAATTTTTAGCCTGAACTGGTCTAAAAGCACCTCTCCTTGAGAATATTAATCTTAGTGGAAAAGCACACCGCCTACATTTTAATGGAAGGGGTGCAAGTGATACTATTTTGATGGCGCGAATGGATAAATATGAGCTTTTAACAAGTATACATTTTATAATAAAAAACCGACTTAAATTTTGATATATCATTATGTTTAAAGATTTCCATGTCGGTCAAAGCAGATTGTGACTAAGGGGGTGCTTTTCGTAAAACGGAATAGCTGATGCTGTAGAATATCTCTCCTGCCAGAGACAGTCGCGCTTGGGAAGCATCGTCATGTAGTGGCAACGGAAGGTTATATTCATGTTAGTAGAACAGTTTACCGTTTAGTAGGATAATACTTAATAATTAATATTTAATAGTACCTAATTATTAATACCTTAATTAATGAGAGAATATTAAGGCCAGAATCTCGTTTCCAGTGCGGAAATTTAAAAGGGTGAAAAAGAATTGTTCTAGTCTCCTCGTGCAATAGTTAATATCAGTTGCCAGGCCACTATTGGTTATTCTATAACCTGGCCAACTACAAGTAGATCGGGCACAGGACAGTGCTTATCTAACGTCATTAAGGTCATTATTAGACCACCGACAGTGAAATCAATTTTTCTTTGTGTTTAAGTGGTTTGTTTTACGCGCGGAACGGCGGGATAATCTAGTTGACACGGTAAATTGCTTTTCAGTCACCTGATAATAGTGGTCGGGATTCAGGCGTCGTCGTTAGGGACACACGGCCTCAGCTTTTTTCTATCTTTCCGGCTCACTGGCTGCGTTTTATACAGATTAATTAAATTGTTGCTATTTCGGTTCTAAGTGAACCCGTCTCGCAAAGCCGAGCATTAGCGATAATCACTTTTAATATCGTTACAGGTGGCGAATTCTATAAATGTATAATCCGCGGAGGTTCCCAACAGGTCTTATTACCACCGGTAGGTGAAGGGCTTAACCCGGCCTGGGAAGTTGTCGTTTGTCTGTTCCGATATTAGTGGGTCGGATCGCCGGCTATCTTTGTCCCTTCCGTCTGTAAGAAGAGGATTAAGTTAAAAGCTGAGATTCTTCCCAGCGATCCATTCATTTGGCCTACAGCCGAGTGGATCTTGAGCTCTTTGTTAGTTATCAAGGCTCTAGTCTTCTTACCCTTCGTGACAAATGTCTGCGACCAAGTTTATTAGTGGATTAAATGGTTTCAGTGATAAAATACTTTCTAATTGTTTTGTTTATTTGCTTTAATTAACTTAATTGCTTTTTTATTGTGACCCTACTTATTTTACGAAGAATCTTATAACACGAGCTAAACATAAGTTAGTAACATAAACACTACGAAAGATAATATGATATATGGAGTATCTCTTCGATGCTCTATATTATATACCTACACTTCAAGAAATTCATGGCCATTGGCACTAAAAAGCTATTAAGATTAAACATTAAGCTTAACAGCGTGTGAGCTTCTCCAATAAATCTTATGTAACATAAATGTCTCGGAGTCTTCTCCCGTGGCGTCGCTACTAAAGTATTAACCAGTACTTGGTAAACTATTAAGCAGTCGAGCGCTCTAGCACGGCTCTGAATGTGCTCAAACAGTTCCAACACCGTTGTTTGCCGAGTTAATCAATGTCGGGGAATCCGCTATTTGAAGCGCGAAAGTGCTCGATTTACCTAGTTTGGTTCAAACCGCCTCTAATTATAAGCCGGTGTTAGTCTAACCTCTCACACCTACCCCGTACTTAGTTCAAATACAAAATACGTAGGTAGATTCACAGAACGTGATAATGTAAATAGCTAAAACAATTTATCATCATGTAATGCGCTGTAGGTATGCGCAAGTATGTAGGTAATATTATATCCACCAAACTGATATCTAAGACAGTTACTTATTTGATATGAGTCAAAGTTGTACATTTTCATAAATTCTGTTTGTTCTTGACAACGTACATTACTTAAAAAATTAAACTAAAATTATATGTCTATTTTGAACCTGATACAAAACACTGGCATGTGCATTGGTGCCGAAATGTCTTCAGACAAAGGAATACTATGGGATCCCGTATCTAATGATGATGTATGAATATTTTAGTGTTACTGTGAACACACTGTTTTATGTATGCATAAAGTGAAATCTGCAGGTGGGGCACAGGTATACGTGAGATTGGACATCATAAAATATGCAGAGCAGGTAAGTGCGTCTGTAAACGGTCCTAGGGACGGGCCACGCCATTTACTGTTTAAACTTCACTGTCAATCGACGGTCGTGACCGGCGACTGGCGACCGTGACATCTTGGACGCAGGGCCACATCGACCGGGATATATTTCCCTGCTCGAAGAGGGAGCGAAGTTAAGTACCATGACGATTAGTTATTACGTAGGTATAGCTGTTATTTGCCATCGCGATAATGACTTTAATCAAACTGTGTTACGATTACGACACGCAAATGGAATTTACCGCGAATCTAATTAACCGAATATCTAATCGATATGAAATATTCAAGGGTTGGGTCCGTAGTCTTTGATCCTATATAATTGTAAACTTAACTAGCTGTTTCTTGGACTTCGTCCGCGTGGACGACAGAGAAAACATCGTCTTCTCTCCAACATCGTTTTAACAAGAGAGATATGAGGAGGTCAAGCTCAAGCTATATCTTCGTAGTCACTCAACCGATTTTGATTTGATAACCTATAATCTTAGTTAGAATTTATGCTACTACTCGTAAACCCTGAAAAGCGCATTAAAATCCGTTCTGCAGTTTTCGAGTCTATTGAAAACCAATACCTAACATATAGAAGAAAATTCTAAAAACCGTGAATTCATGTGAATTCCGTGAATTGTCCATTCAGAGGGTACTGAGGGATCAGTACCCTCTGAATGGACAATCCAAGTTAATTTTTTCAAAAATATCATCAATGTTCAGAATTGGGTTAGTTAGAGTTTTATAACAGTACCTATAGATAGATGAAGTATCAATGTGTCGAGTGGTAGTTGAGTCGCGGCGCGCGGCGCGGTGTCTGGCCTGTGGTACAGAAATAGGTATACGAACCGAGTATGAGTCCACTTGTATCAAGTTGCTCAAGAATTGCGGTCATATTGCGGTGCGGAGTACAATTCCGTGTCTAAGTTAGGTACTGAGGCAGTTTAATATCAGACATTTAACTTCCCATCTTCCGTTATATAGGCTTGAAATTCCTTGGACTGCCTGAAGCCGTTTTCAAGAGTGTTCCCTTAGTTGCCGCTTATAAGAATATAATAAGAATAGCTAGAAAGCTTGCAGCGTCGCCCGAATAACTTAGGGTCTTACTTAACTTTAAGTAATAATACTGCTTGATTCTTTATATGATTGACCTATTCGTAAAAAGTCATCTTCAGTATTTTCTGGTGTAAGTATTGCATAATTGATATAAAACCTAAATAAAACATTTTAATACTGATTTTTTGATGCTGTGCATAAAAATGTACCTAAAGTTTTGAAACACACTTAAAATAGGCCATATTGTAAAACAAATTTTTGAGTCCGTGCTGTTATGAAACTATAAACAAGCCTCTGGGTCCTCGCCTGATAGGTAGGTACCTATCCAAAATAATTGGGACTTTTTGTTTAGTCCCATTTCCGGGTTACAGGATATTTCTGTGCCAAATTTCATCAACACCGGTCCAGCTATTTAACTGGGAAATGGTAACAAACATACAGATTTTCGCATCCTAATATATATATCCTAATTCTAATCTTAATACCCTAATCCTAATTCCGAATATTCCTAATAATGTTATAAATGCGAAAGTGTGTGTGTGTGGTGGTTGTTACCACGTATCGCCGTAACTACTGAATCGATTTTGATGAAATTTGGAATATATATAGTTTAACTACTGAATTCAAACATAAGCTAACTTAATTTTTTTAAATCAACCCCCAAGGGGGGGTAAGAGGGTGGTAAAGTTTGTAAGGAAAAATGTTACTCCTTAGTCCAATTTGTTTATAACTCGGTACAAATAAACTATAACATTATTTATGTTATAGTTCATTTGTACCGAGTCAAACACATATTTTTAATTTTTAAAAACTACCCCTAGTAAGGGTGCATGGGAGTTCTAAAGCTTGTACGGTTTTTTTCAGTGTATACATTATTCCGTGGCAAGCACAACGCCTGACCACAACAAACAAACTTAATACCATTAAAATCACTGCGTAGCGCTTGCACCCCGGGACATCATATATTAAGTCTCATATGCCCAGTAATTTTATTTCTTGGTTCGATTCATTAAAAACTCGGTTTACTTAAACTATAAAGTAATAATGAATTATGTATTTTTTATTTTTACAAAATTACCATAAGGGTTGTGCAATAGAGTTATAAACTTTATATGGAAAATGGTATATCATGGTTCGAAAAAAAATAGAGAGTTTAGACGTGAATGACATAGGTAATAGTGCAATACACCGTCGTCGTTTCCATAATAATCGGTGATGGGGCATATATGCTTGTTTAGGCAATTTCGTATATTTTATACGGCAACTCATGTTTGGCACGGAAAATACGAAAACAAATCGTCGAACACGTGCTTAACAATTGAAGCGAGTTCGCAAATACAGAATCATGATAGATTCGGAAATAATCATAACAGCGCAGCCGAGCAGCCGACTACTTTTCTTACTTGCGACACATCAATCCCCACGCGGGCGAAGCCGCGTTTATAATAATTTACAAAATTCATGCTAATCTTAAAAACATAAAGAGCTGCCTTTTGTTAGTGTTAATTTATTAAGTATAAAGCCCTTATAGTTACTCCTTAAAGTTGCTATTGTAATTAAAACACTATACCTAGTTGAAAACGTTAACTTTAATAATTTAAATCACTTTGACTCCCGCAAGGCTAATGAGAACGCCAATCAAATATTCATTATTTATTCAGTAACCAGAGAGAATTATAATTTAACCTTCAAATAGAATTCAGCATCGAATGTTAATTGTAAAACCAAATCTGATTGAGTTAAACAAGAATATGTCGCAGCGCACAAAATTAATAACATATATATTATTTATAATCACTATTAAAATTATATTTATGGCGATGATGATAATTATAACACATTATAATGTACATCACTAGCTGCGCCCTGCGGTTCCACCCGCGATTTTCCGGTATAAAAAGTAGCCTATTTGTTATTCCGATGTGTAAGCTATATTATTGTAACGTTTTATCAAAATCCATTTCGTAGTTTTTGCGTGAAAGAGTAACAAACATACATCCATACATTCTTACATACTTTCGCGTTTATAATATTAGTAGGATCGTTCAATATCTATTATTCGTTATTTATATATGTATATAATTTTATGGGACCTTATATATATACCTTATATACCTTATTATATATATAACTATATAAAATAAAATCTAACGCACCAAACTTTAAAGCTGCTGACCGGCCCAGCCGGCGCAGCAGCAAAATGAAATACATTTTTTTTTACAACAATAGTTTTTTTATCCATCAGAATCTTAAGTGCAATTTACAGTATTTATGCTAATATTTAACATTTCCCTAATTTTAAGTAAATTTTTAAGGCTAGTTGTAACAATGTGATTGGAACTCTGTCTTACAAACTACATAGTTAATAAACTGTGTCTTGCAAGACAGCGTTTCATTTTTAACTGACTTCAAAAGGAGAAGGTTCTCTGTTCGATTGTATTTTTTTTTCATTTTTTTATGTTTGTTACTTCAGAACTCCGTCATTTATGAACCGATTTGGAAAATTCCGTTGGGTTCAGTATAGCTACGAAGTGGTCCCATAAATTTCATCGATATTTGACCTTGGACTTCGAAGATACATTGAAAATATTAATTTTGTTTTTGTTTTTTTTTTGGTTTTTGTTTTTTTCTAAAAATTAATTATTGGTATTAATATTACTATATTATTACTAGCTGTGCCCAGTGGTTACACTCGCGGTTTTCCGGGATAAAAGTAGCCAATGTATTAATCCAGGATATAAAATATCTCCATTCCAAATTTCAATAGTTACAGCGTGAAATGTATCAAACACATTGATACACTAACACACAAACTTTCGCATTTATAATATAAAAATGAGTGTGATTATTATTAAAAATGCAATAGTTTGTGAGAATGGATCAATCGGCTCAAACAGCCAAAATCTACTTTTATTTATTTATTGCACATAACAAATTACAATCGGTAAAATACCATATAAAACAATAATAAACAACTGGATTGCAACTCAAAGGCATACTGAATATATTTTGACAAAATGTTGTTAGTAAGTATGTACCTACTTTAGATCCCAGAAATTGGTCCACGACACGAGTTTATAGAAATGTAATAAAAACAAGTATACGTTTTATCAAACAAAAAAAAGACTTCAATGTATCTTCGAAGTCCAATGTCAAATATTATATATATGTATATAATTTTATGGGACTTATATATATATATAAAATAAAATAAAATTTTATATATATATATATATATATATAATAAAATTATATATATAATATATATATATATATATATATATATATATATATATATATATATATATATATATATATACTTTTATTATATATATATGATTTTTAGGCTACTAAGTTTATTTTTGTTTTTTGTGTGTGTCCTATTATCATTATTATTGCATTTATAAATGTGTAATAAGATGCTTTAAGACGTCAATCATTAAACTAGTACATAAGTTAATTGAATAGACCGTAGTAGGCAAGTGAAAGTAAAGAAATAAAAAAAATATTAGAAAGTTAATTTTTCTCTAAGGGATATCTAAAAAAAATATTATGGCAATTCTTCGGCAGATGTTTTTCAAAATATCTACGTGTCATCAGCTATCTAACAAGGTATAATAATCTAGGGTTTTAATCAAATGCATTGAATAAAATATAGTTTCATAGGCGACAGTGGAGAAGAAAATTTTTACTTAGCCCTAATAAGTAAAATAAAACAATAGATAAGCATGAAATGTCATTTATTTAAGGTTTTCAACACAACTTTTTCTTATTCTACAGTTCATGTTCAACATGGCCGCCTCTATTTCTGATACATTGTCGCATCCTTCTACGGAGGCCAGTCTTCACTACTCCAGTAGTCAACGTTGTCCTCATTTTATTAGCTGCATCCACAATCCTTTCTCTTAAGTCTTCCACGGACGAAATTGGATTCGGCTCGCTGTATACAAGATTTTTCATATACCCCCACACATGAAAATCCATGGGGGTTAGGTCCGGACTTCTTGCTGGCCATGGCAACGGCCCATCTCGTCCTATCCATTTGTTAGGATAATTTGTGTCCAGGCAGTCTCTCACACTTCTTCTGAAATGGGCGGGGCAGCCATCGTGTTGAAACTACATGTCCCTGATCAGGTTGAGTGGCAGATCATCCAGCAAATTACTCAAGTCTCTTCTCAGGAAATTTTCGTAGCTTTCCCCATTTAAATTATCCGGGAGAAAGTAAGGTCCAATCAAATGATTGGAGATAATGCCCATCCTCACATTCACGCTGAATCTTCGTTGGGACCCTTTTACTCTTTTCTTATTAGGATTCCTTTGTTCTTTTGGAGCCCAGTAGTGGGCGTTGTGATAATTAGTTATGCCATCTTTATCAAATTTGGACTCATCCGTCCACAAGATATTTCTTAAAAAATCTGGGTCTTCTACATCAGCATTTAGCATAAATCTGCAAAAGTCCAATCTCCTCGCGGGGTCTCCTTCTTCAATAACGTGTACCGGCGTGTAGTGGTATGGGTATAGGCCAGCAGTATGCACGGTAAACCACACTCTCCATTGCGAAAGTCCCAGATCACGGGCAACAATATTAGTGGAAGTAGTCGGATACGCTCGGAAGCGTTGCACTATCTCATTGTCCCGTTCTTCGTCGTCAATTCGTGGTCTTCCCATGTCAGTATTTCGTCTCATGACAGAGCCAGTTTCTCGAAGTCTTCGATAAACTCTGTCAAAAACAGCCACATCCGGCACTCGACGACCGGGGTAACGAGTTACGTATTCGTTGCGCAGTATAGCTTGCGCAGACACACAATCGCAGTATCCGTAACAAATAAGCATGTCAGCATATTCCTCAGGTGTGTAGGACGTCATCTTCAACAGTTCCGTATCACAGGTACAAATTAGAGTCCGGTAAACAAGCGCAGTAGTCAGAAATAGGAAGAAACAGTCCAGAAACACAGCCAAATCGAAAAACAGAAAAGAGCAAAACGATGTCACATCTACTATGTACGAAGCACAAAAGCAGACTGATAACCAAAACTGCCAAAACAATACCCCCTGTTGTATTCCCTATCCTATCCGGTCTCTACACATATTTTCTTTCATTCGCACCTACATAAATCGTAACTCGTCTCGCTCGCACGGTGCGCTTTGACTTGAAGAACAATAGGTGCGTGACCGTTAGAACTACTACCTGGAGCGTCCCAAATACTCTTTTTCCACGAAATGTAATACAAACCCTAGATTGTTATACCTTGTTAGATAGCTTATGAAACGTAGATATTTTAAACAACATCTGCCAAACAATTGCAATAATATTTTATTTAGATATGCCTTAGAGAAAAATAAACTTTCTATTTTTTTTTAAATTTCTTAACTTTCACTTGTGTACTACGGTCTACTCAATAAACTTATGTACTATTTTAATGATTGACGTCCTAAAGCATCTTATTACACATTTAAAAACGTAATAATAATAATAATCAGACATAGAGAATAACCAAAATTAAATTTTGTAGCCTAAAAATCGGCAATTTTCAATAAAAAAATTAAAAGTCGAATATCTCGAAAAGGGTTAAGTTTAGGGTAGGGTGTTTCATAGTGAAATTAGTCAGAAATGATGGGTACTCCACACTCTCAACGGATCTAGCTCGACTTTTCCTGTAACCCTGTATATATATATATATACTAGTATTTCGCCGCGTGCGCGAGCTGCTAAAGCAGCTCGCGTGGGGGGGTGGCTGCTGTTTTTTTTAAAAGCTTCCTATCGATTACGGTTCTAAAGTTTTGTTTACCCTTTTTGTTCTGAAAACAAACTTTTGTATGGCGGCCATCTTGAAAAAAAGCTGGATTTCAAGTGATTGTGTGGCGTGCGCGAGCTGCTAAAGCAGCTCGCGTGGGGGGGTGTTTTGCTTTTTAATAAAAGCTCCCCATCGATTACGGTTCTAAAGTTATTTAAGTTCAGTTGTTCTGAAAAAATTACTTTTGTATGGCGGCCATCTTGAAAAATGGCGGAATCCAAGTGATTTTGTGGCGTGCGCGAGCTGCTAAAGCAGCTCGCGTGGGGGGGTGTTGCTTTTTTTTTATAGACGCTTCCTATCGACTACGGTTCAAAAGTTTTGTTTGGCTTATTTTTCCGGAAAAAAAACTTTTGTATGGCAGCCATCTTGAAAACTGGCGGAATCCAAAATTTTTTTTTAAAATCGTAATGTACGACCCAGAAAACCCCCCGATGCAAAATTTCAGTCGGATCGGAGCAACTTTCAAAATGGCCGCCATTTTTTTTTCTTTTTTTTTAATTTTTCCAACTGTTTCAAATTTTCCCCGTCGTCCTCTATGACATTTGGTCGAGCACTCTATACCTATCTCTAACCATTCAAAAGCTATTTGCATTTTTATTTTGTATGGCGGCCATGTTTTTTTGTATGGCGGCCATCTTTTTTTTCAAATTTTCAAAAATGGCCCAGGTTTTGGGGCATATTTAGTTCAAGCGGTACCCCCATACGATTTATAGTTTCCGAGATCCCCTGAGCAGTTCCATCTCGGAGACACCTTTCCATGGATTTCGGATTTTTCTGGTTGGTTTCAAAACATCCTCTATACAACCGTACCAAACACTACCCCCCACCATAACGGCAAGTACCACTTCTATTTCTGTCAATTATATGTCAGTCAGTCAGTCAGTGAGTGGTCTTTTAATTTTATATAATATAACTAGTATTTCGCCGCGTGCGCGAGCTGCTAAAGCAGCTCGCGTGGGGGGGTGGCTGCTGTTTTATTTTAAAAGCTTCCTATCGATTACGGTTCTAAAGTTTTGTTTGCCCTTTTTGTTCTGAAAACAAACTTTTGTATGGCGGCCATCTTGAAAAAAAGCTGGATTTCAAGTGATTGTGTGGCGTGCGCGAGCTGCTAAAGCAGCTCGCGTGAGGGGGTGTTGCTTTTTTTATAAAAGCTCCCTATCGATTACGGTTCTAAAGTTAGTTAAGTTCAGTTGTTCTGAAAAATGACTTTTGTATGGCGGCCATCTTGGAAAATGGCGGAATCCAAGTGATTTTGTGGCGTGCGCGAGCTGCTAAAGCAGCTCGCGTGGGGGGGTGTTGCTTTTTTTTTATAGACGCTTCCTATCGACCACGGTTCAAAAGTTTTGTTTGGCTTATTTTTCCGGAAAAAAAACTTTTGTATGGCAGCCATCTTGAAAAATGGCGGAATCCAAATTTTTTTTTCATAATCGTAATCTACGACCCAGAAAACCCCCCGATGCAAAATTTCAGTCGGATCGGAGCAACTTTCAAAATGGCCGCCATTTTTTTATCTTTTTTTTTAATTTTTCCAACTTTTCCAAATTTCCCCCATCGCCCTCTATGACATTTGGTCGAGCACCCTATACCTATCTCTAACCATTCAAAAGTTATTTACATTTTTATTTTGTATGGCGGCCATGTTTTTTTGTATGGCGGCCATCTTTTTTTTCAAATTTTCAAAAATGGCCCAGGTTTTGGGGCATATTTAGTTCAAGCGGTACCCCCATCCGATTTATAGTTTCCGAGATCCCTTGAGCAGTTCCATCACGGAAACCACTTTCTGGTGATTTCGGATTTTTCTGGTTGGTTTCAAAACACCCTCTATCCAACGGTACCAAACACTCCCCCCCACCATAACGGCAAGTACCACTTCTATTTCTGTCAATTATATGTCAGTCAGTCAGTCAGTGGTCTTTCAGTTTTATATAATAGAATAATTTTATTTTATATAGTTTATAATTTCATGGGACCACTTCGTAGCTAAACCCAATGCAAAAAGAATTTTCCAAATCGGTTCATAAATGACGGAGTTCTGAAGTAACAAACATAAAAAATACAATCAAATAGAGAAGCTCCTCCTTTTTTTGAAGTCAGTTAATAATAAAAGCATTTATTTCCTATGCAAATAGGTCAACAATACTGTTTTAGAATGTTTTAAGGATGACTAAACTTGTTTCGCGCAGACTGGAGCCTGAAGTAAGCATAAGGCCTATTATATCACAGGTCACCATTGCACTGATCTAACTTCGTTTCTACTAATATTATAAATGCGAAAGTTTGTGAGGATGGATGCATGGATGTATGTATGTTAGACCGCCCATTGTACGTCAAAACTACGATGTATTTTGTGACTTTTATTTTATTTTTCTTATATAGAGTCTATGTTATTTGGTGTGCTATAAAGTGTTATTTTATTGTATGTTAGTTACTCAATCACGCTAAATCTACTGAACAGATTATAATGAAATTTGGTATGTAAGTACTTTAACTCCGTTGAAACCTGGGCTGTTCTGGAGTCACTGCAGCGGTGCAAAGTGGACTGGCGATATATCGAAGTGTTGAGATGTTTGTACGACGCCGCGACTATGAGTGTCCAAGTACAGAATTAGCAGTCTAAACATATCCTTTGGCGCAGGGGAGTGAGACAGGGAGATGTTATATCTCCGAAACTGTTTACTAACACCTTGGAGGATATGTTTAAGACGCTCGACTGGAAAGGTAAGGGCATAAATATTAACGGCGAAAACATCTCACATTTACGATTTGCCGACGACATAGTCCTTATGGCGGAATCGGTAAAGGAACTCGAACAACTGCTGCACAGCCTGGCTGATGCTTCTCGACGTATTGGGCTCGGGATGAACTTGGATAAGACTAAAATCATGTACAGCAATCTTATTACCCCGAGACCCATCGTCGTAAACGGTACACCTCTTGAAGTTGTCGAAGAATATGTCTACCTCGGACAAACAATACGGCTGGGTAGAAACAACTTCGATAGGGAAGCCGACAGAAGGATTCAGCTAGGCTGGGCAGCGTTCGGCAAACTACGCCGAGTCTTCACGTCGTCTACACCACAATGCCTTAAGACAAAAGTCTTTAATGCGTGCGTCCTACCAGTAATGACCTACGGAGCCGAGACGAGGACACTCACTGTGAGACTAATCCACAAGCTTAAGGTTGCTCAGCGTGCTATGGAGAGGGCTGTGCTCGGAGTCTCTCTGAAAGATAAGATCCGCAATGAGGTAATCCGACAGAGAACCAAAGTAACCGACATAGCCCATAGGATTAGCAAGCTGAAGTGGCAATGGGCTGGTCATATCTCACAAAGGACGGACAACCGCTGGAGTAGACGTGTCCTTGAGTGGAGACCGCGAATCGGCAAACGTAGTGTAGGACGCCCACCGGCTAGATGGAGTGACGACCTGCGAAAGGTGGCCGGAAGAAACTGGATGAGAGGCGCCGAAGACCGGGCTTAGTAGCGTTGAGGCCTATGTCCAGCAGTGGATGACTACGGGCTGATGATGATGATGAAGTACTTTAAGTCAGGACAGAGGAAAAAAGAAGGAAGAAAAAAGAAGGAAGGAAAAAGGAAGAAAGGACAAAGGCTACTTTTTATCCCGCGAAACCACGGGTGGATAATGTAATAATTATTACGCCTCTGTTCCCATAAGTAAAGCAACAATTTATCAAATATTTACCAGTTAAATGCGCAACAACGAGCGTAATAGCATTTGCTGTGCCGCAATCCTTTTATTCAGGAAATTATTTAAAAAGCCGTTCGGAGTTGATCCCGACAATTTAAATAAAAATATTCACATATTTTATTTCGAAAACAACATGTCGACATCAAATAAATTGTGGAATAAAAAATCGTTTAAAAGTAATTGGTGTAAGGCTTACTGATGGATACGTAATATTTCTTTTTGATACCAACGTGTTACGCTTTAAACACCATTTATTGTCGAAACGTATAAAAAGCAATAACAGTTTATACTTCTATTTGTTTGTTTTTAATAAGTCAAATGTTATCTTATTCTGAGCTCGGTTGAGTGTGAATTTGATTTTTTGCGAGTGTTAATAAAATGAGTTTTTCAAAATGGTAATAACTCTACAAAACGCTCAGTTTTCGCTAAATATATTTATGTCCTTGCAACAAGCAGAACACCAAAATGAAAATGGAGACATTAAAAAAATATTAATAACTACTATAACATTTCAACCTGTACAAAGAATAATACAGAAATGTTGCTCTCTTGATGCATATTTAAGTGATTTTTACTTTGTCGCACATAGAGCTTTGGCAAAAACTCGCAAAAAGCTTTTTGTTTCTTTAATTTTTAAATTACGCCAAAGAACTGTTTATGAATTTTATTATCGAGACAGGATTTTTTTTTATTTATTTATTTATATATTATACCTTATTTATATATTATAATATAAAGTGTACCAAGATTCTTTTTTATTTATAATACATCACATACATACGTATATTATAATTAAGAATGTTGATAACCTATGCCTGCGGTTTAAAATAAATAAATAAATAAAATAAAATAAAACTCAATTATTTCAGACTGATTATGTCTATATATTATTAGTAACTTAGTACGACCTTAGTACGTAAGTAATAGTTAGGATTCTTTGGTACGACATTGTAATTATACTTCATTTAAATTAATTATATCAAATTGAACGGTGCCTTTGGTGATCGGAAAGCGAGTGTGGCTCAGTGGAATTCATTATTTTATTTATTCATTTATCAATGCTTACATGTAATGTACCAGACAGGTGTTAAAGATGTCTTATAAACTAGATACATGTGCCCTGTGAGGGCGCTGCACAAGTTTTGAGTGGAGTTAGTTTAAATTTAGTCACTTGATTATTTAATGGATATATTTGTGTCACGTGCTACTTTCGATCCGACGCACCCGAGTTCAAATCCCGCTAGCTCCCGCACCATTGACTTTCTTAAGTTCTTCTAAGTAAGAAAACATCGTGAGGAAACCGGCATGTCCAAGAATTAATCACAAATATTCAAGGACATGTGGACATCCACCAACCCGCACTGGACTAGTGTGGTAGATTATGGACTATACTCTCTCTATGGGAGAAGGCCCGTATCCCAACAGTGGGAACGTGATGGGCTGATGATGATGATGGTAATCGGTGCCATCACCTTTGTGCATTCGCTAAGCTTTTTGGAACTTGGATCCAAAGAAATCAGCGATGTTGTTGTCAAAGTGTAGTTTCCGAGTGATATTAGAAATTTTATCGGCTGGCAATAAAGTCAGAATGTCCACCACTGGCGGTCGCGACGCGCCCCGGGGCAGCCTGCCAGTGAAGTGTAATCTAATGATAAATCCTTACAAAACACTCGCCCCATTTATTATAGCCTACACGTGGCCCGCAGCGCACCATTCATCCTTTTTAATTTGCAATATTAAAATAAAATATAAATTCTGAAACGTTTCGCACCGCGACCTTTTGTTAGTTCCCTCACACTTTAGGAACAAAACATCGTTTTTAAACCGGTTTCTCAAAAAGAATCATTATGGCGATGTTTAGCAAGACCTCCAGAAATTGCGCCGCAGCAGTCGCGCCGCTGCGTCTGATGCTGCGGCGCGGTGTGTTTTCTGCCTATACCTGACCTAAATATAATGCTACAATCCAGTTTCACCCCGATTTCGAACTTGAAACAGCTGCGCAGCCAGAATTAATTCTTTTGAAGGTGTCGTGAGGCAAACTGTCGGCGCCGGTCACTGGATGCCGTTACACATAAAAGAAATCGCCTTTTTATGCGCAAATATCAACTGTATGGCACCGCACATTATACAGATAATAAAAAGACGTTAAGCGACGCAATAAGAATTGACGTCAGCTCGTGGTGAATGCTCGGGTTCACTTCAGATATCTTGTGTTCGCCGTTTTAGTTGCTAACAAAAGATTTCTTTGAAAAGCTAACACAAAGACCTCGGGGCACGGGGGATTTTTAGGTGGTACTTAGGACCTACTCACCCGAGGCAAATGTGTATTAAATAGAGAAGGAAACTGTCGCAAATGCAACGCGCTGCGTACCACAATGGAAATGGGAAATGCGGAGAAAGCATACGGAATGAATGTGAAGTGAGAATGGCACAGAAACTGCGTGGAAATATTTTTCTTGTGATATACTTTGTTTACAATTTTTCTTGAACGATATGTGTACTATGATATTCGATCAGTGGTACAAACTGGCTAGGTAATTAGCTATGAGAACTTTTTCATAATCATTAGTAAAGAACGATATATACGTAGCAAATACAAAAAAAGAAATGATCTTATACTCCTTGAGTAGGTACCTACATCCTTACTAATATTCTTAACGCGAAAGTATGTATGTATGGATGTTACATATTCCTTAGTAATTAGTAAGCAAACATGAAACACGTAAAGAAAGACGAGATTGATGGTACAAAGCCTACTTTATGAATCTACCAATATAATTGGATGATTGACAAACTTCCGTTATGAGGAACCAATACAAAGGAAAAAGTACGTAGATATTTGTCTAAGTTCCTGACAATACATATTGTATGCCTTCAGCATTAGTCTATTATTATCTACTTTCTACCCAAAATAATACCTAAATGCTTGTTTTCAACTAAGTTAATAAGAACATCCTACTGTCGTGTAATAATCCACATAAAATGTGATCTTACATCTAAATCTCGATGTCGGTATGATGGAAAGTCGGTACAAGTTCATTGAAGCATGAGTGCGTGTTTTCCATCCCCTATCCTGGGGGAGCTCCGAGAAATCAATTTGTACGGCGTCCTCGTCATGTAAAATAAAGGGATATAAAGAGGAGCTCCTACAAATGTGTTTCGGAGATAAATAATAACGATAAAGCCCCTCGATTTGACCCGCGTAGAAGATTCTTTATGTAACGCCTTATCTCATTGTGCTCGAGACTTTTACAAAAAAGACCATTGGAAGCTTTTGTTATTTGCGAATCGAACTCGCAAGCACCGTCGCGACGACGGGAGGCACTACAGGGCTTCTTGTGAACGTTATTTAATAAAGTACAAATCGACCGAATACCGATTTCCCAAAGAGAAGCGCCCTAATAATTTACGATTTCATTATACCAACAAAATAAGTTAAATTTGCGTTCGAGGCTCCGACCGTAACACTTAATGGTATATAAGCGAGCTTAGATAGACAATAACAAAAGGAATGTTTGGCATCAAATCACATCAAGCAAATGTACCTACTACAGCCGGGGTTTGCTTTTGCTACTGGTGTTTATAAACTATTTCATTATTTGGGTACGTAAGTACGGCCGGGTACATGCTCCTTTTATAGTGTCCACTTCAATCTGCCACGAGCACGGCCAATCTTTCGGGATAAGACAGATCTCGGAGCGAGCTTTTTTGAAGAAAGCATTCACGCTTTTTGCTCCATTCTTTATTCCATTGTGTAAAACAACAAAAAAACCGGTCAAATACAGAAAATAAATCACTTGTAAAGGTGCGTACCGACCGGAAGCATTTTTATTGTGTAATGTAACTGCTCAAAACGAGCATTAGGTACATCAAAAATATAAGTTTTCTAAGGCTAGCATTACGATTTTTAGATATGATGACTTAAAACGCTTGGAAATATTTTCTACAAAGTTTTTTGGTGATGATGTTGATCTGTCACAATAACGAATGTTCCGCCGCTGGTCTTTATATAAATAACCAATACTCTGCTATAGTTCCGTAGGCACATCAATAGTTCCTTATGCAATATTTTTTTATTATTAGGTAGATGTCTGGCTGTACCTATATACCTATAGGTATATTATTAGTTTCGGATAATTGTATCTTTCTCCACATGACATGAATCATAAGTATTTTTATCCAAAAAAGGTAAATTGGAAAAGCAGGCGCCGCCGGCGACGCATCTTCTGTAAAAAAATATGAATATGTCATCTCCACGTAGGTATATACCTATTATTTAATCACTTTTTATGTTATTGAGTGACGAGACGAGCAGGTCGTTCTCCTGATGGTAAGCAATACGTCGGCTCATAACAAGTGCGGCACTCAGAACATTGTTAGGCAAAATCCTACGCGGCACTACACTGTGCTCATAACCCTGAGACTATAAACTCATAAAGGTCAATAATTTCGCTGAGTAAAATGCCCTCTAAACCGGAACACAGTATTGGTAATGCTTGGTGGCAAAATAAATAGCAAAGCGGCAGACATTTAGCCAAGTTATGTACCTATGTGCGGGGACTAACGTTTCCTTCTTGGAAGTATCCCGGAACTGTATTATGGGGGATGATGATTTCATTCACAAGCTAGTAACTAAATGAATGGCCATAATAACCTAACCCTTGCCGTTTTAAATATATTAAAAGATATATTTAATACTTTGGGTGACATTTGCGGCTCCTCGAACCCCATTAAAACGGTAACCTAGTATTCTCAGTAACAAAATCCTGTGAATGCGAGCAGGTGATATCTATCAGGGTTTGATAACATTTTTCACGGTGTAGATGAAAGCTCCGCCAGACTGTTAGTGTTTCTCGTATAATACATTGTGCTTCTAGTCGTATCCTTTCCGCAAATCGGTTCTCAAAGCCGGGAGTTGTCTGACAAATTACATTTTTGTTACGATGTCCCGGAATCTGGGCATAAAGGGTTCGTAAATCTTGCGATGCATTTTTCATGCTTGGTCGACCTCGTAAATGGATGACCTGACCGTGTTTTATACATATCAATGGTAATAGTACTTGTTTATGACTCTATTTCTCAAATTGTACAATATACATATGTAGTTTTGTACAAACTACTTATGTTTGTTTTGGACTAAAAACTACTAGTTGGACAACCTATTGATCATTAAAGGCCTATAGATAGCCTAAATGCTGCAGCCTACTACCAGTTGGCAGCGTACCCAACATGCTGGCAGTATTACCCCGTTGGATTGGTTGTTTTGTACAATGATAATACAATATGTATAAAAAGGTAAGCTTTACCTTGAACCTGCGCGATGATACAGTTTTAGGTCTGATTTGATATGTCTGCACTGCGTAGAACAATGGCAACGTCGTGGGCACGAATGCCCTTGCACAATGGCTCATCGATACTTGCCACCCCCGCACCAAAAACCAAATTCCGGTTTTATTACGTGACACTCACTATATAATACCTACCACCTACATACATACTAATGTTAATCTCATTATAAATTAAATAATATATACATGTTAACTTTATATTAAACATTATTTAATATTCTATGATATTACAAACATTATAAATATTGTTAAATCCATGGCGCAGGCGCCTTTATTACAGGCATACGCCTAGCTTAAAAATCTAAGGCCTAATAACAAAATATTAAAATAAAACCATATAATGTCTATTTATTGTCATTAGTTCTATTATCTATTATGTGCTTTAGTAGCAAAATAGTTACCTTAATAACATCACACTAATAGTATAAATGCGAAAGTTTGTATATATGTGGGTTAGTGTGTAACTGTTTGTTCCCTATTCACGCCGCAACGGATGAACGGATTTGAATATAATTTGGAATGGAGATAATTTATACCCTGGATTAACAAATAGATTACTTTTTATTCCGGGAAACTGTGCGTGAAATCGCGGGGCGCAGGTATATACATAGTATGTATACAACATAGTGTGTAGGTAAATTAAAAAGGGTTTTTATACTAACTTTATAGTTGAGAGGTAGGCATTGATCGAGGTGGTTCACAAATGAGCACAGAAGTCTGTAATTGAACATCTGTTTTTGTCTGTTACAAGAATCTAAGAATATAGGTACTTCCGTGATTGATTTAGACGTTCAAGAAACGGCAGCTGATTTGAATTCCTTGATACTCGTAAGCAGGCGATGTCTTCGATGTGAATTCATTCTCAGAGAGCATATTTTATACATTGCTAATGAAAAAATGTGAGAAAGTCTTTGTCTGTCGATTGTGGCGTCGATTTTGTTTTCTTTGTACCACCCGCGGTCTCTGTTGTCATTTCTTCTTTGATGCTAGATTGTTTTGTGATTAAACGTGATGTTTAATAAAATGCAGGGAAACTACTTGTATTTTTTCATCACTATGAAAAAATACAAGAAGTTGCACTGCATCATTCGAAATGCTAGGCAAGTAGATGTTCAAAATTTTCGACGCTCATTTATAAGTTAATTTTAAAGGGCATCGTTGTTTTGTCTTCAAAAGTGGTACTGCCACCCAAAATTAGCTTATAAATAGGCAAACTTGAACAGACTGAGAGGACGAAAGCATGCAACGGCTACGGTATGAAGTCGCCAAATTTGAATAGTTTAATTTCATATACCTTTATTTAAAGTCATGCTATATAACTGCCTCTGAACATTATGCTCCTAGTCCACCGAGAAACTACCGGCTTTTGATTACAAAAACAAATTCATATTCTAATTATCTCGTTTAACAAAGTGCCTCTACTTCCAAGCGAGGCCAGAACGAATATGTTTTACTTAAAAATAAATAGAGTAAATCCCAAAGGTAGTCGTCCAGGCCAACGCAATAAATTACGTTTGTTCTCCTTTCGGCAATAACGTCAGAAAGTCATCACTATCCGTCCCGATTGCGGGCGGTTTGTTTAATCAACACAGTTTATTTTATGTAATAAGATTTGTTCACTATTTCCACCGATCAGCGGTAAGATGGAGCTGGTGTCCTATAATTAGGTAGCTGTATCCTGTCCCATTATCCATAAACGGCGCAAATAGGTGTGCTTCGTGCAGCGATTCCCAACTTTATAGCTGGTGTGAGTACGTGAAGGGAGGTCACGCCACGGGGAAGAAGTCCCGCCTGCGACTAAGGCTTGGCACTCAACTAATCAGAGATGGGAAGAGAAAAGAAGATGTACAAAAAAAATAAATTAGAACCATTTCGTTCGGGTCCAAAACTTGGCATTCAATTATGCAGAGATAGGTAGGGAAAAGAAAATAATTTAAGAGCCATTCCATTCGTGACTAAAGCTTGGCCCTCAACTAAACAGAGATGGGTTGAGGAAACAAATAAAAATATTTAAGTGCCATTTCGTTTTGGCACTTAACTAAGCTGAGATAGGTAGAGAGAAGAAAAGGTCCAAAAATATTTAAGAGCTAGCCGTTCGCTACTTAAGAGAAAGCTTGGCACTCAACTAAGTAGATAGAAGTAGAGAAAAGAAAAAGAGAATATCTATTAGCCATGTCGCAAGCCTTAACTAAGCAGAGATGGGTAGAGCGAAGAAAAATTAAATAAACAGACTGAGGGTGTTGGCACCCAACCACAGAATAGGTAAATAGAACTACACTTATCTAGAGGAAAGTTAAAGAACAACGTTTAAAGTAACAAATTACATTCAAGGCTGGAGTGAACAGGTATCTTCTAAATCTACGTGCTCCATCTTCGGCCACATTCTCGCTCATTCTTTCAGGCGAGATGGTGGTAAAACGTAGATTCATCATAAAAATAAAAAATAAACTTTTCATTCCTTCGACTTGCTAGGAAACGTCTTCTTTCGAGCTTCATTGGTTAAGCAAACAGCCTTGTGATTTGTGCATGTATTTGAAGTGCATGCATGTATTGAGGCTTTTGGTTGCTTTTTTATCTTGCCATCATTCGTCCGCCTGCTCTATTGCACAAAATTACCTAGCTCATCCTTTGAGCATCTTTTTATTTCCTCATCCTGGGTGTCTTGCACACAGCTCCACTTTCCATCCTAACTTTAGAGAGACATTAATCGCAGTTTATGTTTCCTCTCTGCTTATCTTTACTCGTTGTATACACAGCTTTACACCCCCGCCCGAGACCAGGCGCGGTGTGCTACGTGATCCCATCACTTTGGTAAAACCTAATACAGAATACATCTCAGCACAATGTAGCTATCCAATTGTTTTACGAGTCGTAAAGTCGCAATTTACCACCCGTCACATTAATTGCCTTTTAAATATTCTAGGTAGGTCATAAATAGTGCTTAAAATAGGACTTATAGTTTGCCCTCGTAGCGAAATAAAGCGCGGTGGGCATTCCGTACATTTCGTAAAATGATTTGTGCTAAAGCTGCGAAAAGGTAGATGAATGGAAAATTTCCTCTGTTATTACTCGTAGTTAAGAGAATGTAAACTATATCATCATGAGTAGACAGTGACGGTATTGTATGAAAAGTCTCTCTTTCTTATTCAAACTATCTTCTCATATCATAGTTTGGCTTACTTTTTAGTGTAGTGGCCCAGACATCCATGTCAGTACCCGCAACTGCCTATTATTTCTTCTGCGCTACTGCACTTTGCGCGATAAAAATGTTAAGCAACACATATTATCGACATTTATCTTATCTATATAAATAAATAAAACATATTTATTTCATAATAGTATTATTTAGTTTTCTTTACTTTTATTTTGTACTTACAAAATAAAAATTTGTTGCGACTCTAGCCACAAAATTAGGTGTTGACACACCTGTATCTTGGCAGTTAGCTTCTTTCCAGTTTGGTTCTGGCTCTTGTACATAAGTAAATTAAATTTGGTTGATTAACAATAATAATATCTAGAAATAATAATAATAATATCAGTTTAAAATTAATTACAAAAATATTACAGATTAAGAATCAATGTGGGTATACCTACCTAGAATATTTTTATGCCACAATGATGATTATAAGAAACTGTTTACTTCAGTGAATTTACCAAATACCGTCCTCCAAGATAGGTCTAACAAGGTCGGGAACACAGTATCTTAATGTACCTATCATGTTGCATGATGGATATGTTCAGGCGACAGTGACGACTTTTCTAATTTACATTTTTTGGACTGACCTATGAGACTAACAAGTCGTGATGGTAAACGCCACGCCTGCCCATAAAAATTGCAGTAACACCCAGAACTAATACAAAATAATGCGTAGCACTGCATTGTGCACATCACCCAGAGACATCAGATATTAAGTCTCATATGCCCAGTTATCAGGCGTGTGCTTTCTTGCCACTTTTACACATACATAGAATGAACATAGATAAAATTTTGATATTACTGTAATTTTAAACACTAATTAATTTTATAACCTACGAAGGAACGGAGAAGGTGTATAATACCTTCACTTGTGTTTGTATGTTTGTTCACATTTCTATGTTCTCATCTGTCTTAGAAATGGCTGCACTGATGCAGTTATCGATAGTGCCTAGCTTAACATTTGTCTGAGATGTTCTTAAGAGGTTATATTGTGCAAATTCACTAGAGGGCGCTGCAAAATGATCATATGTCTTGATGTGGGAAAAAATGTTCAGTTTTGTAAATTACATTCAGTCGTTTCTGTTGTCTATTGTCAGTTTGAATACAAACGAATGACATACCTACTAATATTCTAATAGTAGGACAAATACGATGCTAATTTCAAGCAATAAGAAGGGAAGAATACTCTATAGAGTGTTGTTTGACTATAATGTTCATAATGCTAGGTTTAATCTTAAAGTATGGCATTTCTTATTTATTTGTATTTAGGAAATTAATATAAATATACCTACAAATTGGTATGCATGCATGTTAACAGAAATTATGTTAAGTATACATTACATGTTACATGTTATTATTGTTACATTCTCTAGAGGTAAGGATTTATTTATATTTTCATTAGCTTGCTTTTATGTATAATGAAAGCATCTAGACAACACAATATTCTATTAGCGTCAAGTTAACGTTCATTTAATAACACTGCATTATTGTATCAAATAACAAGGTTACTTTACTTTGTATGCGTCTCCGAGTCTCGTAATAACCGCAGACTTTGTAGCAAGATTTTTTCATTTCAGCTTAATATCGAAAAGAACAAAGTTAAGGGTGACAAATAATTATTATAGAGACGTTAAAACATCATCATAATAAGAGCTTGGTTTGAGTTGGTAATGAGAAAAGTTTTGGTGGGAGTTACTAAATTAATCGAAGTTTTTGGGGTTCCGTCGGCTGACAGAGGATGACCACGAGTCCAATTAATCTCCCTTTTCCGGAGGTTCGTCACAACACAATGTCTTGCTTATTAATTAATCTTAGTTTTTTTATTGAACTGACTAATGAGACGAGCAAGTCGTGCGCCACGCCTGTCCATAACTATTGCAGTGCCACCCAGAAGTTTAAATACTGTAATAAGTAATACGTAGCTCTGCATTGCACTCATCATGCACTCGTAATTTTTTGTGTTTGGACTTGCACAAATACAGCATACGCAAATTAAAATTGTCACTATAAAAATAAACGGCTACACTCACGTTATGATTGTGTCGGAATAACTCCGACCAGGTTTTGGACAATTAGGATGTCCTACTTCCGGGAGTATACGCTTTGGATTTGCGGCGCAGGCAGAGTTTAACACGTTATAACTGCGCCGCAATTATAACGTGAGTGTAGCCGTTTATAATTATAATGAATATTTTGACTCACGATAGTTTACAAACTTTAAAATTGTCACTTTCAAATTTAATTGATAATAATTAATATTTCAAAAAGCTTACCTTTAAATTAGTTCTCAGTGGCACTCTAGTTGTCACGACCAACATCAATGACTGTAAAATAAAAAGCAATTAGTTTCCAAGTCGTGATACGTTGTACAAGACCCGCTTTTAAAGTATTATGACAATGAAAAACTATTCTGAATTAGTCTTAAATGAAATCCGATTCAATTTGTACAGCTTAGGAAACTATCGGGGTCAGCGCCAAGTATTTGTTCAATCCTGGCGTCGTCGTTTCAACCTCTACCTGGTAAAAACTTTCCTTATTTGTAATTTAGTCAGAACAAAGACCCATTTTAATTTAGCGATTAGACTACTTTTACTTTTGAGACGATGAAAATTTCTGGCAGTGCAAATAAAGTATAGTAATAAATCTTTTCAAATCTAATAAACCATTTTGTACTATTTAGTCAGAAGTATTTATCTACTTATGTATTCAGTCTCATCCTAATTCTTAATGTTATACATGACATCCTTGCTGCACGCAAGTAGCTAGCTAACTAACATATCTTGCATCATGTTAGATCTTCTATGTGTTACAGTAGGGTTGTCCTGTGCAGTAAAGGACAAACGACCCTGAACTCTTGTGTCCGCGTGGAATCTGATATTATTACTATATCGCGGCCTGTCCCCCGACGACTTACGACGACCCGAGAGCTTGTGCAACTCTGCGACACATGACAAAGTACGCCAGAAGATAGCACTGTATAGCATCGGGGGAATAATAATTGCAGGAGATCACATACGTTAACTGCTGACCTCTAGAAAGACGTCAAAAGCTATGGGGTCCACGCTTTGGCAAACACCGAAGTTAGAACAAATATTTGCAGATCGTTAGATTATTATTCCACGGCGAGATCCAAGCGTCTTGGGTGCCGCATAGATCCAGATATTTATTACGTCAATTTACTGGTAGACATAACTGTAGTAGCTAAGTAAGCATAACCTACGCCTGTCGGGCTCTATTAATTATTCGCTGAGCAGACGGAAACACAATCACTGTTAAATGGTCCGTTAATTACATACGCGAATGCCTACATGTATCAGGAATGTGTGCCTAAATAAATACAGGGCTTACACAAATGTCCCTGCATACGTAGCTCGCAACCGATCTTCGGCAAGGGTACGCTATGAATAGCCAGTATTAAGAAACCTTCGAAGATAGACCCAATTAAATACCCAATTGATTCGAATCCAATGGACCGAAAATGTGCTATTGGTACGGCAACTAAACATAATATGTTGTCTGTAACATCTCTCCGCGGAGTAAGTTTGCATTTATATTCTGCGCTATGTACTTTATAGGTACATGACTGATGCATGATGATTTAAGTAAAAGTAATATCAAGTTCATTTCGATGTGAGCAGGGGGTTGTACAGTCAATAAATACTATTGGAGGTGAACAATTTTATTTAACGGAAGCACCTGACCGATACCAAATTAAATGTTTGTCAAACAAAGGGTATGGATGCTAAATATACCAAATAACGATTACACCAACAGTCAGTAAAAACCCCAAACTTCTTCCTAACTTTGATGTGGATGGGACAAGAATTCATTAATTTAATTAAAATAATATATTGATTTACTACAACAAACCCTTGATGGTTAAATAATTTATATAAAATGATGATTGTATTTACTATTTACTATTCTACTGGCAGATGAATAGCATTTTTATGTACCTTGTGAAATGATTCGAAGCATGGTTTTGGTACTGCTTATATAATTTTGCGTTCGAAAGAAACGCTACTGCGCGTGGAGTCCGGAACTCTAGAGATAGGTAAAATATTCGTATTTATTATCTTAAAAAGTTTTTAGAAACGTTGCGGTATGAATACAAATATATCCAAACGCGGCGCAGGACTGTTCCGTTCTGAACCTTCATATTTTATTTTATAAGTACATACAAAATTATTACCTACAGTCGTAGCGAGTCCGTTTAAAGTCTCAAGTCTTGAAATTTGGAGTACCTAGTTATAGCAAGATGCGGCTTCTGCGGAATATCAATAAAGAAAATATGCGACAAAGTTCTATAGAAGTGTATTCCACTTTAAATTTTTGCGTTTAAAAGGAAATTCACTTGGCATTCGCTAAGACTAAATATAATGTTAAGTTAGGTTAGTAGTCAGTTCGCTCTTTTAGTTATTATTCATCTAATGCTCTTTCTGAAGAAGCCTGAAGTGGCATACACAATCAACTCGGAGTAAATTCACAATTTTCAGAGAGAATTTATTTAGAGCTCATGAAACTTGTACATTCTATATTTTAGGCAAAGGAAGGGTACGCCTGACGCTTGATGCCTGGTCAATGTTGCACGGATTGAAATTTGCGTGACGCATTTTGTAGAAAAAGATTAATAATAGTAAATTAGAAAAAACAAAAACCGACTTCGAGACCTGTATTTTTTGTTTTTGTTGCTTATTTCAAAAATCGCTAAATCAATTTCGATAAAATTTCTATGGGACCACCTCTGAAGTATGACCTACCAAACATCAAAATCAATTCATAATTGGCGAAGTAATCGCGTAGCAAACATACTAAAAAAAAAACATACAGTCGAATCGAGAGCCTCCTATTTTATGAAGTCGGTTAGTAAAGAATATTTGCACTGGCCTTCATACCACATAGACATACAAGGCTTAAAATGATAAGTTTTTATAATTTGGCATATCTTACAATGCTACTGGAATTTCTGTACAATCTGCGAATACTCGTGATTTGAGTAGATATTATCCTACTAATCCTACTGTTCTACTATTTCCTACTATTTTTTTTTATGTAACTGATTGACGAGACGAGCTGGTCGTTTGCCTGATGGTAAGCAATACGCCAGCTCATAACAATAACAGCACCACCCAGAACTTTGTTTTGCAAAATCCTGCGCGGCGCTGTACTGCGCTCGTCACTCTGAGACAATTAGTTGTTGAGTCTCATAATGCCCAGTAATTTCGCTGGCTACAATGCCCTTCAAGTCGGAACACAGTAATGCTTGCGCACTACCGCATGGCGGCTGAATAACTGGCAAAGCGGTGGTACCCACCCAGACGGCCTCTCGCATACGAGAAACCTACCACCAGTAACACCACCAGTACTAATATTATTAATGCAATATCTTGTGAGGATAGATGGAGGGATGTTTGTTACTCACTCACGCAAAAAGTTGGTACGTTATGTACCTACTTGAGAGGCCCTGGTAAAGGACAAAGAAATTATTAATGTATAATAATAATACAATGGTAATTATTTATGTATTTATATATATATATATATATTATAATACTATGTATGTATTATACTCATATGATATTATATGATTTTACTAATAATAACTATTATATAAGTACACCACCGTCTTTTGTCGTTTCACAAATCCTCTCCATCTAAAGGTTGACTGGAAGAGATCGCTTATTAGCGATAAGACCGCCCATTGTACTAATTAAATTTTTAAGTTCTATGTCTATTTGTTTTTGTTATGTTTTTGGTGTACAATAAAGTGTTATCAATCAATCAATCAATCAAAGAATACTTTATACAGGATAACCGCGGGTAAAACCGCGGGGTGCAGCTAGTAATCACATATAACCGATAATGAATCCATTCAATTGAACCAACGGAACAAAACGTTTACATACTAAGTCAACCTCGTGCCATGCTGATTCACATACAGTCCTTGTAGTGCGAACCTTCAATAGAACCAAAAGGAAATACTCTGGTGCAATGAAATCGCACACAGCAACGTTTTTTGCAAAATTTCATTTATTTCCCCCTAAATAAAAAAAAATATCTTTTTTTTAATATGAAATTAAAGGTTATTTCAAGACCTATCTAATGATACCATATAAGCGGTGATGAGTTTACCGTACTCTCGAAAAGAAATGACAACAAAATACCCCAAAATTGCTCGCTTAGCTCACCGCAGTTTGCGAGACCAATTCAACCAGTCTAGTGACTACAGCTGCATTCATCAGAAGAAAATGGATACTACTCCAGAAAAAGCCGCTCAAGTCGTTGCTTTAATTGAAGCAGGCCAGAACCAGACTGCTGTAGCTCGACAACTGAATATCAGCCGATATTCCGTTCGTCCTGTGTACCAGCGCTATCGGGAGACTGGTGGCTATGGGCGACGACGAGGATCTGGTCGAGCCAGAGCTACAACACAGCGCGACAACCGATTTCTTGTAACGACGGCATTGAGAAATCGTCGTCTGACTGCCGTTGAACTTGCACAGCATCTCCAGGAGGTGCGTGAAGTGGAAGTTAGTCGGTGGACGGTCAGAAGAAGACTTGCTGAAGATGGCTTGAAAAACTGACGCCAGCTCACCGCCAGGCTCGTCTTCGATTTGCACAAGAACATGTGCATTGGACTGTCGACCAATGGAGAGCAGTCCTGTTCTCAGATGAGTCCAGGATGTGTCTTCATGGCAATAATGGACGAGGAAGGGTCTACAGAAGGCCTACAGAGAGATTTTCCCAGTGTTGCATCACGGAACGTGTCTCATATGGCGGTGGTTCGTGTATGTTCTGGGGAGGTATCTCTCTCGAAGCCAAAACTGAGCTTGTCTTCATTGCTGGGGCCAATAGAGGACGACAAGCAAGAGGACTAACATCTCAGCGGTATATAGAGGAAGTTCTCCAGGAACATGTCGTACCATTTACTGGTTTCATTGGAGGGAACTTCCTCTTTATGCATGATAATGCTAGACCCCATACCGCTGGTGTTGTACGACAGTACTTACAAGAGGTCGGTATTCCGGTGATGGAGTGGCCAGCTCGCAGCCCGGATCTTAATCCAATCGAGCACATGTGGGACGAATTAAAAAGAAGAGTTAGAAGCAGAAATGTTGCTCCAGTCAATATACAGGAGCTACAAAATGCCATCAAGGAGGAATGGGATGCTATCCTACAAGACTTTATCAAACATTTGGTAGAGTCTATGGAAAACCGGTGTCAAGCCGTTATTCGGGCCAGAGGGGGTAACACTTCGTATTAATAAATGTTTTTTTTAGTAAAATTTGTGTTTTTTTTAATTAATCCTCAATTTTCGAACTGCAAACAACTTCTAATAAAGATGAATTTGTTGTTGTTCTTTTTTTATTGGCAAAATAGTGAACTTGTCACCGCTTATATGGTATCATTAGATAGGTCTTGATACAACCTTTAATTTCATATTTAAAAAAAACCATTTTACTTCATTTAAAAAAAAATAAATGAAATTTTGCAAAAAACGCCGCCATGTGCGATTTCATTGCACCAGAGTGTAGTTCACGTGTCTCGAATCGATGGATAATATGCGGTCAAAGTCAGTAGCTAGAGCCGGGAGCACATACCAATTTGTTTCTTTTTCTAAATAGTTATTGCGTAATCACAAGCATACCTATTAAAAAAATTTATTAGGTACTTTTTTAATGATATTAATAATTTATTTTCAATACCAAAAGTACGTAAAAGTACGTAAAATAAAGCGTTATCTAATAAAAAAAAAGTAATGTATCAAAACTAATCTAATCTAATAAACCACTACCAGTGGGCAACGTTCCCAAAATGCTGGCAGCATTGCCACGTTGAATAATACTTAAAAAAATATCAGACAATATTAAAACAATATTTTGTGTCATGACGGCGACGGCGGCGGCTGGCAGCGGCCTCTAGATCAATTTGCATCAATTGTGGTCACGAGAGGTCCACGTCAGCTCCCAGCGGTCAACAGCACGGCCTGCAAAAAAGCCGGGCCTGCTGCCGGTGCGAGATGGTGAATGCTAGCGCGACCCCATCTCGCCCCACTGCTCACGGAAGGTTTTTTAGTGGGTTCGAGCCCCACACAGAGCAGTGCAATGGCATTCCCCCCCCCAAAAAAAAGGTCCGCGTCAGCTGCACTACTATAGTAACTAACTTTCGTTGACGCCAGGTAATTTATCGCTATACAGAAGCGTTTGATCGACACCGGGCTCACCGCCTCCGCCGACGACCGTGGAGTGTAGGTATCGGAACACCCCTAATCGAATAAATATCGATTCACACCTGAAACAGTAATTGAAAGTGTAGTACAATTAGGTATATTTACAATAAAAACTGATAAATATCAGTGTTCAGGACCATAAACTCTTTACTACCTTACCAAGGCGACATAATCGCATCAGCGAAAAAGCCTTTTGCAAAATAATTAAAAAAAGGACCTTAAATAAGTATAAGTTATTGTTATAGATTTACTGGTAACATTTTCATTTATGATTCTCTTTACCTTCAAAAATTGTAACCGTATATAGGCTTGACTTTATTTAAAAGCTTTGAAGTTAAAACAAGATTTTGGTTGAAAAACAAATTTTTCAAGACAAGCTTTTAACAAATTCGTAATCGAGCCCAAACTAGTAGTTTACGATTATCCGTCAAGAAATTCCATTGCCCACCTTCCAACTCCATCATCAGATCGCTGGCTTCCACCATATTGCATTGTCATCGGGCTTTGAAAAGTATGCAAAATTTCAACTTCGTACGATAAGAGGAAGTGGCTCTGATTCAACTTGCAAGATTCGACCCAAACAAATAAACATTGCAAGCTAAAAGATATATAATAAAAGCTTGTAAAAAGGGTTCTCATTTAACTCTGACCTCAACGATCAGAACATATTTCAAAACCCTCAATTGTCCAACGGCGATTGGCGACGTGGAAATTATTAAAGGTCTCCAACTCCGAGTGCCTTTATGTCGTCCACGTGGAAATGCTCCTAAACGTTTATTTTTCCAGTTCTGAGAAGACAAGGAGCCTGCCTTCGAGAGTTTTCCTTGTCTTTAACAACGTACTATATCAGCTCTGTGTCAATAGCAGTTTATTTATGTGCTCGAAGCTTCCATGGTGCTTGAGCGAACTGAAGCGATATTGCACTGACCAATATCAAACTCCTATATATTGTTTTATCGTTCCATTATAGTGCATGTTTCAGTGTATTCGTTTACTGAGATAAGTACGTTTGAGGCACGCGATCTGTGATCGTGAGTGGCAATAATACTATTATGTTTAGAGCCTACATTTTTAGCCGACTTGAAAAAAGGAGGAGGTTCTCAATTCGACGGTATGTTTTTTTAAATATAATTACACATTACAGTTCCCTAACGCTTCTCTTTCAGCTTACAAGTTCTTTATGAAGAGTTTGATTATCTACATAGGTATTTAATTTAATAATTTGCTAACCCCTTTTAACCAACGTGAGTTAAAGTCATGGAGTCTGTATGATGGATGAGAACTTATTGGTAAAATTTATATCAGTCTGTGCTGAAATATCCGTGAATCACTCTAATTCCCGGTAAACAATGAATGTTACCATGGTTAGCCACTTTCTTTACGAAATCGTAAATCAATTCGCAGACGTTAGATTGTTTTTTTTCCAGAACAGAACTTTATTACACATACGCGGGGACTCGTCCGCTTTTCGCTCCAACACACCTGGGTTCGAATCCCGACTCGGCCCTGCACCTATGACTTATAGTTAAGTGCAGATTTTACACGCTCGCTCTAAAACGGTGAAGGAAAACATCGCGATGAAACCCGCTTACGCGCTTTGGAGTGGTAGGCTCTGGCCGTGGTTGCAATACCACCCACCGAACAAAGCAATGCCGTCAAACGACCTAGTCGTGTTTCGGGATGATGTTCGGTAAACCATTGGGGAGACGGGTCTGAGCAGCCGCTCAACTGTCATCTCTCTCTAGATCTATGTGCTTCATCTTAGGCCACATCATCGCTTCACATCAGGCGAGATAGTGGCCGAACATGGATCTATTAAGCGTAAAAAAAAAAACATGAAAAGATACTTATTTTTAACTGACTTCAAAAAAGAGGCAGGTCTCTGTTCGATTGCTTTTTTATTTTTTATGTTTGTTACCTCAGAACTCCGTCATTTATGAACCGACATGGAAAATTATTTTTGGGTTGGATTCAGTATAGCTACGAAGTGGTCCCATATAAATTTCAACGATATTTGACTTTGGACTTCGAAGACACATGGAAGCCGGTTTTTGTTATTTTCTAAACATTAATTATATTTCATACTTTTCGAGAGATTCCTTTACCAGAAAAGCCGTAAAAAGAACATGTTAGAAAGTACCCTCGTAACCTCAACTTCATTCCGAGCTCGATCTAACGAAACTTGACTGTGGCAGATGCACAAGAAGTGCAAAGCCAAATCCCAAAAGTGGGGAAGAGAAAAAACTAGAACATATTTCTATGATGCAAATAAATAATTGCTAGCATTTCGATGACAACGTTCCAGTCAGCTAATCAACAACCACAATCTTATTAATTATAAGTTAATCAACGTGTTAGCGATTTTTTTTGTAAGTAAGGCTGGTAGTTAATGTCAAATAAAGTTAATCAACATTTATAAGTAAAGCTGCCATTCTAATTAAATCCCCCTATATAGACTTTCACGTAATTCCTCGAACAAGTGTAATTAAATAAATATCTTTTTTTATATACTACCAGCACAAATTCTACAACTACGCATGTTATCAATAGGTACTTATAATAAAACTGTAACGATACGGCTACTGTACATAAGAAGATATTTTTGAATACTATTTTTTACGAGTTATTGGGACCAGATGCCAAAAATACAGTTTTTATAATTAATGTCTGCCTGTCCGGTCAAAAACTAAGGCACGAATTGAAATGAAGTTTTTTAAAATATGTTCTATGAAGTCGGCGCTACACATAGGCTGTGTTTCATCTAAATCGATCCAGAAATATTAAAGTTATGACGCTCAGCTTAAACTGGGTTTTTGCTTACCTTGAGAACTAAAGGATAGGGTGTAATGCCGTTTTCTAAAAAATGTTTTGTTTAGTCCTAGGCTACAACGAAATTGGACGGGATCGAGACAGGAGCGCGATGGTTACGGGATACGAGGGGCGTTAACGGGATTGGATCGGGTAGGTAACAGGATAGGAGGATGGTAACGGGATAGGAGTGGGATGGTAACGGAATTCGAGAGAGTGATGGTAACGGGATATCAAGGGGACGCTTCCGGTTTAGGAGGGGTCTGTAACGGGATATAATGGGGATAGAAGCAGGACGGTAATGATATAGGAAAAGGACGTGATCTGGATAGGAGCGGGACGAAAGCAGGAGCGACACAGTGAAGGTATAAGATGGGGACGGAAACGGGATAAGAGCGGGGCGGAAGCAGAAGCGGGATTAGGGTGGGATGAAAATTGTTGGGAACAGGTTAGATTACTTCACTACGCGTATTCGCGGGCAACAGCTAGTGTAGAAATAAATGCCTGTGCAAGAATAGCAAGAAGAGGAGCACGGGGCTGGTTCGATCCATAAAAAATCGCAGGCTCAGCACCTGTCATTGGGCCCTATGTGTTTTTAGCGAGCTTTAATCATTCTCAATATCTCTGGCATTAACTGTGAGACATTACAATCAAAACATAAAATCTTGGCAATCGTGGTTACTGAATTCCCTGTGATGACTTTTTTTTAATTATTTTTTTTGAGTGAATTAATAAATATTTCGGATTTTTTGTAAATGTAGGGTGGTGAGATGGAGCGGAGCGATGTGGGGCGGGCGTCAAATAATAGCCTTTGTTATCTCTACGTTATTTTTCAGGGAGTTTGTGCCAGCGGACAAAGCGGGCCGCATATTTCACAAGACTGTAATCTTGTTCCTAGTTCATAGGATTAGGCGGGCTTTTAGAATTTCGAACTAAAAACAAAACTCTATGGTCAGACTTGTCTGTCCAGCCGCTTTTTACAATTTTCGGTAACTTTACTATAACACCTTCTTGTCAGGTAGGTATGTTACTAAGTACATTTTAATTAAAAAATTTGCTGCCTCTACATTTAATATAAAACTGTCTCTAAATTTAATACTATCTAATTTAAAACAAGGAACTTTTAGAAGTAAAATCAGTCAATCTTTGTCCGTCCAAACCCAGAGCGCATTCTATTGAGAAATGTTTTAGTTACACCAAAATTAACTAGATGGCGTTAGTGGAAAAATTAAAACGCGCAAACGTTTGTTTCCGATAGCATAAGGTTATGTCAATGTATCAAATGGTGCCGAAATCTGAAGAATTGAATCGTGGACTTCGATTCCTCAGATCAGGGCACCATAATATATGAATAAATAACAACACGCTTTATCGTAAAAGAAATGCAAAATTTATTGCGAACACTACTCTGGTATGTATATGGAGATTCTGGGATATGGATATTCTGAGACATGGACATTCTGGGATTTGACGTTTTGGGATATGGACATTCTGGAATATGGACAATTTTTTTTTATGTAACTGCCTGACTAGACGAGCTGGTCGTTTGCCTGATGGTAAGGAATACGCCAGCCCATAACAATAACAGCACCACCCAGGACTTTGTTTTGCAAAATCCTGCGCGGCGCTGCACTGCGCTCGTCACCCTGAGACAGTTAGCTGCTGAGTCTCATAATGCCCAGTAATTTCGCTGGCTACAATGCCCTTCAAACCGGAACACAGTGTTGCTTGCGCACTACTGCTTGGCGGCTGAATAACTGGCAAAGCGGTGGTACCTACCCAGACGGCCTCTCGCATACGATAAACCTACCACCAGTAGACATTCCGGGATATTGACAATTTGCACCCTCTGGACATTTTGGGATTTGGACATTATGAACCTAAACATTTTCACTGTAGGTACCTACTCAGTACAGTGAAAAGTGTGAACAGTACAAAAAATATGGTTTAGTCGCACAATGTCAAAAGCGTATAATGACAAACGGCCGCAAATTGTCAAAAGAGCGAAATGTCGAAAGAGTATTACGTCTATCGTGTTGTTATTTTACCATTTCCGTGATTTGGTCAAATCAATTAGGGAATTGATCAAATCTCTGTTTTTATCATATCTCTCTGACATATATCTATTTATTTTTCGGAGATGATAATCAATCAATGTTAATAAAAATTGTCGTAATAGAGCACTAAATATTTTTGACTTTCGGAGCAGTATTAAAATCAATCAAAGAATTTAACTGCATATCATGGCAGTTCATTTAGCAGAATAATTGAAATTTTTGACATTTTGTGCTATGGACTCTTCTTCTCTTTATGGTCTTTGGTCTTTGTGAGTTTTGGACCTGGTCATGGTACGCCTTGGACGTAACACTCTTTGGACATTTAACTATTTGGGCAATTTGCGATCGTTTGTCATTATGCGCTTTGACATTGTGCGACTAAATCACAAAAAAACAATCATAATGAGGCAGTTTTTTCTAAGTCTATTTTAATAGTGGTCGGCGAGTTCAACCGAATTGTTGTTGTACTGCAACAACAGACTTCATGTATTGAATAGAGGGCATCTCTTTTATGCCCATCAATGGCTAAGTAACATGAGTTTATGGAGAAATAGTCTAGATTTATTTTTCCTTGAAACACTATTCACCATTGTGGGCCGGAGAGGATGGAAAGACAGTTGTAAATGGCTGGCAGACAATAAACTGTTGTCATAGGTGGCACTGAACTTGGGCATAATGCACAGTAGGGTAAGTCCCGTAACCCCGGACGCCACCTAGCGTCGGACACTCGTACTATCTCGGCAAGTCTTAACGCGTTGATTCTATAACGGCTGAGGGTGGCGCGGGAGAGCGTACCGATACACTTCCGCGTGACTCGGTGTGCTAGTCACGCGCGAGTTCACGGCGGGAGCGAACGTTTGCTGCTTTTGGCAGGAATACACTGCGTCATGTAAGATTGAAGTGAGTGTAACTGCTATGTTTGTGTTTAAATTTTTTTAGTTATTGTTAATAACATATATGTCGTGGCCCATAGATATTCGATATTAGTAAAAGTTTTCATTTATTTGCAAAGAAGATTGATAAACACGTAATTTTGGGGATTCTGTGTCCCCTGGTACCGGACACCAAACCTTTCCCTTAACACCAGACAGTAAACAAGTAGTTTTTACCTCGTAAGTATTTATACTTGCTATAGTAGATATTTTACTTTGTTTTAGAGAATAGAAAAACTCATGGAAGAGAAGAAAAAGATAGGAAAATGGGACCAAAGAAGTTTACCAATTGCGATGGACAAAGTTTGTCCAAAAAAGTGAACAAATGCTGGATCACGGATTATGATATTGCCGGTCTAGTCAATGAAGCATTTACACAAGTAGCTCGGCTGGGAATTGCTGTGTCTGGGTTAAAGTGCACAGGAATATTGCCAGATGCTGCCAAAAACGATCAGCTGCTCGGAAGAGTAAATGTGAAAAAAGTGAAGTCCTAACTGCAACACCATACAAAATTTCTGTTGAAGAAAAAGAGAATGAAAAGAACGTGGAGGAGAAAAAGAAAGGAATGGGAAATAAGTTTTAAAACACCGGTTGAAGAGATGGGGAAACAGGCCAAAGGAAAAGTCGAAATAGAGCAAAGAAAAAGAAAACATTTGCTCAAATATCTAACATAAAAACTACGTGCGTAGTTAGAATACCACGACGAAGATTGGATAAAAAACCTCCAGCTACCGTGGGAGGGCGCATGAAGCTTGTGCAGCCATCCTCGAATGTTCAGAAACCTATATATGTATGTGATCGATGCACAATGTTTTGAAGATTTCCGGCGTTGGGGGTTCGAAGTTAAGCCCGTCCGGTTTTAATTCATGCATATGCAGAGATTGCGTTTTTGTTATACTTTGATTTTATACTTTGTAGACGTCATTAATTCGTAAATAAAGTTATATTTCTCGGAACAGTATTTTTATTTATATTCTGAAAACCTTAGGTGTCTGCCACTAGGGGACTTCCCCCCTAGGAAATAACCGCTTATGTTTCGTGAGTGCGGATCTGGTATGCGCAGTCAAGTGATTGCATTGTGTTTGCAAAATAGTTATCCCTTACCGTATCATTTGCATGTATGTATTCTTAGTTTAAATTGACTACGGCATTTTGAGTAGGGGTAATGGAAAATTAAACCTTTAGTTGCGGGTATGACAAAGATGCGGGGGCGGGGTCGCAGTGCGGGTTTTATTGGCTCGATACGTAATAAATTATTGTCAACACTTCATAAAACTTCACGCAGGCTTAGGTATATTGGGACAGTGAAGCTATAACGCCAGCGCTGGCATGGTTGTGGATGTTTTCTTCTGTCTGCGAGCACTAGAATGGCACTATAAAAGAGAAAAGTGTTACTTAACCCTATATATATCTATTCTATGACTGTTACTCCTTGGTATAAATGTATTACAAATTTTTTGAGATTTCGTGTGAGTGACTTATTTTTTCTTTTGTTGCAGTAATTTCAAGCGTCGAATAATGGCGCTTGCAGTGCTGATGTCCGCGACAGTTGTCAACGGCCAGCCTGAAGCAATTTGTCCCAAGGAATGTTTCTGTCGTTACTACTATCACCCTGAAGACGGCCCCGCTTTACGAGTCGCGTGTTCTCAGGGCGGCATGCACTCCATACCCGTCGATCGCCTGCAACGAGATATCCACCAGCTCATAATCTCTCCGCCTCTAGATGAACCGAACTTCCTGACCATAGGGCCAGTCCTCACCCAACCCGCGCCCTTCTCTAACCTTCGAGACTTGACCATCGCAAATTCGAACGTACCGTCTATCGGCCAGTATTCTTTCTGGGGCCTTCAAAACCTCCGAACACTGAATCTGACGCGTAATAATATTACTACCATCAGTATGGATAACTTCAGAGGGTTGATTTATCTCACTTTTTTGTATCTGGATCACAACAGCATAGAACACATGCCAAGTGAGACGTTTAGGCATCTGCCTGCTTTGAAACGCCTTTTTTTATCCCATAACAAAATATCAGCGCTCGTGCCTCGGATATTCAGAATGTTGGGAAAACTTACTAGTTTGGACTTGAGTTATAACCCTCTAAACGAGTTGAATCCGGAGGTGTTTAAAGATATACAACGTCTCCTTGTGTTTAAGTGCAGACGATGCTTTTTGAGACGAGTTAACGCCCAGATTTACCACCTGGCGCCACTGATAGAAGAGTTGGATTTAGGAGAAAATCTTTTCAAATACTTAACGGCAGATGAGTTTATGAACCTAAAAAAGCTAAGAAGATTGCAGTTAGATGGAAATCAACTATCTGTTATCGTGGACCACGTCTTCAGGCAGAACTTAGAGATGCAGATACTGGACCTCGCGCGAAATCGCCTCGCTTTGCTGGCGCCCGGGTCGCTCACCAACCTCTCCAGCCTAACCAACCTCGATATTAGCTACAATAAGATAGAAAAGTTCCATCTGCAAGTCTTTGCTTCAGCCGTTAATTCTTTAAGATGTGTCGACCTAAGTGGCAACAATTTGCCGTTGAATGAAATCGCAATACTATTGCAAATTTTGCCAAACCTTCAGGGCGTGGGGCTTGCTAATCTATCTTTGAACAATATCCCACCCAACTTCTTTATGTATAACGAACGTCTCATGACATTGGATATATCTTCAAATAAATTAACCACGTTCCCGTATGCCATGCTGAGAAAAACAAGGCGTTTGCAGTATTTAGATATCTCACACAACCAGATAGAGACGCTAAACGAATTGGATCTGCATCGGCTTGAAGCAATACCAGAAATAAACTTGTCGAATAACGCGTGGAATTGTGACCAGTGCTCAGTCGGAAGCATGCTCACTTACATGAAGACGACCGTCCTGAATGGTACGCTGCGGCAATTGAAGTGCCACACGCCTCTGCAGTTGCGTGGTGAACGATTTGCGCATCTAACTTACGACCATCTAGACGCGTGCCCTTCGTCGTACGAGGCGCAGGTTAGCGTGATCGCTGGGCTCGTGCTGGTGATGATGGCTGTGCTGGCGGCGATGGCGGCCGTGATCTGCTGCAAGCACCGCCGCGGAGCGCACTACTACACGAACGAGGAGAAGCGCCGCGAGCGCGCCCATGACCACCCGGAGGAACTGGTGCCACACACAGAAAACAGCAGCGTCGCTACCATCCACGCGCCCTACCAACACGGGACGAACTGTAGCTAACGCCAGGTTATCTCCCACGTGTCTGCGCATTCGGCTCTTCAGGCCCCCGTGCTTGACGATAACGATTCCTTAAACCGGCCGGCGGCTATCAATATTGGCATGATTCCTCTCCCTGAGCCTATTTCTCCGACGGACAACGGCTTCGACGACCTACCGATCCATTGCTTGCGCCCGCCCCCGGAGTTTCTCAACCAAGATAGTGTTATATGATACGAAGATTATTACGAGGAAGACCTGGTGTAAACACCAAAGATCTGTGTGCAATATTGTGATTTAACTACAATTATACACACATAGTTCTAACACTCCTGGACAACATTATCAGTGGTATCTAGTAAGTAGTTGATAAGGACTTGTTCTCAAACCCCGCTCACGGAGAGCTGGACTAAGAAAATAGAAATTATATTTTTGTAAAACCCACCATATAGGTAGGTGCGCTGTTTACTAACCGAGGATCGGATAAATTAGAAATATTAGGAATTTGTGACTCAACAATTTATAATAGGTGTATTTCTAGATATTTTAAAAATTGTTGGTAAGGACAAACATGAGCTTTATGAAAATAAATGATATTATATAATGTATGGGCCTAAATCTGTGCAACGTTGATATCCGTAAGTAAAAACTAGTTAACAAGTCACGTTAACAAACAATAATTACATGCTCGCTTCATCTTTAAGAAAACATTTGTTGTTGACGTATCAACATATAGAAAAACATCCCTCATAATGCTTACCTTAATAATAATATAACATTTCAATACAAAAATGATAAAATCTAACACATAAACAATAACATCGGAATATAAAATCAAATTAACTAGTTATTAGCACATTAAATAAATTAAAAATAAGGCCTCCTGGTGGGAATGAGATAGGTTAGAAACATTATTTTAATTACGTACATTCGTAAGCGGCAATGTGCCAAATAGTTGGTAACAGTACCTATGATGGCAGTAGTTTATTTAGTTATAAAGGATTGATAGGAAAGTTTAAGTAAAATGCTATTTTTTGCAGCGATACTTTACATATTAGGTATACCCGTATTAGGTATTTCCCTTGTTCAGAAACTTATTGTTTTGTTGTTTATTGGTTTGCATTATGAAAGAGCATGGATTACAGCATTTTTTCATAGAATTCGAATACGTTTTGATTTGCTTCGGTTGGAATATGAGCCAAGATGCGAATTATTTATTATAATACCGCGCCGCGTGGTTTAACCCGCTCAGAGTTCCGTTTATAGTTGCTCCCTACTACTGTTCGTTTTTCGGAGATGAAAAGTATTCTATGTCCATACCAAAATCCATCATACGTACATACCGAATTTCATCAAAATCTGATAAGTCATTTTGGAGTTAAGAGGTGGCAAACACACACACTCATACCCAGTTTAGCATTTTTAATGTCTATTAAGTCCACTTACACCATTTACGTACACTTTAGTTTTTAAGTTTTTTATTATTTTTTCTGGTGGTGAAACAATAAAGAGTTATCTAATCTAAGTCCATTCTCAATTAACAAATCGATTTTGTCAACATTAGTTAACATTCGATTAATTTAATTATGCATGTATTTTGTAAGGACACATGAGCTTTATTTTTCTCGCATCGGAATAGATACGAACAAGATAGTATAACGACGTTTATGAAAAAAAGAAATAAAAACCATAACAAAAACAGTAGTCATTTAATGGAAAATTGGCATGTTGCAAAATGTATATCTAATACATAATTGTACATTGAATTTCACTGTAAGGCAACATAACTCCAACACATAGGTATACATATATTTAAAATTTATTAAATGACAGGTCATCTACATATTATATAGGTACCTACTAACTGTACGTTTAGCCACGTACTTACATAAAAAGAATGCGGAAATGTAAATGTAGATGCAAACATTACAAATTCATTTTATTTCATTTTTATTTAATGAACCCAAATATAGTTAACATGATATAATATATCATTTTTACGAGGATATGTTAGCACCCCGCACTATATTATAATTAAACTAGCAATTTAATGTGTATTTGTTATAATTACTATGTGATTAAATTACCTATTTAAAATCTATGTTTTATGTTACTGTTAAATGCTGAACGTTCTAGCTAGTCGACAAAAGAGGGTTTGGTCAAATGATTTGTTTAGAAAGAAGCCTCGGACCGCCCCACCTTTGCTTATACCGTGGCTTTTTTTTTTGGAACCGAGTATTGAGACAATCAAGTCGTTTGCCTGATGGTAAGCGCCATGTCTGCTCCTAACAATTGCAGTGCCAAATACAAAATAGTCGATATTTAGGTTTACGGAACGCCTTCCTGAACACAGATGCTAAGAACGTGTCATTACGGAAGACCATCGCTGGTTGTTTACAACCAGCATCATGCTGGACCTTTTCGTAGGTAATATTAAAGAAAACTAAATATTACTAGTAATAGCATTCAAAGCCTTTGCAGTTTTATTTTAACATTTTAATTTTAATTAAGTTATTATTACTGCAAATAAAAGTATTACTTTCTAGTATAATAGGTATGTTTCCATCTGCATTTCTATTTTCGAGTTCTTTTTTTGTATGTGATTAACCGTACCTACACTAACAATAAATAAGAAGTATAACCTTCTGTAGAAGTTATTGTTTAGTTCAGATAATAGTAGGCAAGTACATTCTGTAGAAGCCAATTTCGATGTACTTATTATGCCTGTGACGAGCTAAATCGATTGGAATGAACTAAGTTTTCGAGGATTGTATCCGGAACGAAGTAATTCGACAGAGAACTAAAGTCACCGACATAGCTCACAGGATAAGCCAGCTGAAGTGGCAGTGGGCCGGCCATATTAGCCGTAGAACCGATAACCGTTGGGGTAGACGCGTTCTAGAGTGGAGCCCACGAATTGGCAAACGTAGTGTAGGACGCCCTCAGGCTAGTTGGAGCGATGAACTTCGCAGGGTGGCTGGTAGCAGCTGGATGAGAGTAGCCGGAGATCGTGCTCAATGGCGTGCAATTGGAGAGGCCTATGTCCAGCAGTGGACTGCGATAGGCTGATGATGTTGAAGTTTTCGATCATGCTTAAATAATGTTCATAACCAAGTGGTAATACAAATATGCTAGTACAATCGTTTTAGTGTCGAAATTGTTTTGGCCAGTAACGTAATGTTTACCGATATAATACTAATAAAATACTAAATATAGCTTTGAACTTATTATGAGATATTTTAAGATTTATAACAGCCATATTACACATTACATGCACGTAAGTTTTTAATATAGTCTTAGAGAATAAAGCGCGGGTTAGCAATAGCATGAGTTTATAAGACAGTGCAGTGCGTTTGCGATTTTATTTACATTCTGATTATTTTATTTACATTAAAGATTTATGTGAAATTCCCTGGAAAGTTATTAATGGTTACTTTATTTATAATTCTTTTATATTCTAATTTAAAGTCCAGAGTGGATTCTGAGGGCAAGATACAGACAAATTATGGAAATCTTTAGAGGAGGCCTTTGTCGAAGGACAAGTTTCTGAAAAGACTGCGCCAAAAACTAAACTAAATAAATTTTATTCAAACATTGTAATAGAGCAATGAGGACTTATTTTTATTTTGTTTATTAAACAACTAATTAGTTTATAAAATATATTTTGTAATTTTAATTGTTTAAACAAGAACATTCCATCCCAAAACGAATCCTTATAACTGTACCCAATACTTTTATTTTAAATTATATTTTTTTTTTTAATATTGTCCAGTTTTTTATTAATTGATCATTCAAATATTCCTGAACTGTAGAATAGGTTTTACCAAGGTATTATAATTATAATTTATTAGACTAACACATTTTCAATAAAATAGTATTTTTTTTTCAGAAAACTACGTTACAAATAGTTCTATGGGGTAGCCCTTTAACTATTATTTTAAAATAAATATGCTTCCCCTTTTTAAAAATCGTATCTTTGTTTGGACTGTTATGAACAGATGCAACCAGTGGAATAAATGTTATAAGTATGTTATTATAAAAAAATAATAAATATGCCAAAAAAAAAAACCGGAATACTTAATGCAAAATACGCAGAATAACACAACTTTTAAACGAATTCACAACTACACGAATAATTATATCCAGTAATGTCAAATTCCCGTTTGTATATAATTATGATTGCAAACGTAACTTGCCCTTTTTTGCATTCAGTAAGCCGAATAGACTTAACAAACTGTACATTATCTAGTTCACTGTAAGCGAAACACCAAATATTGTAATGCATACAATAAGATTAAACTTTAATAACAGATTAGTAGGTATACTTCCATAACCTAACGTAATATTAGAATTTGTGTAATCATTGTCTTTATTGACATAGTAATTAGTACATCTCTTTTATATTTATTTATTTGCCAAACTAAGTGTACAAAGGTAAATAAGAATAATTTCTATAGTACGTATGTTCTTAAAATTTAGTCGCCTTTTTCAGACAAAGCAAATTGGGGGCGCTGTACATGCAAAATAAGAAATATTATTGACAAAAGTACCTATATTATAACTACGTTTTAAATTATATAAAGCTGACTTTTAATTATAATTACGATTTCTAATTATATTAATCTACGTTTTAAGTTACATCTTCGAGCAAAGTAAGCCATGTTCGTATCATTAGGATTTCTTTTAACTTTTAGGTTGTTATCTCGAACAGTACCTACTCCAAGTATTATATTTATACTTGGACAGTGGCCAACTTTTATTGTAACGTAAATCATAAGGTTTTAAACCAAGAAAAATTTAGCTTAAGTACTTAGAAGAGATTATTATTACAACCTTACCAAACATATTGATTATACGTGAAACATTATACAAAGCGGGTTTGAAGTTGGCACGTAAAAACATCGTAAGACATGGAAGTGGAATGGAAGCTTTTTTGGTTATGTGTGAAGATTTTAGAAAAATGGTAAACTGAAGGAATTATTAATAATTTATTGTGTTAACGTATTTAATAGAAAATTTTAATATCACTACAGTTAAGATTTATTATACGTGTCTACTATTTATCATACAAGAATACCTATATTAACTCACTCATTACTCATGAATTAGTTGAAATTATTTGTGCTTTTTGTCTTGGCAAATGTAGTTTTTAAATTTAAGTTGTATTCGATGTGATAATTGTAAATCTGGTCAAAAAGACAAAAAACTAAAACTAAGTTGGTTTTGATTTTTTGAAATTGATATTGTTTTAGTGGTCTATTCAATATTTGTCTCAAAGTTTTATACTTGTTTAAGTGAACTGATATTGTCTAAAGAATGTTTTTGAGACCATCCAAAATTTAAACAAATATCTCTTCATATTTCTGACTTGTTAAATAAAATTTAATATGTGTGCAGTAATGTAACGAAGATACGATTTAGATTTAGAGCAGTAGTGAACATTATTATTATAAATGTGATATGTTTAGTGTCCCTGTGTTATTAATAGGTACAGCCAACCACCATAGGTTATGAAAGAACTTTGAGAGGTAAATGTTTTCATATAGGTCATACTTACTCAATAATAATAATTACTAATAACTCATTGGCCTGAACTAACATACATATTATTTATATACCTATTTAATATGTGTCTAATGTCTAACTTTGTAGTTTGTATCTCGGTTATTCAACTTAATGTCATAAATTATAGTTCATATTATGGGTGTATTAATTGTCTGTTTATAAAAAAAGTACCTAGATGTTGTAATTGATGTGATAAAATGTAATTCTGGTCATAAAATTTACTGTTTTATTGAGATATGCAAATTGTCGATTTATAAATATCTCCAATACCTAAACATTTTAGTGCATCAATATTGTATCACGAACGCAAAGTTGCATCAACTTTTCAATAGAAATATTAACAAAATATTATATTATATTATACATTATTAATAACTTATATGTTTTAGATATATCAAACGCTTCTTTATAATACATTTATCAACTTTTGGTCTATAATATTACTTCAACAATATCTTTCTTAAATAACTCTATAAATTTTTGATGCGACTTTTCAAATCTACCTAAAATTTCCTATATTATGCTTTAAGTTTCGAATATAACAAAATACATGGCTAAAGTATCTCATGACGCTTCTAATTTTATTTAAAGAAATACTGCCAAGTAGGTACTTTTAGGTTTATAATAATTATATATTATTTATATATAGTAAAGAGACTGTTACACAGCTGTCACAGTGTAATTATATATTATGAAAATAATAATATAGCGTTAAGCTCTTAGACACTCGCTTCTTAAAACCATTGTGACAACATTTAATCAAAATGTTGTCATATTAAGAGTATCATATAAAAACAACTTCAGTTTACGTTTCTTATAAAAAAAGTCTGATACGTTTTTATAATAACGCACAGATTACGTTGCAACAAAAAAAAATCGTAGCTTTTTGAAAAACTAATATTAAATTCGAAAGTTATTTTATTAGTTTAACAAAAAAAATTAAAACTATTAGGAACCATGGTGCAATTATTATAAACAGCCACCAAAGGTGGTCATTTGTACATATCTATTTGTATTTGAATTACAAAAAATGCATAAGTATTTGCATGGCAAATATGTACCTACTGGTTTTGTATTTATCCGTACATTTTAAATGTTAAGAAAGTAATTTTCTATGTAAAAGTATTACCTACTTATAATACCTAATAACTAACTTAAAACATAAATATCTGCACCGTAGTGGCTATTGATATGTTGGTTCGGGTAAGAACCTACTGCTTTCTTTGTTCCTTTTTAAGTTAACTTTAAGTTTGAGATAGAAGTACCAAAGATAAATATAAAATATTGATAAAAAACATCTCAAAAGTACCATCATTGTTTGTTCCCTTACCTATATAGCATTACCTACCATTGTGCGGACTTATAGCGCCAAGCAAAATCTTTTGATAAACCTATTTATAAACCAAACTAACATATAATAGAGTAAATAAAAAAATCTACCCTAAAATAACTAGCACAGTATCCAAAACCCTTCGCGTTTTATAAATAACTTGATTTTATGTTTTATTATTGAATATAAATAGTTTTGTGAACGTAAAGTATATGTACCTACATTTACTTTTAAAACATAATACTTAATTGTATTTAACGCACAGTTATTGTAATAAACTAAACTTACAACTTGCATTTTAATTTAATAACTAGTTCCTTATTGAAACAATAAAATGTAATAATTGTAATTTATATAAATAATAATATATATCTAATACATTCACAGAAATAATACGATAGGAGAGACTACAGGCTGTCATGTCTTCATTTTTTTTTTCTATAATAATAATTGGTCAATGAAACTTATCTAAATATCTCCGAAAACAACTTTATTGTCTATTTAAAGCATATATACCTAATTGTATTAAATGTTGTCCAAAATTCGAAATGAACATGCAACTAGTGCGCTTCAAATGTTTTGTAATCGGTCCATTCAATTATAAAATAGAATAAATGTTAAATGTCGTAAACAAAAAACATTTAAAAACTCCAATGACGCTTATAGTATTATTTAGACTGGTACTGTTTCTTATTACCTACACTTAAATATTCTATAACTTATTTACTATTTACAGGGCCCCAATTCGCTATGACAACTTGGCAAAATCACGTCGATTCCTTCATTAATAAACGACATCTCTATGACGCATTCATATATTCATATATGACGCGTCATAGAGAATACAAATTTCGCGGATGTCGTTCACTGATGAAAGAATCGACGTTTCCTTGAAGCAAGGAATCGCCAAGTTGTCGTAGTGAATTAGGGCCCTGATGTGTATTTGAATCGTAAGCGCTACATGTGAAATAATGATTGATTTGTATCTTTAGTATTAAAAAATGCTTTAACTTAATTTTAGTTGAGCACTTGCATGATCATATTTATTGATAAGTTAATAATAATTTTTAAACTATGTTTGTTGTACATTTCATAAACCAAAAACGTGTAACTATTGGAAATACATTTTCGTCATTGGTAGATATGTAGTTTTATTTATTAAAATATACAATATAAATGAATAACGAGGTGTTACTAGAAATCTATATTTAGGTAAGACTAGGTAACTATGCTATATTATAATAATATAGTCTTCTTTTTAACCGACTTCGAAAAGGAGGAGGTTCTCTGTTTGATTGTATTTTCTTTTTATGTTTGTTACCTCAGAACTCCGTCATTTATGAACTGATTTGAAAAATTCTTTTTGCGTCGGGTTCAGTATAGCTACGAAGTGGTCCCATATAAATTTCATCGATATGTGACCTTGAACTTCGAAGATAAATTGAAGTCGGTTTTTGTTTTTTTGTTTTTATATTAATTATTTCTTTCATGTTTGCGGACTTCGTATCTAAGATATTTTTGTTCAAGATTATATAGCTAGGATATATTGATTAGTTCACATACATGTCATTTATTTGCTAGAATACACCAGTATTATACAATATAATATAACAAAAGACTTAATAATTTAAAAACTGAATAAAACTAAACTAAAAGATATTAAATAATATGTACATGCCGGGTATCGGTTGAGCCAACTGAATGGCCTACAGATAATTCAACCGATACCCGTCGATTTTTGATTAGTTGATTACACTTTTATTTTGGTAGAAGATTACACGTAGGTATACTTTAATAAAGTATACTTACAAAAAAAATATTGATAAGAGTTATAATAGTAATATTGTACTAAACTACTAAGGTATATAAGAACGAAATAAAATATGATTATTATTTATTTATATTATGTTAGCATGAACGTTCTTGAACAGAAAGCAATAGGTAATTTAAATGATTATAAAATAGAGTAGGTAGATTAGTATAAAAAAATGCGAATGTAGAATACTAGGTTGATTCGTCTACAATTAAAAAATTCACACAGTTTTGAGAAACCGTGCCGCTCGGTGCATTTCATTATTGAAGCTATCATTAGATTACTCGATATTCAAGCTTCAATATTAATCCAGAATGCAAACGCCATCTTAATTAAGATCAATTATTAAAGCTTGCCCGATAAAATATTCCTTTACTTAAAGAAAATTATAGGAAAGACAAATTTGCTGTGTAAAAGATGAAATCAGAAATCAGGAACCACAAAGCGTGGTCGGGTAGTGGTTTGCGTCAGTTAGCGTAAACAAACGGTGGGGGTGGTTCGGATGCGCTGTGGGTTGTACCTACTCGCACTCTGGCTCGCAGTGGTTAGCAGTGGGCTGACTGTGATTGAATGCAGTTGACATGATCGAACCTCCCGTCGACGACGGTATTTGTGGCCGTTAATTACGTGCCTATCGAGCTTGCGTACCTGACATGCCTGGGACTAGGCTAACCATAATGATGCGTTAATCAAACATGTCCAGGATGTGTAGGTACGAGTGTATTGGCATTTGCTATCATAATTTATATGGTACGTTAGGTTGGTATATGGTGTTGAGTTGTTCAGTTGTTCTGTGCACCCTGCAACCGGTTGTTCAAGACGAAATTCGACTTCGCGAGTCACCTGCGCTCGCATCCTAGTTAGCAAGGTTCGCCGTCGACGGACACGTGGTGGAGGACTTCATATGGTGCAACCCTCTTTTCTAATAGGGTATAATCTTGGTTTTTCTAGTAAGGTAGTAATAGCACAAAATACTAAGGGACAGAAGCATCACTCCACAAATAAATTTAAACACATAGCGTCTCCTGCTATGACGCAATAAAATTCAATTCAGCTCGCGTAGCGCTGCATACCTATCAGTCATATTAACCTACAGAGCGCCTCTCTTTCTATCGCATAGCTCTTATCTCTTCTGACGCGGCACGTGTATTGACGCGCGACCCGCCGTCGGTGTCCAGCTATTTACTTGTAGCTTAGTACCTACACTGCGGAGTGCGCTAGACCTAGTTATAGGGAAGGGTGCCCTGTACCTCTAACAGGGTAGTTAGGGGTCTTCAACCCCATCCACCTCGAGTTTTAAAAGGTTACAATGGTTTGGTGACAAAATGTGTTTTAAAATCTGTGTTAGAATGCGAGCAGGTTGTTCACCTGATGGTAAGCAACAAGCAAGTTTATAACAATAGGGGATCGGACAACTTTTCAGAAAGTGTTTTACGAAAAGCCACGAAAAGTATTATTTTAATTAAATAAAGTCCTTAAAGTACCTAAAACTATGTTTAAATAATGTATTTCTAATTTTGCCGCGCAAAATGTCACCTCAGAACATGTGACGTCATATGAAGGCAGAAAACGACAAACTCTACGAAAGAAAACTTGTAAAGAGATTTAAATACGTTTTGTGAAGTTTGCGGACTATATTGTCGTAATAGAACGAATAATTAAACAACAATAAATTTTATGAAAAGCAAAAGAAGAAAATAAACACAAGCTTGACTTACGGCATTTGCCTTCAAATAACAGCGCTCTTGCGCTGTTATTGTCGTTTCGTTTGAGATGAAGAACAGATTAAAAATGACAGAATTATTATATTTTATTTATTGATTTAAAAATATAAATCATTATTATTTCACAAAAATATTGATTGGATCATCTTTCTGATTCGACGAACATTCGTTCGAACTACATTTTAGAATTTTTCTCGATTTCTGTTCGATCCCCTATTGTAGCGCCACTCAGAATTTAGTTTTGCAAAATCTTGCGCAGCGCAGTTTGTCGCCCTGAAACAATAGCACTTTGCTTGATAATTTCGGGCCAGTGTTCGCGTGAAGGAGTACCCTTCATAACGGAACAAAGTAATGTTGCATACTACTCCTTAGCGGTTGAATTTCTGGCAAGGGTGGCAAAAAATACCTTTTCTTTTTATGTTGTTATTATTATTGTAGACCTTACATCCCCGTCTTTAACATTTTGATGATTCCTCTCCATCCAAAGGTTACACACTTTATTTAATTGTTTTTATGTAATGTCTTTAATTTAATGTTTGCAATAAAGCGTTCATCTATCTACCTATCTATCATTCCAAGGCGAACTTTTGCAGACGAGCCCTTCATTACAATACATTGCATTTCTGCGCAATACACCTCCGTTACACAGAATAACATAGTCTACTAGTAACACTTTGGTAAATACATCTGCATTTACGAAGTGGCTAAGCGAGATAACATAACATAATTCATTATGAAATTCGGATAACTGCAAGCAGTTGGAGCGAACTCTCCAAGTTGTAGGACCATTTGTACGTGATTTCTTCATCATCAGCTCAACATGTTCCCACTTGTAGGACACAGGCCTCACATAGAGTATGGGACATAATCCGCCACGCTGGCCTATTGCGGGTTATTGGATTTCACATGTTATTGATGATTTTTTGTGATTAATTCTTGGAAAAGTCGGTTTCCTTACGGTATTTTCTTTTTTAGAGAGAGTGTTAAATCTGCACATAACTTAAGAAAGTCAGTCGTCAGCGTGATTCGAACTCGGGTGCGTCGGATCGAAAGTCGCTCATACTCCCACTGAGCCACTCGCTCTTCATAATTCTTTACATAAAGAGAATCTCTGTTTTTCTATAGTTATCTTGCCTAAGGCTAAGATTATTATATTGTTGGTCGTATTTTATCAAATTATTTCAGACTCTATAGCTCGATAGCTGTAGCTTTTCATTGAAGATCATAAAATGGATCCGCTATAATGGTATGAAAAGGTAGTGATCGAAGGGATCGATTCCAATCATATGATTATTATATGTTCCGGCGGCACTTCCAAGTCTTCGAAGGGAAAATATGAAAGCGTAGTGTAATAGAATTCTTAGGTATTCGTTCCCAACTCGTGTCCTATTTGGTAAAATAGCAAAAGATAAGGTTATGGTATGGTTTTAAATAAAATTACGTTTTCGTTACAAACTCAGCTTGCGAAATTTAAATTGGTTAAAAATATTTTTTAATGCTAATCAACAGTAGGTAATAACTATTCTGTAGAAAAGTCCTATCAAAATATTTCTTTTTCTGATTCATGAAGTTAGGTTTATTTCAACTAGAACTAACTTTAATAATATCAATTTACTGTTGGTACTGTTGTTACAACATGAAGATGAAATACAATGTTTTTTTGTTTAAACTCTTACTTTTCGTCATTTATAGTTAGGTGGGTACGTCCGATAACGCCCAACGATCACTAAGGGAAAGGCGTACAAAATGACATACATACCCACCGCTAAATCAGTCATTTATCTTATTTAGGTCAATTAATTTGAACATAACACACAGAAAGGTAATTAAGTTATATATCTTGGTTCATTTCGCTTTTGAAATTATAGAGTGCAATCGATAAATAAATGTACTCGTATAAGAGATCTTTGAAAAGGTGAACACAATCCGTTTTGTAAATTTGTTTTATGTAATGACGAATCAAATAGAGACCCGCCATTAGAATTACAATCTAGCCTAATAAGACTAATAAGTAATTTAAATTTGACTTAAACTGCTAAGTAGAGTAAAACTAAGAATGTGTCCATCAACACTTTTCTTATTGTCTCTATTAAGGCGAAGACACTATGTTCTTGTGTTCTTTACAAGTAGCACTAGCTGTTTATGCTACGGATCACTGACACTTCACTAAACTAACTCAAAATGTTTTGTCCTTTTTAATCTTCTCACTAGGTCTGTGTTGTTGAGGGGCTGGATAGCCTTGACGTTCACGTGATGGTGAAGCCTAAATTCATGAGCTTCGGCATACTTATTAATTACACTAGTGACGAGTTCCACTTTCAGGTCCCGATGGAGGTCTTCATTTCTAATATACCACGGAGCATTTACAATACCCCTGAGTACTTTATTTTGGAATCGTTGAATTATTGCTTCGTTGTTTTGATTGGTACATCCCCACAATTGGATTCCATAACTCCATATTGGCATGAGGACTTGTTTGTACAATAGCAATTTATTGTGCACTGACAACGTAGAATCTCTTCCAAGTAGCCAATACATCTGTCTGTAGCGAAGCTCTAGCTCGTCGCGTTTCTTTTTGACGTGTGCCTTCCAGCGAAGCTTTGCATCTAGTGTCATGCCAAGGTACTTGGCTGTATTTTCGTACGGTATCGCTTTATTGTTTATTAACACCGGATGATAATTTGGTCTTTTGTTCGTAAAATCTATATGAATAGATTTTGATTCATTCAGTTTGATTTTCCATTTTTTCGTCCAAACCAAGATGGTGTTGATGACCGTTTGAACCTTTTCCACTGCTTCCTCTTGAGTGAACCCCGTGGCCATAATAGCTGTGTCATCTGCAAAGGTTGCAATGGTGTTGTCTTCTAATGGTGTTGTTTTGTACATGTGGGTAAAATTACGTAAAGTAATTAAAATATGAATAATAAATTAATGAATAAAAGACAAAATATGAAAAAGTTTCTAAAAATGTATGCATTATTAGGGACATGCATAGCTCGCATAGAGAAGACTATCTTCTTGGAACATCTGCTTATGATGCAAAAGCCTTATCTTTTTCTTCTTCTTAGCGAGCCGATCCTTCAGCTTTTTATATTTTTATTGACCAGTACTCTGCCACAAGCACAGCATTGTCCGTGGCATTGTACAGGTGCTCGCATGTACAGGTGGTAAGACACGCAGAGTAAGACAAAAGGTGTGCCATAGTCTGGGGGGAGAAACCACACTCGCATGCACTGTACGAGCTGTAGCCCCACCTGCACTTGTTTTTCTTGCTACAGCCGACTTGGGTCCGGAGTCTGTTTAAATACTTCCATGTCGGCCAAGGCAGATTGTGTCCAGGAGGGAAATTTTCAGATAGCGAAATAGGTGATGCTGTGATCTGTCCTGCCAGAGACTTAGTCGGGCTTTGAACGCATCATCACCATCTTGCGGCAAAGGAATTATGAAGCTACGTCGTCTTTTAAGCCTTGGAGGCACGGAAATGTGGTGGAGCATTGGGTGCCGTGGGTCTGCTTCTTTATTAGCTCGTTATTCGGCATGTGTCGTATGGCAGAACGCTTTATTCCCCACTATAACAAAAATAGGTAGGTACATCATACTTCATATTTTTAACCGACTTCAAAAAAGGAGGAGGTTCTCTATTCGGTTGTATTTTTTTTATTTTTTTTATTTTTTATATTTGTTATATAGAGTTAAATTGTATTGTATGTATGTTTGTATAGGGTAATCTCTGAAACTACTGATCCGATTTTGAAAATTCTTTTACCGATAGAAAGCTGCACCACCCCGAAAAAAAGAGACAATACAAATATAATTATACCTATTACCTACATTAATACACATCTGACGCAAATTACTATTTTTTTATGTAACTGAATGACGAGACTAGCTGGTCGTTTGCCTGATAGTAAGCAATGCGCCAGCCCATAACAATAACAGCACCACCCAGAAATTTGTTTTGCAAAATCCTGCGCGGTGCTGCACTGCGCTCGTCATCCTGAATCAATTAGCGGTTGAGTGTCATAATGCCCAGGCTACAATACCCTTCAAACCGGAACACAGTAATGCTTGCGCACTACTGCTTGGTGAATAACTGGCAAAGCAGTGGTAAGAAACCTACCACCAGTATATACATAAATAGATACAATTAAAAGTTATATAATACCTAGGTACCTTTTATTTTAAGATATCCACGTTTATCTCTTTACCGCATATCATACCACAAATTAACAGCACATTAACAACCTCTTGGAAGCATGTTTCGCTGTAAGCACAGAATACTAAGGGACAGAAGCATCACTCCGCAAAGAAATTTAAACAAATAGCGAATCTTGCTATGACGTAATAAAATTCAATTCAGCTCGCGTCCTCCTCAGTCGTTCCCTCATTGTTGAGGATCGTGACTCCCTCCATGCAGGGTACGTATTGCTTTTCTCCACCTCCTTCGATCTTCAGCTTCGTGGAGTGCCTTGTTGACTGGCATTTCTAAATGCTGCGACACCTGGTCGGACCAACGTTTCGGACTCCGGCCTCTTGGTCTTTTGCCCTCAATCTTGCCCGTCACGATAAGCCTTTCCAGGTTGTCGGTGTCAGCTCGCGTAGCATAGTGCATACTTACCAGTCATATTAACCTACAGAGCGCCTCTCTTTCTATCGCATAGCTCTTATCTCTTCTGACGCGGCACCTGTAACGACGCGCGACCCGCCGTCGGTGTCCGGCTATGTACTTGTAGCTTCGTAACTACAGTGCGGAGTGCGCTAGGCCTGCTGTAAGGAAGCTCAATAAAATGAAAAATGGTAACATGTTGAACTTTAGTTAGCTTTTATAAGTACAGAGAATGATTTGTTAGTTACAAACACGAAGAAACGGATTGTTTATGACCAATTATTTACAATAACTGTTACTGATGAATCATGATACTTTTAAACCTATGAAACCTCAGATAAAATATCCAGCTCGAAGTATTAAACTCATTTTTGATACTCAGGCGAAAATCTTAGTCGTCGAAAGTTGGCTCAGTGGCCCAGTGGTTAAGGCGTCGTAACAGTATTCCGCAGATGCAGGTTCGATCCCTGTCCGAGCAATATAATTTTTTCTTCCTAATTATTGAAAATCTTTCAAACTCAGTATACAGAGCGTCCCAAGACTATGGGACATGAAGGGAAAGTACCTTAAATATCGTAGATAGGATATTTTCTGAAAAAAGACTATGTTATTTTTAAAAGTTAGTTATACTGCATTCAAAAATATTCTAAAAATTATTTGCTTCGCCTGTGAATCGAACCGACTTAAATATGAACAAAATCACCCGCATTTTTATCATGCCAATCGAAAGAATAAACAAAAAATAATAATTCTTCTTAAGTAACATAGTATCTTAAAAGAAAGGAACAACGTGAAATTAATCATTTTAATCAAATTAAAAACATACATGAAACTGCCGAAGTCAGTTGAGTATTTTTTGTAAATGAATTAATTAAATGCTGAAAATGTGATCCTACTTGACTTATGCAAATCGCCAATCTTTTAATAAGTCCGCTGCCTGTTGATTTTCATATCATATTATGGTGAATACTCGATATGATTTGGCTCAATTCTGTTTGTAATTCGCCCACGTTGTCGTATTGCTTTTTGTATAGCAAATCTTTCACGTATCCCCAAAAGAAGTAATCTAACGGTGTTAGATCTGGGGATCTTGCCGGCCATCTAATCGGTCCATTTGTACCAATCCAAGTAGGAAAACATTCATTCAGAAACTCTGCTGCTCTCCGACTATTATGAGCCGGAGCCACATCTTGTTGGAAAATTAAGTTTAATAATAACATAAAGTCTTCTTACAGTAAAATATCCTATCTACGATATTTAAGGTAATTTCCCTTCATGTCATATAGTCTTGGGACGCTCTGTTTATACTTTAGGTACCCTATAATGTACCTATCGCTTCATCACAACACAAACAGAAGTCGGAACTATAAAGCCCACGAACTTGATATTTGGCACGCATTTCTAGGCTTCTAGTTGCTCGTTAAGAAGGCATGTTTTCGAAACTCCGTGGGATCACGGGAAATCCACGGGCGAAGGCGCGAGACGTAAAGCTAATATTATACTTTACATATGTGTCTGTTTGTCTCTTTGTAACTCCTTCGCACCTAAATTACTCGTAGAGTTCATAGCGTAACTCGCCGAGTTGTTCGACACATATCTGCTAGGTAAAGCAATGGTCGCTGCCGTCTCCACTTGGATGGGTGACCGTTTGTGTGGTATTTACATTTGAGCGCTGTCGCGCTTCGAAGGGTTCTTTCAGCTGTCGGTCCCGATTATTGAGTCTTAGGACAACATTCATTAGGCAGTGGGCCGGTAACCTTCAGACATCTACTATTCCATTAAGTTTGGCTGTCATTAAACTTTTAGCAGAATGTATTTATTAAAGCACGTGTACGACTTCTATTAGGTAGTAACCAATACCTAATTTTGACGAGAATGATTAGATCCAGTAGTGGTTGGGAAGGTTGGCTCAAATGTCATACACCACTGAGGCTGCGGGTTATATTCCCGCGACCGGATAAATTTGTGTGCAAAGAAAAAAAGCACAAGCATTTGTTTCATGTCTGGCTGTTGTTGGACCATGGTCTTCATAGTTCCTGGTTCCCTAGATAAAAGGAAACCTAGTTAGCGGTAAGGATGTGTGTATGTGATCGTTGGATGTATTTATTTATTTATTTATCTTGCCGGACACCGTGTAATAGAAACGCGGACAAACTCCTGAGCGCCAACTAGTATATAAATGACGAAGTTTGTATGTTTGTTTCTTACTCAATTACGTCGAAGCAGCTCAGCGGCTTTAGATGGTATACAAAGGTATGTAGATTATACTTTGTTTTAAAACACAGTGTACCCAAGAAATTAAACCATTACTTATGTAATGTATACAGGTGAATAAATGCGATCGAAGTCTCTAACGTTAGCAAGTCCGTACAAAATATATATAATGGTAACCACTTTTCTGTGCACAGTTATTTATTTATTTATTAAGGCACGCAAAACAGATTACAGTCAGTTTAGAAATCAGGGAAATACAAAAAAAAATAACAAACAAAAAACAAAATAATAATTAATGTCAGTGGTTGAGCCTTAAACGCACTAAATATTATTTGAAAGAATTGCTATATTCTAGCTATATATTTTGTGGCGCAATACTTTTCAGCAGGAGAACATTTATAAGGCCCTTATAGTTGATTACGCTTTGAAACTATTGATATGCACGTTTGAAACATAAAAATCACCAAAGTATTGCGAATTGAGAATTAACTGATCCTATAGATATTTCTATATCGCATTGACCAAATAAACAAACCATGCGAATCCGAAGTGTTAAACATAAAACCTAAAAATATTAAATATCCGTTGAAAGCATTCCTTAATCTGATTTATGTTATGCTAGAGTAGAGCTGCAGCATGAAAATTGGATAAGGTATCTATAAGTACCTATAATATCCTACCTATCTACCTATTATACCTATGCCTAGGTACTGGTACTAGTTATTACCTAAACTACATAGAAATTTAAAGAGTTTACTTAACTTTAATTTAATAATCTAATTGTAAGAAGTATTCACAATCAGCTTCTTAGATTTTGACACGCTCACACAGTTGAAGTCATTCTCCTCTTTTTCGGGTAAAGTGAAAAAAGAAAATTATGAAGGATGACAACAAAACCACTGGATAAAAACAACTCCTCGAATTGTAGACAAATAGATGTTCAAATGCCAAAAGTTTCAACGCCCGTGCACATGTTATTTTTGGAGTATATAGCTGTTTCGTCTGTTTAAGTAACTGCCACACGACAGCCAGACTACTGTCTGAAGAAGGTCTAACGACCGAGATGTGTCACTTTTGAAATAAGTCGTGGTAGGTCTCTCGTATGCGGTCGGTACCACAGCTTTGCCAGTTATTTGCAAGCAGTAGAGCGCAAGCATTCTGTATTCCGGTTTGAAGGGCATTGCAGCCAGCGAAGGTACTGGGCAAGTAAGTCTTATAGACTTAATATCTGATGTCTCGGGGTGATGAGCGCAATCCAGTGGTACGCAGAGCTTTTTATGGTATTAAAAGTTCTGGGTGGCACTGCTATTGTTTTGGTCAGGCGTGGTGCTTACCATCAGGCGAACGACTTGCTCGTCTCATTAATCAGTACAAAAAAAAACAGTTTGTTAGAAGTGCTCGTCTGCATTGGCTCTCATGACATGACGGAGGACATAAAAAACGACGAACGTAATTATACATTCGTCTTCGTCTGCTTGGATGACTTTGCAAAACCAATTAGAAATTGCCGACGAAGAGTCCTTCTGTTTATACATCACTGATAGAGTGGCCGAGAGATTAATTGGCTTGCGAAGAGACAGTGCTTAGAGTACAGATACAAGATGGTTGTCCTCTAAACTTTATTGTTAGGCATATAAAAGGCACGGAGTCAAAATGGTCTACAACATAATATAGAGTTGATTGTGTATTACAAAATTATTTATTTTAGTTAAGTTTATTATCACATACGTCCTACTTTTTTCTGTGTTCTATCCTCTTTAACATTTTTGCCTCTAATTATCCTAAGTATACTAGCAAACGTCCGCGATTTCGTCGTTCGTCATTCTGCGTCGATATAATAATATAATATATAGCCTATCAGGGATAGCGTAGCTTTCTTTCAGTGAAATAATTTTCAAAACCGGAAAACTAATTAGATTACCTCCTATAAACATACTTACATACTTACAATTTTATCTCTTTAATATACTTTATTTTATAAATTTAGAGGCTACCTCTAGTGTAAATGGCCACAGCCTTAAACGTAGTTTTAGGCCTTGTAAATTATATTTATTAGACTATGTGACAGTCCTTTGAAAGCAAGAAATTATACTGTACCTATTATGATTCCTTTTTAAGTGCAGTAAAGAGTTTTGTTCATTTGTCAGTATAAAAGGAGTACCCCGTTTCATCAAGGAACGCAGTAAGAGAAGACACGGATGGAGAATGTTGTTTACTAAGATCGAAATTAACACAGGTAGTCTCCCAGAAACACTTATCACCTTAATGTTGCCCCTTATTCCTTATGCAATCAAACAGAGCTGTGCTCACCTCGTAAGGATGCTTCTCAAGCTTCTAACACTCAAAATAAGATTATTCGAAGACTTACTACCTGCCTGCGATCGTCGGCAACAGCGAGGCGTCACTCGACTCGTTAACTGGTCGTTATGCTAATAGCATCGTGACAGCGGCGCCTATCTCGCGGGAAATAATATCCCTAACAATCTCGCTTTACATGAAAACCTAATTATCTCATTACCTGAACGTTGTCGGCTTATTGCATCAAAGCGACGGCGATGTTTTTGATCTTCTGAGGCTTGTCGATCGTTGTTGCGGTTGAGGTAGCTGAACTGGATTACTCGTTGCACAACTGACCACTAGGGTTTAGTATACACTAAATTAGTACCTACCTACTTATCTACTTATTTTTGAGAGCGGAGATCTAAAAGTTATTGTAAATTAGCAGTGTTATGTTGAATTTATCGGGACAAGGAAATGATTTTAATTAGTCTCTTAACATAATACAGAATTTTCAAATAACATTAATATATCAAGTACCTACCTATATTACAGCCAGCTTATATATTTCGTTTGTACAGGTAAAGAAGTATATTATGTAATGGTGCGTTATATTATTTAATTAGTAGCCGATATCCGCAACTCTATAACTTAAGGATCCTGTGTCTTATTTCAGGAAAGAAAGAAAGAAAGAAAAAACATTTATTTGACGACCACAATCATACACTAACAAAATAAAGAAAGAAAAGAAAACATAATTACAAAAAGAAAAAATACATATATAATCAGTATGAAAAGATACATAAGTAGTGCCAAAAGGGGTTTTCGCTCAGCCCATATGTCAAGTGTCAGTATTTTGACACCCGACGCTGGTTTTCATCTAAACCCCATGGCAAGCGGATATTTGGCATCAAATTTAAATAGATAAATTAAATAGATAAAACTATTGTAAATATGAACAAATATAAATATTATATATATAATATATATATATTTATTGACCGCTATATATATATATATATATATATATATTATTTCGTGAAGTTTTCCTCTACTTGAGCTATTGCTCGGTGTACTGAGCGCCCACCCCGAACGATTTGCTATGACATCGGTGGCTCCTGCTACTATGGGTACTACTTCGGTTGGTGTATTCCAGAGTCCGGTTATTTCAGTTTTTAATGCATGGTATTTACTTAATTTTTCTATTTCTTTTGCTCCTATATTGTAATCAGATGGTACCGTGACGTCTATTAGGTATGTTTTATTTTCAGCTTTATTAATTAACACAGTTTATCATTATTTACACATATATATATATATATATATATATATATATATATATATATATATATATATATATATATATATATATATATACACACTTCTTTGACAACATTTTTCAGAAAAAAATAACATATGTTTTGAATTAGGATTCAAGTAAATTCAATGCTATCTATTGGAGTATTTATTGTATTTTTAACCGACTTCAAAAAGGAGGAGGTCTACAATTCGACGGTATGTTTTTTTTTTCGTGTGTTTGTTACGCGTTTACTCCGCCAATTATGCATTGATTTCGATGGTTCTTTTTTGATTTGTAGGTCATACTTCAGAGGTGGTCTCATATAATTTTATCGAAATTCATTCAGTACTTTTTGAAAAAAATAGCAACAACAAAAAATATAAGTTTAATCTTCAAGTCGGTTCATGTTTTTTTCGTAACCAACTTTCTAAAGGTGGAGGTTTGTATTCGACTGCTTCACCTGCTTCACCCAGGGTTGACTTCCAGTGAGGGAACTCCTCAACGGTGAATAGTACAGACACAACATTTCGTAAATGGATTTAACCATAATAGCCTGTTCTAAATTCCATCATGACATGGCTGATACACCCAGGATTGATTTCCGGCGAGGGAACTCCTCAACAGAGAATAGGACAGACATGAATTTTTTTTGTACATGCATTTAATTGTTATAGCCCGTTTTAAACTTCGTCATGATGTGGCTTCTAGATCATAAAAGCTTGTCTTTAAAAACTTATTGAATTAATTTAATTAAAACTTGTTTTTCACTAAAAAGGGTAAAATAAATTATTTTTCAAAAAAAACTAAACCGACTTCAAAACCACAAATGGCACTCAAAAGTGAAAAATAAGTTAATATAATTATCATAAGCGCTACCCACTCATATATTTGAAGTCGGTGCCAGCCAAGTCCTTTTCAAATTGCTTTTCAAATCTCAACTTCGCATTAACAATTAAACTCATATTCCGCGCCTCATAGACTCGTTCTACCTTCTCACCCATTAACGGTATATCCACAGAATGTGGGAGTGAGGCCAGTTGACGTTTACTACCTAATATCGTAAACTGAATTTTGTTCGGATTCAGTAAAAGGCTGTTGTCATTGGACCCACCACATATCATATACATGATCACTCGAAATAACACTTGTTTGGAAAATAAAACAAATCGAACTGTATCACTTTTCACTTCCCAAACAAAAGTCCTCATCAGTTTTAATCTCAGAAGAGGAACAATCCTCTGAGGTTTTAATTCTTTATCTTTGTCATCAGTCATCACTAAGATTTAGTTGAGTCATCATATACAATCAAAGACAAAATATCTATCTTATCTTTGTATACATTGAGGTATAGTGTCATTCCTCAATGTTTGTATACAATTTTGATCTATGGTCATAACTTAAATCACTGATCCTATAAAAAAAGTCAGATACTCCGCACGGAACACGGGATTGAGGCGCACGAAGCGGATACCACTACACAAAGCGGATACTACATCGAGTCAGTACGCAACGAAGCGCTGGCTGAGTAAGTACTGCGTGACGCGTGAATTTTAGTTTCAAAAATATGCCGTATTGCGTGTTTAAACATTATAAAATCTGCTCCCAGAAACCGAGACGAAAAGATGGGATATCGTATCACAAGTAAGTTCAAATATACTGATTAATACTTTGATTTTATTTTTCCGTATAGTATGTTTAGAATAGAAACACAAAACCTCAACGAGAATCGGTTAGTGTGGCTAGCCCACATTGAAATTAATTTACCTAGAAGTAAGGGTAAAACTGTAAGTTAAATAGATGTGTGGTCCATAAAGGTCTGAAACTAGAGCTGGTCCATTTCCAACTCCAGTGTCAGTTTTATTTAAAAAATAATAGTATTTTGGTAATTTTCATTCATGTAAAATTGTTTATAATAACTAATTATGTTTGTTACCACCTGACCAATTTTAATGCGATTTGGTTAGGATTCTGTGCGGCATTGCATCTGTTATGAGCAGGCGCGGCGCTTACCATCAGGCGAGTGACCGGCTCGTCTCGTTACTTAGTAGTATAAAAAAATACTTAATACGAAAATAAAATCAATCTGCCTTACTCTGAAATTTTAACTTCATTCGTCGTGATGAGTCAGTGAGTGAGATTTTATTTTGTACATTATAGGTATAGCTAAAAGATAGATTAATCAGTCATTGTCATAATGATGACAAATATTTAGCTAATTATATGTCTATTAAAAAAATACATACATCACTCTATCCATTTACAGTTATATTATTAGTATTATGTATACCTACCGTTCACTAAAGAATCAGTGAGAATTATTTTCTTACACTAGCGACATTACACTAACACTGACGCTTGTGTTTCTACAGCGTTAAAGACTGTTATCTATGTGTTGTCACGCACACATAGTTAGGTACCGGCCTTCACAGTGTTGTTCCCGAAAAGTGTATCTGACTTTTTTTATAGGATCAGTGACTTAAATATTTTCGGTTGGTATTTGGCTTGAACGTATATTCAATGGTGGAATATTAAAAAATAAAATGTTGTTGCTATGTCCAAGTGATACCAAATTATCATGTTTTTAATTAAGCACTCCAGAACGTTCATATCAAAAGTAGGAATTAGGGCACCGCAGTTATTGTCAAAAGTTAATTCGTACAGCTGCAACCCTGGCGCGGAGGCCCAAGAATCTCCGTGCCTGCTATCACCTCTGCCCTACCAACCTTACTACTGCTGCCCTGAGACCAAGTACTTCTGCTCTAAGACCAACGTCTGCTGCCCTGAGACAAAGAACTGCTGCCTTGAGACCAAGTACTGCGACCCTGAGATCAAGTACCGCTGCTTTGTGACCAAGTGCCGTAAGACCAAGTACGTCTGCCCTGCTACCAAGTACTGCTGCCTTAAGACCAAGCACTGCTGCCTTCGGCCTAAATACTGCTGTCGCCGTAAGACCGAGTCCTTCTGTCCTAAGACCAAGTCCTCCTGCCCTAAGGCCAAGTCCTCCTGTCTTGAGACCAAGTACTGCTGCCCTAGGATCAAGTACTACAGCTGCTGTAAGACTTCCTGTTTTAAGACAAAGTACTGCTGGCCTCAGACCAAAAACTGTTGCCCTGACACCAACAGGCAGGTACTATTAGGTATTTGGTTAAAGGGGAAATGCAAACCGGGGTCGGGATCATCAAAGCCGCCAAGGCCGCCGTTCCCGCCGTGTCCACCGTACCCACCTATACCGCAGCGCCCGAAGCCATGTCCACCGGCGCCGCCGTATCCGCCGGTACCACAGCCCCGCAACCCTTAGAGCGTTTGTGAACCGCAATCCGTATACTTACAAAAAAAAACGAACTATCATTCGATATTCGTAAAACTCAGTAAACTTTGAATGAAAAAACGTGGCTTCAGGGCTTAACCGCTCACCGCACCGCTAATGGTATTTTCTACGGCAGCTTTGCACTGTGGACGTATCGCGGTACAAAAGCACTCTTACCACGCAATCAAAATGATCCTCGGCTGAACAATTTGTCGTTCCGTTCAAATTTACCTTAGATTATTATCAAGTGATTTTTAAGTCCAAAAATTTTAAATTACAGCAGTCAAGATTGTGTTTAAAATGACTTGTACAATATCCAATTATCAGAATTTAATTGTATATGTTTTTGTTGTTGATGATGTCAAAAATAAATAATTCTATAATTTTTTTTTCATTTTCGAAATCCTTCCGAAGTAATGTTTGAAACATTTTCAGCTACACTCTTGTAGATAACAAATCTTTATTTAACGGTTTTAGCTAGAACACTTGGAACCAAATTGTGGACATGAGGATTACTGAACAAGTGAAATTTTGGAAGTCTGGAAGTCTGGAAGTCTGGAAGTCTGGAAGGAGTGAAAGTCTGTGTCCTTTCCACTCGGTTTCCATACAGAATGTCAAAAGTACAAGCAAGAACACACCCAAAGCTGTAAAGGTGCGGACGCAAATAATATTTTATCATTTATTGCCACAATCCTTTTTCGACACAATTCAAATTTTCACATTCCCAAAGCGACACTTTCAAAATGACACAGAACAGTCAATTAATTACCTAATCGCTTTATTGGCAAATGTAGCAATGGATGCATGGTTCATATAGGTACCTTACCTAGTCAGTATAGGAAAATTGAAACAGTTAAAATAGTTTGCGACTGAATGACGTCGACTAGGCTGTAGATTATTATACTGTTACGGGTAAGTAGACCAAAGTTTCGACACAAGGTATTCATCATCAGCCCATCACGTTCCCACTGCTGGGACACGGGCCTTCTCTCATAGAGAGAAGATGGGCCATAATCCACCACGCTGGCCCAGTGCGGGTTGGTGGATGTCACATGTCCTTGACTTTTTGTGAAAAATTCTTGGACATGCCGGTTTCCTCACGATGTTTTCCTTCCCCGTTTCTAGAGCGAGTGTTATATCCGCACATAACTTAAGAAAGTCAGTGTTGCGGGGCCAGTGGGGCCAGCGGGATTCGAACTCGGGTGCGTCGGATCGAAAGTCGCACGTGCTCCCACTGAGCCACACTCGCTCTAAACTCTCTCACAAGGTATTACTAACCTTAAACTATAGGTACTATAATATTACGTATAGTGTGATACCTAACTTAAAGATACCTACATCATTTGCGTACCGCAAACTTAGCAGAGACGACACTGTCGAATCAAGAAGTTACATTGGTGGTAGCAAAAGTACTTCCATCTATCTATACTATTATAAATATGGAACTGAGCCAATTCTGTACATTAAAGATATTTTTGAAAAACCAACTGGGATAGACTATTTAGAGGGTACTGAACACGAATCCACGGTTTTTAGAATTTTGGTCTGTTTGTTTGTTTGTTTGTGTGTTTATTATATATAGACTCGGAAACTGCTGAACGGATTCAGGTTCAAGAACGGTTTTCAGGGTTTGATAGTATTATTTCCAACTTAGATTATAGGGTATGTTACATCAAAATCGGTTACGAGACTACGATGATACAACTTGACCTCCCGTAGCACGCGCTCCCATACACAGGGGAGGTCTTGCTAAGATGGTCTTTGAAAAAGTACGAATACGTATAGGCTTCCTCTGTCGTATAAGCAGACAAAGTCGCGGGGAAAAGCTAGTATCTAATAAAAAAAGGTTAAACGTCGTAACGACGACACAACTGTGTCACGTAATCATGTATTATTCAAGTAATCAGCATTTGCACACTGTATCACTTAATGTAACTTATATCAGGTAGTGAGAAACTTCGAGTAGACAGCCAAATTTTATCTGAGGTGAGAAACAATCAGTGATTACGTGTATACAACCGCCTTAAAGATCAAACCTTCTTTGTTTTGATTGATTTATTGACATGCCTTCCTGACATGATTTTGTCAATCGTTGATTCAGCATCCATAAACGAAATCATTGTCCAAAAGAAAATAAATAATACACATCAAAGCAAAACAATTATTTCGTTAACAAATTAATGATTTATTTTTTAAATTATGTTTCTAGTAAAGCAGTCCAGTACTGTTCCAAGTTTAGCAATTAGAGCGCCACAGCTGTTATGGGCTAGGTGGGACAGTAACAATCCTTGCGCGCCGGAGTGCAAAGAGGAGCCTCAGCCTCCGTGCCCACCGTACCCGATGGTCCCTCCGCCTCCCCCTCCCCGCTACCCACCGTTCTACTGCTGCCCTAGGACCAAGTACGACGTCCAGTTCGTGTATATAAACGACAAGCCGCCCTCGACTACGATGAAAGACTACTTCGATCGCGCCTCTCAGACTGTGTTCTGGACGGAACTTGCGAGAGGTTAGTTTAGTATTTAAGTTATCTGCAGTTCGGACAATGTAAGCATATGTAATTTTATGACACAATAAAATATAGCCTATGGATAGTGTAGCTTTCTTTCAGTGAAAGTATTATTAAAGTCGTAATTGTAATCCAAAAACATGCGTAACGCAAAAAAAAAACAAACCTGAAATATTTTTCGGGGCTATATAAAACTAAATAGGTAGTTTTAGAGATAACCTCCTACAAACATACTTACAATTTTACCTCTTATATAAATATATCATATTATACTACTATAGACTAGAAGAGCGAGTGTGGCTCAGTGGGAGAATGTGCGACTTTCGATCCGACGTACCCAAGTTCGAATCCCGCTGGCCTCGCACCACTGACTTTCTTAAGTTATGTGCGGATTTAACACTCGTTCTGAAAACGGTGAAGGAAAACATCGTGAGGAAACCAGCATGTCCAAGAATTAATCACAAAAATTCAAGGACATGTGACATCCACCAACCCGCACTGGGCCAGCGTGGTGGATTATGGCCCATTCTCTCTCTATGAGAGAAGGCCCGAGTCCCAGCAGTGGGAACGTGATGGGCTGATGATGATAGACTAGTAGAGAAGGAGAAATTAATAATCAATAAATATCAAAAGTGAATAGATACTTACTAGGCAAGCGTGCTTCATCTTCGACCACATCGTCGCTTACCATCAGGTGAGATCGTGGTCAAACTCTGGCCTAGTCTGATGTAAAAAAAAAGTTATTAGGTAGTACATGTAAGTAAAAGTATAACTTCTTCAGTGTTTATTGGCAGCATTGGAAATGTTTTTTTTTTTGTAAAACTCAGCACTCTGATTTCAAGATGTTCAAGGACTTTGATCTACATAATACCAGTACTATGTATTAAGGTACATAATTTGAAAGTGCTTTCACCAACTACTTATCAAAAAATATCTTTGATCTCACATTTCACACACGGACGAAGGAGGAGGTCTACATAGTTAATATGTAGTTTAGTCTTTGTTGCTGGCAATTTGAAATAAGTACGTGCCCCTGCTTACGTGGCGTAGCGAGAGAGATCTATAGTCAACACTTAGAGTGCTTAAAAACAATCATTTATTAAACTGCGGTTCAGTACCGAATTTAGGTTATAAGTAGTGAAAGAAAATATATATATACTACATTCAGTCAAGTCAGAAGTGTGCTTTCCGTGCAAAGTTCAATTTGAAATTTGCTTTAAGGTTAAACAACTGTAGATTTAATATTATGTTACGTGCTGTCTCACACTGAGAACCCAGATTAACATTCACTTATACCACAGAATACTCAGGGACAGAAGCATCACTCCGCAAATAAATTTAAACAAATAGAGACTCTTGCTATGACGCAATAAAATTTAATTTAGCTCGCGTAGCGCTGCAGTCATTACCTACAGAGCCCCTCTCCTTCTATCGCATAACTCTTATCTCTTCTGACGCGGCACGTGTAACGACGCGCGACCCGCTGTTGGTGTCCGGCTATGTACTTGTAGCTTCGTACCTACAGTGCGAAGTGCGCTAGGCTTGCTTGTACGCACAGCCATAGGTAGCTAAGTACTTAACGAAAAGGCATCTCTAAATCTGTCACGTTCGATCATTGTGGATTCAAGCGCATGTCGGCTCTCTCTCTCACTCTCTCTCATACAATATCCTACTCAAGCACAGGTAAGTAATAATGCCTTATCCCCACACAAAAATTGAGATGTTGAAAAGGGAACTTAAAAGCCATAATTAGCTTAATAGCTTTTATTAGCTTCAGCCAGCCTCGTGGTTAGGCAGTTGGGTCATATCGAATACACTACTGAAGTAGCGGGTTCGATTTCTGCGAAGGGACAAATGTTTGTGCACAGAAAAAAAAGCGCAAGCATTTGTTTCGTGTCTGGGTGTTGTGGCACTATGATCCTTAGTTCCTGGTTCCCTTGATACAGGGAATCTTCGTTAGGGGCAGGATCTATGTATGTGATCGTTAAGCGCATTAGTTTAATTAAAACAATACCCGTAGATATAACTTAATTGATAAATGCATCTATGAAAGTAATTAACTTCACAGGAATTGACTCAACACTATAAGCTACTACTTTACTGCCTGCGCTGGATAGTTCGGATCGGTACTATTATTTTTCTTTATTAAGGTTCGAAATTCTTCGTGGAAAACACGCCGACTTAACTAAATTGTGCCACGCCTCAGTTCCCTCTCGGTGATTTTACCTGTAAGCCGTGACACGGGCGATCCACCCTCCTCTATTTCCAAATAAAAGTATCCGTGCCGGCCGTGAGGCTGTGCCCGCGCCTCCTCCCGGAAACTATTTGTTCTCCAAGTACCTAAAACACATAAGTGAGTTTATAATCTCATTTCATTAGGAAGAAAAGGGTTTCTATAATCCTACTAATATTATAAAGCGGAAGTTTGTGATGATGGATGGATTGATGGATGTTTGTTACTCAGTCACACAATAACTACTGAACAAATTTTAATGATGTTTAGTATACATAAGTTATTGGGTTCTGAAAAAAAGACATGGCTACTTTTTATCCCGGAAAACCGCGGGGCGCAGCTAGTATCCGATACAGTTATCCGGAAAATTGACAGAATTCTTACCTAGGTAGTAGTAGGTACCTAATAATCCAATTTAAATAATTTCAAATAGTTTTGTTTAATACAGTTCATCATCATCATCAGCCCATCACGTTCTCAATGTTGGGACACGGGCCTTCTATGATAGAGAGAGTATGGGCCATAAACCACCAAGCTGGCCTAGTGCGGTTTGGTAGATGTCCTTGAATATTTGTGATTAATTGTTGGACATGCCGGTTTCCTCACGATGTTTTCCTTCACGGTTTTTAGAGAGAGTGTTTAGTCCGCACATAACTTAAGAAAGTCAATGGTGCGGGGCCAGAAGGATTCCAACTCGGTTGCGTCGCATCGAAAGTCGAACGTGCTCCTACTGAGCCATACTCCCTTTCGTATTTTAGGTACTTCACAATAGATCAGAGTACCAGTCTATGAGCAAGTAGGTACCTCATTTCAGCAAGAATATCGCCACCGGAGAAAATCCTTGGCAGTTTCATTAAAGTTGTAATGAATAGTATGTTCGAGTCTAGTAATACCGCTATCTACAAGCAAGCGCTTAATGCAAATGACTTTAATTTATCTCGTCTTTCGTCCAAGTCCGGGGTAGTTCCAGTTCCCGGCTTCGCACGCCGTCTTATTTTCATATTTACTGCCAGACTTTCATAAAACATTTCGTACGTTCTCGCTTGCTGTTGTTGAATACAAGTTGCTATTGGATACGGAAACACCAATCACGCTATATTATTTTCGATTCAGCATTTTATAGTCTTCTGTCGCGTCTATTGCTATTCGTAGAATACAAACGACGTAGGTATGGTAAGTAAATATTACATACAGCAGTAAAAACAGTACCGTGAAATTGAAGGCAAATGAAATTTTTCATCGGGCATCTGGGACGGACAGCAGACGCACGCAATATCTTATGGGTCACTGTACTGGAATGACAGAGACATCCGCTTACAAGGTTGAAGAAAAATGCTATTGCGCTTCTGCCGTCGTCAGTTTGATATCAAGGTCGTTCAATTTGAGAAAAAACAGAAAAAATAAGACAATTATGCATAATAAAAATATGCTTTATTATTATAGGTAAATCTTTATAGGGATTGAAAAAAGCTACCACTTGAACTCTCCGAATGAGGAAATGAGCAGATGGTTATCTCTATAGCTATAGCACTCAAAGCCCGGCAGCTAACGCGCAACCCTCTGGGCGTAGTACATCTAATTGGTCGTAACTCCGTATTTATGACTAAGTTTTAGAAGCAGTAATAAACTGAGACTAATTTTATGATATCAGGTTTTGCGGTAACCCTGGCCCACATATTCAAAGAGCCGGCCACGATCAACTACCCATTCGAGAAGGGCCCACTGTCACCGCGGTTCCGAGGCGAGCACGCGCTGCGCCGCTACCCTTCGGGCGAAGAGCGCTGCATCGCCTGCAAGCTGTGCGAGGCTGTGTGCCCCGCGCAGGCCATCACCATCGAGGCCGAGGAGCGATGCGATGGCTCGCGCCGTGCTACTCGCTACGACATCGACATGACCAAGTGCATCTTTTGCGGCTACTGCCAGGAGGCCTGCCCTGTCGACGCCATTGTAGAAGGGCCCAACTTCGAGTTTAGCACCGAAACCCACGAAGAGCTCATCTACAACAAAGAAAGACTACTCCTTTGCGGCGATCGCTGGGAACCAGAGATAGCGAGTAACATCAAGGACAATCATTTGTATCGCTAAATTTAATTTTAGCTTTATTATAACCGATATTATTGTACCTATTTGGCGAAATGTCCCATTTAATTTCGACGGAAACATTAACATCGTTTCGTTTTTGGCGATAAACAGTCAGATGCGAATCATGTCTCGTAGCAATTACTTGACGGTAACCTTGAAGCTAATTTTAACTTAATATTGCTGCCAGCATGGCTAGACATTCAACTGTTTCTGACGAAACATTAAATACCTAAACAAAGTGGGATTCGTTTTTGGGTTTCGTTGGAAACTATTCATTTGAAACAATTGTTTCTCTCAAGCGCTTTTCTAGAGTGAAGGCCACCTGGGGTACCGTTGTATTGAAATTTTATTCTATTACAATTATAATTACCTGCAGCAAGCAGCTATATTAAATTTACCAAAAACTAATCACTCTATTTTCTTTGCAACTGCCTCGGTCAGATTACTCCCACTAGAAACAGTTTTAATAGTAATGAAATAACTCGGATAATTGCTGTCTCAGTTATTCGTTCGTACTCTGGAAAACTTTTTAATTAGTGAAACTGTATTTCAATGGTCCCGTGTTTTCTTATTTTCATCGGAAATCTTGCGCCAGGGAAAGCATTATTTTGATTCGAACAAAGAGAAATTCAATTCAATTCAAATTCAAAGGTTCTTTATTTCTATTTTGTTGTCACAGACGCACTTATGAACGTCAATTATTACAATGACTCTACTACCGTATCGGAAAAAGAACCACTACTCAGAAGATACGGCAAGAAACTGAGGGGCATATTTTTTAGAATTTTTGTTACAATATTTTATGTTTGTTTTTGACAATATTATTTTTCTTATGTGCCAGTTGGCTACTTGGCAGAAGCGAAATGTTCCATGCGTCTTTGTCTTCCATGTAATTTTTTCATTAGAATATTTTTCACACTCAATTTGAATCTACTTTCTGTGAGCTCCGTTATACATTTTGGAATTTTATTGTAATACCTAACGTACACAATTGCCCATGAAGGACTTATTCGTTTTACTCAGTCTAAACCTAGGTACTGCAATTCTATCCTTATTTCTAGTGTTTTTGTTGTGGTGGTCACTATTCACCTTGAATTTGTGCAGATTTTTACGAACATACATTATATTTTCATCATATGAGGATCGATATGAGGACCCCACTGCAACTTAGAGTCTATGCCTATACCTAGGAATACAGTCGCCTTGTCTTTGTTGAGTTTATCACTATTAAGCATTACGTTTGGCTCTACATGTCTAACATTGGGCAAAGAGAACTTTAAACATTTCGTCTTTTTCGCGTTTAATAACAAGTTGTTAGAAACAATAGCTAATACATTATTTACGTGTACGTTCACTATCCTTCCTATCTACCTTAAAGATTATCGATGTATCATCCGCAAAAAGTATAATGTCTGCAAGGTCTTTCACCATAAAAGGTAAGTCATTTACGTACACTAAGAACAAGAACGGCCCTAAAATTGAACCCTGTGGTACACCCATTTTGACTAAAGATCCAGATGAAGTGACGCCATTTATTCCAACTTTTTGCTGCCTGTCAGTTAGGTAGGACTCTACAAGATCCAGAGCAATTCCATGAATTCCGTAGTGGTGGAGTTTACAAATCAGAGTACTGTGCCCTACGCAGTCAAAAGCCTTGGAGAGGTCACAAAAAACTCCAATGGCATCCTGTGAACTTCATGAAGCTTCAAGCACATGGGTAACTAAATGTACCCCGGCATCTGTTTGCTTTTCGTGAAACCGAACTGATTCTCGTTCAATATTCTGTGTTCGTTAAATGTTAATGTGACAAAAATTTAATACTATTAGGCGCGTCTAAGATAAGGCTGTAACTGTAAATAAATTGTTTTTCCAACATTTATTTTAATGTTTCGACGTAAGTTAGGTAGCTGTGACAATTTTTTTTATTCACCTACCTACATATACAATTGTGATCGTTATAGTGTTACAAATAAGTTTAAATTGTGCAATAATACTTAATGTTATTACACTAAAATTCGTGGTAGGTCTGTCGTATGCGGGAGGCCGTCTGGGTAGGTACCACAGCTTTGTCAGTTATTCTGCCGCCAAGCAGTAGTGCGCAAGCATTACTGTGTTCCAGTTTGAAGGCCATTATTGTAGCCAGCGAAATTGCTGGGCATAATGAGACTTAATATCTGATGTCTCGGGGTGATGAGCGCAATCCAGTGCAACGCAATGCTTTTTATAATTTTAAAAGTTCTGGGTGGCACTGCAATTGTTATGGGCAGGCGTGGCGCTTACCATCAGGCGAACAACTTGCTCGTCTCATCACTCAGTACAACAAAAAATAAGCTAAGCTCTTCTTTAACCTCTAAACTTTAGTGAAACTTTCGTGTTCAAATAACTGTCTGTTTGATTTAGTTCCATTATCTCCTATCGCTAATTCCAAACGGTAGGTCTATAAATCTGCGGGCTGATGAAACGCAGCGAGCGGTGGCGTCCGACCAGGCGCCCAATTCTAGCTCATTAGACATTATGTCTACGATAGAGATCTATTTGGACTTCTAAAGAAAATAAGATATTTCTACTTGTTCGAAAAAATGGCTTATTTTGACATAACATCGAGTATCTCTATTTTCAACTTCAAAGTCAAAGGAAAACAATGGCTTGAAACTTAAAAATATATCTCTTGTAGCCATAATCTCTACTATGGTAGAATTGGAACCCAGGTCATAGAATGCGCTGGATATAAAGGTCATTAGGAACACTAGAATGCTTTCGTAGTCAAAGACTTTAATTAGCAAAAAAAATCTGAATTACGTTCGAGTTAAAGTAGTATCTATGTTAGGTTAAATCATGTTTAAGGACCCCGCTCGTCTCTCCTTATGACGTGCCCATTAAATTCAATATTTAATTAAAAAACGTCAAAAAGTCACTTACTGCGTTTTAAGGCCTGCACGGCAGTATTGTGAACCACTTACAGAACTTTGTAGTGGGTATTGTCTCTTAGAAACCAATAGAAACAATATATTTCGCCTGTCAGTACGGATATTACGGTTGTGATATGCTAAGATTGCTAAAACGCAGTAAATAATTGACAATTGAAACCATTAACGTTTTTGGCAATATCACTTCCGTAAATCGCAACTAACACAAGTTCTTGTTGCAAAATATATTTTTCATGACAAGGTTTTAACAAATTCGTAATCGGAACCGTGAGCAGATGAACCCAAACACTAGTAGTTTACGATTATTCGTCAAGGAGTTCCATTCCATGCAAAACTAGCTGAAGTCTTAGTATAAATAAAAATTCACTTAACATTTTAATAATTTAACCTCAAAAAATATTCAAAACTACATTTTATAAAATAAATAAATTAATAATATTTACTACGTGCGCTCTAAAAGGTTTTCAACGCGCGATATGGAACGCTTGGACAGCTAAGACCGGATGGTTACTTCTCACTAACCTGTGACACTCGCGAGGAGCTCAGTGGAGCCGGCGCTTCAACAGAACGCATTTTGTAGCCTCGAAGCACGGATGTACTGCTGTGATTAAAAAAAAACTAAAAACAATCGTCACGAACTAGTGTCTGGAATCCCTCTAGGGTGATTTACCGTAATGCCAATACCTACCTGCTACCTATATTAGCGCTTGTAGCAATGTATTCCTCTCTTTAAACGCTGTTCTGCCTTTCTAAGCTGACTGCTACCGTTATTTTAAATAACGAACTATTCACTCGCAGCACTGTCACTGACACGTGGCTGTCGCGGTGGTTACCGCAGCTTGGCAGACAGCTGATGTAAGGGATCATCAGCCCTAATGCTATCCACCGTTCCAGGATTCTTCTACTGGACTACTACTACTGCTACTACTACTACTTGGACACTGGAGCTGAATTTATACGCTGCCGCGCGAGTGCCTGCCGCGGAATCGAACCGCCACAGCTGCGCTACACCTCAACTCCTAACGGATGGATAGCAGCTGCCTCGACGTACGCGCTCACGAGTGTTCAGGCCAGTGATCAGTGCTACCACCGTTACCATCGTTGTGGATACAGATATTGTGCGGCTGTGTGACCTTATGGACATTAAAGATGTGGTTCTGAGCTGTGTCTTTCACTCACCCCTGAAGACTACTATCTGCGGGCAGTAGGATTACTACCCTAACGCCGCACGCGTTGCGCTTCAACGCACATGTTGGAAACTTATTTACAAAATACAATTCTCCATAACGCGATAGAAAATTACGTCACCTTTGGAAATGTCACTGCGTTGGATTATTTGTTTTATATTCTATACCTACACAAAATATACTTGCCGCTATGTATTCTGTTGGATTGTAAACCAGCGGTTTACATAAACAAAATTAACAAATGACCTAAATTTTTGGCGTCAGCTGTCGCGTATAATATATAGTTATAATATATTTCTGATGAATCCGATATTGCCTTAAATATTTTTTTATGTTACTGAATGACGAGACGAGCTGGTCGTTTGCCTGATGGTAAGCAATACGCCAGCCCATAACAATAACAGCACCACCCAGAACTTTGTTTTGTAAAATCCTACGCGGCGCTGTACTGCGCTCGTCACCCTGAGACAATTAGCTGTTGAGTCTCATAATGCCCAGTTATTTCGCTGGCTACAATGCTCTTCAAGCCGGAACACAGTAATACTTGCGCATTACTGCTTGGCGGCTGAATAACTGGCAAAGCGGTGGTACCCACCCAGACGGCCTCTCGCATACGAGAAACCTACCACCAGTAAATAGTAATAAATAATATAGCAATATAGTAAATATAGTAGTGCTAAAGGTGGGCTGGGCTTACCTATACTGGTTTTGGTTATTTTATTAATTTTAGAGATCAGGCCAAGTGTGGTACTTATCATTAGATAGGTTTTGTATGTAAGTCCTGATTTCTGCCCAACTTCCGTTTTCTAAGATTTAAAAGTAATTTTATAGTTAACAATGTTAAAATAAAAACCAGATACAATTGTCCGTAGCAAAAAACTCAGCGAACGTGATCGTATTTGTAGCGATCGCTGCAAGATTATTAAAAGTTTCATAGTCTGTAAATGGAAAGATTTCCTGTTATCGATACTGGACCCGATAAAAAAAATATTGCACCAACAGTAGCCTCAAGACGTCACTGTTACGGCTATATTCCATTTCCTTAAGAAGTTTTTGATATTAAGCTGTACCTACTCCTATAATATAGCCTATTGCGAACGTAGAATACCAGGTATACTGGCAAATGCACAGTTACAAAAGCTCTTGAAAAATATCCGCTTAGATCGCTTCCATTCCTAGCTTTACTTTGAACTATCGTAGTATAGTGCGATGCCGATATAAAATTTCCGTTTTGACTTATTCCGCTGTTGGAATTGCGAATTTTGCTTATGGTATTTAGTTTGTATCGCCGCTGGGGGAATTATGGCACGTGTTGTTGCGTAGAATAACTCGCTTACTATGAAAATGAGGCGATATCTCAAACACCACATTGTAGAAAGTATTGCCTCGTGTTGAGAATATCTGTAGGTGTCAGAGCTAATCTCGAAGTTCTGAATGGGTTTTGTTCTAGACACCTTGAAACTACAATACTAGGATGTTTCTAGGTACCTTGGAAATCTATCTGTTTCTACCCGTGCAGTTTCTACATACATTATCGCGAATACTGTAGCGTAGCTCGCCTAGCCCTTTGTAACAGGTCTTCTAGGTTAAGCACCGGTCGCAGCGGTCGCAATTTGGATGTGTGACCGTTTGTGTGGTATTTACATCTGAGCGCTACCATGCATCGGAGGGCACGTTAAGCCGTCGGACCCGATAGTTTTCTTTGGATAACTGTCTAAAGACAGTTATGTCGGAGGCTATCGGGCGGTCCAAAATCTTCAGCACCAGGGTTAACCACACAACCATACGAGAGAAGAATTGCGATTACACACGTAATTAAAAAATAAATGGAAACTGTATAATACTCTCGACATAGACGTAGACAAATAATGTCTCATTTTGCCAATTCAAAGTATCCGGGCCATTGTCTGCAGTCGCAAGTGTGTGACACTGCAGGACATTATCTCGTGCCATAAATCCTGAAAATGCAGAGATGCGACAAGCATTCAATAAATTCTGCAAATGGCTTACAGGCCAACCTTGATAGGGATGTTTGAAATGTATACATAATGTATACATAACAACGGCAACGTATGTAGGTATGTATTTTCCTATTCCATACCTATACATCACACTACCAAAGAAAACTAACTATTACTTAGTAGGTACTTTATTGACTACTTAATATAAGCAACCCGCCTGCAACAACAGTTGCAGCACCACCCAGAACATTGTTATGCAAAATCCTCCACGGCACTGCACTGCGCTCGTCATCCTGAGACAACTAGTTTCATAATGCCCAGTGATTTCGTTGTCTACAATGTTCTTCAAACCGAAACATAGCATAATTCAGCACATTGTTAATTAAGTATGGTTAAATATCGATCAAGTTTTAACTTTGATTCAAGCACTAGCGTAATGGGTGCACGGGGAATTGGTACCTAATTTACCCACCAGTGGGTGATAGCAGTGGGTAGACGGGTCGTGACCCGAAAGACCTAGCAAAGCCAATCTCCATCAGAAAAATATCCTTATTTTGTCCGAGTAGGTAACAAAATCTGTGTACTCTGATAGTTCGTGCAGACCAGTGTTCGTGAATCGACAATGGAAATGTTTTCAAATCCTCTCCCGGCGAGTTCAGCCGGTAACTCTATTGGCAAGTCAGCTTTAGAAAAAAAACAGCTTTTGTCTAATAAATAAAGTTGTAACCAAGTGCCACTGTGCACAAAGGAAAAAATTGTCAGAGGCAACATCGCAAGATATGTTTATTTACTTTATTTATCTACATTAAATATATCCACCAACCTGCACTGGGCCAGCCAGCGTGGTGGATTATGACGCATATTCTCACTATGAAACAAGGCCCGTATTTCAACAATGGCAACGTGATGGGCTGATGATGATGATGATGATGATTATATGTATGTATAAACGCAAGGTATGTACTTATAGGTACTTATTTTTACTCTTAAAACAATTCCATTTATCAGACTGACTTAAAATTTTGAACAAATTCATTATACGAGTAATTCTAAATCAATTTCTAAAATATTGCTCTCTTCCAATACCTATATAATGTAGCTCCGATGACAGTATAATATGAAAGTACCGATACCGATACCGAACTGATTTGATGATGGAGCCGGGAGGTGGTCATGGACATAATAAGATCTGTACCAGCAGTTTCATACCATGAATACATATATATAAAAATAAAGATAAATTTATTTTAATTTCAACACTATATATGTATTCAGAAGTGATTGTAACAAGTTTTTATTCCTGGTTGGAGAACATTGGTACCCAAAGGAGACCTGTGTTTTGGCATACCAATACCCCCCGCCCGACATATTTAAAAAGTATCGGATAAAGATTACAAAAGAGTTTGCATTTAGCATATAGCATATATATACAAGCAAATGTGGCTTATTGAAGTTGTTTCAATGAGTACTTGAGTTGTAGATAGTGACTTAGTGACCGTGTTTTGGTGATGAAGCCGTTTTTAAAATAAAAGCATGTTTTTAAAAAGTTGTATATTTATTAGGGTTTCTTACGTAAGGTAAAACGAAACACTCTAGGGTAATTTTGTTTTCCGTCTATCTGTTTGTCAAGGCAATTATTACCGGAAGACATCTAGTTAAAAATTGGTGACAATAATTAAAATCAATAGAAGCATTGATAACAGTAATTAACTACGAGGAAGAATGCAAAAATCTAAGCATTGATTATAGGAATGAACCATATGAAGGCATTTTATATTTCTAACACAAAAATATCATATTTGCCAAAATAACTATAATCTGGTCATATTTATTAAATCTACACAATAAACACACTTCCGAAACAAAAATCTAACTTATAGCAGGCCTAGCGTACTCCGCACTGTAGGTACAAGCGAAGCTACAAGTACATAGCCGGACTCCGACGGCGGGTCGCGCGTCGTTACACGTGCCGCGTCAGAAGAGATAAGAGCTATGCGATAGAAAGAGAGGCGCTCTGTAGGTTAATATGACTGGTAGGTATGTAGCGCTACGCGAGCTGAATTGAATTTTATTGTGTCATAGCAAGAGTCGCTATTTGTTTAAATTTCTTTGCGGAGTTATGCTTCTGTCCCTTAGTATTCTGTGCTTATGTACACTCACAAATCACAATTTTATTGCATATTTCAAGCATAGTGCGTTATTTAACCTAGTTAAAATACCTATTTCTTTTCTTCCTTTCTTTCTTTTTCAGCCCTTCTTATACCACTGTTGAGTATAGATTAATATATATTATATATCTAGTATAGTTATAAATACCTATCAGTTTTTATTTTGAAGTTAATTAGAAATTTCATATTCATATTAATCACTCAATTTCCGCCCTCTACAATATTATACCTACATAATATTATATGATAATTGTAACAGCTTCAACAAATGTGGGTTGCTTGCCAATATTTGGCTTACCAGCCAAATGCACGGCACGAGCTATATCAAAGTCAAACTGCAGCTCGATTTTCGTATATTAGCGTCTTTATGATGGAGTAAGTAAATCAATGACTCAAACGACGGCAACGAGCTTAAGCGTAACTTAGATTAAGGCCCGGCTACACCCTCAATCTTACTTGCGCAAACTAATTTGCACAAGCAAGGATGTACGTGAAGACAGTATACACGCTCAATCTTACTTGCATAAACTCATTTGCAGAAGCAAGGATGTACGTGAAGACAATATACACCCTCAATTTTACTTGCGCAAACTAATTTGCACAAGCAAGGATGTACGCGAAGACAGTATACACGCTCAATCTTACTTACAAACTAATTTGCACAAGCAATGATGTACGTGAAGACAATATACACGCTCAATCTTACTTGCCCAAACTAATTTGCATAAGCAAGGACGTACGTGAAGATAGTACCACATACCACGGAATTGGCTTGACTAACGCAATTTTTTTTAAACTAAACTTGCACAAGCAAGCATGGACGTTATGACGTCGAAATCGAAAAGGTATATCTCAAATGCCTTACGCACACTTAATATGACTGCAGTAGGTTCGTATAAACAGAAAAACGTAACCTTAACTCCTCTCTTGACCAGATTCTTGCTATTTCACGACGACGCATATTATGCTTTATTTCGCCAATTATGTTTTGAGTCCAAATTTTGCGTAGATAAGTCCTTTGTTCATGAAAGACATTGTCATGTGGATACTAACTAGCTAAAAGTGCGATAAAATATTTGCTGTACAAATCCTACTAATAAATCTCTTCGGATGCAACGGCTTGTATAATTACGATCAAACTTCACTAAATAAGTTTGTATAACCTTAAAATATCTTCTGCGCATATAAATGCGAAAGTTTGTGAGGAGGATGGATGGATGGATGTTTGTTATTCAATCACACAAAAGCCACTGAACAGATTTTGATTAAATTTTCTGTGGTCCTACAAAGGATATAAGCTACTTTTTATCACAGAAACCGCAGGTGAAACCGCGGGGCGCAGCTAGTAATACATAGAATAAGAATAAACGTAAACATTTTACGTCATCTGTTTGGTAAAAATATAAAAAATAAATCAGTACCGCATCCATATAAAAAACCAATCTGATTTCGTCCCGTTTCCGATCGGCACAAGTTGTTGAAATTTTAATTGGAATTGTCTACACTTCTACAGGTTTGTGGTGTATAACGTACAATTATAGTTTGGGCTGTGCCAGTTTTAACTGCCAATGACTGTACGAAAAACGCGAAACAACAATTCGACGGGTCTTTATTCGATTTCGGTTCACAGTTTTGCTGCTATTTGATCGTTACGACCGAAACGGCGCGGCGCAATGATAAATTTGTGATCTTATACCACAGAATACTAAGGGACAGAAGCATCACTCCACAAAGAAATTTAAACAAATAGCGACTCTTGCTATGACACAATAAAATTCAATTCAGCTCGCGTAGCGTAGTGCATACCTACCAGTCATATTAACCTACAGAGCGCCTCTCTTTCTATCGCATAGCTCTTATCTCTTCTGACGCGGCACGTGTAACAACGCGCGACCCGCCGTCGGTGTCCGTCTATGTACTTGTGGCTTCGTATCTACAATGCGGAGTGGGCTAGTCCTGCTATAAGTTAGATTATTTTTTCAGAAGTGTGTTTATTGTGTAGATTTAATAAATATGACCAGAGTGTAGTTAATTTGGCAAACATGATAAAACGAAGCTACCTTCGTACTTACAGCGCGGAGTGCGCTAGGCCTGTCTATACATAGATAATTATAATAGTGTTAGAATCAGAAATGGAATTTGCTTAAAAAGAACAAGTTCGAACAAGAAATCCGTTTAATACACAAAAATCAACTACAACTACAACAACAAAATTTATTAACAAAAAGAAAAGTACCCACTGTTACACGAAATAACAAAATAACGATTGCACACTTGTAAATCAACGCTAATTACACTAAAAAATGGCTTACGTCGCCTTTATAACAATCGACAAGAATTCTAACAGACGTCCGTTCGCTACGAGCGCAAAGAGGCAAAAATGGCCGCTCCCGTCAAAGCGCCCGGTTTTTATAGATGGCGGCAGGTTGCTCGGAGAAGTAGGACGGAAGTTCCTTACAATATAATTGTATAATTATACGCGGTGGAATTAGAAAAAATATTTTACTGCGTCGGATCGAAAATTGCACGTCCTCCGCTGAGTCACACTCCTTTTATAACTATATAACAGGTACAAATTAAATAAAAAATAATTGTTTAATTTGACGCTATAGCTTTATTCTAAGGTATGGACTGAGTATAGTGAAATGTCAGTCAAAAGCTATTTATTAAAAGGCACAAAAAATGCATGCACATAATACAAATCAATTAAAATAAGTTAAACACTGTAACTTAAATTATCGTGACTTTGAACAAGAAAGGTAAGCATGTCTATCTATTTCTTTCACATACCCAATTTGAAGTACGGGTCCAGAAAAGAAATGCGAAAACTGACTCTACCAATTGCAATGCTTCGGAAATACGCTCGCTAGAGAAGCATCAAGAAAGTCTGTCGGGATGTCTCTTTTTTTAAATCTTTACTTTAAGTGTTTTGTAATATAACAATGAACAAAGGGGATCGGACAACTTTCAGAAAGTGTTTAAAATTGATCATAATGTATATATATATATATATATAGCCATGAAAAATAATGTTTTAATTAAATAAAGTCCTAAAAGTACCTAACATTATGTTTAAATGTTATGTTTCAAATATAGCCGCGCAAAAGGTCACCTCAGACGTATGACGTCACACGCTGGCCAACGAAACGACAAGCTCTATGAAAGCAAACTTGCAAAGTGATTTATACATTTTTGTGAAGCTTAAAGACTTTAGGGTCGTCATGGCATGAAAAACATATCGTTTTGATATAGATGAAAAGCAAAAATATAAAATAAACACAAGCTTCGCACTCGGTATTTACTTTGAAGTGACGTCATGCACTGTGTTGGTGTTTCGGAACAGATAAAAAATGTCAGAATTATTAGATTTTATATTTTGATTTAAAAATATAAATTATTATTATTTTACAAAAATATTGATTGAAAGATCTTTCGAATTCGACAAACATTCGTTCTAACTACATTTTAGATTTTTTTCGATTACTGTCCGATCCCCTATTAACATATCACAATGTCAAACTAGAAGTGCGAGTGAGATGTCCCATAACTACATACATTTCGGAAAAATATCTAATTCAATTCCATTGTGTATAACGTCTCTGTAGATAGGTGTGTATTTACGTGATAGTCGTTCTCTTGATACTTCTCTCATTAGCAACTACGCCAACTGCTACAATTCACTGCCGATGGGAACTTTTCTTGCCGACAACCGACGTGCTATTTAACGAGCTATTGATGTGTTGCTAAAGAAAACTGACGTAAAAAGTACATTATTAGATTTGGTGAGGTAATGTGTGTTAGTTTATACCTAATTAGTTTTATTCTATAATATATGTATATATATATACATATATATATATATATATATATATATATATATATATATATATATATATATATATATATATATATATATATATATATATATATATATATATATATATATATATATATATGTATGTTTATAATATGTAGTGTTATTATTATTTTAAATGTATAGTAAATTTTTCACAGATCCTATATCAAAACGGGTATCAGCTGAAAATCAGCGCCGAGTAGTGTACTCTTGGCATTTTATGCTGAGCTGAGCCCATTCGGCACACATCCGCGGATTATTTATAATTTCTTGTTTGTGTGCCGAATAAATGGTTTTTCTTTCTTTCTTTCTTCTTTTCTTTCTTAATGCGAAAGTTTGTAAGTAAATTTAAGGATAAGTGATATGATTTAATGACGCAAAAATTACTGAACGGGATTTGAGGAAGTTGTGTTAGTAGATAATTTAGATCCTAGTATTTTCTATGGAAAATCGACCACCGTACCTCTGGGCGCAGCTAACTGTTTTGTTTTATAACTATGATCATCACCATCATTATCTCATCATCATCATTATTAGCCCATTACGCTCCCACTGCTAGTACACACTGCTACTGCGGCTTTCTCTCGCCGACCTGACGCTCTTCTGACGTTGACCCAGTCCGGGTTGGTGAATGTCATATGTCCTTGATTTCTTGTGATTAATTCTTGGATATGCCGGTCCTCACGATATTTTCTTTCACCGCTTTAAGAGCGAGTGCTAAATCCGCATATAACTTAAGAAAGTTAGTGGTGGGCCAGCAGGATTCGAACTCGGGTGCATCGGATCGAAAGTCGCACGTACTCCTGCTGAGCCACACTCGCGCTTGTTTTATAAATATAACAGGTAAAATACTCGATTAATGTAATTTTTAATATAGGTACCTGTATCAAGAGATAATGCTCTGACGCTCTGACCCCGGTTTGAGGTAGATAGGCTACTGTAAATTTATTATATTTCTGTTTGTTGTTTCTTATCATTGTTTTTTTTTATGTTACTGAGTGATGAGACGAGCAAGTCGTTCGCCCGATGGTAAGCGCCACGCCTGCCTATAACAATTGCAGTGCCACCCAGAACTATTAATATCATAAAAGCGACTTTTAATACCATGAAAGCAATGCGTAGCACTGCATTGCGCTCATTATACTGAGATATCAGATATTAAGTCTCATATGCCCAGTAATTTCACTGGCTGTAATGCCCTTCAAACTGGAACACATTAATGCTTGCGCACTACTACTTGGCGGCAGAATAACTGGCAAAGTTGTGGTACCTACCCAGACGGCCTCTCCCAGAGACCTACCACGAGTAGAGATTGATTTGCACTTAGTAAATTATGTATGTACTAACTTATTAAGAAAATATAGACATGCTATTTTATCCCGTCGCAATCTTGACTCAATACAGAACGATCTGAGGTAGGTAAGTACTTATAGTTACAACTCACATCAATTTTATGTAAATTCTTGCCGCGCTAGATACTCGTAACTATAAATTGAAATAGCAATGGAGCGACGTCGAACAACTCGAATGAAATTGTTAGTACAAGACGATCTGAATTCGGAATAAGCATCTTCAAGTTATTCGTTAGCACTGGCATCGTTCAAGTTTTGCAGTTATTTGGCACTTGGTTCACTCAGTTTCTTCTGCTTTTTTCATGCGCGATTGAAGTTACACTTTATTTTCGTACAAATTTGTATATATCACTACATAGTATAAAACAAAGTCGCTTTCTCTGTCCCTATATTCCTATGTATGCTTAAATCTTTAAAACTACGCAACGGATTTTGATGCGGTTTTTTTTAATAGATAGAGTGATTGAAGAGGAAGGTTTATATGTATAATAACCGTGCGAAGCCGGGGCGGGTCGCTAGTTTCTTATAATAAACTTAATTATAAACCCGTTATAGGTTTATTTACAAGCTTTAACTTTAGCGAGGCCATCTTGGTATGCTAAACAGTAGCGCGCAAGTGTTACTCTGTTCCAATTTGAAGTGCATTGTAGCCAGCGAAAAAGCGGGCGGCGGGTAATGAGCGCAATGGAGTGCTTTTTATGGTATCAAAAATATTGGGTAGCACTGCAATTGTTATGGGCAGGCGTGGCGTTTACCATCAGGTGAACGACTAGCGCATCACGTCACTTAGTCCACTAAAAAGACACAAAATATATGAGTATATGAGTTCTAATCCACTCGTGCGTTCGTTTACCACCGGGCATTCATGTGCATGGAGGAGTCATAAACACAGACTTGGAGACCATTTGGTTTCGACGTAAATTACCTACTATTATACTGTCCTCAAAACACCCCAATGTAACGTTATGACATGGGCGCAACGCCATACGCCTTTAGATTATTAACGTCGTGTCCTAATCATGTATGTGCGCGCCATCGTCCCGACGATGAAGGAAATTGATTCCGGCCATTAGGGACGAAGTGTCACGTAGTGGTTTCTAACTACTTCACCGCGGTCGGCCTCTCGGTTGACATCCACATATCTCACGGCGGAGTAATCACCGGTGCCGCGTCCTTAGAGGCTGGCGTCTTCGGGACTATTCAATGTAGGGAGAAGTCTTGTGAAAAGAGGTCTGCAGTCGGCAGCCGGTTGAGATAGGCTGAAAAATAAAAAAACCTTTAGGTAATAATGATCTAACGTGTGATATAGGTCTTTTTTATACCGAATGACGAGACGAGCTGGTCGTTTGCCTGATGGTAAGCAATACGCCAGCCGATAACAATAACAGCACCACCCAGAACTTTGTTTTGTAAAATCGTGCGCGGCGCTACACTGCGCTCGTCACCCTCAGACAATTAGCTGTTGAGTCTCATAATGCCCAGTAATTAGTTATTTTGGATTTTAATAATCTGTATCATAGTGGTCGAGAATGGCTCAGAGCCGAGGCAAATGGCTTGATATGAGAGAGGCCTATACCCAGCAGTGGTTTGTGAAAGGCTGTGGATGATGATGATGAAGATGATGTGTCATAGAGTCGTCGAGAAGTGATCCAAAATATTAATCATTAAAGAAATAACAATCATTATTAATAATGTTTATAAATAATATATACTAATCAATTATTTAAAGGACATGTGACATCCACCAACACGCATTGGGCCAGCGTGGTGGATTATGGCCCATACTTTCCTCTATTAGAGGAGGCCCGTATCCCAGCAGTGGGAACGTGATGGGCTGATGATGATGATCATAATAAACTAATTCTTAACAATTATTATATTATCAATAATAATATTAATTATTTTATATCATTAATAATTATTAAGAATTATTTAATTATTACTAATTATATAAGGCCTTTTAAGGATTTTGTTATCATTTTACAATTAATGTTTTAAAAAATGCGCTTACAGTAAATGTTTCCGAACATTTTAAAACTGGTGTGACAAAAAAATATTCATTTGAATAAAATCACGAGCGTCAGCTTGTACATTAATCTAATTAATAAAATAAGTTGTAGTTCGCACTTCAGGGAAAAGGTATTAGTTGACAACATCGAACTTTTATGCGGGCTAGCCGAATTTGTTAATCCTACTCACGATTCTCAAAATATGTCAGCAGCACACACAAGCATATTGTATAAGAATTGCTACATCGTAACATATTACACATTTTAACTTTGATATGCATGACAGTTTTAGCGTAAACAACATTCACTATATACGAAATACAGCATACAGCAAACCAACGATTGACTTTTGTTTTAATTAACTGAACATTCAAAGGTTTCGTGTCAGTAATCAACGTACTTAGGGTTAATGATAAATTAAAATATACAAGTACTTTTGTTGCTAACTGTACGTGCTATCTTTACCGTGAACTAAATTGCTCTAGACAAAAACACCGTATTTTAATATAATTAAGACTTCACTTTTTATATTCAATAATAATAATAAGTGTTGCCCATTACATATCTAAACTAAATGCTCTAAGAGGCCTCTACGTGTTGGACTCATGTCTCCGCGCAAGCCTTCCAAAGGACCGTGTGTATAACCCGTAAGAAAGAGCGACATAATAGGTAATAATAATAAATTGTTTATTGCCAAAAAGGTTACAACATTTGTGGTACACGAGTAATACAAATAAGGTTACTTAAGTGATTCGACGAGTCCCAAACTAGGCGAAAGCCTGTGTCTTGGGATTCAGAGATACGATTTGCAAGGTTTTTTTTATATTATCACGGAAATCAATTATCAAAAGCTATTCTCAAAATGTCATACCAGACGTGATCCACGTCCGTAAGGAATATTCATGGAACACTAATCCAGTATTCCACTAAATTTTATTGACATTCAACTAGGTAACTTTACAATGAAACTGTTTTTGAGATATTTTACTTTGTATAATCATAACTTTTGTATACCTATAAAAGTTTAAAGAATTCCTATGTGTTTGTTGGTTTTCGATCAGTTGAATTTGTTTAAAAATTCAATTAATCAATAATGTGTTAAGCACCCTTTTAAAACGACTTTAAGATTCGTAATAATAATTAATCACACCAATATTACAATAGGGAATCGGACAGTAATCGAGAAAAAAATCTAAAATGCAATTAGAACGAATGTTCGTCGGACCAGAAAGATCATTCAATCAATATTTTTGTGAAATAATAATTATTTATATTTTTAAATCAATAAATAAAATCGAATAATTTTTAATCTATTCTTCACCTCAAACGAAACAAGAATCACAGCGCATGACGTCATTTGAAGGCAAATGCCGTGAGTCAAGCTTATGTTTATTATACGTTTTTGCTTTTCATAAAATGTATTTTTGCTAATTTTTTCGTTCCATTACTACAACATAGTCCCCAAACTTCACAAAACGTATTTAAATCTCTGCAAGTTTTACAGTTAGTGACTATACTAATATATAAATGCATACTCATGATAAAAGAATATAGATGTGTGATGAATGAAGCCCAATTCGGTCTTCATGAGAGGTACTCGTGAATGGCTCCAATGAATGAATGAAGTGGGCAAGCGTTTTAGGTGGGTCGAGCGGCCACAACGAAATCTAGTAATGATAGATTTCTAATGCCTAGTTTCGTGAACGTGAAATGGCAGAGTCATAGACTTTTTTATGTAACTGAATGACGAGACGAGCTGGTCGTTTGCCTGATGGTAAGCAATACGCCAGCCCATAACAATAACAGCACCACCTAGAACATTGTTTAGCAAAATCCTGCGCGGCGCTGCACTGCGCTCGTCACCCTGAGACAATTAGCTGTTGAGTCTCATAACGCCCAGTTATTTATACTAGGTACCTACTACTAGTTTACTAGGTACTGTGACTGTCACCTTTTGTTCTATTTTTCGGTAGATCCAATTTCGGTCACCGGGTCAATTTTTTTTAATACTGTGGTAGAGTCTAACGAAAAAACGCTGGCGAGATAATCTCGTGGCATTCCAAGAGGAATGGCTCGACATAGCAGGGAATCGGAATACGTGGAAAGAGATGGGAACCTTTGCCCAGCAGTGGGACAGTATAGGCTAGATAAAAAAAAGAGTATGTGTCCTCTATCAATTTTCATACATATTTTATCAATTGGATAAAAATGTTGATGATCTCAAAATGTTTGAGGTTTGAGGCTTCAATTTATTTAATTTTGTACATATGTAGTGGTTTAACTGGTTTTATTACGAGAATGGAGTTTGTTTTAAAGCAAATCTCATATGTTTATTTAATTAATATTTGCATGAACATTTTCACATTGATTTTCAACTAAATGTTTACTGCCAACACCTACTGCCAAGTGTGGCTCAGTGGGAGCACGTGCCACTTTCGATCCGATGCACCCGAGTTCGAATCCCGCTGGCCCCGCACCACTGCCTTTCTTAAGTTATGTGCGGATTTTAACACTTGTTCTAAAAACGAAGGAAAACATCGTAAGGAAACCGGTATGTCCAAGAATTTTTCACAAAAATTCAAGGAAATGTGACATCTACCAACCCGCACTGGGCCAGCGTGGAGGATTATGGCCAATCTCTCTCTAGGAGGGAAGGCCCGTGTCCCAGCGGGAACGATGGGCTGATGATGGGCTACAAATTGTAATTAATTTGAATTGTGCATTATTGTAAGTTTAAAATTTCTAATATTCTGCTACATCCCTTTGTCGCCCTTTGTGTAGAGTAAATCTGATGAAGCTGACAAAACGCTCAAATCCACGCTTTGATTTCAAGTAATTAAATTTCTCTATTATTATAGAACCACTCATTGTAGGTCTCTCGTATGCGGGAGGCCGTATGAGTAGGTACCACAGCTTTGCCAGTTATTCTGCCGCCAAGCAGTAATGCGCAAGCATTACTGTGTGTTTGAAGAGCATTGTAGCCAGCGAAATTACTGGGCTTTATATCTGATGGTTCGGGATGATGAGCGCAATGCAGTGCTACATAGTGCTTTTTGTGTTATTAAAAGTTCTGGATGGTACTGCAATTGTTATGGGTAGGTGCTTACCATCAGGCGAATGACTTGCTCGTCTCTCTCAGTTCCACAAAAAAAGTAAAGTCTGTCTTTTTAGTTTTTTGTGGTTGCCTATGAAATTAAAATATTTATTTCTGTCTTTCTTGAAATCCCTATTATATATATATATATATATATATATATATATATATATATATATATATATATAAACGACACTTATAATTTACGACAGCAGATTTTGTTCTTTGCTATTCCTACCAAAAATATCTACACGCTTCAACTTTTATAATGCGTACAGCTAGGGAAAGAAACACCATACCAGCGTCTTTGTTGCCATCTGGGTGTCTTCAAATCTAAACTGAATCGGTATCTTCTAGGCAAGAAAAGTCCATCGTTGTCGTCACTTTCCATCACATGAGACTGAGGTCAAATGATAGACAATTCGAAAAAAAACATGCCTCAAAAATCGGACGCATGCATTGAGGATAGTGTGAGACCTCAATGGACGCATGTCATTTTTAATCCCCGACGATGCCCAAACGGGCGAATCAGAAAAAAACCTAAAAGGAGGTGTGGTATTACTTTGAACCAATGACGTTAGACAGTAAATCTATGGTTTCATCACTATGTGTGTCTGTCTGTGGCACTGTAGCTCTTAAACGGGTGAACAGATTTAGATGTGGTTTCTTTTTATTTGGAATCTGGTTTCCTAGCGGTGGTTCTGAGACATGTTTAATAAAACGGTTCAGCTATTTTTTACTTTATATATTTTTAAGTCAGGGTTTTTTTAAATTTTAGTTTACTAAAATTCGCTTCTCATCTTTAACATAATCATTAGTTCATTTAGTAGAGAGAAAAAATGTCTTCGATCTTTCCCATTAGTGACCACTGGAACAGCTGTAAGTATGCCGCGGAAAATGTACGAACTCTAAGTAAGACGTCTGTGCCGTGTCAAACCTATATTCTCACATAAGTATTACCTATTATATTGTATTTTAACGAAGCCCCTATACAGCGAATATTTATTTTTACATTTTGTAAGTATTAAGTATATTCATTATAAACTTTGAATTTTTTAGAATTTAATCCAAAATTTAATAAATTATTGAATTATTTAAATAAATTTATTGTACTTATTAATTTATTTTATTTTAATTCAAAACTACCCAATTTAGCGGTCTTTGCTTATCACCATCCAAGTAAGACACTGCATCTCAATCACAAGTACCAAAAATGTGTACCTACCCTTACTTATGTAAAATAATAATATTCGGAATATGTTATCCTTAACCCACGTACATAATGAGTCTTAATGTGTATCCATTCATCATGTAAGTATAATGCAATGTGCAACTTTATGATAGTTAATATATTCTATTATATTCTAAGAATAAAAATTACTGGGCATTATGAGAGTCAACAGCTCGTTAAATTGTCTCAGGGTAACAAGTGCAGCGCTGCGTACGATTTTGCAAAACAAAGTTCTGGGTGGTGCTGTTATTGTTATGGGCTGGCGTATTGCTTCCCATCAGGCAAACGACCATACATAAAAAAACGATAGACACAAATAAATTAAAACTATAACATTATACACGTCCCAGTTAATGTAAACACCTGCTCGATGCACTTTACCGATATTCCCGTTGACAATCTGTTCGCACCGCGCTAAATAAGATTTATCAATATTAAATTGACAGATGCATTCGACAGATGCAGTCCGACGGGGCTTTTACAATAAAGCCGGTTAGTTGCGTCGAATTGGTAGTGCCGCGTAGTATTGTTGATTGATTGATTGATTGATTGATAACACTTTATTGTACACCAAAAACATAACAAGAACAAATAGACATAGAACTTAAAAATTTAATTAGTACAATGGGCGGTCTTATCGCTAATAAGCGATCTCTTCCAGACAACCTTGGGATGGAGAGGATTTGTGAAACGACAAAAGACGGTGGTGTACTTATATAATAATTATTATTAGTAAAATCATATAATATCATATGAGTATAATACATACATAGTATTATAATATATATATATATATATATAAACAATTATAATACATATATATATATATATATATATATAAACAATAAATACATACATATAGATATACACAAATACTTACCATTAATAAAATATAGCAATAAAATAATAAACAATTAGCTAGACAGATACAATTCTTTGACTTGTTTTTTAAAAGTAGAAATTGACTGTGCACGCCTAATCTTGACAGGCAATGCGTTCCACAGGCGAACTGCTTGGACAGTGAAAGAATTGTCATAGAAGGAGCTGCCATGTGGAGGGTTCTGAAGCGACAGATTTTCTGATGACCTAAGACAATAAGTGTTTGAAAAGTGAAGGAAATGAAAGCGTTCCTTAAGATAGCGCGGGGAGGAGGGATTAAACAGAATAGTGTATAGAAGAGAGAGTATGTGAGTATTCCGGCGAAGACGTATAGGGAGCCACTTGAGCTTTTTACGATGTTGGGAAACATGATCATGTTTGCGTAAACCAAATATAAATCTTATGCAGAAGTTACATGTTGTTATAGTTTACTTGTTAGAGCACAGACTTTTTTTTTGTTTTGGACATGTTTGACGTCATCTCGCCTGATGAAAAGCGAAGATGCAGTGATTTAGATTAATCTTCTATGACTCCGACACTAGGTTTTTAGTTAAGGAACTGAGTGCTAAGACGAGCATGTCGTTCGTTTGATCGCCCATAACAATTGCAGTGTCACCCAGAACTTTTAATACTATAAAAAGCACTGCGTAGAACTGCATTGCGCTCACCAGCCCGCATAAATGCCCAGTAATTTCTCTGGCTACAATTAATGCTCTTCAAACCGGAATACAGTAATTACGCACTACTATTTGGCGACAGAACAGGCAAAGGGTTAGGATAGAGTGAAAAATCTGACAAATAAAATAATAATAATTTAGAATTTAAGTAAGCCTAAATGTCTAAATACACTTTGAAATAGTAAATTAAAACATAAACAATATATAAAATTAAATACTTAAAAATATTAATAATTCAAATAAAATACTATGATAATAAAATTATAACTTAATTTTGAGTTTATTTAAATAATTAATAATAACTTTCATAAGAAGTCTACATACGTTAAGAGAGATTTGATGGAGATAGGTCGGGAAATTTTGGGGGAGATATGATACAAAGAGGGCCGGAACTTTGAACAATTTAAAAATATGTGGTCTACATCACTTAACTTAATTTGAGATATTTATGTTTTAATTCTTCGAGCGCTTGCTTACGTAAGAACAATAGATTTATACATGAAAGTGGAACCGATTCATTTATCCTACTCCTAACAATATTATACATACGTAAGTGTATGGGGATGTATGGATGAACGTTTGGATGTTTGTTAGTTACCCAATCAAAAACTATTAAACGGGGTTTGAAGGTTTGATGACATTTTGTAACTAGGACATATGATATTTATCATAAAAAACCGAGGGAAAGCTAGTTATAAATCACACTAATATTAGATATAAATATAATATTGTAACTATTTAAAGTAAGTACTTGAACTGTGTACCACGTTAGCCGTATGCATCCTGACCGACTGACAGGTGGAGGGAATTGGGGGAGGCCTTTGCCCAGCAGTGGGACAGCATAGGTCAGTAAAAAAAACTTGAACTGTAGATGTGACTGAAGAGACTGACGAATTTGAATTTGAAAACAAAAGTAAAAGTTTGTATGTGTGTTTATGTGTTAGCACAGAATACTAAGGGACGGAAGCATCACTCCGCAAAGAAATTTAAACAAATAGCGACTCTTGCTATGACGCAATAAAATTCAATTCAGCTCGCGTAGCGCTGCATACCTACCAGTCATATTAACCTACAGAGCGCCTCTCTTTCTATCGCATAGCTCTTATCTCTTTTGACGCGGCACGTGTAACGACGCGCGACCCGCCGTCGTTGTCCGGCTATGTACTTGTAGCTTCGTAACTACAGTGCAGAGTGCGCTAGGTGGTGTTAGTATGTATGTTCTTTCTTCACGCCGCAACGGCTAGACGGATTTGAGTGGAATTCGGAATGTAGATAGCTTGTACCCTGGACTAACACATAAGCTCTTTTATCCCGGAAAACAGCAGGTGAAGCAAGTAAGTGTATGTAATATTTTATTTTTCATTTTAATTCTGTCGTGTGTCATCAATAAACTAAACAGGCTCTATTTCGGTCCGCTAAAAAACCAAAAGTTCGCCAATCGTATTTCGGTCATCTTGCAGTACGTTCACAATTCCTTTAATTTGGCAATTATCCAGAAAAGCTTTATGCTAATTACGGCGCCCGCTGAGCCTCTCGGCATTCATTACGGGCGGGATGCCATTTGCGCTTTTATTGTATCGTAATTGGCTTTTACGTAAATAATACCTAATTATTGGCTTTATGAATTCTAGATTGCGGGGAAATAACTAAGTACTCACTCGCTGAAACGGTTTTACTGCCTTTAATAATTTGATTATTAAGAGAATGAAAAACGGAGCTTAAAGGTACGAGTTCGTAGCCGACTGCAGACATCAGCAGCAGACGACGTGTCGCTGCGACACACTACGTTTCTATGTATTTCTATCAAATACCTTCCGCAGTAGTCGCCTCTTTGGCGTAGGCCTCCCCCAGTTCTAGCCAACATAATGACAACAATAAATAAATAATAAAAAAATATAATATGACCTAATAGTCCTCGCACTTATCGGGGGATGTCTTTGATTGCATCTTCTTAATGTTGCACTTAGAGACAGTCCCCGAGATAAGTGTTGCCCATTGCATATATAAATTAAACGCACTAAGAGGCTTCTACGTGTTGGACTCATGTCCCCGCGCAAGCCTTCCAAATGACCGGGTGTATAACACGTGAGAAAGAGCGACATAATAATAAATAATAATATTTTTTATAATTTACATAAGTTGTAGAAAACTAAAACCATATAAATGCATATATATAATAATAACAATAAATTCATATATACTAAACAAGTAATACAATTAAATGTTACGAATAATTTAAATATTCATCATCATCATCATCATCAGCCCATCACGTTCCCACTGCTGGGACACGGGCCTTCTCTCATAGAGAGAGCATGGGCCATAATCCACCACGCTGGCCCAGTGCAGGTGTCCTTGACTTTTTGTGGAAAATTCTTGGACATGCCGGTTTCCTCACGATGTTTTCCTTCACCGTTTTTAGAGCGAGTGTTAAATCCGCACATAACTTAAGAAAGTCAGTGGTGCGGGGCCAGCGGGATTCGAACTCGGGTGCGTCGGATCGAAAGTCGCACGAGCTCCCACTGAGCCACACTCGCTCAAAATTTAAATATTGAATGTACATAAAGTAATAATAAATAATATTTATTAGTAAATGTATATATATGTATAAGTAGTAGAATAATGGCCTTTTTTACTTACTTTTATTTTTACTTTACCTTCCGCAGCTAGCGACACGTGGCAACACGCAGACGACGTGTCCCCCGACCGCAGATCAGTAGTGCCACCAACAAGGGAAATCTGCCGGACTAACTGTGGAATACGGCACTGCCAGCCGAGCTTGGGTTCGGAATCATGACTGCAGCGACATAACGCTGCGACGTTTCGCAACGAAACGTCGTCTGCTGCTGCTTTCTGCAGGGGGCTACCAACAAGTACATTTAATGTACTAAGCTTTAATGGAGATAATTTAGGGAAATAATATCCTGCTAATCCTACAGTGCGAAAGTTTGTGAGGTTGAACCTATTTGTGAGGATGTATATATGGTTGTTATCAATCACGCAAAGCTATTAAACGGATTTTGAATCAAATTTTGTAAGTGCTTTATTATATAATAGAACCTACAATTGGTTGTATTTTACTAACCAACTTTAAAAAAAGGCGAAGGTTCTCTGGTTCTCAATTCTATAAAATTTTTACAAATGTTTTTCACCATAGAACTCCGTCATTTATAAAAATTATTTTAAACTCCCGACGCAAAAAGGAGGGGTTTTATAAGTTTGACCACTATGTCTGTATGTGGTTTGTAGAATTTTTCTCTGTTTATTTGTGTGTTGGTTATTTATGGACTCGAAAATTACTGAACGGATACTAATGTAGTTTTCAGGGTTTGGTAGCATTATTTCTAACTTAGACGTTACATGAAAATCGGTTGGGTAACTACGAAAATACAGCTTAACCTCATCTCATCACGCGCCCCTATACACTAGGGAGGTTTTGCTAAGACGGTTTGAAAAAAATACGAATATAGGCTTCCTCTATCGTTCACGCGGACGAGGTCGCGGGGAAATGCTAGTAATATAATAAAATAGTTATCTCAAACCCGCAACCTACATAAAGCACAACAACAAATAACAGATAAGTAGAACAACGAGACTTTATTACTACTATTTTATAATATTGAAGCATTTTAATCTCGAACGACGTGGTTGAGGGAGCACTGAATATGTTGCAAGGTCGCATCGTCCGTCGCTCACTACCAGGTGACATAGTGGTCAAACGCAAGCCAATTAGCAGTTAAACATAAAATAAAAGAAAAGCTTTAAATATTTACAAACGAGAAGCTTTGCCAGTTATTCAGCCGCCAAGCAGTAGTGCGCAAGCATTACTGTGTTCCGGTTTGAAGGGCATTGTAGCCAGCGAAATTACTGGGCATTATGAGACTCAACAGCTAATTGATTAAGTAATTATGTAAGTATAATGCAATGTGCAACTTTATGATAGTTAATATATTCTATTATATTCTAAGAATAAAAATTACTGGGTATTATGAGAGTCAACAGCTCGTTAAATTGTCTCAGGGTGACGAGCGCAGTGCAGTGCCGCGCAGGATTTTGCAAAACAAAATTCTGGGTGGTGCTGTTATTGTTATGGGCTGGCGTATTGCTTACCATCAGGCAAACGACCAGCTCGTCTCGTCATTCAATTCTACAAAAAAAAAAGAGTAAAATTAAATTGCTCGGGATTTGACCCTGCGTCTTCGGAATACCGTCCCGATTTACCAATATGGCCACTGAATCATCAGGTCGATCAACCATTTTCTTATTATCTCGTACAGGGACGAATGTAGAAGAAATTCGGTTGCTCGAGAGAATGACTCGGTGACTAAGTTGGTAAAATCTCGGAACGGCATTCCGAAGATGCATTCGAATCCTGCCCGAGAATATTTCTTTTACTCTGTATATTTAAAGTCTTAAATTTCGCTAAGCATGTATCACACGTTGAAAAGTCTTTAGTGTAAAGGAGTTCAAGTTTAAGCTCAAAAGTTCTTTATTCAGTTTTAACATCAAAGACGCACTCCTTCTCTCGTGTGGGTGTGTGGCCAACCATGGTGTTGGAGTTTTTAGACCGCTCGAAAGCCACCGATATGGCCTATATAACGATAATTTCCTAGGACAACAACTGAGACCGACGGCTTAACGTGCCCTCCGAAGCACGGTAGCGCTAAATACCAAACAAACGGTCACCCATCCAAGTTGAGACCGCTGCGAACGTTGCTTAACCTAGCAGATCTGTTACGAACGGATAGGCGACCTACGGTACGATGGCTACAGCGAACTTATGAACGTCAATTATTAAATGACTACCACCGTATCGGAAAAAGAACCACTACTCAGAAGATACGGCAAGAAACTGAGGTTTGAGTGTTTAGGAACACATCATGGACGCAATGTTTTGAATAACATGATGAGGAGGCGTATCACCCCGTGAGCATTGTTAGTCTAACGCGCTCGTCTCGGCTCGTGTGGATGCCAAAGATAATTTTTCTAAGATCGCTATGCCGTGTTATTTCCCTTGAGGCGCGAATTGCAAGCATCATCCCGCCCAACGAGTATACCCTCATGATATTTTTTCTCGCATACTGTCGTTTACAATCCGAATCGAATGAGCTTAATATAATTTACTCATCTATAACTTTTTTATTGAGAGCAAATAGGTGCTTCATGCGAGACTAATAAATATCAGTCGGAGAAAGCGAGTAAATATGTATTTGGTATGTTGAGTAAAATTGAAATTTGTCAGAGATATGACTTTATAACAATCAATTGGTAATATATTTTTGCTTGTTTGACAATGTATTATATTTTTTGTGAAAAGGGCATTTGGGTCAGGAGGTAACAAATCAGCGGCTGTGCAGCGCTAAAGCAAGAACAATAGATACTGAAATTGCATGCATTGTAATCGAATTTAATTTTAAAGAATTCATATTTAGATAATCAAAGAAATATCTAAATCTGAACTAAAATAACTTAAATATATATACAAAATATAATACAATTATTCTAAAAGGCCTATGGTGGAAGGGAAAGTGCCCAGAACGCTGGCCGCATTGCCACGCTGAATGGCAATGCTGATTTTCTGACCCAAATATGAGCCAGCATTCTGGTCACATGTCGCCTCCACCAGACGTTTTGCCAAGTCCCTATAGATTTCATGGGTGCTCGGCCCCCACGGTCCTAATGTTTCTACCCCAAACGGCACAAACATGCAACCTCGGTCGAGATTTGTATATTTGCGCCGTTTGAGGTTTTCCGCTTTTGACGCAGCTCCGCCAGCTCGAACAGTCGTTTCTGGAAGATGAGACGGAGCTAGGGTATCTACACAGGTAGCATCCCATACTAACGGCCGTCCCATCTTCCAAGGAATTAGTGTCATTCCATCGGGCCTCTTACCGTCGTCACGCATCAGTCCATTAGGCTCTAGGACTGATGGTACACCGGCACTGACAAAGGCCCGACGGATGACATCATTCAAGCTGGCGTGCCGTGATATGCGATCCGCACTTCTGCTGCATGATAAACCGTGGTGACCAAACCGATCCACTATTTCACCACAAGTACACCGGTGGGGGACTTGGCAACACGCGCCTAACTGTAAGGAAACTGCCAATCGGAATGTGCTGTTGTCAAAAAGGCTTCCAATGTTCTTTGATGGGCTTGCAACCAAAGTCCCCTTTTTAGATAATTAGATAATATATAGATTATTTTTCTATTTTAATGTTATATTCTTGTATGCACCCAACAAATTTTTAACCCCGCTAATTTGACGTCACCCGCAATAAACCGATGAAAAAATGGGCAATGCCGTGCTTGCGTCACTCGGTTGTCACGAATGACTAATGAGTGAGATTCAAATGTTTATTTTATATGTGCGATCAATTGATGTTATTTGAGGTTGTTATGACCTTTTTGGATGACGACGACGACCTGCTTTACAGAGGTAGAGCAGGTCGGTTGACTATTTGATTCGTATTAGCTCATCCCTACAATAATTACGCACACACACAAAATGTGTATGGACAGGCCGGTGCGGCAGTAGTAGTACTAGACAGCTCGGCGAATTTGTATGGAGTGTCGGGGGTCTGCATACATATAGAAGTGGTATACATATAGAATAAGTAAAATTGTGAGGCTATCACGGATTCCTATTACGTGTAAAAAATTTTCTTATCCGGTCTTCAGCGTGAGTTCAACTTTTTAACAAGCGGACATTTTTTAAGCCGATTTGAAAGTCACTGTCGCTTTTCTATTACCTACTGTAGAGCTTGCATTCTTTGTAAAAGATAATCCGATGAAGATACATAACTCAGTTTTTGTTGATAATGCTATTACTTCGTTTAGGCGGCTCAAAAATAATCTTGTTCCTTTCGAATCCGTTTCTGTATTCAATTAAGTAAAGAAGTATTTGTTGATAGTTGCTGTTGGTTATATTCCTCTTGAATAACGGAACAGCTCGTCAGTATAAATAAGGCTAACTTATTCAAAATAGTTTACATGCGACGTGCGTAAGTCAATGCTCTAACTTGGTATCGGAGTTCCGTCTCGATGGAAACATCACCGGCAGATGTTCTGAAACTTGCTTACATTCATTCTTTGCGAGAAATATAGATTTAGTACTACGTGCCGCGATTGTGAGATGCCTCGCGCTCCACAAGGAACGATGGTTAAGCTAGTGCTGCGATATAACGCGGGTTTATGCATTGAACTAAATCAATTTTCTCTTCCCTATGTCAGCGTGTATTTTTGATAATATTAGGTATAATCAAATAATCGGCTTATAATAATTATATAAAAAAGAAGTTAGGTACACGTCACATTATATAATCTACGTAAATAGTTTTAAAAACTGCCCGAGTAGTCTTTTTCATATATTTTTTATCTAAAATTGTTGTACTAAGAACATTTTTTTATGGAACTGGATGATGAGACGAGCAAGTTGTTCGCCAGATGGTAAGCGCCACGCCTGCCTATAACAATTGCAGTACCGCCCAGAACTTTTAATACCATAAAAAGCACTGCTCTGATGTCTCGGGGTGATGAGCCTAATGCAGTGCGCATTGCGCTCATCACCCCGAGACATCAGATTTAAGTCTTGTATGCCCAGCAATTTCGCTGGCTACAAGCCCCTTCAAACCAGAACACAGTAATGCTTGCGCATTACTGCTTGGCGACAGAATAACTGGCTAAGCTGTGGTACCTACTCAGACGGCTTCCCGCATACGAGAGACCTACAAGTACGATTTTACAAAGATTTAAAAATCTCGTTAAACCGAAACGTCAATAAGTACTGTGGTGTATTTGAAAGCAACACGGCCTCGAGTATCCTCATCATGGCAGCGCGCCAGTGGCCAGTTTAGGCGTATTCGCCGAAGTGCAGTTCGCGGTACCGAACTGTCAATGTATCACAGTCTTGACAGATTTATGCGAGTTGTTGTATCTTTTAGACGGTTCATATGTTTCTATAGGTATTTCAGAGATATATAAGTATGTATATATATAAATATATCATTATATATAATTATTAATATAATTTTTTTAACTAATAACGCTCAACGATCATAGATCCTGAAAGTACGCACCACGGTCCCACAACACCCAGACAAGTGTACAAACATTTGTTCCGTCGCGGGAATCGAAGCTGCTTCCTCAGTGGTGTATGAGATTTGGGACAACCTACCCAACCACCATACAGAGGCTGATATAGATTTGAAAGCAGCGTGACCAAGAGTCGTCTCATTATGGCAAGACGCCAGTAGCTGGCTCCGGACTCGCCGAAGTACAGCGGTACTGACGATAAATTTCATTGCTGATTTGGTACCCAGCGAATTATGTTTTTGCTCTGTTTACAACACGATATAATGCTACGAAATGCAGACTAGTTGCAGTCTCCCAGGAATAGTACGTAAACACTTTTTCTCTGTGAATAGAAGTACCTAAAATACAGTTGTATAGGGACCAGTGGTTTTTACCATGGAACTTAAGTGCTAACCTATAAATTCTTACATCAGCCCTCCTGTGGACCGGGTGAACGAAAACTGGTTATGGTCAGATGCGGTAAACATTAACATCATCATTATCAACAGCCTGTATGAGTTCATTGGTGAACATAGATCTCTTCCAACGCACACCACTGAGCCCGATCTCCGGTTCTTCTCAATGCTGCCAGCTACTTAACGCAGGTCGTCGCTCCATCTGGCCGGAGGGTGTCCCACACTATGTTTTCCTAAACATATATGCTTTAAAAACGACCATGATTCTCCTGATGCATCCTGGCAGATTGCCACTAGCTGGCTAATACCCACAGGAGTACAAGTTCACACTGCCAGAAATATCTTATTGCTGATTTGGCACTCGATGATATGTATTTTTTCCCTGCATACCTTAGCAGTAGTGCACTTTACGATAGGATACTGCGAAATTCACGACAGTTGTAATAAATATAGTTTAGGTGATGAATTTTGCATTTCTGCTGATGCGATTCAATTTCCTCGCTAGTTTACGATATGGAATAAAAGCAAATAATAAAAAGAGAGATAGAGAAATTGCAGAATTACTTCATCAATTTTAACAGTAAATCATCAGCGATGCCAGTAATATATTACGCTTAAACAGATTTTTAAGCCGTGGCCGCTGCGTCAACATACTAACGAAACATTGTTTTTCAAACATGTGTTTAGCAAAACAAACTAATTGACAATCGTTTTTGTTAGTGTTATAAAATCTGCTGCGATCATGCTTTTGTTATTTTTAACAGTTAACATGTTACAAAAAGTAGGTGCGGTCTAGTTAGGCTACGTTTCTGACAAAAATAAGCACGAATATGTTTGAAAAACTATGTTTTGTTATATATTTAATAGATACGGTGGTAGAATCATTGTAATAATTGACGTTCATAAGTGCGTCTGTGACGACAAAATTGAAATAAAGAACTTTTGAATTGAATTGAATTGATAAGGAGTTTCTTCACCAAATCAATTAATGTGAAATTGTGTGAATTAGTCTGATGCGATGTCGAAACTAGGTATACTTATATATTATTAACGAGATATTTACCAAGTTCATAATTTGTTTTTGAGTTTTCGATATTTCGGTGCCGTTACAGGCACTATGATCACGAATGAACTGAAGTATTTACAGGTGGGTGGTTTATATAACAGCAAAAAGGTAAACTTGAAAACAATAACCAATATAGCTTTTAGAAAAATATACTCGTAATATTTTGCATTATGCACACGCAAATGTTTTAAGTTTGTAATAAAATGCGAATATAAATCATCTGCAAAGTTAAGCGGAAGTGAAGTGTCGTGGCGTGGGACGTCCCTTGCTTGCCGTAATAAATAATTGTTTTTGCGTGCCGACACCCTGGTACCCTGAATAGGAGGATAAAGAACACAGTCTCATCCCATACGGGCGAGACTCAGTGACTCGGCTGGTCTCGGCTAGAGTCGGAGAGAGTCGGCAAGACCCTCGAAATAATGCTTTAATGCATGCTGCTCTGGATTTAACAATCCAGAAAATTCATGAAAGCGCGGTAAAGTTCACTTGGATTAAATATTTGCACAGCAGTTTTTCGTTTCAATTAAATTAATGTTTCAGTATTTATTCGTCGCTTTATTCGTCGAGAGCTATTTTCTGTTAATAAGTACCAACTTGCTTTCAACGTTTTGTCTTATAATGGTGAGTTGGTGAAATTATTTTCTCCTTATTATAGACTCTGGAATAATGTGAGTAGCTTTGTGATTTTTGCAGTTTTAGTCGAAATAATTTATGTTCAATTTACCTTCTGAATCTTGTGAGATTAAGTAATTCTTTTTTCCTATTATTTAAGTCCTATAAGTATAGTAATTATGAGATTTAGGTAAAATCTAAGACCGATCAGACTTCAAGTTAATGTTACCGTATCAGCCCGAGGTACAAAAATCAATTAGCCTATGATTAATTGATATAAAACGGCTAAGACTCACTGTAAACGTCGAAAATTACTCCGACCAGGTTTCGGACATTTTAGAAGTCCTTATTCTGGGAGTTATGAGATCATGCCGCGGCGTAGGTCGCGAGCGCTCGCACGTAACTGGCGGCGCGTGCGCGGCTCTCTACGCGGCGGGCGGCGTCGGTGGAGTTCGCGCCCGCTCGGCGATGTTCGTAAGTTCGGTGGGGGGTAAATCACCACTGTCGCTACTAATGTCTGCTGCACGAATCAAATCACGAAACTTTTCAAAATCTAGCCTATGATTAGCTTTCGCTGTAAGGTTTAACAGCATCCCAACTTGATTCTGACTTTCCTTTAGCGCATCAGCACTTAGCTTAGGCAAAGAAAACTAACTATTACTTATGTCTTAGGTATACTCCGTGGAATCTAATTCGGTATTGCTCCGAAATGTATGCACTCAGTCCCTGCTTGAGAAATAATCTATAGATTTAAATTAAATAAGTAAAAATAATTGACAATTAACTGTACTGTCTATTTACGGTTTAAGATATTTATTTCTCAAAAAGAGAACAACACACTTTATTCTCCTGGCCTATACTGCTCCACAGCTGGGCAAAGGCCTCCCCCAAAAACAACAACAGCTCACTTAACTTAAGAAATACAAGTTAACTTAAGATTAATTATTTTACGATACACTGAGCGTCGGTAGGGATTGTTTACAACATAGCGGACAATTAAAATACAAAACAAATGTAGGTAGCAAGAAAACTGACTTAATAATCAGGCAGGGAAAAAAAATTACAACTGCAATAGTTGTAAATATGTTGACTTACGCACATTATGCTATTGACTAAACATAACTAAAGCATGGACTGAGTACATACATAGAGCGAATGTGGCGCAGCGGGAACTCGTGCGCCTTTCGATCCAACGCACCTGGGTTCGAATCCCGACTCGGCCCTGCACCAATGACTTATAGTTAAGTGCGGATTTTGCACGCTCGCTCTAAAACGGTGAAGGAAAAACATCGTGATGAAACCCGTTAACGCGCTTTGGAGTGGTTGGCTCTGGCCGTGGTTGTAATACCACACACCGAACAAAGCCGATGCCGTCAAGTGACCTAGTCGTGTTTCGGGATGATGTTCGGTGACCCATCGGGGAGACTGGTCTGAGCAGCCGCTCAACTGCCGTCTCTCTCTAGATCTATGTGCTCCATCTTAGGCCACATTATCGCTTCACATCAGGCGAGATAGTGGCCAAACATAGATCTATTAAGCGTAAAAAAAAAAACAGAAATATTGAATTCAACTCCACGGAGTATATCCGCTCTTCAATCCAAAATAGTCTTTCTTTTCATTTTAGTTTGAAAACTGTCATTTAAGTTGATATAGGTAGAAATGGCACTACTTCGTTAACAGCATCATCGTTTTTCATCGAGCGAGACAGTGATCGAATGATGGCAGGTTGTAATAGAAAAAAGTTAGCTATACCTACAATATTTGTGGTGTCTCTTGTTATAGTACCAAATGTATTGAATTCAACCAAACAATGATATTGCGAATAAGTGTCCTGTAATAGGTGATTAGATCAAAAGGACGGCAAGAAACGGTATGCTTATTGTTAACATTAATTGGTAGTATTGATATGGTTTCTGTTTACCAGAGTCTGTACAAAACATTCCGAGTGAACGAATAATTGAGACCCGAAATGACCATGTATTATACAAAATCTATACATTATTCTGGGCAAATTATGACATTGGTTATTTTTAACGGTATACTTATTTTAATGATAAAATAGCTATATTCTAATCGAAAACATTTACTATTATAAATTGAAACTTTGAATGTTTGTTACCTACCTATATGTATATTTAATTTCAATAGTAATCTAAACTAAAATTTCTAATATAATCGAAAACATAGGTAGTTTAATATGTAAGCATTTATTTAAATAAATTTAATTTGAATTGATTTTTTGTTTTGATAGTCCTAAAATATGGCTATGTAGATGCAATTATTTAGTAATGACGGCCCCAACACCCTTAAACAAATAAGACGCTGTCGCATATTTTAGACCGAAGTTGCAAAACGCTCTTTGATAAAGTATAAATGTAGAGCACCGTTCCTGGACTTGCCCTAATTTGTAAGAATAATCGCAAAAGGTATTTTTATTTTTAAGTTATTAAATATTCAAAATGCTTATTTAATGGGCCATAAACCTGGCCGAATCAATAGCAATAACGTTCATGGTCGACACTTAACCATTAAAATGTAAAAAATCGTTTCTACAATTTCCCAAGCGGTGTGAGAATAAAAGGGCAAACATCTGAATTATATTTTCATCATTCAGTTATCATAATGGACGACAAAGATGTTTTCAGCGTTTTAAAATATTACTCACTTTATTGGACGTAGACACAGCCGCGGCGGAATGGCGGAATGAATAGGTTGGCAAATATATTCGAGGGTAAATCGCCGCTTTGAGTCTCTTATTAAAATAACGATTTCCCGACGGCAGGTGAGGCCGAGTTCACCATTAGGTGTCGGAAGGAGGGAGAACATTAATTCAATCCCACGCCGTTAATGTATTCGTAAACTTTTACTCGGTAAAAACTCTGTTACTCCACGCGCCTTCCTTTTGTCGCCGCGCGTCAAAGCGAATCGTGCCTGAATCATGCTCGCCCTTTACATTGGGAAAAAGCCTGGACAAATTGGTGCTACAAAGTTTGCTTGTGAGTTATGTCAATATTTTGTGTACCTACTTCAATGTTAGAAGAAAATATAACAATAACAGTATTCTGAAACAAATGACGATTGTTCTGGGTCTGATTTTTGGGAATGTAGGTTTGTGAACATTGGTATAAATTGCCCACGTCGGTAAATTCATTTTGGTACAGTTGAGGGCAGTAATGGTAAAGTATACTAACTTTTACGTAAGAGTATCAAATTACAATATTCGCGGTAACATTATTACATCACACAGGGAACTAAAGTTTACCTGTATCCGTCGTCTGATGGATCAAAACTGTCAAAACACTTGACTAACATTGACGTAGTAACAGCTTCCTCAATACACGACAAAAATAGGTACCTGGATGAGCTAAGACACAGACCTGAAGGTAGAGGCATAGTACTACCTACTTACTGGCATACTACCTACTTACTGGCATCCACCCTAACATTCAGAGAAAGAAAATCAAAAAATCGATTCCTATCGAGTTGTAGCTGCTTCAGCAAAATCTGCATTTTTGCGATAATATTTTATATGATTTTTGTCGATTTCAGGCAGACTTGTGTACCTCCTTATTTATATGAAATTTTAATATCAATTTTATTTAAGTTGTAACTATTTTCGAAAAAAAATCCTATGCTTTTTTTGGTTCATAAACAAGTACCAAATCAGGAGAATCGATTTCCGTAAAAAAAATATTTTCACATACTTACCGATTTTAGGAAAAAAAAATCTAAAGCTCTGTTTTATAATCGAATGGAATCAGGCGAGACGTTGCAGAAATTCATCTCAAATCTAAAACGCAATAAAAATATCTAGTGTAATTCTGGTAAATATTTTTTTAATAATATAACAAATAAAATAAAAAAAGAGCGTAGCTTCTTTCCCTTTATTTTTAACTCATTTAACATTTACTTTCTACCCTCATACATATTATATTATACATACATATTACAGCAACCTACATATTATTCAGCGGAATTACACTAGATATTACAGTGTTTCAGATCTGTTTTATAAGGATTAAAAATCCATAGATGAATTTCTCACAACAATTTTACTTCGAACGATTAAGTAAGTAGTTGCCATAGAGATCCCTGTTCTGTGTGATTCACCCTAATTCCTACAAGAGCTATACGTATTGTAAACATATGCCTAAAAAATACCTCGATTTTCCACGGCACGAACAATGCCCTTCAAACCGGAACACAGTAATGCTTGCGCACTACTGTTTGGCGACAGAATAATTGGCAAAGCTGTGGTACCTACCCAGATGGCCTACCGCTAACGAGAGACCAACCACAAGTAACTATCTATTTATTTATTTAATAAATATGAATTTACATATCGTATCAAAAAACTAGTAACTGAGAACCACTAATACAAACCAATAACTTAAGTAACAAATAATTTTAAATAGGTATCACAATAATTTTAGCTTACATTATGAATATTAATTCTCAGGAAATCGTTCTAAAGTCCCCGACTTCACAAGGCGTTGCAATACAAAGCAATAGGAAATTAAAAAAACATGGATTATTCCACTCGATCGCATCGCGCTGGAGCCATTCGCAAGGGCTAATAATGGGCATTGTTTTGGATTACCGACAAGCTTTTTTTTATTTCTATTTTTAACACACGACGCTAAAAGAAGATGTGTCAAACTTATAGTTTGACCACTACGTGTGTCTGTCTGTCTCTCTGTGGCACCATAGCCCTTAAATCGGAGAACCGATTTAGATGCGGTTTTTTTATTTGAAAGCAAGTTTTCTACCGGTGATTCTTAGACATGTTTTATCAAAATTGTTTCAGCCGTTGTTTTTATTTTTATAGGTTTTTTGTGTCAAGAGCTTTTTAAATTTTAGTTTACTGAAATTCGTTATTATTGAATTAAAATGGTATTTTAAGAAAGTAATTTGAATATATATGTCGCAGCCAACTAGCTTAACTAGCCGTTCAATCAACAGCTTAGGTCTTTACTAAACAGCGCCGTTCAACTAGCTTCCTGAATGATATTCCGCCATAGCGTCTGTTACATTTAATAAAACTGGCTGGCTAATGCCATTCATGCGATTAGATGTATCCTACGCGAGATTGTAAACTGTCGAAAGATTGTGAACCGTCGCATTATTTTTTTTATTATCGAAGTGATAGATTATAATCTATCGAAGTGATAGATTATAATCTATCAAAGTGATAGATTACTATACTATAAACTTAGCAAATTTATTCGAATAGCAGGTAATACCTAATTTTAATTCTAGACCAGCAGTTCCCAATTTTTTTTAGCTATAGAACCCTAAATTATCTACCTACTTTTGGCGGAACCCCAACTCATATTTTAACCGACTTCAATCAAAAAAGGAGGAGGTTCTCAATTCGATTTTATATTTTTTTTGTATGTTATTGCGCGATTACTCCGCCAATTATAAATTGATTTTGATGATTCTTTTTTTGTTTGGTAGGTCATACTTCAGAGGTGGTCCCATATAAATTTTATCGGAATTGATTCAGCACTTTTGCGCGGGTCAGTATGATAAAAATGCCGGCCAGCGTCGGCAATTCTCGAAACCCCAGTGACCCGTTCACGGAACCCTAGGGTTCCGCGGAACACCTATATAACCGCTGTTCTAGACAGTCATTAGCCACTATGTAGCCACGTTTCATTATTTAATCATTTAGATTTAAATTAAACGGGCGGACGAAATAAAGGTAAGTTGCTTTTAATGATTTTCCTCGTTGTTCTTGCGAATAGCCCCTCTGGCAATTTGTTTAGGTATTTAATTTCTACGCCTATAGTTTAATAAAGTCTAGCAAAGTCCATAATGTTGGTAGGTTTCTCGCATGCGAGATGCCGTCTGGGTGGGTACCACCGCTTTGCCAGTTATTTTGCCGCCAAGCAGTAATGCGCAAGCATTACTGTGTTCCGGCTTGAAGGGCATTGCAGGCAGCGAAATTACTGGGCAGTATGAGGCTCAACAGCTAATTGTCTCAGGGTGACGAGCGCAGTACAGCGCCGCGCAGAATTTAGTAAAACAAAGTACTGGGTGGTGCTGTTGTTGTTATAGGCTGGCGTATTGCTTACCATCAGGCAAACGAGCAGCTCATCGCATCATTCAGATACATAAAAGAAAATACTGAATTTTTTATCACGGTTAATTATTAATTTTCGTAATAAGGGAGGAAAGCACTAAGTTAACCCTGTTAATTTAAAATGCTTGACATTGACTCGTCTGACTTGAACCTGTATTAAAGAAACAATACAATTATTATTTCACAATTTCTATTCACAATGTACTTTTTTTGTCATCTGAATAGCTAAAACGCGTCGTTAGAGTCAAAGTACGTGGAACACGGGTAATGTCCACGAGACCTTATTTCAAGGAGTTTGGAATCATCACACTGAATGGCATCGTCATCCTGCAGGTGGCAGAGGCTTGCAAAAAGCACAGCGACTGGCATGCTTACCACACGCGTAATGCGAACAAACTCGTGTCAATAAAAGCTCGCTAAGTCCAACAAGCTGTCACACGTGATGGGCCCGATTGTATACAAGAAACTGCCAGATGAAATCACCGCTACTCCTAGCCCTGCATCCTTTAAATACAAATTAAAAAGGTGGCTTGTCTTCTATGATTTTGAGGAATTCATGAACTAAAAATATGTATTAAAACTATAAGTAAACTGAATTCATTTTTATTTATTAATCTTGGACATCAAAGGACAATTTAATTACTATAGTATTGTTATTGATTTTTGTATATTTACATCTTATTGTACCTAATCTGTGTTGTAACATGCTTGTAGTTACAAATTTTAAATTTATTAATATTTATTTTTCTTTTTGACATGTAATTTTTATCATAAATAAATATTGACTATATCATAATGAGCGTTGAGAAATTAAATTTGATTTCATTTAAGCGTTGCACGTGGCCTAGATGGCTAGGTTACTAGAGCTTTGATAGAATTCAATTTGTCTCCTGGCCTTTGAGTGAAATTGGATATAATTACACTATGTTAAGGATGCCTACCGGCCTGTTAAAGCGGCGACCTGTGTAAGGCGGCTGGCTTAAACTGGATGAGAGGAACCGAAGACCGAAGCCAGTGACGTTCTTTGGGAGAGGCCTATATCCAGCTGTGGACAACTACTTACGGTCTTATGATGACGACGATGATAATGATATTATTAATTATAACGTTCTTAGAACGTGACCATTTTTCAACAAAGTAGAGAAGATCAGGGTAGACCAAAATATGTAGTAGCAAAATATTTTGGGCCAAAAGAACAAACCAAAGACCAAAACAGCTTCTGACCTGTAACTATAGGTCAGAACCTGTTTTGGGTTACGGGCATTATAATTAACAAAAGTGCCTTGGCCCCTGGGTGCGGTTGCGTGAAAGGAACCTTTGTAAAACCGCTAAGTATACTGCACCTAAGTAGGTAGTTATAACTTGTTGTCCCGTAACCTGCTTACGAGACCTACTACCTACTTACTTATAGGCCGAGAGATAAATATATGTTCGTTGTTAAGTATGCATCTAGGTCGCTTTAGACTTGTACTATTAATTATTATGTAGCTTTAGTTACTTTGCCAAGATTATTTTCATTCAAAAAATACATACTGAAGTTATATACCTACAGATTTTTCTAACGAAAACATCTGAACATCTATTTATTGGTCTCTCAATAAATGTACGATACACAAGACGTCAAAAATACAGGGAATTCCGCATAAACTATGCAATACTATCACTACTTTAATAAATTCCAACAAATAATTTGTATTATTATTCGCAAGGGCTAATAATGGGCATTGTTTTGGATTACCGACAAGCTTTTTTTTATTTCTATTTTTAACACACGACGCTAAAAGAAGATGTGTCAAACTTATAGTTTGACCACTACGTGTGTCTGTCTGTCTCTCTGTGGCACCATAGCCCTTAAATCGGAGAACCGATTTAGATGCGGTTTTTTTATTTGAAAGCAAGTTTTCTACCGGTGATTCTTAGACATGTTTTATCAAAATTGTTTCAGCCGTTGTTTTTATTTTTATAGGTTTTTTGTGTCAAGAGCTTTTTAAATTTTAGTTTACTGAAATTCGTTATTATTGAATTAAAATGGTATTTTAAGAAAGTAATTTGAATATATATGTCGCAGCCAACTAGCTTAACTAGCCGTTCAATCAACAGCTTAGGTCTTTACTAAACAGCGCCGTTCAACTAGCTTCCTGAATGATATTCCGCCATAGCGTCTGTTACATTTAATAAAACTGGCTGGCTAATGCCATTCATGCGATTAGATGTATCCTACGCGAGATTGTAAACTGTCGAAAGATTGTGAACCGTCGCATTATTTTTTTTATTATCGAAGTGATAGATTATAATCTATCGAAGTGATAGATTATAATCTATCAAAGTGATAGATTACTATACTATAAACTTAGCAAATTTATTCGAATAGCAGGTAATACCTAATTTTAATTCTAGACCAGCAGTTCCCAATTTTTTTTAGCTATAGAACCCTAAATTATCTACCTACTTTTGGCGGAACCCCAACTCATATTTTAACCGACTTCAATCAAAAAAGGAGGAGGTTCTCAATTCGATTTTATATTTTTTTTGTATGTTATTGCGCGATTACTCCGCCAATTATAAATTGATTTTGATGATTCTTTTTTTGTTTGGTAGGTCATACTTCAGAGGTGGTCCCATATAAATTTTATCGGAATTGATTCAGCACTTTTGCGCGGGTCAGTATGATAAAAATGCCGGCCAGCGTCGGCAATTCTCGAAACCCCAGTGACCCGTTCACGGAACCCTAGGGTTCCGCGGAACACCTATATAACCGCTGTTCTAGACAGTCATTAGCCACTATGTAGCCACGTTTCATTATTTAATCATTTAGATTTAAATTAAACGGGCGGACGAAATAAAGGTAAGTTGCTTTTAATGATTTTCCTCGTTGTTCTTGCGAATAGCCCCTCTGGCAATTTGTTTAGGTATTTAATTTCTACGCCTATAGTTTAATAAAGTCTAGCAAAGTCCATAATGTTGGTAGGTTTCTCGCATGCGAGATGCCGTCTGGGTGGGTACCACCGCTTTGCCAGTTATTTTGCCGCCAAGCAGTAATGCGCAAGCATTACTGTGTTCCGGCTTGAAGGGCATTGCAGGCAGCGAAATTACTGGGCAGTATGAGGCTCAACAGCTAATTGTCTCAGGGTGACGAGCGCAGTACAGCGCCGCGCAGAATTTAGTAAAACAAAGTACTGGGTGGTGCTGTTGTTGTTATAGGCTGGCGTATTGCTTACCATCAGGCAAACGAGCAGCTCATCGCATCATTCAGATACATAAAAGAAAATACTGAATTTTTTATCACGGTTAATTATTAATTTTCGTAATAAGGGAGGAAAGCACTAAGTTAACCCTGTTAATTTAAAATGCTTGACATTGACTCGTCTGACTTGAACCTGTATTAAAGAAACAATACAATTATTATTTCACAATTTCTATTCACAATGTACTTTTTTTGTCATCTGAATAGCTAAAACGCGTCGTTAGAGTCAAAGTACGTGGAACACGGGTAATGTCCACGAGACCTTATTTCAAGGAGTTTGGAATCATCACACTGAATGGCATCGTCATCCTGCAGGTGGCAGAGGCTTGCAAAAAGCACAGCGACTGGCATGCTTACCACACGCGTAATGCGAACAAACTCGTGTCAATAAAAGCTCGCTAAGTCCAACAAGCTGTCACACGTGATGGGCCCGATTGTATACAAGAAACTGCCAGATGAAATCACCGCTACTCCTAGCCCTGCATCCTTTAAATACAAATTAAAAAGGTGGCTTGTCTTCTATGATTTTGAGGAATTCATGAACTAAAAATATGTATTAAAACTATAAGTAAACTGAATTCATTTTTATTTATTAATCTTGGACATCAAAGGACAATTTAATTACTATAGTATTGTTATTGATTTTTGTATATTTACATCTTATTGTACCTAATCTGTGTTGTAACATGCTTGTAGTTACAAATTTTAAATTTATTAATATTTATTTTTCTTTTTGACATGTAATTTTTATCATAAATAAATATTGACTATATCATAATGAGCGTTGAGAAATTAAATTTGATTTCATTTAAGCGTTGCACGTGGCCTAGATGGCTAGGTTACTAGAGCTTTGATAGAATTCAATTTGTCTCCTGGCCTTTGAGTGAAATTGGATATAATTACACTATGTTAAGGATGCCTACCGGCCTGTTAAAGCGGCGACCTGTGTAAGGCGGCTGGCTTAAACTGGATGAGAGGAACCGAAGACCGAAGCCAGTGACGTTCTTTGGGAGAGGCCTATATCCAGCTGTGGACAACTACTTACGGTCTTATGATGACGACGATGATAATGATATTATTAATTATAACGTTCTTAGAACGTGACCATTTTTCAACAAAGTAGAGAAGATCAGGGTAGACCAAAATATGTAGTAGCAAAATATTTTGGGCCAAAAGAACAAACCAAAGACCAAAACAGCTTCTGACCTGTAACTATAGGTCAGAACCTGTTTTGGGTTACGGGCATTATAATTAACAAAAGTGCCTTGGCCCCTGGGTGCGGTTGCGTGAAAGGAACCTTTGTAAAACCGCTAAGTATACTGCACCTAAGTAGGTAGTTATAACTTGTTGTCCCGTAACCTGCTTACGAGACCTACTACCTACTTACTTATAGGCCGAGAGATAAATATATGTTCGTTGTTAAGTATGCATCTAGGTCGCTTTAGACTTGTACTATTAATTATTATGTAGCTTTAGTTACTTTGCCAAGATTATTTTCATTCAAAAAATACATACTGAAGTTATATACCTACAGATTTTTCTAACGAAAACATCTGAACATCTATTTATTGGTCTCTCAATAAATGTACGATACACAAGACGTCAAAAATACAGGGAATTCCGCATAAACTATGCAATACTATCACTACTTTAATAAATTCCAACAAATAATTTGTAGTAATAATAACATAATACAACAATATTGATCTAATGGAATCAGGCGTGACGTTGCGGAAATTCATATTCAATCTGAAACGCATTGAAAATATGTAGTGTAATTCCGCTGAATATTACGTAGGTTGTTGATTCTCTCTCTATGAGAGAAGGCCCGAGTCCCAGCAGTGGGAACGTGATGGGCTGATGATGATGATGATGATGATAGCATAATATAATACATGGAATTAAAAGCAAATGTCAAATGAATTAAAATTAATAATATATATATATATATATATATATATATATATATATATATATATATATCTTATGTAAGTAAATATCCTCTGCTTTTTTAAAAATAACAGATAATGATAATTCGTTTAACGTTGTATTTAAAAAATAAGGTATTTCTAATATATAAAATTCTCGTGTCACAGTTTTCGTTGCCATACTCCTCCGAAACGGCTTGACCGATTTTGATGAAATTTTTTGTGCTTATCCGGTATCTATGAGAATCGGCCAACATCTATTTTTTTTTTATATATTATTTTTAAATTTATATGGCAAAACAACGTTTGCCGGGTCAGCTAGTAATGTATAAAAATTAGTTTTGTAAATAATAGTACATAAATAAAGAAAGTCTTCCTGTAGGTGCGACACGTGTTTTGCCACGCCGAACGCTAAAACGAGACTTAGTTTTAATGAGTCCTATCGTTTAGCAAAACGAAGATTTATGAGTTTTACATCAGTTTTTATGTGTGTTCGTTTTTATTATTGAATTGAATCAAAATTCATATTCAAATTTGTTACAAATATACAACATATAACATTAAAGAAGACGCAACCAAAGACAGCCTCCGATAAGTGCGAGGACTATTATTGGAGATATAGAAATTACTTATAATTGGGCTATTCAGGTGACTTTTTAATGGATGAGGCATTATTATTATGATTTCCTTTAGTATGTGTTTTTTTCTTGACATTTTACTGTTATGATTTTTGTGATTTATTTAATAAATAAATCAATAAAGTAAATAAAAAAAACTTTTTGATCTAGAATACACAATAGATAACTCAAAGTTTTCTTAAAAGTCATATTGATCTTATCCGTGTTAATCAAATGAAATAAAATAAATAAATAAACATATTTTGATCTAGAATAGAGTCCAATTAAATAAAAAAATAAACAAATAAAATAAATAAATAAACATCTTCTGATCTAGAATAGAGAATAGATAACTCAAAGTTTTGTTAAAAGTAATATTTATATCAACTGAAGAGTTTCTACGCGATTAAACACAAGTTATTTCCACTAGTAACCGTAACTTTACACAATTGTATTTAAACAATCGTATACAATGCAGGAACGTAAAGTCTCAAGTTCGCTCAACTCGACCCGAGTACAAAGGATGATAAAATCATTGAGTTTCTAACAAGAGTGCCTACTAAATAACAAATTAGAGTAATTCTTCTCAGAAACCACTTCAGAGGAGCGTTTAATATCAACCAAACAATCAGGGCTTGATTTAATTAGTCCGTAATATAATTGCTGCACAATATCTCTGCCCTTCCGTTCTTCTGGCAGTAATTGCGGACGGAGGGATCTTTTCCTGGTAACATACAACACTGATGTAGATATTTACCCTAAGTAGGTATCTACGTACATAAGTTGTTATAGACACAATAGCTGATATCAGAGAGGATTCCGGCAACGTGATATTTTTTACTCCATTATTTTTTACCCACGATCACATACATACATCCTGGTCCCTAACTAAGATTCCGTGTATCTAGAGAACCAGAAACTATGAGGACCATGGTCCCACACCACACAGACATGAAAGTATTGCTTGCGCTTTTATTCCTGTACTTATGTCCCGTCGCGGGAATCAACCCCGCAACCTCAGTGGTGTATGAGATTTGAGACATTCTGCCCAACCACTACACCACAAAGGCAGTGGTTCTTTTTATTTTTCAAAGAAAATTTCTAGAAGGCACTGGTGCGCGCTAGTATAGCCATAAGATAGAAGCCGTTAGATCATGAGATTCTAAGAACGTGTGCCATTAATCATATATCAGCACTATATTAAATAGGTAAACAATAAGTATAGTGTCAAATGTATCTTTGCAAGGCAGAGGTTACTCAATAACTTGAACTAACACGGGTTCATGACCAATAACTAGGTATAATATTTTAGACCACAAGATCCAACCCACCTGGCCCGCCACCGCCGGCGCCGTCTGAAATCGTGAATTAATTTCACTTATTTGGGAGGAAACCTGTCTTGATGCGCTTTACTGACGTCACTTTAACGCTTTTGGCTCTAAAGTCTGATACAAAAGGAGTTTGGTAGCGTCACAGAATACTAAGGGACAGAAGCATCACTCCGCAAAGACATTTAAACAAATAGCGACTCTTGCTATGACGCAATAAAATTCAATTCACCTCGCGTAGCGCTGCATACCTACCAGTCATATTAACCTACAGAGCGCCTCTCTTTCTATCGCATAGCTCTTATATCCAAATAGTTTCATAAATGACGGAGTTCTGAAGTAACAAACATAAAAAAATACAATCGAATAGAGAACCTTCTCCTTTTTGAAAACGCCTGACTAACGATTGCATCTACCTATTAATTTTGTTTAGAATTATATATTGGCATTGTACGAGTACGTGGCGTCATTAATGTCAAAATGAGAGAAATAAGTGTGATGTCTCATGATGTTTTTCGATATAAGGCCTTTCGCCGAACAACTTTTGGGACAATGATTATCGAGTCAACACCCCACATGGCGAGTACCTCGTGAGCCAAGTCAAGGCCATTGCTTTAATTGACAATGCATAGACTCCAATCATGCAACTGATGGGCCTAGATTCATTTCATTGATGTTTATCCTTGTCTGCGCTATACATGGACGCAATTCCATGACTTTCTGTATCATATCTTTTTATTTTTATGGATTACGAGCATTTCGTTCGCCTGATGGTAAGCGCCATGCCTGCCTTTGATAATTGCAGTGCCACCCAGAACTTGTAATACCATAAAAAGCACTTCGTGGGACTGCATTGTGCTCATCACCACGATACATCAGAAGCCTAATTCTAATAAATAAATCAATTCAAATTCTAGTTCCAATCTAGTATCGATCTTAGAAATGTCACAAATCGTACACTTCATTCATTGTTGACCTTTATTCACAATACATAAAATCTTTAAATATTCACAAATTATATAAGTGAATCGCCAGAGAAGAATACTACGAGTCGAAAATTGAACCGGAAATCGATTCCGCCACCGTGACTTAAAATGGCCGACCCGGCCGAAAGGCGGAGCTACGTGACATTATCACAAAAAAGTGGCCAACAAACTAAGTAACTTTTGATACCTTTTTCTTTCATAAATTCTGCAAAAAAGACAAGCAGTATTTTGGTACGTGTCGAATTGCATCACATCTGTATAACACACAAATATATAGACGCATATTATCACTCCTTTACTTATTCTGATCTCTTTGGACGAATATTATTATTTAAATATTAGCAGAATGCCAATTTTTCTTCAATTCATAATATAGTTTCGATTCAGTCATCTCTCATTTAAATTTTGCGGAATTGGCCTTCAGATATTAGGTCTCATAATATGCCCAGTAATTTCGCTGGCTACAATGCCTTTCAAACCGGAATACAGTAATTCTTGCGCACTACTGTCTGGCGGCAGAATAACTGGCAAAGCTGTGGTACCTACCCAGACGGCCTCCCGCGTACGAGAGACTTACCACGAAAACAATATTATTTGTATCAAAAATATCAGTGTAGACTGTAGTACTGTAGCCCAGCAACACGTAAACGTGTTTCATTCCCAATTCTCTAAGTTCTGTACCACCCAGACATTATTAACATAATTTCACTTCTTTATTAGCAGTAGGTATATTAATGTAGACGTGTTTCACAATAACACGTGCAAAATAGACGTAACAACAACAAACAACCAGGAATAAACGAGCAGAACATAATAATGTAGCGTATGATATCGAGATAATAAGCTATCGTGTGATACGCATGTTATGTAGGCAAAATATTAAACCTACATCATACCTTGCGCACAGAGGGATAGGGATCACAGTTATCTGTGAGGATCAGTAAGTTCTTATAGTTTTATAGGCATCTTTGTATACGATCTGAGATTTGTATTTTCGTATCCTTTGTCTAATGTTTTCCGTCCCAGCAGTAGATTGGTGGCACATCACCGTCTGCACAAAGAAATAAGTAAAATCATCAAAAGGAAATTTAAATACGAACCTGGTAGATATTTAATAATTGTTTCAATTATTATTATTTCAGAATATTTTAAGCGTACAATTGGTTCTAAGAAATCAGCACGCCTGGAGCTCTCCCAGTAATGACTTTACGCTAAAGTAAACGAGTGAACATGCTGAATCTTACGAAAAGATTCCACCAAGTTAATTTTCCGTGTGGTTGTGGATAAAAGTCAGCGCAAAAAAGAACAATGAGCAAAACGCATTATATATGTGTATCTAAATACACACACATCTGAAGTAATGTCTGACTCCTTAGGCTAGATTATGTTTGATATAAAAATCCGCAACAGGGAAGAGAGATACACAAAAAAGCTTTGTTTACAGCGTTTAAACCAGGATTTATATGGTAAACTAGCTGCGCCCTGTGGTTTCACCCGCAGTTTCCCGGGATAAAAAGTCTAAAGCCTATGCGCTAAGCCAGGTTGTAAGCTATCTCCATACTAAATTTCATCCCAATCCGTTTAGCCGTTGCAGCGTGAAAGAGTAACGAACATAAATTCATACATTCTTACAAACTTTCGCGTTTATAATATTAATAGGAAGTAGGATATTACGTAAAAATGGAATTAAATAAAAGTATGGGAACTCTTCGCATACCTGTCTGTTTTTGCCTCCACTCACGTCCATCACACGTCACACGTCTCACGTCTCCGTATAGCGTATTCAATAGAAAAGCTTTACTACTGGGTGAAGACATAATTCAATAACGATGTACGTTGTTAATATTAATGGTTCCATCCTTAAAAGTACTTGTGTTATGTCGCAAAATGTAAACCAAAATATAAACTCCTATATATATTATCTGTTTTTACTGTTGTCATGCCTTTACCGTAACCGTAACCGCTATCAAAAGGGTCTTATTCCCAGTAATAGTTAATCGGCTTAGCTACAGGATTCATAGTCATCTCCGATTCATAATATCATGTAAAGATAGGCTACACTATTAATTAGGAATGGACGGCAATGAGCTAGTATTTAAGACTTATTTGTCAATGAATCGTAGTTTAAATTATGTTTAAACGCCATAAAATATTCTAAATTTTTACTGTGGGTCACGGGATTGGCCCAATGATATACCGATAGTCAGATATTTATCACGGCTGGAAATGTGTAGCTTCATTGTATTTCAGAATTTATTTATAAATATGTTTTTTTATTAATAATTCATTCTACATTAACTATCTACCCCTTTACATATAATATTATTCAACAACAACTTACACAATATTCAACGGAATTACACTAGATATTGTATTTACGTTACCTCCGATCGATCGGTGAACTCAAGCTATTGATGTGGGCGGTCCTCTGTACCATTGCTGCCTGTTTGGATTCATGGGCATACCTATCGGTATATCTGATCGAGGACCATGGTTTTCAGTATCAAAGCCAAATGACTATGCTGTCGGGAATACTGAATATTACAAACAAGTCCTTTGATGGCGTGCAAGGCGTTAAACGTGGACAGTTCTACGAGGTGCATCCATACTGTCTAGATAGTAATATATATGTACTGTTACTGTTTGTTTGATTCGTGCTTATTTTGAATATTATTTCCGTGAATATTGCGGTACCGAAAGGACTTTGACAAATTATTAGTGCAACAGCACCTTGTTTTATTAAAGTTAAAAAGAAAATGAAATGTCATATAGTCACATACGAGATTTTACACGTCATAATGAGATTAGAACTACATTTTTCATTTCGGAATATTTTACGATTGTAATTCGATTTAACTACATAATTTATCAAATAATTGTTCATTGTTATATTTCGGGACATTTTAAAAGAGCGGAAAAAAGAGACATCCCCACAGAGTTTCTTGGTGCTATCTTCTCTAGCGGGCGTATTTCCGAAGCACTGGTAGAGTCAGTTTTCGCATTTCTGTTCTGCACCCCGACATCAGAGAGGAAAGAAATGGGTTAAACATACTCACCTTTTTTTCAAAGTCATGTTAACTTAAGTTACAATTTTTAACATATTTTTAATTTTATTTCTATTGTGTTTATGCCGTTTAAAGTGCAGTTTTGTGCCTATTTAATAAATGATAATTGACTTTGACTTTGAATTTGTGACTGTTTCTGAGAGCGCAGATTATTTGGTTCTCCTGAACCATTCTTCGATGATCTGCTAAAAGAACTACATGTAGTCAGCAAACATACATATCGTTGAAGACGTAGTTGTGATTGTCAATGAATATATTTCTACTATGAAATATCACGCAATGCGTATTCTCTACGATTACAAACCCCAAATAGCTGTCACCCCAATATGAAATACAGGTAATTCGCGGCGTTAACATATGACTGACAAATAGCCATTTATTGGCTGTATAGACGGTACAATCAACATAATACAATACAATAATACTTAAATGAACACCAAAACAGGAAACAAAAGTTTACAGTTACATATAATAGTGATGGAACAATGGGTGGCCTTATAGCTAATCGTATATGCAATTTTTTACAGGCAACCTTTGGATGGACAGGAATAAAAAAAACATTGCGGTCATTAAGTGTACAAGGTTACTAATATAAAAGGTAAATACAAAACTTCAAATATATATAATATTACAGACATAACAATAAATACAAACAAAATAATACCTACATATAACACGTTATCAGCGTAGATAAGGATTTGCCTGGCTATTAATTTGACGGCTATTTTGATTATAGACCAACTAGCGGTTTACCCGGGGTTTCCGGAATAAAAAGTAGCCTATGTGTTAATCCAGGGTATAAGCAGTCTGCTTTCCGAATTTCACTTAAATCCGTTAAGCCATTACAGCTTGAAGAAATAACAAATACACTAACTTACAAACTTGTGAATTTATAATTTTAGTGTGATATCCTAATCCCTTTTTTTTGGTACTGAGTGATGAGACGAGCAAGTCGTTCCTGATGGTAAGCGCCACGCCTGCCCATAACAATTGCAATGCCACCCAGAACTTTTAATACCATAAAAAGCACTGCATGCGTAGCAGTGGATTGCGCCCATCACCCCGAGACATCAGCAGGGCGATCATGTATATTTTATTACAATCAATTCAATAAGAAACCAGTTTCGAAGATGGCTTTGCGATCACGTAACCCGTTTGTTGCTATCGAACGTCAACAAAAGCTCAATTGAAATAAAAGTTAGTTTTGACAAACAAAGTTTATATCGATAGGTATATATATATATATATATATATATATGTCGTAGTAAGATAGATGAAGACGTAATATAGTTATATCCCTAGGGATATAATTATATACCGTAACATGGTTATACGAAAGCGATTCATTACTATCTCACTAGGAATATAGTTATAAAACCGTCCAAGTTTAGTGACATACTTATATTACTAGATTAAGTTTAGTGAAATAGCTTTCGGAGTGTGCGGCGCAGTCTTTTTTTAACACTCAAACGTATAAGGGGTAGCCCTCGGTAGGTTAGGGTGCGGCGGGGGTGGCCCTTGGGCCACCCCAATGCCGCGAATATGTAATATTCATAAAATAGGTATTCATTATGAAATTCTTTAATGTATTGTAACTAACTGCAGGATATATAAAGTTGATTTTTAATAAAGATAAAACCAATATAATATTGTTTTATTTAATTATATATGGTAGATTTCTATTTCACTAAGCTTAATCAAGTAATATATTTATAACACTGAACTTAATCTAGTAATATAATTATATCACTAAACTTGGACGGTTTTATAACTATATTCCTAGTGAGATAGTAATGAATCGCTTTCGTATAGCTATGCTACGGTATATAATTATATCCCTAGGGATATAACTATATTACGGCTTCATCTATCTTACTGCGACATATATAAACCATAGACAAGAGCCGTATTATATAACGATTCATAGCACAATCTCGCTTTGTAAATTTGTCGTGTAATCGATAAGAGCACATTGAAATCGAGACATAAAAAGTTACATGATCGCATTTTATCGATTGAAATAAATTTCTATTGCACGTTAGTCCGCAACATGCGATGTTCGCAACAGACTTACGTGATCGCCAGATATTAAGTATCATATGCCCAGTAATGTCACTGGCTTCAATGCCCTTGAAACTAGAACACAGTAATGCTTGCGCACTACTGCTTGGCGGCAGAATAACTGGCAAAGTTGTGGTACCTACCCAGATGGCCTACCGCGTACGAGAGACCTACCACGAGAAGAGATCATCTACTATAATTGACCGCCTTTACTAAAATATATTCAATCACTGTACCTCTAACTACTTTTCAGATTATTATTTTTAGCACGAGAACGTAGTCATGAATTTATCTATGTTTAGCACTGCTAATAATCATGTGTTATGTTTTGCTCTACGCTCTTACCGCTTGTGGAAACAAACATAACATTTACTTTTTTTATAATTCGCCCGTATGGGCACACTAAAGTCTTTAGAACCCTCCGCCTTGTCTTACTTGGTCTTTATTTGATAGCTTGAAAATATTACAATTATTTCTTTCATGTAGTAAATAAAATAAAATGTCATTTCTAGTGCTCCTATAAAGTGGTGGAAAATTCAAACTTTCCATGGACATTTTGGGATCTATTTTGTTCCATTTGCTTACATTTGTGCACGTTTACGAACACAGAATGGTTAATAATCCACCGATATTACACATGATCACACTTGTTTGGAAAACAAAACAAAATCGAACTGTATCCATCGATATAATGTCTATAAATGTATCACTTTTCACTTCCCACCAATAAGTCCCACAACATTTACTTGTCAGTCAAGAAAACTTGGCTTTTTAATTTTAAAAAAGGAATACTCGTATTATAAAAAATTGCGGCATAATGCCGACAGTAGTATTTTACTGTAGGAATTAACCTACCTCCATGATTGGGCCTCACAATGATTAAATACCCTCTCGAAGGCCGTGGACTTTATTAGCGAACACTCCGCACCAACGAACTTTAGCCAATTTTCAATATAAACAAATCTAACAAAACTCAATAAAATGTAATCACGATCTTGAAACTAACATCGTGTGGGACGCTACTTGCGTCGATACTATGGCGTCGTCACATCTTCCGGAGACGCAGAATAAGGCTGGCGCGGCGGCTAATTCAGCCGAGCAGCTCAAGCGGCGGAAATATGCTAACCTCGGTAGCGGTTACATTGAGCCGCTTGGTGTAGAGACTTTGGGTCCGTGGGGATCGGGAGATCATCGTATTTTCAAAAGTCTGTCAGAGCGCCTGATTGATGCGACGCATGACCAAAATGCTGGGACTTATTTGGCTCAACGTATCAGTATTGCAATCCAATGGGGGCAATACTGCCAGCATCTTGGGTACGCTGCCAACTGGTAGTGGGTTGGAGCATTTCAGCTACCTATAGGCCTTTAATGGTCTATGGGTTGTCCAATTGCTTCTCCTTGTATATAGTTAGTTTAGTTTTAGTAAGTAGAGTGTATGTAGTTTGTTTTCAGTAATAAAGGCAGTCGCCCGTTTAAAAATGTTAAAAGAAGAGTGGTTGACAGCAACTAATATAAAAAAAATATAAAATAAAACAATCATACATAACTAAATAATATACTATTAACGAAAAATACATATATACATATTACTCACCGTGCCCGTGGTTTGTCAATATCAGATTCGTCATATTTACAAACCACGGGCATAGGAATACTTGAGTTTTAAAAATTCTAGCTAGCTGTATTAGCCCGGGTATCAGCTAGTACTGATACCCGCGGCTCTGTCCGCTCCAGTTTATGGTTGTTCACTAAGGAAAATTATTTTTTTCAGGATAAAAAGTGTCATTTCATTTCATTTCACTTTATTTTACTAAATTTCAGGCCAAAAACATCTACATTCAAAATCACTTACCTATATCAAAACGCGTTTTGTCGTTTCACGTCGTTTTCAACGAATTTAAGATATAGTGTTTCATAAGTTTTATATATATATATATATGTTAGTCTCTAAGGTATTTGTGATATGGACCTCTGATATGATTACTCTGTGTTTTTTATTATTGCCTGAAAGAAATGATTTTATTTATTTTTATAAAGTTAAGTTGTACGAAAACCGCCTCAGATGGTATGAACACATTAAAAGACGAACCGAGGAACATGTGGTACAAGTTGCGCTAAACCTACCGGAACACAGGAGAGGTAGAGGCCGCCCGCCATCGACCTGGTGGTCCAAAATAAAAAGATCAAGATCAAACAAGCCGAATTGCCAGAACCGACTACCCAAGACAGATTAACTTGGCGCAGAAAAGTGAGGAGGCCCGACCCCAAATAACGGAACCAGGGACGGAAGAAGATAAAATTTAGTTGTAACAAACACTAACACACATACACACACCCTCACACACACTTTCGCATTTATAATATTAGGATTATTATAAAGTGTGAGGCAGTAAGCTGTGTGACTAAACAAACTAGGACGCGGCTGTACGAGTAAGTCTGGTTTTAATACGATTTTTTAGATCGTACAAAAGAAAATCCTCGTCTCATATAATCCTGTCCATTGCTATTAAAATAATTGGCTTAAAACTCCACGCGCTTTATCCAAAGCCATAATACATTATCCCTTTCATCCTCTACGTAGAAATGCCCTCGCTAATTCCTCCATTATACGAATACACAGGATGTTCAATTAGTACAATGCGACAAACGATTTATTAAATAACTCACTATCACCAAAGAAAACTAAATGCTATCACCGGCTGATAACAATCACATAATGTACACTGATTTTTTTAAATAAATTAATTAAATCTCCATCCAAAGGTTGACTGGTAGAGATCGCTCTTAGCGATAAGTCCACCCTTTGTATTTTAGTTTGTAAGTAATTTCCATGTACCTATTTATTTTTTATTTTGTGTACAATAAAGCATTTTTTTTAGTAAATGTTAAATGAATAAATATTTACATTGGAGTATATGTTTAATAAACTTTGCTGGTAGTGGAAGCAGGCCTTATTTTTAACCGACTTCAAAAAAGGAGAAGGTTCTCTGTTCGGTTGTATTTTTTTTTTATGTTTGTTGCCTCATATCTCCGTCATTTGTGAACCGATTTGGAAAATTCTGTTTGCGTTGGGTTCAGTATAGCTACGAAGTGGTCCCATATAAATTTCATCGATATGTGACTTTGGACTTCGAAGATACATTGAAGTCGGTTTTTGTTTTTTTCTAAAAATTATTAGATACCAATAGTACATGAAAATAAGTTACCTATATACTTCCTACATTATGACATTATTCACATATTATTTTTGGAGTGGTAGGCTCTGGCCGTGGTTGTAATACCACCCACCGAACAAAGCCATGCCGTCAAGCGACCTAGTCGTATTTCGGGATGATGTTCGGTGAACCATCGGGGAGACGGGTCTGAGCAGCCGCTCAACTGTCGTCTCTCTCTAGATCTATGTGCTTCACCTTAGGCTAGATCATCGCTTCACATCAGGCGAGATAGTGGCCAAACATATATCTATTAAGCGTAACAAAACATATCGTTTTAATAAATCATCATTATCATGAGCCCATCACGTTCCCACTGCTGGGACACGGGCCTTCTCTCATAAAGAGAGTATGGGCCATTATTCAACCCCGCTGGCTAATGCGGGTAGGTAGATAAAATAAATAGATATTTTTTTTCAAAATATAGTGCCACTGTGTCTGACATTGAATTGATCTCAGTCAGTTTAGACCAAACTAACTCGTAGATCACTACGAGTTAGTTTGTTCTGGAACTAATCAAAGTAAACTCCCAAATCACGGATACTTAGACTTCAAGAATCTTGAAAATTTTACTTTGTATACACTCGAACAAGTTAGATAAACGGCGTTGCGGTTGCCAGGTACGGTCAAACGTACAGCCGGCAAACAATGCCGGTATATGCTTGGCTACAGGAAGCTTTAGAAGCGATAGTTCGTTTGAGTTATCTGCGCCTAATATCGTTCAACCGTTTGTTTTAGGCGCACCCGTTCTGGCCTGAAGCCACAGATTACGTACAGTCGAGTGCCCCTAAATGTAGGTTCGAGAATTTTGACTGCGAACCCAGATTACTACGTACACAGTCAAGTATTTGATTCCGACCGTAGATAGTAGCCTCGAGTATTTACACTGTATCTCATCATCATCATCATCATCATCATCATCATCAGCCCATTACGTTCCCACTGCTGGGACTCGGACCTTCCCTCGTAGAGAGAGTGTGGGCCATAATCCACCACGCTGGTCCAGTGCGGGTTGGTGGATGTCACATGTCCTTGAATTTTTTTTTTTTTGATTAATTCTTGAACATGCCGGTTTCCTCACGATGTTTTCCTTCACCGGTTTTAGAGCGAGTGTTAATTCCGCACATAACTTAAGAAAGTCAGTGGTGCGGGGCCAGCGAGGTTCGAACTCGGGTGCGTCGGATCGAAAGTCGCACGTGCTCCCACTGAGCCACACTCGCTCAATAGATTCAATTCTGTATCTATAGATTCAATTCAATATATTTAACTTTTTACTGGTGGTAGGTTTCTCGTATGCGAGAGGCCGTCTGGATGGGTACCACCGCTTTGCCAGTTATTCAACCGCCAAGCAGTAGTGTGCAAGCATTACTGTGTTCCGGTTTGAAGGGCATTGTAGCCAGCGTAATTACTGGGCATAATGAGACTCAACAGCTGATTGTCTCAGGGTGACGAGCGCAGTGCAGCGCCGCGCAGGATTTTGCAAAACAAAGTTCTGGGTGGTGCTGTTATTGTTATGGGCTGGCGTATTGCTTACCATCAGGCAAACGACCAGCTCGTCTCGTCATTCAGTTACATAAAAAAAAAAAAATACAATATTTTAATTTTATTGTAAAATAATTGTTCTTACATAGTTTTCATACATAAAAAAATAAGATAATCACCAGCATTCTTACTACTTGCATTTTCCCTATTTAAATAATTAACTTACTCTGACAAGGATATTACAGCATCATACCATCACATCACTTCTACTAAAACATCTTAATTCATTAAAAAAACAGTCAGGTACACATAAAACAGTAAGTTTAAACTTCAAGCCAGAATATAGGTACATAACTGTAAGTTTGTGTCAATTTCAATATCAGTTTAAATGGCGATAATTTCTTAAAAATAAAAGGAGGTAGTTATAAGAGTTATAAAATATTAAAACGTTGTAAATAGTGTGTCATCGGCCAGATTGCCTATAACCATTGAATATGTTGTCTTATTATATATCTCCTATTTTCTCAAACTTTCGTTTCTCTAAGCGTTTTAATTCGCGCGAGTTTTTGTCATATTTCCGTCGTAGATGTGTTTGCTGAAGTAAAATATTGTCTTTACTTGTTTATACGGAGACGCTTACTTATAAATATAAGGTATCGACAATTGAGCTTGTTAGTGAAGAAATAATTGTTGGAGCAAGGTAAACTTGCAGTATTTACCCAAGCGCGAGATGTTCATTCGTTGATAGAACAATCAATCGTATGATAACAATTCCTATGATAGCGTTGAATACCATAATGTGAATAATCGCAAGGCTGACTTATATTATAAAGAAATATGAGATGCAGAGTTAGGGAAATGCAAACAAAACTGCATTCGAAAGTATACCACCCTGATTGGCACATTCTCAATACATCTTGGTCATTCTCCAAAAATGCCAGCCAAGTTGTGCGTTCACACAATGCGCCCGTCCGTCAACGGTTCAGCTCAATATGTCCGAGCTTTTGGGGATACAAAAGAGGCCCGTTTTTTGAACGAACAGTGATAAAAATTGCAGGACTCGTGAGGAGTCTTTTGTGTTGGAAGAGCGTTCGTTTATACTTAGAGCTCGAAATGCTCAGACGAAAAATGTTTTAAGAGCAAGATACGTCGTTAGTCATAATATGTCGTGCTCAAAAATAATTGGTGTTCGTAGAAATGACACAATTACATTGTTAGACTAATAAAAGCTTATACGAATAACTGGTAAATAGCTAATTATGGCAAAGCGTAGCAGTAATATGATTACAAGTCTCTGTCAAAATAATAATTGGTAGTAGTTTAGTTAGGTTATGGGGCGAATAACGACCTAGCTTTTGGTTTGGATTGAGTATTACTATTTCCAATAATATAACTCAACTGTCACGACCGTTTTTGTACCTAAGCGCCGCCGAGATGGCGTCTCTTGGTCGCAGATTTCATCCTTTAAATGGGGCTATTTTGGCTACTACATTGATACTACTTGGAACCCTAATTCTAGCAAGTACTACGGCGTAATTACCACAGCGTCTCTTCTTAACATCACTTGTTCAACTGAAACTGCAATATGCTACAAAATATTAGATCATACGAATTAAGTTATTTAAAACAAAACTTAGATATAGTCTGAGAGAAGATTGCAAGTTGGTTTAGACAAGGGCAACGTGGAATGCACTCGATGAAGTCGCCTCGCGCACAGTTGGCAGTTGCCGCGAGCCCTTGTCTCACGCGTTGTAATACTATCTCATGCCATGGAGTCTGTTTACAGTAGCCAAAGTCTCGCACACGAAATGACAAAAAGTATACTCGTTTATGCACTTGTATATTATAGGACTCGTCGCGCTCACGGTTGGCAATTGGCGCGCAGCGCGTGCCAAAGCGCATACACATACTTTTAGCATTAGCGATCGGGAATTAGAACGCTTATCAGAAGATAGTTTCACTGACTGTATGTTTCACTCCGCACACCTTTGAACACCAATCGCTAGAACCCCGCTCAATCTTCTCATTCACCTATCTGCCGCGGTCACAAAGACGCCGATCATATGTAGCATGTGTGCTTAGGTTGCCGACATTGTACGGAGTACAGCGGATCCTAGCGCGGTAAAATTCAACCAATAGACTTGCTCAAATTCCTTTGAAGTAAAAACAAAAGCAATCTGCGATTCAAATCTCCATTTAAATAATGAGTTAGTTGACTATAATGAGTTTTGCAACTCGACTCATCTAATTTAACTTAATCTATCTACATATATACTGGTATTTGTTTTTCATGTACCTATTTTTAAGGTTTTTAACAATAAAGTGTTTATCTATCTATCTATCTATATATAAAGGCTTTATAACTAAACATGCAGATCACAAAATAAATCTTTAACGCTACGATCAAGCATAGATGATATGTGATCGCACTTCGCATGAATTTCATGTACTGCTCAGGCTGTGCTATGGAAGGCACGGTCGCGCGGTCCTTATTTATTTTTACAACCCTGTGTCAAGCCCACGCCAAGGACATTTGTCTCGGGCGCTGGCGTATTATCTCTAACGTACGTCGGAGACTGTCGTTTTACATTACAAGCGATTGTGTGCGTAAATCATAGCGAACTGCTTACCTGTGCTTAACTTACTCATAATGTTTTAGGGCGATAAACTTGCATTTACAACACGAATAACACCAAGCAGCTTTGAGAAAACATAGTAACCACCTACTAAATCGTAAAACTACTAGACTGTAGTACTATTATTTCTTAATTAAAACTAATAAAAGTAAGTAACTATCCACATTACAAGCTAAGAGAAATAAAACCTCGTCGTATGTATCTACATATATAACCATAGCCACAATAAAAACCGACCCGCAGTTTTATTCCATACGTTAATTAATAGGGTATTTGAATTGCATTCGATGCCCAACGAGCTTCAGATATCAAGGCTATAAATTTTGTCTGGCTTCTCGTCTAGGCAAAGTTTCCTCATATAATGGGTCGGTCGACGTCATTAATGGTTCGCGTACATTAAGTAACTTTGCTCCTCAGTTAACACAGAGAATTAAGTTAATGCCACTTAATTCTGCCGTTACAAAATTAGAAATAAAACCTTTTCAACTTGCTGAACTGAATAAAAAAATAGAGAAGAAAGTTGGCGCAAACGATGTTGCAAGAGAATTGTTAGAACTGAAATACTTTTCTCATTTCTTTTTCACCTTCGAGTTTATAAAAGTATTTGTCATAAGATTTTGATCTTACATGTTACAAGGAAATGATTTCATTTGCGAAAGACTTTCTGTGACTTAAAAGTAACACGAAGAATTACATATTATTGAGTTCAATATTATTATATCATTTCCGGATTTAACTTATAAATCCATCGTATAATTACACAGGCATGCAATTTATTACTGCCTATAACTATTTAAGTAAAACAATTAACAGATTAAGATCACCGATGATGGTGATATGCGGTATCAGACACAAATATAAGTATATATAGGTATATATATTATGTCGCATACATAAACATAAGGCATTTCCGTATTCCAAACAGAACGTACCTATAGAACTTCAATAGCTAAGCTGTGTAATAAATACTACGGCGTAGCACGGCATAGATTCGTAGACCCCGGGCTACGACGGTCCCGGTTCGTAATTACTTCGAGCAAACTAATACCTACAGAACCCCTCCAATTGCATCTGATGTTGACGGTCGCCATCCCACCCTACAATAAAGGACCTTTCGGAAAGTTAAATAAAAGTTATAACAGTTTTCCATCTAGATATTAATACATATTGAAATATTACATTCTCAGTTTTCTAATATTGAAATTGAAATAACTGAAATGGTAACGAAATTGAAATATCCCATTCAATATTTATTTAAAACGAAAGTTAAAGTGCAAATTTTATAATTAAAAGCCGCAATACATGTAGTTTTTTTAAAATATGTAACATGCATATTGCATGGCAGTAAAAAAAGTCACAGATGTCTTACTGGCTCGACGTATCGGTTATCGTTAGATAATGTAAGTTGGTGTAAGTGCATACTGTATAAACTATTAGAAAGCCTTTCTGTAACGATATCAAACTGACACGGTGAGCTGTTTTTCAATTGCCTCATATGCACTATAGTTCGTTCTACTTTCACTTGCATTAGAAGTTTCAAATTAACGTGGATAATTTAATTAGCTTATTACGAAAAAGTAAACAACCGATTCCAAATCTATGTATCTTATTGAATACATTTGAAATATATTTTTTATGGAACTGAATGATGAGGCGAGCAAGTCTCTTGTCTGATAGTAAGCGCCACATCTGCCCATAACAATTGCAGTACCACAAAATCCATAAAAAGCACTGCACTGCACTGCATAGCACTGTATTGCGTTCATCACCCCAAATCATCAGATATTAAATCTCATATGCTCAGTAATTTCACTGGCTACAAGGCCCTTCAAACCGGAACACAGTAATGCTTGCGCACTACTGCTTGGTGGCAGAATAACTGGCAAAGCGGTGGAACCTACTTACACGGCCCCTCGCATACGAGAGACCTACCACGACTGAAATAGTTATTTGTTTAGTTTTATTTGCAGTAAATACATTTTCGTTTATATACAACAATAAGTTAAAAATTCAATAAATTACATTAAAAGACATAATTATCTTTTTGCAAAATTTCTTTAGTTAGTACGTAATTTCGAACGTGTTTGTCTTTGAGGTCGAATTCAAAATCGGAACAGTCGGAACTTCGAAATGGCTGGTCTTTGTCTCTCTCTGTTTCTAATGGCGGGAAAGAGATAGAGTGTGAATGTTTCGAATTGCATGATTAACCCAAGGCTGAATAAGATATTCGCGGCTTTCTGAAAACAAAAATTAAAAAGTTACTTTGTCTCACTCAGTGAGCAAAATCGCATTTTGCTGATTTCAAGCAGCAAAACCTACATGTTTGAGCTACTGAAGTGAAATAAATATTTCTCGTGCATTATGTGGACTGTAATTTGTCAGCGGTAACCAAGAGCTGGCTGCGAGCGTTGCAGCCATTCGCTACGAACGCCTCTCCAGTTTGCATTTAAAACTAACACGTAATAATGGCCCATTCAAAGCAGACGCGGAACCGTTTGCGGTCAGCCTTGATCGCTTGCCACGATCATTCTAGTGTAATTAGTTTAATTGGACGACAAACAAAATCGCACCTCCGCAGCGAGCGGTCGCCGTTTACAAGTTCGAACCCATTTAACTTCTCTACACTTATGAACGCTGGAGTTTGTCGACCCAATGTCAGTGTGTGCCCCATTCGACCCCGTATTCAATTAAGCTGTTTCTAAAACATTTATTAGTTAGCCTGTTGCGTTATCATTAGGCTGATAGTACTTTGGTGAATAAACAATATTTAGAAAATGCAATGCGATAAAAACACCAAGTAAAGACAACTTTTAATGCCAAATTAAACCATTATGTATTTGGTCGAATAAAATTACCGTCGATTGGTTCAAAAGCACTTTGCTGCTGCTAAATTGACTAACACTTAATAACAGCCTTAGAATAAATCAATTAAGCTTAAGAGAACATTAACGCCAAAGTTGCTTTTACAGCGCGTTTCACCTTCACATACATTAAATGGAAAAGGCAATGTTCTCTTTTATTTTTTGGAAAAACAGGTTTTTTGTGAATTGATTTAAATAAAGACTGTCATCAAACAATTTCCATCTAAAACATTAAAGGGCGTATTCAAACAAACCATAAGCTCTTCATCCCTTGAGGATTTGATGCAAAATAAAATAATAACGTTATAATTTTTGACTCGGTTGGGTCCCACGGACCGTAAAGGAAATCCGCGGTCCGGTTTCAAAGAAGATTTGACGGCCTCAGCTGCCAACGATCCCGGGCCGAGGGGACTCCGGTCCCGCCAGAACGGCCTATTTCACTAAACATTCCGCGTTTGAACGTCCCCTTATCCCGCTAATACCACCAAACCGCACGTATACAACTTCTAAATCGAACCCGTTTCAAGTCCTTACACTCTATATTCCCATTTGAACCACTTACACGGTTTATCCCCGGTTCAACCACTTACGCGCTGTGTCATGAACGACCGCATCGAGTGATATCAAACTATGATGTATGCAAAACACTTGACTCGGGAGTTCATTGCAATTTATTTCAAATGTTTTAGTGTCAATGAAACGAAATTACTAGGTTTCTTTTGTCGGGACTGGGAATAAATAAATGGGCTCTTATATATCACTGTAAGATTTCCGAAGAAAAAAATAAAATAAAATAGCAAGTATATAATAGAGCAAGTATTTAAGAGCGAGTGTGGCTCAGTGGGAGAACGTGCGACTTTCGTTCCGACGCACCCGAGTTCGAATCCCACTGGCCTCGCACCACTGACTTCTTAAGTTATGTGCCGATTTAACACACGCTCTAAAAACGGTGAAGGAAAACATCGTAAGGAAACCGGCATGTCCAAGAATTTATCACAAAAGTTCAAGGACATGTGACATCCACCAACCCGCAATGGGCCAGCGTGGTGGGTTATGGCCCATTCTCTCTCTATAAGAGAAAGCCCGTTTCCCAGCAGTGGGAACGTGATGGGCTGATGATGATGATGATGATGGTGGTGATGATGATGATGAAGTATATAATAGCTACAAGTAGGTATATATCTATTCCAAACGCCGTTCAGGTATCTCAAGTGATGGCCAGTAAATTCCACTAGAGCAATATCGGTTTCCTCGCATGGTCTATTGACTTCATTAGCCGACTAATAATTAAGCTGTATCCGTTTCGCGCGTTAGGATTTGACATCGATTGACTCCACTCATTTATACTTAAACAATATATTAGGTATATGAGCGAGTATGGTTCAGTGGGAGTACGTGCGACTTTCGATCCTACGCACCCGAGTTCGAATCCTGCTGGCCCCGCACCACTGACTTTCTTAAGTTGTGTGCGGATTTAACACTCGCTCTAAACGGTGAAGGAAAACATCGTGAGTAAACACGAGGAGGACCATAATATTTGGTAGCAACCATAAAGCTATTGGGATAAAGCTAAAATATATAATCGCAATGATTATATCCACCTACAGTATATATGTAGGGTAGTAACAGGCCTAGCGCACTCCGCACTGTAGGTACGAAGCTACAAGTACATAGCCGGACACCGACGGCGGGTCGCGCCTCGTTACACGTGCCGCGTCAGAAGAGATAAGAGCTATGCGATAGAAAGGGAGACGCTCTGTAGGTTAATATGATTGGTAGGCTGAGCTGGTAGGTTTGCAGCGTTACGCGAGCTGAATTTAATTTTATTACGCATAGCAAGAGTCGCTATTTGTTTAAATTTCTTTGCGGAGTGATGCTTCTGTCCCTTAGTATTCTGTGGTAGTAGCTATTTTTTAGTCATTATGCCGCCAAGCAGTAGTGCACTACTGTATTCCGGTCCTTGAACAGAGATATTTGAACAGTATAGGAGACTTAATATCTGATGTCGCGTCACGGTGATAAGCACAATGCAGTGCATGAATTATGCAGTACTTTTATATGTAGTATTAAAATTTCTGGGTGGCACTGCAGTTTTTATGAGTAGGCGTGGCGCTTACCATCAGGTGAATGACTTGTTCGTCTCATTTATCACTTCCATAAAAACAAAAACGTTTAAATATAATCCTTTTACTTCTGAAAAGCTTTCCGTGCCGTACCTTTTTAACCGACTTCAAAAAAGGAGAAGGTTGTCTATTCGATTGTCTATTCGATTTTTTATGTTTGTTACCTCAGGACTCTATCATTAATGAACCGAATTGAAAAATTCTTTTTGCGTTGGGTTCAGTAGGTATAGCTACGAAGTGGTCCCATATAAATTTCATCGATATTTGACCTTTCACTTCGAAGATACATTGAAGTCGGTTTTTTGTTTGATAAAACGTATACTTGTTCCACTAGTTTGTTTATTTAACATAATATAATGATGTACCTAGCTACATACAATAAACGTTACTTCGTGTTTTGCCGCAAATGTAATTTGTAGATTGCGTGTTAACATTCAACAAACAAAAACAGTGTTCGTTAAATCGGGGATTGATAAATCACCATAATAATAAATTAATACGGCCTGCACAAACTACGAATTTTAATGACACATTCTAACCAAAATTTAATTTTATCATGTTTTACGTGTCGCAGTTTAACATAATTATAGTTAACCAACTTCAAAAAGGATTTTTTTTAAATATTTGTTACCTCAGAACTTGTTCTAGAGTGGAGACCACGAATTGGCAAACGTAGTGTAGGACGCCCTCAGGCTAGGTGGAGCGATGATCTTCGCAGGGTGGTTGGTAGCAGCTGGATGAGAGCAGCCGGGGATCGTGCTCAATGGCGTGCAATTGGAGAGGCCTATGTCCAGCAGTGGACTGCGATAGGCTGATGATGATGACCTCAGAACCCCGTCATTTATGAACCGATTACGAAAATTATTTTTGCGTTGGGTTCAGTAATTCAGTATAACTACGAAATGGTCCCATATACATTTCATCGATATTTGACCGTGGACTTAAAAGATACATTGTTGTCTGATTTTTATTATAAAATGAATACTTTTGTTTTAATAATAAAATAGATAGCTGGTTGAAAAAACCTCTTAAGGATGAGTGCCTGCTCAGCCGACGTGGTTTAATAAAGTAGGTAGGTAAAGTACATAATCCAGAAGTACGAAAAGTGCATAAGGGTTTAGTGATGAGTTCAGAAACACCGTAGAGACTCTTTTAGCAGAACCCGTTATATAGAAAATAAGCGAATGTAGTCTAAAATAAAAAAAAACCTGATATAAAATACCTAAAGGTAATAAAGTAAAAAAAATCTGAACCGATTTTGATAAAACATGTCAAAACACCGCTAGAAAGGAGAAGGTTCTCTATTCGGCTGTACTTTCAAATAAAAAAAACCGCATTCAAATCGGTTTAACCGTTTAAGAGCTACGGTGCCGCAGACAGACAAACAGACACACATAGTGCTCAAACTTATAACACCCCTCCTTTGTCGTCGGGGGTTAAAACCTGATGAAGTTTCAACGCCTTTTAAGTTTTTTAACTGCCGTTTTTACTAAATTTCGTAAGTCCTTGGGTGCGTGCCTCACGTCCGTGCGTGTCATGCACGCTGCTACGTGCGGTTCTGAACGTGCAACGTGGCATTACAAGGTTTTAATTTGAAATACGAAGACTATGTACCTATAACAAATTTATTCGTTGTTGGATTCCAGTTTTCAACCGACTTCAAAAAGGAAGAGGTTCTCAATTCGATGGTATGTTTTTTTATGTTTGTTACGCGATTACTCCGCCAATTATGAATCAATTTTGATGATTCTTTTTTTGTTTGGTAGGTCATACTTCAGACAAAGAATAATAACTATTACAGAGGTGGTCCCATATACAATCAATCAATATCCCATATACAATCAATTTTATCGAAATTGATTCAGCACTTTTTGAAAAAAAATATGCAAAAACAAAAAATATAAGTTTAGTCCTGAAGTCAAGTTTTTTTCTAAAAAAATATTATTACCTAAGTTGATTACTATCAACTGCGTTAAAAACTGAAAGCATTCATTCATTGTTCTGTTACGTAATAAACACAATCATCATATTATTTTCTGTCTGAGTAAGCTTAAACAGTATTATTTTCAAATATACACAATATACTCAAATTAGTTTTATGTTTTATCTATAGGCCTTTAATGATCTATGGGTTGTCCAATTGCTTCTCCTTGTAAGTAGTTAGATTAGTTTTAGTAAGTAGAGTGTGGTTTGTTTTCAGTAATAAAGGTCTTCGCCCGTTTAAAAAAAAAGATTTATGGTTGTTTGGAAATCCGATCCAACCGCATTACTGCGTTTACTGCATTACAGTGTATCAGTTTACTCTATAAGCGAATTCTGATCATTTTTGGGACATAAAGTGAACATGAACATAAAGTGCTAATAAAATATAATGTCTAATGTTCTATCGACAACGCGATATCGAATACTTACGATAATGCGTTCAATCGGATTTCAATGGATTAAAAAGAGCATGAATAGGAAATAACAATCTGAAAAGGAAAATACATTACTACGAGTACATACTCGTTTGTTTCAATTTATTGCTGAGACCACTTTCAACTTTAATGAATTGCAATCAAATTAAAAAAATATATATAATCGCATAATATGTAGGTTGAGGTAAGTAGCCTCAATAACGAGGTTAGGTTAATTAATGTTATATTTACGATGGAAAATAGGTATTTATTTAAAATATGACGTATAAAACATTGTCATTATTTGAAATTCCTAACCAACAGTTAATATGTTTAAACTTCCTTCAAACAATTTATTAAATAATATTTGTTATTTCGTTTCCTTACGCATTTCAAGCATGGACTTTAAAGGTCAAATGAAAGTCAAGTATTTCATTAAATATAATAACAATCTGAAACATTGAAACAATTAGCTGCCTTATTCCTCAAAATGGATTTTGAACAAGCATAAATAAAAATCAAACTATGGTCATAAAACAGCACATGGGCATAGATAGTTCATACAACACCCCAAGTAAACTTGGGGTAGTCTATTGTTTTATTCTGCGCGTGCTGGAACTTATTGAGGTCCATCTTAAACCTTTGATTTCCCCAGAGACGAACTGAGATACATTGCTTAGTGTCAATTGTGGTCATAATGGTGACCTCAAAAGGGTTTAAGGGCCGAAAGGTTCTGTAATTTCCAAAGCAATAAAGTAAGGCTAAAGGGACACAGGGTGGGTGAAAGTATTTTTGCAAACGTATAGATTTTTTTAACTTACAAGGTAGTGCAAACGCTCAGCCTACACTATTATTGGGTAATAGAAGTTTATTATTGTCAAAGTGAAGAATGCTTTTTAATTATTTTTTCAAGTAAGTGTATCGTAATGAAGGCATTATAATTCATGTTCGATGATTCTTTCGCAGATTTATAGATAGAAATGTATTTTATAAGATATGTACTTAATTTTGGAGATTCGTACAGTTCTTTGCATCAAATATTAAAATAAATACGAGAAGCGAATAACTTTCAGTTTAAAGAACAAAGCAATTGAAGTTTTTCACTACTGGCTTTACACTATTGTCCGACACCTAAAACTCCGGACTCACAATTAATGAACGCACTTTCTTGAACCAATTCTTTACAAAATCTACAAATCAACGATCGGACTGCAAGTTCGGTTGTTGGACGGATTCAGGCAAATTTGGAAAATGTTGACCTAAAATTGCACACGACCCACACACGACTGGTGGACAATCAGTTGGGGGGACGGAATGGTTCGAGGATGGGCGATAGACAGGTGGGGGGAGGGGGAGATAGACGATCATGTCGTGTCAGCATAATGTACATGCCGGGAATTTAGCATTTAACACTCTTATGACTCATACTCCCTATAGACGAAGAATGTCAATCGAAATTACATCAACAGGCAAAAAAATGACAATAATTTCGTTCATTCGCTCCCTCCGTAGCATGTTACTACAACACTTCCGTTGTAAAATTCGTCGCTTTGGTTGAAAATAAAATGTATGCGAATAGAGTTTCATAAAGTTTGTTCCAAAACCAAAGACCAATATTAGAACGTGGCTAAAATAATGCCGACGGCAACTTTTTACAAAGCAGAGAGTTTGCGTGCGCTAGTTTATCTACAGGTGTTACGGCATTGCGACAGATTTTTAACTGTTATTGGTGTTTTTATAGGACCCAGTTTTGAACGAGTAAGTTACGACCTTTTCAATAGGGAAAATCTTCTTATATAAGAATGAATAATGATAATAAGTAGGTACTTTGAAAATCGCACTTGCGGTGCCAGGCCAAGGTTTAAAAATGCCAGATATGTCTGCTCAATCGTCTTTCTTTAGCGCTGTTTTTGGCTGTTTATTAGTCTTTTAGCATATATACATACCTAATTATAACTTATAATGTTTGGTGATGAATATATATATACCCGATAGATATAATTGTACTTTACGCTTTACGATTACAGCAAGGTTTTTTCCAGGTTCAATGAAGGCACCCACGAGACTTCCAAGTTAATGCAATGGAAGAACTAGATATAGAAAGAAACTTGATTAGGATCTCTATAAAGAGGTCTCTGCGCCGCTTCTGCTTGTAAAAACTCTAGTTTTTATGGTTGAACTGATTTTACTTGCATTACGTACAATTAGTGAAACGTTATTGTTATGACCTTTTTGGACGACCAACGGCCTGCTTTACAGAGGTAGAGCAGGCCAGCTGACTGTTAGATGTTGAAAAGATAGTTGAAGACCGCAGAAGAAGCCTGAAGACCTCTGACTGGACCTGAAGTACAGACTTATGACTGACCCGACGACTGTAATAAAGGAAAAGACCAGACCACGTATTTTCTTTTCAGTTATAGGCTGGAATGTTGCGAATAAAAATTAAAAGGTTTAACCCGAGGTCACTATCCGGTGTCGGGTAATTTTATTTGCATATCTTTTCTCCATTTCAACGTCAAAACAACTGTGACGGAGGGGAATGGTAACAGCCAGTTGTCGTCGACATTTTGTTGCGCCATTTTCACAACGCGTTTCCGCAAGTTCCGTTGGAAGAGTGGAGCCTATAGGGAATATTTGGTATCCAGACGTATATGATAGCTGCAGGCGTCAGGCAGTTTGGTCCGAACGAAATGTTAACTAGTTTCACGATAGTCCTTGTACTTTCCGAGTACTTTAATAAGTTGTCAAAAATAGTTTAGTCAATATTCGTGTGCCTTTTTCTTTAAATTTGCTTTAAGAGGAAACATTTTCTAAAATTCGGTTTTAGTGAATTTAGTAGAATTTTACGAACCAATGGTTGGTGTTAACTGTCCAGCTTTTCTCTAAAGGCGCGAAAATATCCAGATCATTAGAGAAATAATTGAGACGGCTGAACTCTGCCTCAATTTGAGTATTTTGAGGTTGTCTTGAACGAGCTGCCATTCTTCTTTTATATTGAAAAATAAATGCTCAAGTTATAGCGAAGTGCTTGCAACAAGCTTGGCAATAAAGAAGTACTTCGTAAGTATTGAGCAATCAAAATTTAATTTCTCTATGGAAAAGTAATTAAAAAGGCATCCGCATCAGTGTTTTTCTCGAACTTCTTACAATATAAAGCCCGCCAAGTACAAAACTCACTGCCGAAAGTTTCAAAACCCATTACCTAACTTTTCGAAATAATTTTATTTTGTTTACCAATAAGCGGAAGTGACAGCGGAACCGAAATTTTTGATTGCCCAATATTATTTGCCTTAAACAGTTACACCTAATGTTGCAATTTTAGAAGGCACTGACAACCCAATCTTGTTTATTTTGTAAAATTTTGTTAAAAAGAAAATTGATTGACAACTTTAAAAATACTATCTGGAAAAAATCTCTATCATCTTTATTATTATTTATTATTCTGTATAACACTCGCTCTAAAACGGTGAAGGAAAACATCGTGAGGAAACCGGCATGTCCAATAATTAATCACAAAAATTCAAGGACATGTGACATCCACCAACCCGCACTGGGCCAGCGTGGTGGATTATGGCCCATTCTCTCTCTATGAGAGAAGGCCCGTGTCCCAGCAGTGGGAACGTGATGGGCTGATGATGATGATGATGATGATGATTCTGAATGTTGTTTTAATGAAACCTTAATAATGTTATTAATATAAAAATATCTATAACATATAATAAATACAAATGCCTACGCTTACGGAAACCTTAATATTCAAAAGAAACCTTCGTCACACTTCCATCCTCAAATTCCACTGTGAGCGAGTTCCGTTGAATGTAACAAGAAATTTTTAAGCTCTGCACGTGCTCCTGCATGAATAAAACCAACAATTTGGAGTGTAAATTGCATCGGTCGCACCGCAGCTGTGAGAATCCCTTCGAGCAAGCTTTTTACACGATTGTGCTAGCGCTACTTGTACTGTAATAATATTTATTGGCTAGGAGGTACTGTAAATTGATATATCCCCGTCTCAGATCCCGTCGCTGCCAACCTCTGCTGCTCAAATTTCATTGGTTTTAGGAAAGTATCGTATTTCGATAAATAAAAATTAGGCGGTTCCGTCTGTGCGGCGGTATTGTCCAATCGGTATTTGGGAGCCAACATTCTCCATTTCTCTGGTTCCCAGAGCCAGGCGGAATATTATAGGGACATAACTTTGAATAGGTAAATGAAAATAGAAAAAGTTCTTTTAAAACACCACAGACAAATAAATTAACAATGCAAAGTAACCTTAACAACGAAGTAATTGGTGTTCTTATCGCTGAAAGCGATCTCCTCCAGACAACCTTGCAGGAAAAGGAATATCGCAAAATATGTGGCGGTGGGACTATATTAGAGGCATATTTATGAACATCGGATCGGTGGCGCTGCTTATTACAAAGGTGACAGCGTGACATCCAATTTTTGGATGTATTCATCAATATCCTCTAGATTTTTTGGTAGACCTCTTTTGCGTGTCTGCCTCGTGAAGTACCACACCTTTGCCAGATAATCAACCTCCAAGCAGTAGTGTGCAAGCATCACTGTTCCGGTTTGAAAAGCACTATTATTTCAAGCGAATTGCTGGGCATTATGAGACTTAAGAGTAGCAGAATAGCTATTGTCTTAAGGTTACGATTGCAGGCTGCAGGATATTGCAAAACGAAATAATGGATGCGCTGCAACAATTGCGGGCGGGCGTGTTGTTTACCATCAGTGAAAGAGCTGCTTGTCTCGTCACTTAGCAACATAAAAAAACCATCTCGTAATCTAAAACAAACCTAAAAAAAAGTATTTTACTTATCTATTACAGAGTAGATGCGTAAAATATTTTTGTTCTTTTTATATACAAAGGGTATTTTAATTAGGTGCTTGTATCTTAGATATAAATAAGGATGACCTTTTTCATATGAAAATGACCGCGCCGCTAAAGGGATGCTTAGAAATTACCGTATTCAAAAAAGATACCAGCGCCGCGAACAGCACAAAGGCCGGGTAAAGTAAGGTACAAGAGATTGGTGCGTTATCATAAAAGGATTACAAAAGTAAACATTACTAGTAACATTCTGTAGCCAATATACAAAATATTCGACATGTATTAACAAAAGTACAAACTAAGAATAGAAAAGATTACCAATAAAATATCCCGGAATGTACAAAGGTATTTTATGGGACCTAGACGCTTCGTATCGATAAACTGAATTTCTCTTCTTTCTCGGCTTCCGTTATGAAGACAAATATCAACTTTGGTGGCGTACCTATCTGAAGTGAGGAAGAAAATGTTCGTGCCGCCTTCACAATTTACTTAATTAACATCATGCCGAGATTTTGGCTAATTTAGTTTTGCTAAAATTTAAAATACAAAAAATAATTGAAAATAAAAGTTACAAATAAGTAATAAATTATTATTATTATTAATTAATTTATTCAAATGTGTTGGTTATTTTTAAACATAAGACGCCAGGATCAATTTGTTCCTTCGAGTAGATTTATCGTCATCTTCGAAAGAGGTTACGACCGAACTGTATTTGGTTCTGGGGAAGAGGTGAATAAAGTGTCAACTTGATTACACGAGGCGCAAGGACTTGACGAAAAAATCAATATAATTGTAGTTACGGCAGGTTTTTGTTTATACCTAGATATATTAGTCAGGACGTTTATATCGAGTAGCTATATAATCAAAAGGATAACGGCCTTAAAAACAAAGTTTGTTTACCGCGACGATCCAAGAAGTTAGACTGATCGCGGATCTTGTTAGAAGCCTGGATATATCTGTTAGGTATATCTATTTGTTGTATGAACATAATGCATAAATAGTAAATTGAAAAAATATAATAAGATTTTAAATAATAATAAGATTTGTCAATAATATAAGATTTTGCATGCCATTGAATTGGCGAAATGTGTCACCTATATAGTACTCACATTCAAGCAAATAAAGTATATTCTATTCTGGGCTAATAAATGAATGAAGAGAAGAAGAGCGAGTGTGGCTCAGTGGGAGCTCGTGCGACTTTCAATCCGACGCACCCGAGTTCGATTCCCGCTGGCCCCGCACCACTGACTTTCTTAAGTTATGTACGGATTTAACACTCGCTCTAAAAACGGTGAAGGAAAACATCGTGAGGATGACCGGCATGTCCAAGAATTTTCCACAAAAAGTCAAGGACATGTGACATCCACCAACCCGCACTGGACCAGCGTGGTGGATTATGGCCCATTCTCTCTCTATGAGAGAAGGCCCGTGTCCCAGCAGTGGGAACGTGATGGGCTGATGATGATGATGATGAAATAAATGAATATGAATATTATCAGAGTCGAGATTCAACTCGATATAGAATCTTGTTTTTTTTTTTGCAATGACCGATTCAATAAGTTTGCTTGACTACTTTATGGAGTCAAAACTTTGCTTCCTCTTCCTTCATGCGTTATATTTATGGAGTCAAAACTTTGCTTCCTCTTCTTTCATGCGTTATATTTCAACATAAATACGTTATTTGTACCAACTCCGCCATTTGAATTGTTTTGGCCCATAACAATTTTGTAATGCACAGCAAGTATAAATAATAAATAACGGCCATCGATCACATACATAATTCCTGGCCCCTAACTATAGGATTCACTGTGTCTCGGGAAATCATATGTTTGTCTCAATATATTTCTTTTTTTATTATTATTATAGTCTTGCGTTTGACCGCTATCTCACCTGTTGTTAAGTGACGATGCGGTCGAAGATGTAGCACGCTCGCCTAGAAGAAACCTGTTCACTCTTGTCTTAAAGACACCCAGATTATAGCTATCCGGAAACACAGATGCCGGCAGAGAGTTCCACTCCTTGGCCGTTCGCATTATGAAGGTCGAAGCAAAGCGCTTGGTGCGAGCAGGAGGGATGTCAACCATATATTGATGACGGCTTGCCGTACGCCTGGTCGTCCGGTGATAGAATGGAGATGGCGGAATAAGTTCATGTAATTCTGTCGCACACTCTCCGAAATGTATCCGGTAAAAGACCGATAAACTGGCAACTTTGCGCCGATGTTCAAGACTCTGAAGCTTAGTTTTAACCAGCGCATCGTCACCAATGAGCTTTTTGGCTCTTCTTTCAATGGTCTCCAAGGTTTCGAGCTGGTATTTGGCGGAGCCATCCCACAGGTGAGAACAGTACTCCATACACGACCGGACTTGTGCTTGATACAGAGAAGTGTACTTGATAATCATAACGGAAACGGCACGGCGTTTTAACCTGAGCCGCAGAACATTTAACAAATAAAGACCTTGAAGGCCTACACTTAGCTCTAAAAGATACGGGCTGAGAATAATGTTTGTATGTTAACAGAGAAAAATGTAGGCCCTCTGTCTTAGTTGAATTCCAAAAGTTTTCTATACAAAAGTTCCCAGCTTTGTCATGAAGCCGTATAACGTACAATATACCAGCATAATGTGTAAAAATATACAGGTGTGATTTTGCAACATCAACAGGTTTGATTTCAAGCTAAAAGAATATTTTTCGGAAATATAAAGTCACTTTTTTAATTCATTTTTGCCAAAATTATTATTATTCTTGGACTTATTTGATCATGTTTTTCTTTTTCTCGCAGTTTTGGAGTACTCATTCTACATTCCGTTCAAAAATGTGTCTTGGAAGTATATTATAGATAGGTAACGCTGTAGCACATTAGGTTTAAAAAGATAACATAGGGTAAAAATTAGCCGGATAATATTTATCCGCCCAAGCCTTACCCTTTTAATAAGAAACAATCTGACAAACACGTCGGATAATTCCATTATGGTAAGCCTCGCGCACGAATATGACGACGCCGAGCGAAGTTTTCCACATAAATGGAAAAAAAGTTTTGTTAGGCATTCGGTAATATCGTTGCGAGCCGCCGGTTCCTTGTTGTCTGCTGCTCTATACATGTACAGGACATTATCGCCAGCTGGTTTCTGCCTCGATTTGTTCCAAGTGTAAGTGATTTTGTATGATTAGCTTTCTTGAACGTGTTTTCTGAATGGGTTGCTTTTCTGCTCGGCGCTTGTAGATTATATCGAAGCCGGCGGTAGGCGGCGTGTTGTTCAAAGAAACGCTAGTGTTCGTGTAGCACGATCTTTCTATTTGTTAAATATTTGTACATTAGTAGGTACCTACTTTGTTCTACAATTTCAAATTAATTTAATAGCATAATTTTTAATTATCGCAATCAGCTTTGGACACAGCTTTGGGTTAAAATAATCCCTTTGATTACAACAAGTAAGTCATTATTTTTATATAGTATTTCCAAAAAAAAACGTGTCGTGAATGCGGTCACTGATATTGGTCGTCTCTTTGTGTTGAGAGTCATTTGACAGCCTGATTCAAATTTATTTACTAAGTATTTATTTATAAATAGTTGAAGAATCGACATAAAACAAGAAGTTAAATATTACTTGTTATGCATTTATTTTTATTACTAACCAAATACGACCGATTCGATTGCTCGTATGAAATAAATGGGAACAAAGTTAAAAGCGTGTTATTTGAAAATAAAATAAAGTATACGCTAAAGGGGAATAATTGTGTTTGTGTAACCGTCGAGTTTTGCTGCCGAAGCCGCTCATTCTCGCCAGAATGCCTCTTCACGGAATCTCCCTTAATTCCACGTGAGCCGTTAATCCTCATTGCAGAATCACTATACTACCCTAAGCTTAAATATACAAGCCTTACTTAAAGGACAAATTGGCCTTTGTTTCGTTTAAAATTATGTATTTTTTTCTGTTTTTCTATTTTAAAACCAGCCTGCACGCTGCCTGCATGTGCTCCCATCTATTTATTAGTTTCGTGTATGCGTTGATCCATTCTTCTGCAGTACGCCATACGCATACATACAAATGTGTGTTATCACATAGTAGGTGACGTAATTTTTCTTTTTTTTAACGGGCGAATGCCTTTATTACTCAAAACAAACTACACTCCACTTACCAAAACCAAACCAAATACATACAAGGAGAAGCAATTGGACAACCCACAGACCATTAAAGGCCTATGGGTAGCTCAAATGCTCCAACTCACTACCAGTTGGCAGCGTACCCAAGATGCTGGCAGTATTGCCCCGTTGGATTGCAATACTGATACGTTGAGCCAAATAAGTCCCAGCATTTTGGTCACGCGTCGCATCGATCAGGCGCTCTGACAGACTTTTGAAAATACGATGAGCTCCCGGTCCCCACGGACCCATGGTAGGTATGGTAACCACATGTGATTGTGCAACTTACGTCTAGCCACTATCATACGTACGCAACATGTTTCTGTGTTATTTATTAAGAGTGACGTCGTCTATATGTTGATATATACAAAGCGCAGTAACATAATGGGTAGCATTAGAGGCAGGGATAGAAAGAAATGTAATATTTATGAATATCTTTATATGCCTATAAAACTGTACATTACAGCCATGTCTATACATAAAATATATTATAACGAAACTAGCTAAAATGATTATTTAAGGGTCACTGGACTCAACAAATTGTTTGTTGGTTATCGCACAACTGAGAAACTATTTGACGGATTTGAAAAGGTTTTCCAAGTTTGGTAGTTATATAGTTTTGGCTTAAAATTGTGTCCCTATGATACTTAATATGACAAGTACCTTATGTCGCAAAAGTATGTACACCTTGTGCACAAGACCTGCTTCAGCTGATTCCTTTATTCCCATTCCATCTTAAGACCACCAGGCGAGGAGAGTCACTCTACCCTTACGTTGTGCACGTACAACCGAACAGTGGAATTCTCTACCAGATTCCTTATTTCCTTCCAAACTGGGTCTCTTTAAGAGTGAATTGGCACCTTATCGGCAAACGTGCTCCACCTTAGACAGCAACTACGCTTACCATCAGGTGAGTTGTTGTCAAACGTAAGCCCATTTTGTTAACCGACTTCAAAAAAGGAGGAGGTTCTCAATTCAACGGAATGTTTTGTTTTTGTATATTTGTTACGCGATTACTCTGCCAAAACAAAAAAGAATCATCAAAATCAATTCATATGATTTTGATGATTCTTTTTTGTTTGGTAGGTCATACTTCAGAGGTGGTCCCATATAAATGTTATCGAAATTGACTCAGCACTTTTTGAAAAAAATTACAATATCATAAAATATAACTTTAGTCTTGAAGTTCTTGTTTTTTTGTCAAAAAATGTACTATCATAAAAAAAAGTCCTTGTATGTATACGTTGACACGAGTATATGATGGAAAGTTCCCTCTTGCTATAAAACCGTAAGCGACGTTCGATTACCTGACCTATCCCCTAGCCTGTCGACACCTATCCTGACTTACTGACTTTTAATAGTGTGTTTGTTGCTCAAGTTACGTGTGCGTTGTTTTCCCAAATAATACGGCTAAACCTCATTCATATTTATATACTTTCCTTTTGTACGAACAAAGCTTCTTACGGCCAGCGTATGTAGGTAATGGTCGAGAGTAGGTATTATCGGAGTTCATATTTAAATACGACGTAGTCAAGATTAGTAAATTATGTAAATTACTACCTTTTTAAGGAGCAGAGTAATGAGACGAGCAAGCCATTTGCCTGATGATAAGCGCCACGCCTGCCGATAATTGCAGTGCCACCCAAAACTTAAATAAAAAGTTTAAAGTTTAAGTAAAAACTGCATTGCGCTCATCACCGCGAGATAGCAAATATTAAGTCTCATATGCCCAGTAATTTCGCCTTCCTTTAAGTAAATCTAAAAATTGTTTATTGAAATGTATTTTGAAATATCCTAAAAACAATAAAGCTTTCATCATCATCATCATCAGCCCATTACATTCCCACTGCTGGGACTTGGACCTTCCCTCGTAGAGAGAGTATGGGCCATAATCCACCACGCTGGCCCAGTGCGGTGGATGTCACATATCCTTGAATTTTTGTGATTAATTCTTGAACATGCCGGTTTCCTCACGATGTTTTCCTTCACCGTTTTTAGAGCGAGTGTTAAATCCGCACATAACTTAAGAAAGTCAGTGGTGCGGGGCCAGCGAGGTTCGAACTCGGGTGCGTCTGATCGAAAGTGCTCCCACTGAGCCACACTCGCTCGCATAAAGCTTTAGTTTAACACAATATACAAATACATTAAAAGTAAGTGTAAATTAGATACTTACGTTATATATATTTGTGTGTCTTACGTTATATATATTTGTGTGTCGGAACATTTAAAGTCATGTTATGTTGAGTTATAATGGGCGGAGGTCTTTATTCTTCATTCCTTTATTCAAGTCACTGCGCCACCGAAGCTTCTTCTTTGTTATCTGCAGCTTCAAGTAATTAAGTTTACACTCTAGGCACCTTACAAACGTCCGACTTTCAGAACGTGCCAGCAAATTGATCTTGTCTCAATCGCTTTAAATGAGCTTTATCTTGAAAAATAGCCCCCTATATATTTGAGTAGCAGAGTAAATTGACACAGAACTTAATATTTGCCCGTCATGTTGTCGAATCTAATGCTGACAAAGAATACAGTATGAAGGTAATATAGTTATCATATATGAGGAGGATTCATCATCATCATCATCAGCCCATTACGTTCCCACTGCTGGGACACGGTCGTTCTCTCATAGAATATGGACCATAATCCACCACGCTGGCTCAGTACGGGTTGGTGGATGTCACATGTCATTGAATTTTGTGACTAATTCTTGGGCATGCCGGTTTCCTCACGATGTTTTCCTTCACCGTTTTTAGAGCGAGTGTTAAATCAGCACATAACTTAAGAAAGTCAGTGGTGCGGGGCCAGCAGGATTCGAATTTGGGTACGTCGGATCGAAAGTCGCACATGCTCCCACTGAAACACACTCACTCTAAGGAGTATGTATAAGGAGGAGGCTCTTTAAAGAGAATATAGGTAAAAATAATAATTATTATCTATGCTGTGACCTAGACATGTTATACTAGATATTTCATGGACCTAGATAGTAGGTACTATACATATATTATAATATCTTCAAACTGAAATATAGTAGATAGATACACTTCTCTTGTGACACTGAACTATGTCACATAATACTAAGGGACAGAAGCATCACTCCGCAAAGAAATTTAAACAAATAGCGACTCTTGCGATGACGCAATGAAATTCAATTCAGCTCACGTAGCGCTGCATACCTACCAGTCATATTAACCTACAGAGCGCCTCTCTTTCTATCGCATAGCTCTTATCTATTCTGGCGCGGCACGTATAACGACGCGCGACCTGCCGTCGGTGTCCAGCTATATACTTATAGCTTCATACCTACAGTGCGGAGTGCGCTAGGCCTGACTATGTATTTACTTCTCAGGTATTTATAAGTACTATAGATTTCTAGCATTTTTTATATTACAGAATATTACTATGTGTAGGTTAGTTTTGTGATGCCTTTATGATAACGTACCTACCAATCTCTTGTACCTTACTAAACCCTTTTGTCGGTAGGTTTTTAGAATACGTAATTTCTGAGCGTCCCTTTAACGGTACGATATTTTCTTATGAGGTCACCCTTTTATAACTAAAATTCGCTCCTCACATTCGATGAGACATCATAGAGACCATAACTTGCATTACAAAATGGTTTTAATTTGTAAAAAGTATATATTTTATCAAACAAAAAAACCGACTTCAATGTATCTTCGAAGTCCAAGGTCAAATATCGATGAAATTTATATGGGACTACTTCGTAGCTATACTGAACCAAATTTTCCAAATTGGTTCATGAATGATGGAGGTCTGAGGTCAAACATAAAAGAAAATAAGCAAAAAACAATCACCACCTTCTCCTTTTTTGAAGTCGGTTAAAAATTGCTTATGAAAATATTTATAAAAGAGTTGATTAGTAAAATGCTTTTGTCTGTTTCCCTTCATTAATATAAACAAGTCCATGTCAAAAGCAGCGACTTGTAAAAAATATTAAGCATAATTAATTAATTTTGTTTTGTACAAATGCTGGGAAATTATATTTCCGGTGTGTTTAATTGTGGTAGGTATCGTATGCGGGAGGCCGTCTCGGTAGGCACCAAAGCTTTGCCAGTTATTCTGATGCCAAGCAGTAGTGTGCAAGCATTACTTTGTTCCAGTGCCAGCGAAATTACTGGGCAGTGACGAGCGCAATGCAATGCTATGTTGTTCTTTTTATGGTGTTAAAAATTCTGGGTGGCACTGCAATTCCTTACCTTCAGGCAAACGACTTAGTCCACTCATCACTCGGTTTCATAATAATAAGTTTAAGAAAAAAACAAGAACCGACTTCAAGACTAAACGTATATTTTTTGTTTCTGTTAAATTATTCAAAAAGTGCTGAATTAATTTTGATAAAATTTATATGGGGCCCCCTCAGAAGTATGACCTACCAATCAAAAAAGAATCATTAAAATCAATTCACAATTGGCGGAGGAATCGTCGGATGTAACAAATATACAAAAAAACATACCGTCGAATTGAGAACCTCCTCCTTTTTTTAGAAGTCGGTTAAAAAGAAAGTGTTTTATCATCATCATCATCAGCCCGTCACGTTCCCACTGCTGGGACATAGGCCTTCTCTCACAAAAAGAGAATGGGCCCAGGAGCCTGGCCCAGTGCGGGTTAGTGGATGTCACATGTCCTTGACTTTTTGTGAAAAAATCTTGGACATGCCGGTTTCCTCACGATGTTTTTCTTCACCGTTTTTGGAGCGACTCTTAAATCCGCACATAATTTAAGAAAGTCAGTGGTGCGGGGCCAGCAAGATTCGAACTCGGGTGCGTCGGATCGCAAGTCGCACATGCTCCCACTGAACCATACTCGCTCTAAAAAGAAAGTGTTTGAAACGCCAATTTATTTCGAATGCATATCATTGAAGAAGCACATGGTTGTAAAAAGCTACGTTAACAATTAGTAATACTGACGACACTGGTAATGCATAAGTAGGGTAGGGGGAGCAGATCCCCCTCAACTGCGGTGCGCTTGCAATTTGCACTCGAAATTGTTGGTTTTATTCGTGCTCGTGCAAGCTAAAGAGTTTAAATACCTAGTTTTAAAGCTTTCAGCAGTACTCAGTTGCGGTGTTTCACGGGTCGACCTGATAACGCTTTGTTTTTAACCGACTTCAAAAAGAAGAAGGTTCTTTAATCGATTGTTTTTTTTTATATATGTTTGTTACCTCAGAACTCTGTCTGTATTCATAAACCGATTTGGAAAATTCTTTTTGCGTTGGGTTCAGTATAGCTGCGAAGTGGTCCCATATAAATTTCATCGATATTTGACATTGGCCTTCGAAGATACATTGAAGTCGGTTTGTTTTTAAACGGGCGAAGGCCTTTATTACTGAAAACAAACTACACTCTACTTACTAAAACTAAACTAACTAGTCGGTTTTTTTGTTTGATAAAACGTTTACTTGTTATTAAACATAATAGCTTTTCACGTTGCTTTTAGCATCCGCTATTGAAGTTTTTGCGATCGAGTATCTTAGCGTGATTTGGCGTCGCGCGTTTTAGCGTTAGCTACTTTCAGCTTATGCGTGCTTTTTTCGATAGTGGCAATTAAATCGCGTCTTTTTTAAACGTCGCGCTTTTTAGCATTTTTAGCCGACTTCAAAAAGGAGCAGGTTCTCTATTCGATTGTATTTTTTTTATATTTGTTACCTCAGAACTCCGGAATTTATGAACCGAACGTATACTTGTTTACTTTTAGTGTCCGCGTTGGGTATGTTTTTGGCACAAAATCGTGCGCTCGCGCAATTCGACCTCGATATCAAATTTGCGGCTGTTTGCGTTTGACAGTGTGCACAGTTATGCGTACAGTCGCTGCATCTATGTAGCTTCTGAAAAGCGGTCAAATTATCGATCGCCGATGCTAATAATAAAAATAAAATTCGTTTACTTCAGGCAAAAAACTCATATGAAAATTACAATGAAAATGAATAAAAATTTAATAATAATAAAAATAGTCATATTATTTGTAAGACACTCGTATAAAGTGCCTTACAGTCACAGTGTCTTAGGTGCAGTATACACACCGAGGTGTGTCGTCACTTTTTATTACCGCTCATGTGAACAGAAATCCAGTGCCTGAATATTGGACTAGGTATTCATATTGTCACAGACTGCCGCTAAAATAGGATATGTGGTTAGGGCTAGTTGGGCTAAGACGACGATATACGCTGTCTAAACATGTGACAGTGTTACAGTAGAGGTTACATCGATCTTGCATGATGCGGCCAAAATTGGAACTAATCAGTTCCGTCAATGTCATTATAATAATAATGTCATTATTATTATTATAATAAATAATAACGCCCAACGATCACATACATAGATCCTGACCCCTAACTAGGATTCCCTGTATCTAGGGAACCAGGAAACTATGAGGACCATGGTCCCACAACACCCAGACACGAAACAAATACTTGCGTTTTTTTTTCTGTGCACAAACATTTGTCCCGTCGGGGGGTTCGAACCCGCAACCTCAGTGGTGTATGAGATTTGAGCCAACCTGCCCAACCACTGCAACACAGAGGCTGTCATTGACTAGACGTCTCTCACTTTAATGACATTTAGGTATGCAAATGTTCATTGAGGAATGACACTGTTATTTTTTATAGTGCAATTAATGACAGTTTCAAACGTCATTGAGTGCAATATGCAACAATTGAAGTGATTATTTTCTCAATACGAAAATTACTGAAATGGCTTTGGTAGAAAGTTTAACAGAACATAGCTAGGTATCTAGAAATAGTCTTGAACGAACAAATTTGGCGGACGCCTGACGAGGCTGCCTTATTTTGTTGTTTTGTTTTTCCACGTTTTTATCAAGTCACTTTACTCACTTTCTTGTCAGTCTGTCTGCCGTTGCGGGTGGAATCGTGCAACTCAAATTTCGAGCACTTCCCGATTAGCTATCCGGCTGAAATTTTCAGGGTAGCTCACAAGTCTTATAACTCAATGACAACGCATTCTAAATACATAAAAAGGGGTTTTCAGATTATTTTTTTATTCTATTACGGATTCTTGTTATTAAATTTAGATACTTAAATAATTCTTGTTATTAAATACGTAGTAGAAGGATCATCGTTAAAAAGGTTTTATTTTCATTTAGACTGAAGCATGTAAGTAGAGAATTTTCCCTACAGGCTCCACTGTTCAGTCGGAACCTGCGAAAACGCGTTGCGGATATGGCGATACAAAATATCGATGACAACTGGCGTTGTTACCGTCTGCCTCCGTCTACATCAGTTGTTTTGACAAGGAAGTAGGAAAACTTATGTAAATAAAATGACCCGACTTTGACAAAGCATTCTTTGGGTCTTATCGATGTACATCTCTGCGCTCCATACTTATGACTACTACTATTTATAATAATCTACCCGACAAAATAAAAGAAGAAGAAAATTATATGAAATTTAATAACAAATTAAAACAATTCCTGATAGAAAAATGTTATTATAATTTAAATGACTATTTTAATGAAAATAAGAATGAAATGATACAATGATAAGTAACTGACAGAGACGTTTTAGAATAAATCGGTCCGCTCCCATTATAATTTATATATTTGCTATACCCTAGCAGGGTCATATGTAATCTCACCACTATAATAAGAACTTTGTGTACATATGTTTGCAATAAAGTATTGAGTGTCGAGTATTGAGTATTGAGTATTGAGTATTGAGTACTAAAGTACCACATATTTAGACTTGCAAACTTTGTAGCCAAGACAGATTTTTAATTTCAATATCTTAATCTTGAAATAACCAGTCAAATCTTATAACAGTACATTCAAAATCTATTGTTAAAAGCAAACCAAAATATTGTCATGCCACAGCAAAGATTATCAACGTCATAATACATTGAAATGACAAAGTTTAGCTTGAGTTTGTGCTGGTTTGAGAAATAGTACCGACTAGCAACCATGATAAAATATAGCCTTTGTTACTCAAGGTATATATATATATATACACATATATATAATAAAGTAGCTTTCTATCAGTGAGAGAACCTTTAAAATCAGATCAGTAGGTCCCGTGATTACCCCCAACAAACTTGCATACAAACAATTTAACCTCTTTATAATATTACTAGCTGCGCCCCGCGGTTTCCCGGGATAAAAAGCAACCTATGTGCTATTCCAAGTCCTTATGTACCTACATACCAAATTTCATCAAAATCGGTTCGGTAGTTTTTGCGTGAAAGAGTAACAAAGATCCATACATCCAAACAAACTTTCGCGTTAATAATATTAGCAAAGAAAACTAAATATATATTAGTAAGGATAGTAATAGTCATATAGTTAATTAATAGTATAATTATATATAGATTAGTATAGATGAATTTAAACCAAGAAAGCCGGTACATTGGCATTCTTAGCTGAAGTCAGTACTTGCTGAAGAAAAAATAAGCAGGTATGAAGCAGCTGTATAATATTTCACTTGCAAACAAATTGCTCATACGTGGGCAAGATCGTTTCGACACCAGCTCATCAAAACAGGCGTCTTTATAAATTGTGGAGGTCGATGGTGCGCTCCACGTAGCCCACATTATGTTATACAATACCTACACACCTATAAAGCCACACGTATAAAGACACACGTTTTTATGTTAACGTATCTCACTCTGTGTTTTTTTTTTTAACTGAGTGATCAGACGAGCGAGTCGTTCACTTGATGGTAAGCGCCACGCCTGCCTATATCAACTGCAGAGCCACCCAAAACTTTTAATATTTTAAACAGCACTTCGTAGCACTGCATTGCGCTCATCATCCCGGGGCATCCGATATTAAGTCTTTTTTTATGGAATTGCATGATGAGACGAGCGAGTCGTTCACTTGATGGTAAGCGCCACGCCTGCCTATATCAACTACAGAGCTACCCAAAACTTTTAATATTTTAAACAGCACTTCGTAGCACTGCATTGCGCTCATCATCCCGGAGCATCCGATATTAAGTCTTTTTTTATGGAATTACATGATGAGACGAGCGAGTCGTTCACTTGATGGTAAGCGCCACGCCTGCCTATATCAATTGCAGAGCCACCCAAAACTTTTGATACCATAAAAAGCATTGCGTAGCACAGCACTGCTTTGCACTTATCCGCCCGAGACATCAGATATGAAGCCTCATATGCCCAGTAATTTCGGCTACAATGTCCTTCGAGCGGGAAGACAGTTAATGCTTGCGCACTACTGCTTGGCCGCAGAATAACTGGCAAAGCTGTGATACCTACCCAGACGGCAGCATACGAGAGCCCTACTACGTGGGCATGTACCTACATATGTAAGTTGGTACTATAAAGAAATAGTATAAAGAAGTACCTACCTACATGAGTGTACCTACAAACCCTGCAGTTTTTAACAAGGTCCATCGATTCGAGCTAACCTGAAACACGGTAGTTACATTTTTTGGTATGAGCACTTAAAAAAGAGGAAACCAATTAAATCGTAACTTCGCACGTTAGAGCTGCATTGAATGTATGGAAAAAGGCCAATTATCACAGAGAAATGAACAAACATCAAATTTTAGAAATGAACAATACCAATCGAAATTACATGCATATTTTTGCCGTCAGTAAAAATTTGAAGTGAGTAAAGCCATAGTCGCAAATGCAAAGTAATACATACTTAAGTACCTAAATGCATTATGGGAAATCGTTTTTCATTTTCCTATAACAAGATGCCGGCAACATGCACGGGGTGCACGGGTTGGGTCGTTGGTAATTATAAAAATAATGGTAATGGTAAATAATGGTAACGTTGGTTAAGTATGATAAAAAAGGTAAATAATGATAATTCATAATAAAAGTAGTCTTAATTTACTTAAGACATATAACATACCTATTTACAAATACTCATTCCTTTATCTTAACCCATTTGCTGCATAGGACTTTTTTTTTTTATCTCTTAATTGGCTTGCGTTTGACCACTATGTCACCTGATGGTAAGCGACGATGCGGTCGACGATCTAGCACGCTTACCAAGATAGTACCCGTTCACTCGAGACTTGAAGATTCCCAGATTATAGCTATCGGGAAAGACTGACTCTGGCAGGGAGTTCCACTCGTTAGCAGTACGCATAATAAAAGTGGAAGCGAAGCGCTTAGTACGCGCGGGAGGAATGTCCACCATAAAACGGTGGCGTATTGCCGTACGTCTTGTAGTCCGATGATAAAATGGGGTTGGGGGAATTAGTTGGTGCAATTATTATTATAATAATTATTTTATTATTATAATTCTTTCTTTCGTCTTTTGACTATTAAAACTTTTACTTTGTGAATTTTTAAAATAATTTTCTATTAATTAAAGATTCTACCTATAAAATAACTGTAGGTCTTACAAAAAGAAGCGTCTTCACAAAATGAGTCTATACCTATATATTTTTTATTATGAAACTGAGCATTGAGACGAGTAAGTCGTTGACCTGTTGGTAAGCGCCATGCCTACCCATAACAATTGCAATGCCACCCAGAAATTTTTAACACCGTAAAAAGCACTGCGTAGCACTGCTTTCATCACCCGCTGCGTCACCCCGAGATATCAAGTATCAAGGTTCATACGCCCAGTAATTTCGCTGGCTACAATGCCCTTTAAAATGGAACACAGTAATGCTTGCACACTACTGCTCGGCGGCAGAATAACTGGCAAAGCTGTGATACCTACCCAGATGGCCTCACGCATACGAGAGACCTACCACGAGTAAAAATATTATTCATATGTATACTCTCTAATTAAGTTGAGTAGGCAAGATAGTAAGTGCCGCCATACGGCTATATTATTATAATGCCATTACCGGCTCCGGCAGGATTATCTCGAGTTTAAGAGCATTGGGTATCGGTTTTCACAAATTAACATAAGACTCTAAGTCCATTATTAATATGGGATATTTCATAAATGTTGTGTTTCTTAAATGACTTTGTAATATATAACTAAGTGCCTATATAGATGTAAATAGTTGATAGTCTTCCTAAACCCGAATAAATTAATAAAAATAAATAAATTTGTTTTTTAACATAATCTACGGACTACTTATCTATTGCATTCTATTCCACTCGCAATTTGACCAGAGCACGTCGGGAGAAGAGTATATCAAGGAGAGGTGCGGAGGAAGGATCCAGGACCTGTACCTGTCGAGGCTGGAGTCAACGACGACTTCGAGTTTTGAGCCCTACCTGCTCCGGCTTCCTCCCAAATATAAGGAGACGTTTCTGGTATCTGACTTTTGACCCGAAGGAATAGTGTTTGTGTGGGCGCTACAGAAAGTCTACACCGAAATACCCTTTATCCTAGTGTAAACTTAATTGTGTAACTTAACTTAAGGTATAACTTTATGGGCCTCTGGTACTTTTCTTTTGTTAGCTGTATTATTGCCTGAAATAAATGAATTTATTTTTATTATTTACACAACTGCTATTATATGTATAACGGATAATCAATATCGATTTATTAACTTATACATATAATGTTAACCGTGAATTTTGTCGAAACGAAAAGATTGAAATCGTCTCCCGAAACGCACGTATCTGAATCGTATATGTATCTATACATATTACATATATATATATATACATATATATATATATATATATATATATATATATATATATATATATATATATATATATATATATATATACGATTAAGATACGTGCGTTTTGCCTGAAATAAATGTATTTATTTTTATTATTTATACAACTGCTATTATATGTATAACTAGTAAACAAAGAATAAAAATAAACCTTAAAGCATTTTAAATACATTAAAAACGTACTGCGACGTTTATGTTCCCTTAAGCTGGAGCCAAGAAACACCTAGTAGGTACTAATCATGCTTTGTTTCTAGAGAGTGTCGTACCTAATTATATTTTGTTAGCCGGCCCGCGCCGCAGCTTTGCTCTCGGTTTTCTCGTGGGAATTCCGACAAATCCTTTCTTAATGCACCTCTATACACTTATAAGAAACATCCAAAATGTCATGTTTTTATTTTCCTGTGCGTTGTCTGTCAGTCAGTGAGTCAGAAATAAAAAATATTTTTTTAAAGTTCTACTGCACATTCACACATGCATTATGTAAACATCCGGCAGATAAAACCAGACGCTCAGCAAGATATTTATTCCATTCTTTTCTTTTCTTTTCCTATATATTTATTTAGTGATGCTGAAATTAAATTCTAGTCATAAATCACGCACCAGGTGGTAATTTTGTTATCAATGAAGTACCTACCAGAAGGTAAACAGTACCAATGTAAGAAATCATAGAAGCATTCTACTGAAGAAAATTGTCTTTAAAATCACTTTTCACTGTTCCAAGTCACTTTTAACGCAATGTTAGCTCTCTCCAACTTAATGTATCTACTTACTACCTAATTCACTCGATGTTTACGCTTTAGATAATATTTTTTCTATGTTGGATGTTTGCTCAGAAAACGCCCCGAATCTGAATTTTGTTTCATCCTTTTGTTGTTCGAATATAACATCAAGGACTTTTTTTTGTAACTTAATGACGAGACGAGCTGGTCGTTTGCCTGATGGTAAGCAATACGCCAGTCCATAACAATAACAGCACCACCCAGAAATTTGTTTTGCAAAGTCCTGCGCGGCGCTGCACTGCGCTCGTCACCCTGAGACAATTAGCTGTTGTGTCACATAATGCCCAGTAATTTCGCTGGCAAAGCGGTGGTACCCACCCAGACGGCCTCTCGCACACAAGAAACCTACCACCAGTAATGGGTGGTCGCTATAGGTAACATAAAGATAGATAGATAGAAAATTCTTTACTGCACAAACAAATTTGTAGGTACATAGGCGAACTAAATGCTAGTAAGCATTATCGTCCAGTAAACGTCGGTGTATTGTGGAGTTTTTTAAAGATACCTGCTACATACGTATATATTTTCTACTATGCATCCTCTACGTGCCTTCCGGAAGGCGATTTTCAATCTTTTCGTTTCGACATAATTCACGGTTCACATTATATGCATAGGTCAATAAATCGATTTGATAAGGTTTATCGCCAGAACGCACGTTCTCACATCAAGCTTTTAAACTAGTGACCAACCGAGAATATCACAGTACAATTGAACTTCGTGTTACCCTATGTGTGCACTGCAATTCAAATGTATTTTCTTCATAATTTCCCCATTAGAAATATAAAATTAACTGTGAACATTTAATTAAAAATGAATTATACCGTTAGCATGTTTAGCGTTCCTTAATCGTATTCATAATGTCTTTAACATTAATGCAAGTAAATAAAAGTTGCTATTACCTAATGACGTAACAACACATTTATGCCGCCGAAAAACGCAAATCACTATTTAGTGAATCCATTTTGGTTGTTCACCATAACAAACATAATTTTACTCAGGCGGCATGTATATTTATGTATGTAGGTCTCTAAATCCGCAAAGCCACAACTTCTGTGGCGGATATTTCGCTTAACTAAAGGAATAAAACATTAGGCTTAGTAACGGTGTAGTTTTTGTTTCAAAAATTACGTCGAGCATTTAGGCAGTGGTAACGGTGTCTATCTGTCATGCAGCAGTTCAACCAAGTAAGATCCACTTTATCTTTAAAAACTTCGTTTTAGGCTAACTAGGGTTGGCTTCTTGCCAGCTCTTTGCCTATAGGTGGTTCTCAGCATTATTGGGATGCTTCGTTTTTTGAAGATGTTGATTTCCATTAGTCTTCTGTAAAACACAGGTACAGCACTCCACATTAACCTAAATATAGGTATATATAAGTACATACCTATACATAAACCCTTGCGCATTGATATATCAAGACGTTACAACTATGGAATTACACTTATGTATTTTGTAAATATTTTTTATTCAATATTGATTGCTAAAGTAACTAACTTTTCAACACGAATTTGAAGCGATAAGGATTTTTTTTAATGCGGGTGTTCGATGTTTTTTTATTGATTCGTCGTTAGGCGGTGAGTCGGGATTGAAGTTGTTGGTTAGATATATTAGTGTGATAAAAAACTGATTCTAAAATCAGTACAATATATAGCTTAGAAATTTTAGGAACGTTTCTACAGAAAATCACTACCTATGACTATCTCATACTGGTTCAATGTGGACCTCTTTGTGCTAAAGAGTATTTTATTTAGCGTACGAGCCGGACAGCGGCGCTCCGCATATCGCCGCGTTAGGCTAATGAAGTTTGCCTGGCAGCAGCTGCTAGTTGCCGTCGGCTGCACCTCTTGCTTTTACGATATTATTATATAGAACCTGACTCGTCCCACTGCAGGGTAAAGGCCTCCATTTTTTAGGCTAGGCTTCTATTTTTTTACATCTCACGATGGATCACCATTGTAGTTCAGTCTTCTTTATACGGGTCAAAGTCATCCCGTCATCTCCGTCGAGGTCTGCCGCGGGGCCGCAGCCGTTGTTAGGATGGCCCAAAGTTCGTTCAGCATGCAACAGACGTGTCCGTTTTACGATAGATAAACAATAAATAAATAAATACGCCCCACGATCACATACATATATCCCGTCCCCTAACTAGGATTCCCTGTATCTAGGGAACCAGAAACTACGAGGATCATGGTCCCCCAACACCCAGACTTCGTGTCTGGTCCAAATGCTTGCGCTTTTTTCTCTGTTCATAAACATTCGTCCCGTCGCGGGTATCGAACGCGCAACCTCGGTGGTGTATGAGATTTGAAACATACCCAACCACTACACCACAGAGGAGGATAAATGATTAAACATTTGCATCATGAGGCTTGCTATTGCTCTAAAATTGCAGAGCATTTCTGGAACTATAAATGATATTTTTTTATATAAATTTTACAACTTTTCTTATATATTACTAACACCTTATAAACCTTAAACAGGTTTGTCTTGGGTGCCGCATTCCTCTTCTTTTACATACTTCTAATAACATTTTATAAAAGTAGGTAGTATTGACTATAATTTGTATAAATATCATAAAAATAGCTGCACTCGGGACCGCTCGAATGTAATCTTGATGACTGTATTTCCGTCCTTGTCACTCCTAAGAGTGAAATGATATTAAGTATAGGCACATAATACTGAGGTATAGGTACAGGTTGTTCCTTTTTAAGGTTGTTAATTATTTGTTTAATATTGAGATTTTACTATAACTGTATTTTTGCGCTATTAATTTTTGATAGTTCAGTTAATAAAATATATACGTATGTTAGTTTTTATTCATATTATTTCTTGATTTTATATAATACTTTAAAAATCTGTTTATATTTATATGTAGTAGTCTATTTAAATCACACTCGCTTTATTAGACCAAAACACACGGCCGCAGATTTTAAAAAACATTTCTCGTGATACTTTTGTTACCTGGAGGCCTACTTCTAATTGCTTTCGTTCGTTCGTTCGTGAGGACAAAAAGAGACACTCTTATGCCTGCTGTATAGCCCTTTCTTCCGACGGAACGAAGATCGTAATTATGAATCAGAATAAGGCCCCTGTCTCTAGTATCTATAGTCTGACATGTAACAGAAATTACGCATAGCGATAATGCTGCCCATTGTACCTACCCACTGTTTATTGACTATGTTGACTATTCCTGTGTGTTTAGTATTCAATAAAGTATTATTGTATTGTATTTTAACTGACATAGATATATATTTTATATCATATGTAAGCTATTTTAATTTCTATTACCGCCGTCCTTTTATGTTTTGTTATTCCTCTCCATCCAAAGATTGTCTGGAAGAGATCGTTTTAATCGATAAGACCACCCATTGCTACACCATTGTAAACATTTTACTTGTACTTAATTTCTATGTTAAACGTGAATAATAAAGAGTTTATCCATCTATATGTATGATCTGTTATCAATAAATTATGACTATGATAAGGCCTAGCACACTCCGTACTGTAGGTACGAAGCTACAACTACAAGTACATAGCCGGACACCGACGGCGGGTCGCGCGTCGTTACACGTACCGCGTCAGAAGAGATAAGAGCTATGCGATAGAAGGAGAGGGGCTCTGTAGGTAATGACTGCAGCGCTACGCGAGCTAAATTAAATTTCATTGCGTCATAGCAAGAGTCGCTATTGGTTTGAATTTCTTTGTGGAGTGATGCTTCTGTCCTTTAGTATTTTGTGCTATGACTAAAACAGTCTGTAAGTAGGTATTTATAAAAATAGTTACGCAGGTAGTTGGCCAAGCGGCACATACCTACAGTTTAGTTATCGATTATTAACTGTTTACTCCATTCTGGCCGGACGAGGAGCACGTTACGAGTAAGCTATCGATGTCTACCACTTACGTGAAGGTCATTAGGCTTTACCCGACCACAGCTCCTGTCAAGAACGACAATGAAGATTGAAACAAATCTATACTCGTATAACTAGTTGTACCTCTATAGTTTTTGTATATAACACTTATAGGTATTCTGTGATTTCAGATATTTCTGTGGCTAGAATCACGTAAACAGAGCTATAAACGGTGACAGCTGACTATTCTATTCTTGAGTTAGGTTGCTGCTAAATTGTCAATAGATTTGAACTTCGTTTGTGCGTAAAAATAGTGATAATAACGATAAACGGCGAACATAAAATTTCTTTTAACTTTAGCCATAAACAAGGGACTTTTATAAGCTTGACCGAGTGTTTATTTTGTATAGTTTAATTTTATTGTGATCTATAAGAAAATTGTTAATATTGTAGTCTATAAAAATGCGTTAAATAAAATCCATAAGAGTAATTTGAATGACTTAGAACATGTTTATCGATATATATTTTTATCCCAGCTCTATTGTAACAATTGCGTAACATATTTATTTGAATGTTATAACATAATGCAATAATAAAGTGTGAACATACATAAAAGCAAAATGATGTAGGTATGTAAGTAAAACGCTGAGGTGCCTGGCTTCCGTCCCGCCTTTCGATTGGTATTCGCCGGCTGCGCCACCGAAGGGTCGGCATTCAAAACTTTCCGGACACCCGATATTGAAATCGTATAAAGTCTTTTACTGTTTCTACACTTGTCTCCTGGGGAAATATTGTCTGAATTGTTAAAGTGACATTGTCTGCATAACTTTAGCCAATAGTTTTGCCGCACGATACTATTCCTTCCTACCTAGTTAATTTTTTGTTTTACGCTAGAGGTACAACTTTTTCACCAACCTATCTATAACGTATTTATTAACTTTTGCATTCGCAAAGTTAGCTTTTCACCAATTATCAAGACGAATAATAATATAGTGACCCTTTATAGTGTCACAATTACGTTCTATATGGTGGTGTTTTTCTTTACTTTCGTTTATGATTCTTCTTAATTTAATTGACTAACCGGCTACACTCACGGGTATTAGTCGAAATACTCGACCGGTGTTCGACTACACAGGCGTACAGGCGCTCATCCTCAAGGAGTATATTAGTTCAAATTATAAATAATACTCACGTTAGTTTTAATAATATCAATTCTTCTGTTAATTTTACAGCCTTATCGCACTGGCGATTTGCGAGTTGCGAACTCGCCGCGGATACGCGACGATTTTGCCGCGGTATTGCGGTGTGATAAAGCTCTATTCTGAAACACATAATTTACTACCTATTTCATCATCATCATCATCATCATCATCGTCATCAGTCCATTACGTTCCCACTGCGCAGACACGAGCCTTATCTCATATAGAGAAGCCATAAACCGCCACACTGGCCCAGTGCTGGTTAGTGGATGTGACATAATATCCTTGAATTTCGTGACGAATTTTTGGACGTGCCGGTTTCCTCACGATGTTTTACTTCACCGTTTTTAGAGCGAGTGTTACATCCGCACATAACTTAAGAATGTCAGCGAGATTCAAAATCGGGTGCCTCGAATCGAAAGTCGCACGTTTTCCCACTGAGCCGAACTCGCTCTCCTATATACCTATAACTACCTAGTACCTATTTATTGATTATAGATGAGAAATCACTGACTCGATAGTTGTTTCTTCTTGTGGAGGAACTTAGATCTGCGAGTGTTTTATAACAGTACAGAAAAGCTTGTACGCAAGAATGACAGTTCACAATGCTAAGCGGATTGCCTTCAAGGAAAAACTTAATGATTCGCTTTGTTGCTGTGAAGTTTTACATCTGCGTACAGTCACTGATAAAAGTTACATAGCACATTTTAAAATAACACTAATATTCAAAATGTGAAAGGTTGTAATTATGTGAAATGTGTTATTGTACACAAACTCTTAAAAAAAACAAAAACAATACATAGACCCTGGCCTCTAACTAGGATTCCTTGTATCTAGGGAACCCGGAACTATGAGGACCATGGTCCCACAACACCCAGACACAAAACAAATGATTACGATTTTGTTACTATGCTCAAACATTTGTCCACTCGCGGAAATTGAACCCGCAACCTCAGCAGTAATATGAGCCAACTTACTCAACCACTACACCAAAGAATCTGCGAAAGATTGCATAAAGCTCAAGGCTAAAAAAAATATCACTAATATTAATTTATTTTTTACTGCAAAAATTGTTGTTTACTTTGTACCCGAAGCTTTGAGCTCGAAATCGAATTAAAAAAGGAACATTAAAATATCGCGTAAGTTAAAATCTTTTGTTCTAACAATTTACTAACTAATTCTTTTATCATTTTATTTCCTCGCTATTTAAAATGGAAACAGAGTGTTAAACTCGAGGGTTAAACCATTTTAACACGAGCTAGTTAAGTTAGTTTGTTAGTGGCTATAAGTTCGAGTGTTCGAGTGTAGTTTGTAGTTGTGTGTTGTATTGGCCGACGTTGCCTATGTCAAACAACCTACTATTAATATCATTGAGTAAATGGAAGTTATAGTTTATAATAGTTTACTAGCGGCTTGCCCCGGCACGAATGCAATTGTAGTAAGTGATGTAATTTTTTGACGACTTGATTACAACACATTGAATTTTCTATATCATCATCATCGTTATCATCAGCCCATCACGTTCCCACAGCTGGGACAGGGGCCTCCTCTCATAGAGAGTATGGGCCTTAATCCACCACGCTGGCCCAGTGCGGGTTGGTAGTGTCACATATTCTTGATTTTTTGTGATCAGTCCTTGGTCATGCCGGTTTCCTCACGATGTTTTCCTTCACCGTTTTTAGAGCGATTGTTAAATCTGCACATAACTTAAGAAAGTCAGTGGTGCGGAGCCAGCGGGATTTGAACTCGGGTGCGTCGGATCGAAAGCCGCACGTGCTCCCACTGAGCCACAGCAATTTTTGTTATTGTTTTACTTTTGCAGAAGTGGTCTAAAACTAACAGAAGAACGTATATTTTTAACCGACTTTAAAAAGGAGGTGGTTCTATATTCCACTGTACATATATTTTTTTATGTATGTTCACCGATTTCTCCGCAAAAGCCGAGCCACTCATTTCTTCAAAGATACATTGAAGTCGGTTTTTTTGGTAAAATGCATACTTGTCTTTCTTGTGTACTATTATTATAACTTCGTAGCGGCGTAGCCCCAAAGAGACGTAGCGTCGTAGCAGCGTAGCACCTACGTAGCACATACGTAGCACATTAGTGCTGGGCCCCTGCCAGGCCCGCGTCCTGACACTAACGAGCACGACTCTACCCCTTGAGAATAACAACACAGGAACTTAATACTGGACAGGTATTTCCAGGCACGGGATAAGAACTTAATAACTACTTATTTAAAAAAAAATAACGCCCATTGATCACATACATAGATCCAGGCCCCTAACTAGGTTTCCATGTATCTAGGGAACTAGGAACTATGAAGACCATGGTTCCACAACAAACCTACATAAATATTTATAATTTGTTTTTACACATTATTTTTTTATTTTATAATTACATATACATTATGATCATTACATTTTATTTTGTATGGATCCAAGTGATGAGATGAGCAAGTCGTTCACCTGATGGTAAGCGCCACGTCTGTTCATAACAATTGCAGTACCACCCAGAATGTTATATACAATAAAAAGCACTCCGTAGTACTGCATTGCGCTCATTAAGCCGAGACATCAGATTTTAAGTCTCATATGCCCATTAAGACTATTTAGCATATTACGACTAGGCTGTTACAGAAACATAAACTTCTATTCACCATTAACCTGGACTGCTTATATGGTTTACTAGATACGGCCCGCCGTTTCACCTGTGGTTTTCCGGGTTAAAAAGTAGCCTATGTCCTTTTCCAAGACATAAAGAACATAATACCAAATTTCATCTAAATCCGTCCAGTAGTTTTTGGTTGACATCCATCCATCTATCCATTTATCCATCTACTATCATCCATCCTCACAAATTTTGACATTTATAATAATAGTAGGAAGAGTTCGTTTGTTCATTTCTCTTTTAATTCTTGCCTTTACAGGAATAACAGGTCCTAACGCTATTTCTGTTACTCGGAAATCTCATTGTCAGCGTCCGTTGCAGGAAACTGCAGGCTAATGGAACAGCTAATGAAGTTAGCATTGAGATGGCGGTGCCTAGGATATTTCCAACTCAGTTAGCAGTTAACATCAAGGTGGTAATGATGTCTGACAAAATCTGTGCGCATTGTCGCGTCTGTTGTGATATAATATCAAACTGTTTCTTATATTATTCAAACAACATTGTAGCGTGGTGTTAGCTAAACGGGGGCCCTTTTAGTGGGTGGCAAGTCACCACCTGCCTAAATATTCTCATCCATTAAAAATTCACCTAAATAGCCCAATCATAAGTAATTTCCATATCTCCAATAACAGTCCTCGTACTTATCGGGGGCTGACTTTGATTGCATCTTCTTAATGATGCACTTCTAAGTGCAACTGTCTCTAGACAGTCCCCGATAAATGTTGCCCATTACATATCTAAATGCTCTAAGAGGCAACTACGCATTGGGCTCATGTCTCACAAGATCTTATAACTTTCTACAGTGCTTTACGAGATGCGTGATAGAGTTGAACCTACTGTTCCAAACTTATCAGAAACGATGGCCAAAAATGGAACTAACGAACAACAGAACATAAAGTAAAAACTGAGGGCCTGCGCCCACTAGCTGCACGGCATGTCAAGGAATTTTTATGCGACGAATAAGAATATATAACTTGCTCGTATGAAAATAAAATTTAAATTTAAATGATTATCAGCGTAGGTAAAAAACAAAGCTGCGGTATGCTTAGGCAAGACGTGTCGGCAGCTTTTGGAATGCCTCGACATTCTTCGGAATGCCTTGGCAGCCTTCGGGATGCCGAAGCAATACAGCGCCTGGCGCCCGAACTTTGCGTCCTCATAAGCTTAGCGTCGGTCATAATCATAATACGTGTTGTAACGTGTTCTTGTATATTTATATTTATTGTATATCTATAACAATGACAGAAGAAAATCTAATTAATCTAGTTTGTTTATACGAATGTTTGTATAGCTGTTGTGTAAAAAACGGGCGAGCACGATGTCGCAGCGGCACGCTTCAGCGTGTCTAGTTATTCAAGAAAATAGCTGCCATTTAAAATATTTACTACAATAAATATAATTCATTTTATAACGAAAAACTGACTTCAATTCTGATATATCTTCGAAGTCCAAAGTAGAATATCGATGAAATGTATATAAATAGTTTTTCTCATCTCTAAAATCGACGACATGGTTTCTGAACACTATTTTCTATTTCTTATTGTTTCGGAGGTATTCATATTGACATTATATCGATGTTGCACCTGTAAATAAATAGTATACTTACTACGAGTATACTATTTACGCTTGTAAAATAGGGTTCTCTAAGTTGTTCTGTTAAAAAGTAGTACTTTACAAAAACAAACTTAAATATAACGATACGAGATTCCAGGTGCTAGTCCTCCTCGCACGTTTCAGTATTATTTTTTTTATATCCGGCATTGCATCCGTGAGGCCAGGGCAGCATGCAAGCTGCGTTCATGCGAGTCCGCGATAAAGGCGCTCTCAACTTGACGTAGCCCTTTTTTGCTTTTTGCTTGTAACTCTACGATAGCCACGAGTGCCGTAGAAATGGTCCGGAAATAAAACCAATGCTAGATCATCACAATCATGACACTCAGCAATAACGAAGAATGCTAACTATTACTGCTTAAAGAAGCGACACTAATCCAAGCTGTTACCGCTGCGAACGTTGCGAACCTGGAAGATCTGTAACGAACGGTCAGGCGAGCTACGCTACAAGAAGAAGAAGATTTAATTAACTAGTGAAATAACAAGATAAATGATGTCCTACACCTGATGGTAGACGGTGTGGCGTTTTACAATCAGAACTTTAAATTACAAAGTAGCAGTACGCTTAACATTCCGAAACAGGGTTACATGAGTTCAGTATGTCGGTCGTTGCCGACAGAGCCATTCAAACCGAAACATAGTAATTTAAGCGCTGTATGCTAGATTAACTCATAACACTGCGGTGGTGCTTACTGCTAAATGAGCTCTTACAAGAGCTCTCCCACTGCTATTCAAATTTCAAAGCAATGTCATACATGCTTCATTGACGACGGTCTACCGAATGATGATTAATCGCAAACTATCCTAATAGAATCTTAGGATCAATTCTATTCAAACCAAACTTAACACATTTTTGATAGGGCGTGCGTTATCATTAGAAAATGTTTGCTAATTGTGATATTAGAGTTGATCAATGTGAATATTGACGACAGATGACGTACAATCATCCCCGTAAGACGATATAAGGAGGATAGAATAAATTTGGTTGCTCGGGCAGTAGGCTCAGTGGCCCAGCGCTTAAGGTCGGGCAGGTAACCCGAAGATGCAGGTTTGATCCCTGCCCAGGCAATGTTATTTTTCTTCTTCCAGATTATTTAAAATCTTAAAACCTAACTCAGCTCTAGTCTACCTGAAAACAAAGAGTTGAGATGGAATCGATATCGAGACCAATAAATATGACATCAACAGACAGCATCCAGACCGACGAAATCACATTAAACGAGAGCACTTGTGACTCTAAACCGATTGGTAGCCGTCCTTTTGTAAGTATTTATGGCTTACTATTTTTATGTTTACTCGTAGCTGTAAGTAACAGTATTATGTTTTAAAATAAATAGATATGAAACCCTAGATTCCGAAACCGAGTATATCGTTTGAGGGCTTAACTTCCTCATGTTCTTCACGATGTTTTTGTTTACCGTTTTTAGAAAGAGCATGAAAATCTTGAAAGTTATTGATGCAGGACCAGCCCCCGTACCCATTGGTCGCTCAAGCGCCAATCGTATAACTATATCGTGTTAAGCTTAGATTAAGGTGTAGATTCATCGCGACAATTTCTTGTGATGCCATATATTATCCATTGAAAGTTTAACTCAACTTGTAGTTATTGCATTTTAGTGTAAATGAATGAGATTTATTTAATTACGCACCTAAATCAACTTTCATTAGACTTCACCTCATTAGTCGCAGATAGCTTCGGATGTAGAAAAATTGCAATCTGCCGCCTCCCACCCTGTCAATCCTATAACCTTTATATTTCTCTATTAAGCCTTATTTTAATTAGAATAATACAGGATAGGGTTAAAAACAAAACGTGAGATAATACTCGTAGCATATTATAATTTAATTTTTACTATTGGAGTCTTTTATTCTGCAAACAAATGTATGGCCTTGTCATAACTAATCTGAATTGCAGTCCGATTTTCGATTGCTAAGATAGTACTTTCGGGATTCGTTGCTTTGGCGGAATAAATGAACTCAACGCTAATATTTTCAGCTACTTTTGTAGCCTCTTAGAATTTTCTGTCATATATTGCAAAGTTGCTGTACGCTAGGTGAAGCACTCGCTGCCACGCTTGAATTTGCCGCCTCCTGAAGTTGGCGCCCGGGGCGCGGTTCCCGATTTGCCCCCCCTTGGATCTAGAGCTGGTCGCTCCACACCATATACCATTGGCGCTTGAGGGACCAGTGGGTATGGGAGCTGATCGGGATTTGAACTCGGGTACGTACCGCTTGGCCACACTAGCTCTGAAAGCTCTCCAGAAACAGTGTACTTAATGCCATCTACCCGCTCGTTAAAGTCACTACACCTCAGCGCAATGCCGCGCCACTAAGTTTGCGTCGACAAGCTGATTATTTCTCTCCGCGTGGTAACTTGCAAACTAGACCGAACTTCAAGACGCTTCCGAAACCGTCAAAGAATACACAGAGTGCTCTTGATAGGAAAATTCTATTATTTTGCCAACACTAAAAGGTACTCTGTGATACTAATAAACAAGACGTTTCTACCATAGGATGTGGTTGTGGGACTATGGTCCTCGTAGTTTCTGGTTCCCAAATTAGGGAGAATCCTAGTTAGAGGCCAGGATCTATGTTTGTGATCATTAGGCGTATTTATTTAAACGTCATTGTTTCTTAAGCACGCACTTCCAATGGTAATAAAAAATCGAATGATCACTTCTCATATGCGCGTAAAGTGCGTAAGCTGCGTACTGGTCTAAAGTGGTAGTTTTGAACCCAATGGCTTAAATTATTTTTTAAAATTTTCATTTTGCATGCAGCCACTACCTATCTCTATACCCATCTCAAATAATCTATTATTATAATGCTATCTAATACTCATTTTTTTTATAATAATTTGATATACTTACACTTTAAACGCGCCACGATCTAAGTATAAAACTAAATATTATTACATCAGAGTTGTCAGTTGTTTGTGCATAGATAAAAAATAATCACCACTATCTAGTCTGGCATTTCACTGAATGCTGTGGGATCACGGTCTTCCATAGTCCTCTACCTATGAACCATTGTTTGTGGATGTGATCGTTGGGCATGTTTTCTATCTTCTCAATTGAAGTGCTATTTATTGATTCATGGTATTTTTTTTCCTAATTTTAGCTGTTCCACTGCTGAACAAAGATTTCCCTCAAGTCTCCAGTTTCCAGTTCCTATCAAATTCTGTTATGCGCCATTTCGCTTCCTGGTAGACGTCTCCTACTATCGTTTGGGCCGGCGTCGTTGCCCGCCGTCGATTTATGTTCATAGATAATTAGCATTATTCTAAACATTATTATTATGTCAAGGCTTTGAGCGAGAGTGCCTCAGAGGGAGAACGTGCGACTTTCGATCCGACGCACCCAAGTTCGAATCCCGCTGGCCCCGCATCACTGACTTTCTTAAGTTATGTGCAGATTTAAAACTCGCTCTAAAAACAGTGAAGGAAAACATCGTGAGGAAACCGGCATCTCCAAGAATTTATCACAAAATATTCAAGGACATGTGACATCCAACCCGCACTGGGCCAGCGTGGTGGATTATGGCCCATACTCTCTATGATAGAAGGTCCGAGTCCCAGCAGTGGGAACGTGATAGACTGATGATGATATGTCATGGCGTTATGCTTTTCCTACACATTTAATGTGAGCGTTGTTCTAAATGTCTACAATTTATCGTCTTCTAAAAAGTAAACACATCCTGTATCTCGTAGCTGTGCTAACTTGTCACGGCATGCAAATACTGGTGCTTTAAAACGATAATAAACGTTGCATATTAAATAACGGAGGTAAATATTTAAAACATGTTTATATAAGGCCACATTTGCGATGGTATTTTAATAACACTGAGGTTCCGAGTTGAATTTTTCCCGATTCCCGCTACAGGGTAAACAGAAAAAAGGTAGTTTTTTCTGTCTCATGGTAGTATCTATAGACTTGACTTGATTCACTTTTGAACTGCGGTCCCCTGATATCGATTTACGTTTTGATTCTTGATTTAAGTCTCTGTCTATTTTAAATCAAACATAGACCACCTAAACCTTTAATCAAGTTCCACCTTAAGTCAAACTCATCTTATTTGAGTTTATTAATTCAAACCTGAGCCCCAATTCACTATGACAACTTAGCGAAATCACGTCGATTCCTTGCTTCCAAATCACGTCGTTTCCTTCATTAATATACGACATCTCTATGACGCATTCATATATTCATATATATGACGCGTCATTGAGAATAAAAATTTCGCAGATGTCGTTTATTAATGAAGGAATCGACGTTTCATTGAAGCATGGAATTGCCAAGTTGTCATAGTGAATTAGGGCCCAGAACTGAGTTTAGAGTTGCGTTCCGAATAGCGAACGCGGCGCCTGCGTTTTAATGGTTTTTATACATAAATGAACAAGTGTTGATTATTGTTTATAGAATGATGATTGTGTATGACGTTTTGCATCATATTTATAAATCAACTGAATTGAGATTCACGTTTGACGTTAACATCAGTGATTATTGATTCATGAATTTAGTTTAAAGTTATGTTTATTGAACCAAGGTACTTGAAATTCTCCCTGACTCTAGACTCAGTTCTGATTTTAGTTTATAAATACAAACCTCAATGCTGTGACACCGGTGACCCTTCTCATAATTCACTATATACAGGGAAACCCCGTTAGGACTCAGTATCCTTTAATTTTATCTCAGCTGACTAAAGCTGAGTTAGGTTTTAGTTGAATAGAATTTATCCAGATCTGTTCAGATAGCTTGCGATTAATCATCATTCGGATGATAATGACGAGGTGGTCGTCGGTGAACCATGAAATTAACTTTTTTGGAATTTGATTATGTAAATAGGCGTAGGCGACCTTCCTTACCATAACAGGTCAACTTAAATACATAACTTTGTTTATTCTACGACAGAACAATATTATGTTTGTTTAGAAAATATCCGAAGCTGCGCTCTTTGGTTTCAAATTTAAAATTCAATATTGTTTATTAGAATATAGGGAAGACGTGTATTCTAATAATGTGCTTTTTATCTATACAGGTTCTATTTACATCGCCATATTACGTAGGTAACTACGTAATTTTGTACGTTATACATTTTATAAGACATTAATATCTGCTAACCTCACCTTTACCTGCAAAGTTGAAGCTCTGCATTATAAGCTTTCTAAAACAGTTAAGTAGTTTGTAAAACTTACGCGGTTCCAGGCTAGTAAAGTTAACACGCCCCGAAGGCTAGTTACGTCAACACGCCCCGAAAGCTAGTAACGTCGACACGCCCCGAAGGCTAGTTCCGTCAACACGCCCCGAAGGCTAGTAAAGTCAACACACCCCGGCATCCACCACCATGTATGCACATTTCAAAACAATTTTAATTTAATTAATTTGTATTTAAGATAAACTGGTTTTCTTTGTTCTCTTTGACGAAACTTTAATAAAGCTATTATTTGCAATGTTGTCTCCGTGCTCCAGTTTCTTTATTTTCTTAAAGCGAAATAGGTTACCTTGATAAATAAATGACCAATGTGGTGGACTAAGTCTTATACTTATAGCAGCAAGGTTAACGAAGTCTAAAACAAGTATTCTTAGTTAATGAAATGGGCAAGACTATGTGGCTATGCAATGAACTAACGTGGTTATAAGAAGCGTCAAGAGATACAAAAGGACACCACTGATAAAATTAACAAGATGCTAATTGAAAACTATACCGCTGAGCATAGTTTAAACTCTAAAGTCATATTTATTTCTTAACCAGTCCACAGCCGCGACTATGTCCGTGTATAATGAGAATAATAGCGATTATCACAGAATTTTATTTAAGATAAAAGGTAACGCTATCGCTTTACATAAATACAGGTCGATCTGTTGCTCCAATTTGACGTGAAAAACGGACAGACAATCAAACAAACTGACTTTCGCATTTAAAATAAGAGGAAGTGGTAAGAATAGAATAGAAAACACTTTATTGCACTTAAGAAGGAATTACATTTTGAACATACTTTCTTATGATAAGTACAATAGGCAGTCTTATCGCTAAACAGCGATCTCTGTGGTAGTGGTTCTGATTTAACTTACAATATTTGACCCAAATAATAAACGTGGCCCAAATAATAACATGACATTTGAACTGTATTTATGTACATTTACTTTGAGTTTGTACATAGTTTAGTTACATGAAACCCATGAAACACAAAACTTGGTATCGAGTGAATGATATTAAGAGCAAAATAATTTGTGTAGTTTTATTTTGTCAACTAGCTATTGCTTAGATTTAGGGGCTGCTTCACCAACCTACCAATAACTGTCGATTATAGCCTGATGGAGCCCATCATCTAAACTGTTGAATAAGAAAAATATCTTTTTCCAACTCTCATTTGTGGGAATTTGAATCACCTATCTATTAGTTCCTAGGTTGGTGAAATAGCTCCGTAGAATGTTCGAATCTGTGTGGGAGCGATTCAGTTTTGATTTTAGAAAAGCCATTTGTGAAGTGATATATGCCTCCATTTCGTGTGGACATTTGTTAGCTAGCGCATACGTATTTTAGCTAAGATTTTCCCGAGCTCCAGCGGTAGCACGGTTTGACGCAGAGATCCGTAGGCAAAGGTGGTCGGCTATCGTATGCTAAAACAAATGGATGCAGTAAACTCACATGTAAAGTCAGCACCAATAAAAAGTACACATTTTAATACCAATATTCAATATATATCCTTAAAAAAGAAGACGTCCCTACTTCCAACCTCGGCTGCGGCGAAATATTTTGCATAAATCAAATATTAATTTAAAAAAACTGACTTCAATGTATGTATTTTTGAAGTCCGAGGTCAAATATCGATGAAATTTATATGGGACCATTTCGTAGCTATACTGAACATCGGTTTATAAATGACGGAGTTCTAAGGTAACAAACATACAATCGAATTGAGAACCTCCGCCTTTTTTGAAGTCGGGTGAATAAGTGTTATTTTGTTCTCATCTTATAACGTCTCATCTGATTAGGAATAATATTCTTGAATCGTCTTCAACTGTATTTTTTTTAAACCTTTTTTACATTATTTTTCATTGATTTTTGTTCCTCACTGATCCCAAAGCAATAATTACCACGAACATGAAGGTACGCATAGCATAAAAATGAATTTTATGTATTATGTTAGTACAAAAAATCTTAAAAGCAGGTACAGCGCTTTAAGGGACTTTGCTGTGGTGGTATCGTTTAGTCCTGATTAAATACAGAAAACAAATTAATTACGAACAAACAAAGAGCTAACATGTTTAAAAAGCTAAGGGCAGATAACATGTATTTCATTACAATGTTTTTAGTCATAAACTTGGCAATTTTTTTGATAATTTAGCAATCGGTTCAGTTAGGAATACCTACTTAACGAATAAATAAATAATATAAAGTCTAATGTAGAATAATTTCGACGAGATTGTTCCTCGCTTCGGGGGATCCCAGAGCTGGCGCGTACTTTGCCTAAAAATTAAGCCTTTTAATACAAAGGGGTAACGCCGCCAGTATTTTGGGAACCCTGCCGCACGCTGCCGCGGTGGCGATCTACATGGCGTGTTTGCCTTATAGTTTTGTTATTTTTTCATTCATAACGCCTACACATATTATTAGAAAATTCAGTCGTAAATCTAACAATTTATATCGGTTGAATAAGGAATTGAAATCGGTTCAGTAAGCAGATTTTCGTGAGATGAGACGTCATAGCTTGAGTATGGTGTAATCCCTAAAGATTCTAAATTTTCAATTACCATATTTTTGAGATTTGAGAGAAGTGAAAAAATTTGTATACCTGACAACTATGCCAAAGAGGCTGTCATGAATGGTATAGATTCATTTCTATTATTAATCGTAGATATATAACTACGAGTAATAAGACAAAGAGTAGTGTAAAACGATTGCATGACGCAATTATTTATTAAAACAATCTTATCAAGCTCCCACTTTATTAAAATGAATATTTTTTATCAAATCTTCACTGAAAATGTATCCGTTCCGTTAGTTCCATGGAATGCGAAAAATGCGAAAATATGTAAGTTCTGCACCTTGCACGTGCGACATACTTTCCATATTTGAAGCTACGTTCGTGAATTGGACTCACCTTTCCACATCGCTTATGTACGTAATAGACTAGAAGACACTGGAGAATACAGTTACTTATAGTGTACTTCGTATATACAGTTATAGTACAGGAAGGATGTCAAGTTTACTTATTACCTCAATATTTGGTAGAAATTAACTAAACTTAACTACATCGCACTTATATCATACAAGATTTTACTGGTGGTAAGTTTCTCATATGCGAGAGGCCGTCTGGGTGGGTACCACCGCTTTTCCAGTTGTTCAGCCGCCAAGCAGTGTGCAAGCATTACTGTGTTCCGGTTAGAAGGGCATTATGAGACTCAACAGCGAATTGTCTCTACGAGCGCAGTGCGGCGCCGCGTATTTGCATAACAAAGTTCTGGGTGGTGCTGTTATTGTTATGGGCTGGCGTATTGCTTACCATCAGGCAAGCGACCAGCTCGTCTCATCCTTCAGTTACATAAAAAGACGTGTGGCACTCGGAGACTGCCGCGGTAAAGCTATTGCATAGCATTCGGAGTGGGGGGTGTTATGTTATTTTCGTTACGGAATTTCTGGATTCGGTCTCTACGCTCAAGGCCCGCGATAGAAGCTATGCAATAGCTTAAAAAAAAAATTGGTGATTCGGAACTCTAATTTTGATAGCAGTGTAACAACGCCTATGCCACTCAAGGATAGTGTAGCTTTCTATCGGAGAAAGAGTTCTCAAAATCGGGTCAGTAGTTGCAGATATTACCCCCTACACACATACCTTACCTTACATACATACATGTATACAATTTTACCTCTTTATAATATTATTAGTATATTAGTATAGAAAATGTGTAAGTTTATGCAGATGTTCTATGAATGTTTGTTACTCTTTTGTTACTTTCGATCCTGGAATAGGGTTTACAGTACTTATACTGGATGTTTATTATTATACCGGAAAATAAACAATACAGGTGAAACCGCGGAGGGCATAACTGTGTTCCGGTTTGAAAGGAATTGTAGCCATCGAAATTATTGTACATATGAGACTTAATATCTGATGTCTCGGGGTGATGAGTGCAATGCAGTGCCACGCAGTGCTTTTTACGGTATTAAAAGTTCTAGGTGGCACTGCAATTGTTATGGGCAGGCGTGGCGCGTACCATCAGGCGAACGACTTGCTAGTCGCATCAATTAATTCCAAAAAAAGAAAATGTGAAAAGGAGAACTTTCTCCAGTGACTCCCTGTCTACACGTATTTACTGCCGCCGTGCCTGCGGAAGGTAGTTATGATCTTGGTTATAGACAGCCACCGCTTTATTGACTGTCATTCGTTACGAGTTCCGCTTATTATTGAACCTTGAACCCTTGAACCTAGAAGCCGCGTTCAAGCTTGAACCCTACAACACATACATATACTACTCTTTGCCTTTGGCTTTGACACTTAATAGGTTTTTTAATTAGTTAAAGGCTTGCGTTTGACCGCTATCTCACCTGTTGTTAAGTGACGCTGCGGTCGAAGAAGTAGCACGCTCGCCTAGAAGAAACCTGTTACAACTCTTTAAAAAAAAAGGTTTGATTGTGATCCGTTGAGAACTCAAAAGAATATTATCTGGGTTTAGATGAGACAAATATTTATTAAGATTACATTTTTGGATTCGTTGGGAGCTACCTGTTATCTATGCGTTGTTGAGAAACACACTTTTCGCTCTCTAAAAATAAAAATGTTTGATGCTGAAGCTATATTAACGTTCACATATAACCCAAATTTAACTTTGCTGTGCAATCACAATAACCCAATTTTCTATTTTTATAGGCCCTAACAAATAGGCGTCTTAATTTTATAACTTCTGATAAGATAAGAAAGGTAGTTATAGTTTAGATTAGTTACGATACAAACGTTCTGATTACAAAATATTCATTGTAACCAGCGAAATTACTGGGCATATGAGACTTAATATCTGATGTCTGGGGGGATGAGCGCAATGCAGTGAGTGCTACGCAGTGCTTTTTACGGTATTTAAAGTCTGGGTGGCACCGCAATTGTTATGGGTAGGTGTGGCGCTTACCATCAGGCGAACGACTTGCTCTTTTCATCAGTCAGTACCATTAACAAAAAACACTTTGAATAGCGTCCAAAATGATCCCCATCACAACATTTTATGGGTAAATATAGATAATAGTCCTACGCCCAAGTTCTAGGCCTAAGAAACTTATTTATTGCATCCACCTGTACTGTAACAGCGGAGACATTCGAATATTATTTTATGATGCCATAAGCTTTATGGGATTGACATGCCACGATTGCTATTAAAACACGTTACGGCGAACTTCCTTACTCGTGATTAAATATAACATAATGTTCTATGAATATCGTACACAATCAATTACCTTAACTTACGACCAATTACTATATAGGAATAACACAGTCATATACGTTACTAGAATAGTTTTTTACAAATAACATGTAATTTACATTAAATGAATAAAAAACATGATATATATGTAGGAATTTAATATCCGAGTAGGCTATACCTTGTATTACTTTATCTGTGGTAGGGTCTCTATATTTTTTGTGCGTAGCCACATTAATCTATGCAGGTGAGACTTAATCTGTGGTAAAAGGATGTTTTTTTTTTCTTCGCTCTCTCTATGGTGTGCGGGTGACGATTTAGATTACTTGTGAAAGTTTAATTTTGGAAATTATAACAAAGCCGGGTTTGCCAAACCTGTGCCTCTTTTTATTTATCGATCCCACATATATTTGCTTATATTTTTTAATTTACAATCTCAGCTTAAATAAATTAAGTTAATTTTCAACTTAATGTATTATAATGGTGCAGTTATGATGCCCATTTCAGCATTTAGGTATTGGTGCACTTATTTATGTATAACTTCATTCACATCTAATAACGTTTTGTTTAATTAAGGTGATTAATTAATTGCCTTATTTGTATAGCATTTAGGTTTATGTATGTCTTATGCCTTTTTGTAACACTGTCGATTGCCTTAATAAATAAATGATATTTCAATCAAATAATGACCAGGCAGATAACAAACTTATTTTTTGAACAAAATGTTGATTACATGGAATAAAACTGTCCGAAAATATTTTTCCTTTACTTTTGTTCACTTGAATGCTGACGTGAAAATAGTACTAACAATGGCGCGGATTTAGAGCTTCACCGAAATATCCAGTATTCTATGCGTTCGGGCGAAAATGCCTGTAAAATCCACGTGAGGCCATGTATCCGGCCTACTGGGTACTTAAAACCTTTTTCACTCACTGCCAGTATGTCATCCAGTTTGTTCTGTATTCTGAGCATCCACCATATCTGAACTACGGAACGGTGGCTTCATCCACGAATATTTGGGAATATTTTAAATAAGATTTTTGTTGAAAAATATATTTTTCAAGTTTTTAACAAATTCGTAATCGGAACCGCGAGCAGATTAAACTGAGACCAAACAATATTAGTTTACGGTTTTCCGTCAAGGAGTTCCATTGCCCACCTTCCGTCTCTATTATCAGATCAGCTGGCTGTCACCATAATATTGCATTGTCATCGGACTTTAACATTTATGCAAAATTTCAACTCCTTGGGATAAGAGGAAATTGTTCTGGTTTAACTTGCAAGATTTGACCCAAACATTGCAAGTTAAATAAAAGCAAGTAAAAATTCTGTAACTGGAGATATAAGTGCTTAAAAATAGAGATTGAATTTCACGAAGAACAAAACCTACAAAATTACGTAAGGCAGACGCGAAATTTAATACTATGAACCTTCATAAATGAAGAAGAGCGAAACGTTTCTTGCGTGACCGCAACTTCGTGAGTATAGAGGTAGTAAGTTTAATACAAAGGGTGTGGCAAATTTTGGGACCAGCATAGGTACCTTTTGATTTGCTGTGAGGAAGTTTTGTGATTCGGAAACAACTGAATTTCTAGATTTTTGTATAATTTATTTTATAACAAAAAATAATATGGGTCCACATTGTAGCTATACTGAACCCTGATAAATGACGGAATTCTGAGATAACAAACATTAAAAAAAATATACAATTGAACTGAAAACCTCCTGCTTTTCTTTAACTCGAATAAAAAAGGTACAATCATGCTGGTAAATGTACGCTTCAAAAAACAACAAGGCTTTAATCGATCCTATTTCCCATCTGGAATGTTTACCTCAAAGTAACCCCTCAAACAAAAACACAAGTTTTTGAAAACAATCAATACAAATATTTAATTTTTTAAAATACATATAGTAGGTATTATAATATATCTGTGACATAACTACTGCGGAAGATACAATGCCTTATTTGTTGTAGATGGAGTGACCTGAGAGGGTCGCTGTGATCCCGCTATACAGGCTCTTATGAGACCTAGTGCAGGGAACAGGGATTCACAAAAGGGTACTGTAACACCTGATAATATATGCACCTTACCACTAATGTACCTATTTAATCTAAGTACTTGAACTGTAGATGTTGTATAAATAAAGAATTTTGATTTGATTTTGATTTTGATTGAAATTGACTTTACTGATATAACTAGTAGGTACAGTCCGCACCAATAATATGTACACATTGTTGTATTATATCGCTAAAATTATTTCAATAACATGTTATTTGAAAAAAGCATATGTCATACTGGTCATTATGACAAGGTACCTTCGATCAATATGATCGAAGCATCGTACTATAAAATGCATTCTTAGTATTGACGTTGACTGTACTTACTGTCTTAAGGAAATTGAAAGTTCGAAACTGATAAATTTTATTAATTTAGATATTTACAGCACTGCATGTTTTTTATTATGATGAAGATCAGCAACTACTATATTATATGTGTTTTTCGTGGAATAGTAAAAAAATTTGTTTGTATTTTTTATAAATGCATGTTGTGGTGGTGTATTTTTATGAGTTAGTCTAAATTCGGTGCAAACGTCATATTAAAACAAAATGCATTTTATAACAAAACAAAACCGACTTCAAATCTGATGTATCTTGGAAGTCCAAAATCGAATATCGATGAAATATATATTATATGGAAATTAATATGGAACCAAATTAGTATATAACTAACGGAGTTCTGAGGTAACAAACATAAAAACAATTGAATTGAGAACATCCTCCTTTCTGAAGTCGGTTAAAAACAAAATCAAAATGTTTGTCCATACAAAAAATCCCAATTCGGTACAGATAAAAAACAAATGATAAATTAGTTCTGTTAACTCTAAGCGCTGTCATAACCAGAGTTATAACGAACTTTATCAAAATACTTATGTAGCTAAGCGTTTATATTAATTTATTGCGTGACTTTTCCACATATGCTCGAGGTCAGCTTCGCAATGATAATACGTAACAACTACTCGGCTTTCAAAGAGTTAATAAACGGGAATGAGTAAAACGATGTTTAAATTGTTTTCTCACAGTAACGTTAATATGAATATGTAAGAAGGCGTAGGTACAGATTATAGTAGACGTTTAGGCACAACTTTAAACATAAACCTGCATGGAGCTTTAAAATATAAGCTGCAATTTTTTTCACGTCCTTGCTTCCTTCCTTTTTGGGATCAGTGACTCCAGAAAAACAAAATAAAAAAATAACCTTAAAGGTCAGCACACACCGACGGACGTCACGGCCGAGGACATTAATTTTAATAACGTACATATATCTAATTCGTATCTAATCTTAATTTTATATTTTAATGCTGACGCCGACCTTTGAGTAATACAATTTGCGACAGATTTCCTCTAGGTATCGAAGAACGCGTTAAAAGATATAAGCTGGAATCTACTGGTATGCATTGATTTGCCCTTACGGCAGCGGCGGTGCTGGACGTGAGTAGCGAACCAGCACGGGCGGGTGCGAAGTCCGCAGTTCTTACTGAACATGGTGAATATATTGTTTACCGAAAATTATGTAAAATGAACACCAAATCCATCAAAAACAAAATTTTAACTGCGAAGTCGCTAGTTGAACAGAACTAAATCTGAGCGGATGAAGGCACGTCTGTGGATGCTAGCAGATGGTCACGGTATCGCAAGGGGTTTTCTTCATCAGTGTGCCCTGGCGGATAGAGGATCTTCCTCGATGTTCCCCCGTCGTTCTCTGGTGTGCGCTAAGCCTAAGTGTATTGTGGTGATCCGTAAACAATGCTTCATCTTGGTAACTGCCTTATTTCATATCTTTGTAAATATGCTTAACATAAGTAGCGTAGAAAATAATTAAATGCATTTTAATTAGTTATCTACGTTATTAAATTAATATAACGACAAAAGCCTGTTTACGAAGATATCAAGTAACTTAGAAGATTGAAATGTCTCGAGCACCATGATTATAATCTCGCTAATAGGAAAACTTATATACCTATACCTATAGGTGAATTAACTTTGTGAGAGTTCAAATAGCTCTATTTCAACTCTCACTTTTCAGCTCTATTTCTAGCTGTTGTAAAACAGCTTTGATGCCTAAGCTATATAGCATTAGCATTATTATTATAGATTAGATAGCATTATTAGTTTACTGGTGGTAGGTTTCTCGAATGCCAGAGGCCGTCTGGGTGGGTACCACCGCATTGCCAGTTAATCAGCCGCCAAACAGTAGTGCGCAAGCATTACTGTGTTCCGGTTTGAAGGGCATTGTAGTCAGCAAAACTACTGGGAATTATGAGACTCATAGCTAATTGTCTCAGTGTGACGAGCGCAGTGTAGGATTTTAAAAAACAAAGTTCTGGATGGTGCTGTTATTGTTATGGGCTGGCGTATTGCTTACCACCAGACAAACGACCAGCTCGTCTCGTCATTCAGTTAAAGAGAATACTTACTAAGTGGGTACTTACTTGATCATTTACAAAAATAATGTAATCAAGCTATAGTATTCTTACTAAACCTTTTAAATACTATTTGAATTTGTAGATAGCTTATCATCATCATCGTCAGCCTATTAATGCGTTCCCACTGCTGGGGCTCGGGCCTTCTCTCACAGAGAGAGCTTATATGGGACGCGTTTATTTTTTAGTCTAGAATAATGGTTAATATTTACATACTGATCCAGCACGGTGGAAAGCCCTCTACTTCATACCGTTTTAGTAAACATTAAATTAAAAATTAAAAAATATATATATTTATTTTATAATAGTACAAATTACAAGTTGTTGCGACTCTAGCCACCAAACTAGGTGTTGACACACCTGTATCTTGGCAGTTAGCTTCTTCCCAGCTTTGTTCTCGCTCTTGTACTACTTCATACCGTTTTGGTTCATATTTTCACGGTCCTTGTCATCCACCAAACGGAGAGCTTCAAGAAGACTGTAAAAAAAAAGATCTGGTTTTCCAAAATGTTACTCATGAAAGTTATTGGTACGAGGTCTATCGGCGGGAATTAATGAACCCCATTGCGTTGGCGTTGTCTTGAAAGTCGAGATCTCGCTAAGTCACACAACCTCGCTCGCTTCTAAGAATTGCTAATGTTACTAAGTAACAAACAGCCTTATGGGCTAATGTCATAGGTTCAAGAACTTTGAATTACCTGTAGCTTTTATTGATTGCGTAGGCACGTTCGAGATGATGATCCGATTGAAACGAGACAGGTAATTTTAAGTCAAATAATATTCATGACATCAAAACCAAAGCGTAATAAATAGGAAGTGACGAAAACGGCACGGACATCTGGTCTGTGGACAGACAGAGCAAACGGGGGTTTTAGCCAGTAAGTCGCCTGGTCCATGTCTGGTACTACCCAGGCACTCCCTTCTCGGGTGTCCACGAAATTGCCCACAACTGGACAAAAAAAACAGCTTACGTACGGCAAAAAGTATTTGCCAATAGTTATCTATGTATTTTAACATTAGTAATTTAGAAAAAATCTGTTTGTCTTTTTCAAAGAAAATAAAATAAAAAACGGCCCCAGAAAAGGTTGACTAAAAGTTTGACCCAACATTTGGCAATAAATATGAAATCATACATTTGTATCCAGAAAACTTTCGGGACGGCAGTATAAATAATAATACGCACCGGGTTCGATAGAATAAACGGAATAGAAATAGTAAAGTGCCTGCTCATGTAATATTGCTAAGTATACGACGTCATTCGTAACTTTTTAGAAGAAGTTTCGCAAGCTCTGAAAAGTGTCTAGCACTTTACGCGCACTTATAACAAAAATATATCTATAAATAAATAAAAAATAGTACTTACATGCTACTTATCAATAAATCATAATCATCATCATCATCATCATATATATAAAATTCTCGTGTCACAATGTTAGTTACCTTACTCCTCCGAAACGGTTTTACTGATTTTTACCAAATTTTATATGCATATTCAGTAGGTCTGAGAATCGGCTACTATCTATTTTTCATACCCCTAAGTGATAAGGGTTGTTCACCCTTAACATTTTTTTTTAATTTATATGGCAAAACAACGTTTGCCGGGTCAGTTAGTATATCTATAAATGCTTCATTTCAAATGATTGTAGATATCAAGTGCCAGTATTCTATTTATCGTATCGTATCCTTTGCATTTCGTATTTCCTTATTTATATTTAATAAGGTGAGACTTGAAGCCTTCTAAGCCACCTTGTAGACGTTGATTTTGTATGGAAAATTCCTAGGAAATCACGCCATTGTCGCGCCTCGTCTTTGCCCCACTGCACTCACGGAGAGCGAAGATATTCTCGCTCTCACTGAGGCATCGTATGAATGAGTTCTAATGTAAAGCCTTTATATTGCTTACTGTTGTGTTTGCGACTTACTTACAGTATATTCACTCGGAAAGCGGCTCCTCAGTCAATTCGCAAAAGGCTAGGGGTCTGACAATGAGTAAAAAAACAAAACAGTAGGCATGCTCTTTAATTAATCAGTGAAGTTAAGTATATATAAATCACATCAAATTACACAATCACATTAATGTTATGAATGCGAAAGTTTCTATGTTAGTGTGTTTGTTACCACGCCGCGACGGCTCAACAGATTTGAATGAAATACGGAATAAAAATCCTGAATTAACAACACCTGGCTACTTTTTATACCGGGAAACCGCGATTGATACCGCGGAGCGCAGCTAGTATAGAAATACGGTAAAGTCGTATAATCCTCGTCATATATAATACGTGATGACATGTATAGGATAATACTCTTAAAATCCTTTGCAAGATAGTTATTGTCTCCCTTTTGATACTATAAGAATTGAGCAACTTTTAACTTGTAACAATCTTACCTTATTATACAATAGTAATTTTTTCTCAAAATTATATTGGTTTCAAACAAAATTTATCATCATCAGCATCAGCCCATTACGTTCTCACTACTGCAACTTAGGCCTTCCTTCGTGGAGAGAGTATGGGCTAAAATGCACCACGCTGGCCGGAGTGTTAATTTCGCACATAACTTAAGAAAGTCGGTGATGTGGGGCCAGCGGGATTCGAATTCGGATGCGTCGGATCGAGAGTCGCACGTGCTCCCACAGAGCCACACTCGCCCGTGCAAATAAAAATACTATAATATAATTTGGATTTCTAATAGATGAACGTTATAAGTCTCATACGTAGCACAACGTTCAGAGATTTGTGAGGGCTATTCACAATTGAATAGAAAACTTAATGAGGCAAATTCGAGGAACTATTACCGTAAACATTAAGCTGTCGAAAACTACCCCAGTATTTCTCCAAATGCGAATGGTATCGACCAATGAAAGCCGGTTGAGCCCTTCTGAGCAAATATACGATATTTTAGTCTGCTTTAAGTACCAATAGTGTGAGTAATTTCAATTAGATGTTAGGAAATATCAATGAAAAGAAGTTTTGATGAAAGTTATTTTAAGGGCATTTTTGTATCTGTTAAATAAATATCATTTGACTTTTACTTTTTAATAGCTAAATGGCCTGATATTAGTTTCTTATGATTACGTCTTATATGGCATTGCTTCACTGCATGCACTATGGCGTTTTAGGACAGTCTGTAAAGTGCAGCGGGACACCATTTTATACCTAAAAATGTGACATTGCTTCAAGACTATTATCAAAACGAGATGGTGGTATAAGATCTTAAATAATGGTTTTGTCTCATTGAAAACTGGACCGATCCATAAGAATAAAGCCTACAAAATTCTTCGTCTAAAGTACTCAGAAATAAAAGTAAAAGAAAATTTCATAGTGGTCGTCAATGTATCGTATTCCATTTGCGCGGGTAAAAAAGGAATCTGGAAAACTAGGAATAACATTCCAACTCTCTTAGGAGTCATATACAATTTTTTTCATAGTCCTTTTTACTGTAATAATTTTCCTTGAAAGTAGTCGTTCTGTTTATCCGCTTAGATCTCGGGTGCGGTTAGTTATAAAGGTATTGCGGCGTGAGAGGAAGGCCAAGTTAGGTTAAATGTGCACAAGGAGTTGATAAAACGTGGCCGAGCAGGATCTCGACACTCAAGACACATTAATTAATTCAAAAGACGCAAGATGTAGAAATATGCATATTTTGATTGTATTTTATGGAATTGATGAACGGTAAACTCAGCTCAGCTGCCGTCTTCCTATAAATCTAAATGCTATCTATTCACAAAATAGCACAAAAGAGTTGCATTCAAATATAACTTTGAACTGAATAGTACCTTCTTGGAGACGGAGATTTTCCTTTGATGAACTTCTCTCCTGAGATTGTTGCCTCTAGTGGCAATTGAATGGTTATACCAGAAATAATAAAATAACATCTATTTAGTTCTCAGAGTCACTGCTTTGTATAAAATTAACACGTGTCTTCCAGGACGCCGAGGACATAATAACTACTGGACAAAGTTTCAGTATGCCAAAGATGCTCCGTCAACTTATCACTAACTAAGTTTCCCTAACTACTCGCCACTCCTGCCTAACTTCGATTCACCGGTCCCTGGCGTTAAACACAGGGAATAAAAGTTAACCGCGCTATGACCTCCTAACACACAGACACACACCCTCACTTTAACACACCCTTACTTTCACACAGACACATACTCATACATTATCCATAAAACGTTTATGGAGGCTAAGTAACAGCAAATACGTGCAAAAGAACGCTTGATTTTACTACGTACTACTAAAATAAAAAAAACGCCGGTTAAAAACTGGCCTGATTACAGTTTTATACTCGTAGTAACGCCGATTTAGATTACTTGAAAGCAGGCGATTTAACTCTCTATATAAATTGTTAATTATAACGCCACAATACAGAAAACTAAACTAGAACAATTAAATACCAAAATAAAAACTAACTTAATATTAAATCAACCTATATAAATTACTTCACTATACATATACATAGCTGAAATATATTAAATACTATGTACATACATGTATCGATTGAGCCACCTGAATGGCCTACAGATATTTCAACCGATACCCGTCGTCGGGCAACGTGCCCAAAATGCTGGCGGCGTTGCCTCGCTAAAAAGCAAGGCTAATTCTTTGAGCAAAATACACGCCAGCATTTTGTCACGTGTGGACTCTACCAGCCAAGCACAGGCCAGCGACACTGTACAGGTTAACTAGCGACCCGCCCCAGCTTCGCGCAGTGGCAATGTCCATTAAATATAGAATGTAAGTATTAATTGTATATTTTATTTTATTTAATCTTTACTTCAGGCAACATTAGATAAGTTGCATATTCAACTTAATTATTCTCCGGCCAATATAAATATATACCTTACAACTACCATACACACAATTTATATTCAAATATTTATGTGTTGTATAAACCGTCCTGTAGGAATTATATAATGAATGATGATGAAAATTGCATATAAATTCACCAGTAACTTCTAGGCGAAAGCACAGAATGACGCAGATGAAGAACTGGGTTGGTTTTTAGGGTTCCGTACCCAAAAGGTAAAACGGGACCCTATTAATAAGACTCCGCTGTCCGTCAGTCTGTCTGTCTGTCTTTCGTCTGTAACCAGGCTATATCTCATGAACCGTGATAGACAGTTGAAATTTTCACAGATGATGTATTTTTGTTGTCGCTATAACAACCAATACTGAAAAACAGAATAAAAAACTATTAAAGTGGGGCCCCATACAACAGACATGATATTTTTGCCATTTTTATAAATAACGGTACGGAACCCTTCGTGTGCGAGTCCAACTCGCACTTGGCTGGTTTTTTTAGTAACTGTCTGCATACGCGGTTAGTAAAATTAGGCAATAAACGGATATAATAGCTACGGCTCGGTTAGTTTACTTTGCATACTTCCACAGCTTAATGTCATATGGCATTTTGCTGTGGGGGCCTGCCGCGGAAATAGAAGCTATTTTTAACCGACTTCAAAAAGGAGGAGGTTTACAATTCGACGGTATGTTTTTTTTTTATTATTTTTTTTTTTTGTGTGTTTGTTACGCGATTACTCCGCCAATTATGAATGGATTTCGATGATTCTTTTTTTGATTGGTAGGTCATACTTCAGAGGTGGTCCCATATAAATTTTATCGAAATTCATTCAGCACTTTTTGAAAAAAATAGTGAAAACAAAAAAAAATATAAGTTTAATCTTCAAGTCGGTTCTTGTTTTTGTTGTAACCGACTTTCTAAAGGTGGAGGTTTGTATTCGACTGCTTCACATGCTTCACCCAGGGTTGACTTCCGGCGAGGGAACTCCTCAACAGAGAATAGGAGAGTCATGCATTTTTTTTGTACATAAATTTAATTATGATAGCCCGTTTTAAACTTCGTCATCATGTGGCTGCTAGATCATAAATGCTTGTCTTTAAAAACTTTTTAAATTAATTTAATTAAAACTTGTTTTGCACTAAAAAGGTTAAAATAAATTATTTTTCAAAAAAAACTAAACCGACTTCAAAACCACAAATAGGCACTCAAAAGTGAAAAATAAATTAATATAATTATCATAAGCGCTGCCCACTCATATATTTGAAGTCGGTGCCAGCCAAGTCTAAAAGGTAGTAGATAGATACTACCTACAAGTAGTACAATACAATACAGTACAATACAGTAGTACAATAGTTACTATATACATAGTATTTATCTGCTACCTAATAGACTTGGCTGGCACCGACTTCAAATATATGAGTGGGCAGCGCTTATGATAATTATATTAATTTATTTTTCACTTTTGAGTGCCTATTTGTGGTTTTGAAGTGTTAGTTTTTTTTGAAAAATAATTTATTATTTTACAAAAGCGGGCGGTTCGCGCTATTTATGAGTTGAGTCCTCGCGAATCATTAAGAGAAGTCTTTAAACAAATTAATGTGTTAACTTTACCTTCTCTGTATATTTATGAAAATATAATGTATGCTCGTAAAAACCTGCGCAAATTCAAGGTCAATAGTGACCACCACAACATAAACACTAGAAATAAGGATAGAATTGCAGTACCTAGGTTTAGATTGAGTAAAACGGATAAGTCCTTCATGGGCAATTGTGTACGTTATTACAATAACATTCCAACATGTATAACGGAGCTCACAAAAAGTAGATTCAAATTGAGTGTGAAAAATATTCTAATGAAAAAAGCATACTACGAGTATAGTATGCATACTAACTAGTAATTGTATACAGTTAGTAATTACATAGAAAACAAAGATTCATGGAACATTCCGCTTCTGCCACGTAGCCAACTGGCACATAAGAAGAATAATATTGTCAAACACAAACATAAAATATCGTAACAAAAGTTCTAAAAAATATGCCCCTCAGTTTCTTGCCGTATCTTCTGAGTAGTGGTTCTTTTTCCGAAACAGTGGTAGAGTCATAGTAATAATTGACGTTCATAAGTGCGTCTGTGACGAGAAAATTGAAATAAAGAACTTTTGAATTGAATTGAAGTAATATTGTAACACTACCTACCGAACTAAGGCTTATTAGTCTTGACGTCAAGCCCCATCCTAAGTAGCTATGTTTCGGGATTAATGAACGGTGAACTCAGCTCTAGCAACGTCTGCCTTCGGAGGATTTTTGAGTTCTTTGGCCACATAGCGCGTAAGACCGGAGATAATCTCCAAAAACTGATCGTCACTGGGAAAGTAGAGGGCAAAAGACCAAGAGAGAGAAGCCCCATGCGCTGGTCCGACCAAATCCGCACCACACTCAACATCAAAGCACATCGCTGAAAGCCGGAACAGATGGCGCAGTATCTTAAGAGAGAAAGTGATACCATGACGTGGTCACGACCAGCATTGGGGAAACGACGCAAGGAGGAGGAGGAACTCAGCTCTGCTGCCGTCTTCCTATAAATCTATATGCTCCACCTTTGGCCACATTGTCAGTTAGCGCACGCAGCGTAGCTCGCCTTGCCGTTCGCAGCAGGTCTGCTATGCTCGCAGCGGTCTCAACTTGGAAAGGTGACGTTTGTGTGGTATTTATGTGTGGCCACTAAGCCAAACATAGATCCATCTACCAAGCAGTAGTGAGCAAGCATAACTGTGTTCCAGTTTGAAGGACATTGGAGCCAGCAAAATTACTGGTCATATGAGACGTCCCGGGGTAACGAGCGCAGTGCAGTGCTAAGCAGTGCTTCTTATGTAGCACTGCAATTGTTATAGGCAGAAGTGACGCTTAACATCAAGCGAACGATACGCTCGACTCATCATTCAGTTCCATAAAAAAAAAACTAAACCGACTTCAAAACCACAAATGGCACTCAAAAGTAAAAAATAAATTAATATAATTATCATAAGCGCTACCCACTCATATATTTGAAGTCGGTGCCAGCCAAGTGTAATAGGTAGCAGATAAATACTATGTATATAGTAAGTACTACTTGTAGGTAGTAACTATCTACTACCTTATATTAGTAAATACTATGTATATAGTAAGTACTACTTGTAGGTAGTATCTATCTACTACCTTTTAGACTTGGCTGGCACCGACTTCAAATATATGAGTGGGTAGCGCTTATGATAATTATATTAATTTATTTTTTACTTTTGAGTGCCATTTGTGGTTTTGAAGTCGGTTTAGTTTTTTTTGAAAAATAATTTATTTTACCCTTTTTAGTGAAAAACAAGTTTTAATTAAATTAATTCAAAAAGTTTTTAAAGACAAGCTTTTATGATCTAGAAGCCACATCATGACGAAGTTTAAAACGGGCTATCACAATTAAATGCATGTACAAAAAAATTTCATGTCTGTCCTATATCTCTGTTGAAGAGTTCCCTCGCCGGAAATCAATCCTGGGTGTATCTGCCATGTCATGATGGAATTTAGAACAGGCTATTATGGTTAAATCCATTTACGAAATGTTGTGTCTGTACTATTCACCGTTGAGGAGTTCCCTCACCGGAAGTCAACCCTGGGTGAAGCAAGTGAAGCAGTCGAATACAAACCTCCACCTTTAGAAAGTTGGTTACGAAAAAAACAAGAACCGACTTGAAGATTAAACTTATATTTTTTGTTTTTGCTATTTTTTTCAAAAACAACTGAATGAATTTCGATAAAATTTATATGGGACCACCTTTGAAGTATGACCTACCAATCAAAAAAAGAATCATCGAAATCAATGCATAATTGGCGGAGTAATCGCGTAACAAACACACAAAAAAAAAAAAAAAAAAAAAACATACCGTCGAATTGTAAACCTCCTCCTTTTTGAAGTCGGTTAAAAAATAAATTGAGATCTATGAGCGACATAAAAGATACTATTCAAAGATTAACTTGAAAACGAACGAAAAATCAGCGAAGAAACCTCGCTCCAAAGGTGAAAAGCTTGAAGTACACGCCTTACATAAACTGCTAAATTATACATTTCCTTCCTTGTATCGGCTGCATGATTCGGTAGGTGTAATATCGAATCCGTACATTTTCTTTCGAAATCGTGCTCACTAAGAAACACAACATTTAGATTCTACAAACATAGTATAGGTATTACTATTTTCTAATTATATGATTCTTTTATTTGAAGTACGTAGAAGAATATTAAAAATTGCATTGTCTTCCTGTCTCCTACTTGCTGTGCCCAACAGGGTATATAATGAACTGTTTTAGTTTAGAATTAGAGTTCTTGTAAGTCCTATTTTTATATTTGTAAATAAACTTTTAGTGACTGATTAAACTTATGAGGAATACCTAATGTAGCATTTTAGAATGCAAGAGGGAATTGAATTGAATTCCCAGGTATACCTATTACAGGGTCAGTCGTAAAGTACCAAAAACTCTCTGACCATGTTTCCAGTCATTAAAGCATGCCACTTTTATTCAAAGACTTTTTTAACGGGATATGTTTTTGCAATGCATGGTTTTAATTTTAGATTTTGTACTTTGAGCATTGCGCTTGTCACTCTGAGACAATAGCTCTTCCCAGTAATTTCGCTAGCCACAATGCCCTTCAAACCGGAACACACAAATGCTTGGGCACTACTGCTTGTCGGCAACTGACAAAGTGGACCAACCCAGACGGCCTCACCCATAGGGGAGATCAACCACTTAGTGGTGAACGACTTAGTTACATAAACTGAATCCTTGTGAACTTACTATGACTGAATCAAACTAATTCAAGCTATGCATTGTATGTACGAGTACATATGTATTGCGACTGTAAATATCCCAAATAATAAATACAAATACACTTAAGTATCAAAAATATTATTTTACAAATGCTTTAATTATCTTACCCACTTATTTTATTGCTCTCAACTAACACTCTCAACTAAAAAACTAACGAATCTAACACACTAAACTGAACAATCGGACCACTCTAGTTGGTAGCAAATAACAAAATTTATATTCCCCAGGTTAGATAGTAAATAACAACACAACTATACATTTCACTGGTAATAAACCAAGAGATCGGCACAATTCCACCAACAATAAAATGTCAGTATATTGGATATCGAACACCATATTTTCCAATAATATTTCCATCAAACATGCTTCACGCTTTCGATGGCTTTATGTAAAGACTATTAAACTACTTGCCTGCGTTTACCGGGGCCCCTCTCTCCCGGAATATAGGCGGTTTCTATCAAATATTTGCCGTATGCTAAAACAGCGCGGCACTACTTTGAGAGCGGTTTATTCTCTTTACCGGCCAATAATTGGATCCGACTTTTCTTTCTCTGCCGCCAGCTTGCAATGGGGAGTAGTGTTTCAAGGACAAATGGGATGACTAGGTCTCTATATGAATATGACTCCATGGCTTCGTGTAATAAGTTCGCTCTTAGGTATAGAGCAATTTAATAGGGGATGCCGAATAGCATTAGCATAGGTATATGGACTGCCTGATGTACGGCAATGCATATGATCGATGCCACAATATAACATGTGATGAACATGGTTAAGATGGACAAACATCTTGATTGAAATGTTCGTTTAATAGTTAGTTTTCTTTGTCAAGACGGCCCTCTAGACTCTTGTATTGACAGTTATATAAAACACTTTTAAACAAATTGTACCCATACCATGGCAGGATAAATGAAAATGTTATACATTTTAGTAACCTTTAGTACCTTGAAGCCACCAATGGTAATATTACGAGCACAACGTGTTCGAAAAAAATGTGTTTTAAATAATTGTCTAAGGAAATGTATAGTTATGGTACCTACACAAATATAATCAATAATGAATATAATTATAAATAATACTCGTTCTTATTAGATAATTTTTAGGTAGGTTTTAGTACCACCCTAAACTTTAAGTCACAACGTCTTACATGGCTTTGAACTGCACTCGTCGCTCTAAGATATCAGTTATTTAATAGACAGATCTCAGAATCAGGCTACACCATAAGTAGATATTCATCGTATATATGTATATAGTACCTTAATAAATTTAATATATTATTTCCATACTATTGCAGCATTCACGGGAAATGGAAAAGCGCGTTGTGCAGTCGTCAGCTGATAACTTCTATAGCATTACGTCAGCGCAGCCTCCGCCGCCGACTGCATCACGCCAATTTACAATTTACCGTTTCAATTTCCCCGTTAACAAATTTCGAGGCGCCATTTGAGTGAAAAAATATAGAAAATTTCTAGTCGTTTCTGAATTTCCTGATCAGATTGTAGTGACGATTGAAAGAAGCCTGGAAAACTTTGCAGCTTCCTTGCATTTGCACAGCACACTCTAACAAAGTTTGGGTAACATCTGACTTTTTCGGTGACTCATCAATTAATGTTTTTATCAACCAAGATGATAAATTGTTAAAATATGCTATACTAATATTATAAAGAGGTAAAGTTGTTTGTATGTATGTTTATACGAGGTAATCTCTGGAACTACAGTCCCGATACTGCAAATATTTTCACCTAAAGAAAAGCTATACTTTTCCTTAGTAACATGGCTATACTCGTATTTAATTATGTCAATGCAAACGAAGTCATGATGGTCAGTTGCTAGTAAATAGTAACATTGTTTAGACCGTGGAGCCAACTGAAATTACCTATAACTACCTTGACTCCCGGTAAACTATAACAAAGAACAAAAATGGCGGTTTACAATAACTAAAAAAACAAATTTGCACATTTGTATAGCGCTAGCGGAGCGCTACGACAACGAAGTGCAAGGATTGAGCATTATACTGCAGCTACGGGGCTACGGTGCTACGAAAGTCTACGTACTACGTCAAATTTTCCTATATTCCTGTGGTTTACAGTACTTCAGTTCAATCTAGAAAATGTTATTTAAACGCGAGACCCTCGACAAACCCCAAAGGCACGCCCTGCCTCATGACATTTTCCCACCGCCAAAAGAAGACGAAGAGGACAGAGGCGACAGCGACCACCACATTAGAAAGAGGTCGAATACAGAGCCGCTGAGCCAGTAAAGTCATACAAAAGAGAACCAGACATCGTAAATACAAAACTATGAAGACCCACAGGAAATCTATGCAAATGTTCGCACAGAACTACTTCAAAATGTATATTTCAAACATCCGTTGCATTACCTTCATGAATTTTAAACGTTCCCGATTTGGCTTACTGCGTTTTGAAGATAAACTTTTGTGTACGAGTTCATTATCATTGTAAAGATCTTAAATTTTTCTTCTTGGTGTCAGATTTTAATACTGAAAATAGTTCAGTGTGGAGCGTTTCTTAAAGTGCTTCAGTGATAAACGGCACCTGTGAAGCGGGAAGGCTTTTATCTTTGAGACTCTGGCAACCAATATAACAGGACAGTACTTGAACTCACTCATTTTGTCATGCGACATTGATGTGTCATACTCGTATAGGTATATGATTGTAACCAATTATATTTATTACCTTTGCACTCCATTGTAATTATAAATAATAACAATAAAGTGATTTTAAATAAATAAATTATAAATAAATTATAAATTGAAATATTAATGTACAAAAAAATTAAAAATCAATTAATGATTTATTTAAAATGAAAAATCGAATTTGATGTTAACTCAGCCACAGAAATTCTCGTACCTACGTATGATTTTCTATTCTACACAATATATTACGTGTGATACGTTACCTATATAAAGGTACCTCCGTATCTTTGGAACCCAAAGGATATAACTATATATACATATAATTAAAGTGAGAGGTTTCTGGTCACACATCCGCTTTAATTATCGGAACTAGTTTACTGAACCGATTTTGATCAATCGTGAAACTCATCAGGGTAATGGAACGGTACGTTAACTGGAACACTGCATTATAGCGTAGAGAGCCTGCATTTCCGGTCTGCAGAGTACGAGCTACTACCGGAACGAGCACTAGCTCAACTCTTATCACTTTAGGACTATTCCTCACTCGCTATAACCAGAAATGTAACTGAACACTTAATGTCTCTTCACTCGTCGTCTCTTGTACGTGGGATGCCATCTGGGTAGGCACCACAGCTTTGCCAGGAATTCTGCCGCCAAGCAGTAGTGCGCAAGCATTATTGTGTTCCGGTTTGAAGGGCTTTGTAGCCAGCGATATTACTGGGCATATGAGATTAAACATCTGATGTCTCGGGGTGATGAGCAATGCAGTGCTATGCAGTAATGTTTATGGTATTAAGTTTTGGGCAGCACTGCAATTGTTATGGGTAGGAGTGGCGCTTATTAACAAGAGAACGACTAGCTCGTCTCATCTATCAGTTCCATAAAAAACACATATCCGTGTCGTACGTACGTGGACGCAATAACAAGTCCATGACATTACGGCGTTGTACAAAAAAGACGTAGCTAAAAATGAGAAACAAAACCATCGTTGATGCTCGTAATTCAATTGTTTATCACGGCTGCCACTAGGCACACCGCGGCCCTCATCACGTCGGACTCTGGATAAACCATAATCATTAATTAACTAATTTGTCCGCCCGTTACTTTTTGCCATACCATTAGACCCAGCTCTTCTGCTCGACTTTAACGAATATTATCATTTTTTCAGGGGAGTATCTCCCTCATTTTTCGGGTAATGGCAAAACGAGTCGCTCCCTCCCCTTTAACCGATAGTCATCGATGATTGATTGCACGTCGTTCGTGCCGCTATTAACGTATCCAGCCACTTGGCAAATCTTAAAAGGAGCACCTTAGAATTAAGAAAGAATGATATTGGCTTCGTTTTGACTGACTTTGGAAGAAAAATTATTGACAGTTTGAAGGTAGGTTCTTTAACTTAGTTAAGAACTAAGGCTATATTTTTATAATAAAGCAAGCTGCGTTCCTTGGTTTACCGGGATAAAAAGTAATTGTTAATCCAGAGTATAAACTATCTCCATTCTTAATTTCACTCAAATCCGTTCATACATTGCGGCGTGAAGACAAACATACAAAAACACATAATCTTACGTATTTATAATATTAGTAGGATGGATTAGTATTAACATTATTACATTTTTTTAGTTAGCCTAAGTATTTATTTCATAAATTGTATAGATAGAAGAAGAGTTCTATACAACTTTGATACGATAAACTTTTATGCCGGAAAACGCTATTTTCACGCGCAATTTCCCCATTTTCCAAATTATAAGCATATACATGTACGAATAAGCAGCTCATCGTGTGTATGATCCGTTGTAATATTTAATATCGTGTTAAACGGTTTGAAAAAGTCACTTTTATATTCAGAGTCTCTTAAATATTTAGACGGTCGGCATGTAATTGCCCTTTAGCTTTTTCATTTATGACAGAAAATCACCAGAAGGCCTAAAGTTTTTGCTGTATTCTCTCGTCTAATATATATTTAAACCTATTTTATGGTAACTTTGCTAATTAGATGCATAAGATATACAGCCGCCAACGCGGAAATATAAATAAAAATTAATAAGGTTTCAGTTTGTTTACAAAATAACATTGTTTTTGTTATCAATATTTGCAGGGATCTCTTGTTTAAAGGAACATCAAAATTTTCGTTTTTAATAGAAAGTTTTTTAATAGTTTTATTGAAGTCACACAATTTTTCATAATTTGAAATCAATGACGACCTAAATTGTAGGCGGTGAAATTGCTGGGCTTTTGAAACTATCTGATGCCTCGGGGTGACGAGCCCAGTACAGTACTATTAAAAGCTTTTTTTTTTACGCTTTATAGATCTATGTTTGGCCACTATCTCACCTAATGTGAAACAATGATGTGGCCTAAGATGGAGCACATAGATCTAGAGAGAGACGGCAGTTGAGCGGCTGCTCAGACCCGTCTCCCCGATGGTTCACCGAAAATCATCCCGAAACACGACTTGGCCGCTTGACGGCATGACTTTGTTCGGTGGCGCTTACCATCGGATAAACTACATGCACATCACATTGCTCAGTTACATAAAAAAGCCGATCGCCGATGCTAAAAGTAGCATGACTTATACTGTTGACTTCCCGCCAAAAAGTACATAGCTAGGTAGGTACCTAGAATGTTTTGATTGCATCTAAACAATAAAAATACTACTTAGGTACCAACCACTAAAGCTGTTTCACATTTTTGAAATGGGAAACGATAAAACATCGGTCGTTCATTTAAAAATACTGGGTCACTGCATATTTTGCATGCTTTTTCTTTTGAAGTGAGAATTTTTGTTCTTATGAAACATCGGGTAAATTTGGTAGAAAATAATATCTGCATTATTGGATTTTTGGAATAAGTTACAATCAGGCCATAAATGATATATCTCAAAAAAAAGCAAAGAGTTTAATTGACCTTATTTCCCATCAGGAATGAACCTGATGAATGAACCTGATGGGTAATAAGTTCAATTAAGCTCTTCAAAGTAACAAATCATATGAGACTTAATATCTAATTCAATTGTTGGGGGTGATGAGCGCAACGATGTGCTTCGCAGTGCTTTTTATGGTATTAACATTTCTGGGTGGCACTGCAATTGCTATGGGCAGGCATAGCACTAACCATCAGGCGAACGACTTGCTCGTCTCATCAAAAAGTTCTATAAAATAAGATCCCAAAATTTTGCCACACCATCTATAATATTAGCTATATTAGCCGACTTGAGCTTTAGTTACGGAGAGTGGTCGCCCCACTTCGCCGCACGAGTTGTTACTTGTTTGCCAAAACGTCTCCAAAACTTTTTCGTGCTGCTTTTAAACTCCACCTAGCTCGTACAGTTTTATATGGTTTCCAGCGTACCGCTTCATAATTTTTGTTTTAATTTCATTGCAGAAGTGCATCTACAGAATCTGTTCAAACACTGAATTCTAGCAGGATTTATGAGATGACTTGTTTCAATGCGAAACAATGTTTTATTATAAGTACCGTTTTACAATTTTTCAACGGGCAAATGCAAGTGTTTTTTTACCATTTTTAACGTATCAAATGTGTCAAAGCATTTTTACATATGATATTAACGAACTTAATAAAATTTTATGTGTGTTATTTTCAACTCAACTTTCGATATTTTTAAGTTCCCTGCGATTTTTTGAAAACTTCTTCTGAATGAACTTACTTCAAGTGTGACTTAATTTATGACATTGAATAGATACCTACATAAAAGTTTGAAAGTTGATATAGTTAGAAAAGAGGAAAGGTGATCAACACATTAATTAACCTGTTTGCCCTTTCGCACCAGACAGCAAATTGATTCGATCTCCCAAAACGTAGTGGAGAACAAATTACTTCGAGAAACCTATTAGTGTGTTAGCCAGAAATAAATGGTACGACATAGATTTCCGAATAGAGACTGAAGTTAATCGTATTCTTTCGATCAAAATCGGATACCTATAGCCATCGGCTACCTATGGCTATCGGCTACCTATTAGGTAATTATTTATTCTTATGGTGTTTTTTGGAAGGTTTGATATTTATTGTCATTAACATCCAATATTACAGGTACAATAAGTTTTTTTTTTGTGCAGTTAGTTTTTTTTGGTAAATCCATCCTTTGGTTTCTAACACTATATTTTTTAAAAATAAATAACGCTGTTAGGTGTAGATTCGTAAAACAAATATTACAAATATTATTACCTTAAAATAAATACCATGTAAATGTAAGCGAGAGCTAAAATGAAGGTAGAATAAATACTTCCCGCGTTAGCAGAAAACTTCGCCTTACTTCTTATCTACTTAATATCTGGGGGAACAAATCTGCCTTGGTTCAGGGCGCAGCGGGCGAGGCAGGTACCGCGACAAATGCCCACTCATCAATTTTTATTCTACATGCTGTACACATCGCAAGTCTCACCCGGCTCGTATCCTTACTGTGTGGGAGCCACCAGAACAAATTATGCTATAACTCATTGCAGCACGACCTCGAAAAACTGAACGCTCCTCGAATATTGGGAATTTCATGTCTGTCGAGAAGAGTAGCTTTACCTACTACTCCCAAATTCACGATGCCGGGGTGTCCATCAGGGTATGGTATAAATACATGAGTCTACGTGCCCGAATTTTCCGATAAGTTATACGGCAATTCAGGTCAGTTAATAAAAAAATTGCAAATAAGTTATAAAAATGCGGCGTGGACGGCCTTCTCCTGGCGCGGTCAGTCGGCGGTAAAACAGAGCGCTTATTCGACGACTATTAATCGTATTTGAAATGTGCCCGTTATAATTTTTTTCTGCACAGTAAATGATGCGGTCCGGTGCGAAATCTAGATAAACGTGATAAATGGTCAGCCGTCTTACGGTGGCCATTCGTTTTCTATTTTGGCGGACTTTAACAAATACTAGCAGCTTTATAACGTTGATTAATCCAATTCAGATTTAAACTGGTTGTTGCATCGATGCTACCTTGCACAGGTCCGTAATAAGTGTACAACTTCACTCACAGTATATATAGTACCTCATCCAATTTATGAATAAAGTGCTCTCGTAACTCTTCGATCGGGCCAATCATCGGCCACTCAAAATATCAGAGCTGAATGCAGCTCTCTCATAGATTCATTCAATAAATAATGCAGAGCTACATAGTTGGAATAGACTTACAAAAACCTTGCAAAAGGTACAGTAAGTATAGCCATCCTACAACGGAAGCGATGCGGGTTGAATGGCAGATGCCAAGATGAATGGCCAGATATCGTGATGGTGATTATCACCTCTGTCCGAATTATTGGCAGTTTAACCTACTACGAGGATAAGAACATCACAAAGCTGCTATCTATAGTAGTGTGCTTATAAGGTTTAGGTACATAGGTACTCATTTAAAATATAAATAGTGGGGCCAAGTAACCTAAATCAATAAAACGATATTTAATGACTATCTGCGCCCCGCGGTTACACCTATGGTTTCCCGGGATAAAAACTTGCCTTTGTCCTTTTCCAAGACCCATATAACCTAGATATTACAATTTCATCAATTTTTTTTTTTTTTACTCCTTATAGATCTATGTTTGGCCACTATCTCGCCTGATGTGAAGCGATGATGTGGCCTAAGATGGAGCACATAGATCTAGAGAGAGACGGCAGTTGAGCGGCTGCTCAGACCCGTCTCCCCGATGGTTCACCGAACATCATCCCGAAACACGACTAGGTCGCTTGACGGCATGGCTTTGTTCGGTGGGTGGTATTACAACCACGGCCAGAGCCTACCACTCCAAAAAATCAATCAATTGTGTGATTAAGTAACAAACATCCATCCATCCATCCTCATAAACTTTAGCATTTATAATATAAGTAGGATAGTGTAATTAGTGCGATAAGTATTTTGTATTATTGTCATATATTAGAAAATATGAAATGCCTATTATATTTCCTAGATGTTGTTACAAATCTGATTCCATACAAAATAGCTTCATGCTTGAAAAAACCATGGCGGAAGTGTTGGTTGGAAAAATAACTAAAGGGGTTAAAGAAATTTAATCACTATTCTTTTTATGCAGCTGTGTCTATCGATAAGTGCCATCCTTGCCCATAACATTTGCTATGCCATTTAGAACTTTAATAATTTGCAAAGTACTGCGTGGTATTGTGTAGCAAAATATATATACATTGCGTTGATTACCCCAAATCATTCATCAGTCTCAGTATCGGTTACAGAACAAAGGTTTGTTTAAAGGATACCAAGTCAGAAAACCGTCTGTTCTTTTCTTTATTTTCGTATTTCTTATCATAGGTTGCATTTGTGCCCGTTGGTTGTGTAGAGCAAGTCGGCTGGCAGAGAGTTAGAGGCTAGACGCAACAATACCTACAATACAATACAATAATACTATATTGATCACCAAAACAGGAAACAAAAGTTTACAGTTACAAATAATAGTGGTAGAACAATGGGCGGCTATATCGCTATGTGCAATTTCTTATAGGCAACATTTGGATGAACAGGAATGAAATGGTAAAAATTTGCGGTCAGTTGGTGTATGAAGTAATTAGTATGAAAGATATAATGTAGTAAAACAAAAGTTCATTCAGCTATTGATATCTAAACGATAAAACATTTTTTTTATTGTGCAAAAATCTATTTCCCGTCCATTCGTCTTTAACATATTGTTAATTCCTCTCCATCCAAAGGTTGCCTGGAAGAGATTTAGCTTTAGCGATAAGGCCGCCCATTGTAACACTTTCTTTAATTGTTTTATGTAATGTCTGTAATTTAATGTTTGCAATAAAGCGTTCATCTATCTATCTATCTATTCGTTCTGTAAATGTGCCTTTCAATCAATCAATAAACTCACTCCAGTGCATTCAACTCCAGTGTTTGCGTCAGCAGTACAGATTTAATAATGATTCTATTTTATACGCGACACCGTCCGCGTAGAATTAGATTTATATATGTTTTCTAAGGAACTGTTCGTTTTTCCGGTATAAAAAGTATTCCAGGAAATTCTAGGACCAACGCTACACATCTTAGGCCGTTACCTATATTACATAAACAATAAGATTTAATTTGTTCTCAACATTATATTATTTAAACCAATTAAAAACGCCGCAATCTACGTACCACATTTCAAGATACGATCAATATTTATGTAATTAGGTGTGTTACCACATAACAAACACAAACACTCACAGAGAGTCTGTGGCATTTATAATATTAGTAAGATTTATTTTATTTTACTACTATTTTTCAAGTTTATTTTTGGCATTCCTTATTTATAATCTTCCGATCGATAGTTGCTACAATTTTTATTTAATGTATCTCCTTAAAATAAATGCCCCATTGTATATGGGGCACGCATACTCTTAGGATCGTTAACACACTCTTACGTTTTCGAAGCGTGTTGTAGACATTGTAATTTCCTGCTGCAAGCGATTTTAGATCTTATATAATCGATATTATTGTTGAAATGCTTGATTGATGTATATCAAAAGGTCATTTATTTTATCTCGCCCCGCAGGTTCACCCGTAGTTTCCCGGGATAAAACTCGCCTGTGTTAGCCACGGTATAAGCTATTCGCAAGCATTCTAAATTTCACTCAAACCCGTTGAACCGTTACAACGTGAAAAAGAAAACATACAAGGTGAAAGCTCCAATGTGTTAGTTCCAATTTTTGGCGTGTTCTTAAGTCTTAAATATTCTTGTCCCACTCACATGAACACAAATAATTCTGCGAAATGTCCATACGTCTCAATACTCAATATTAGAAATATTTGTCAAAGCATTGAAATTAAACCAATTATCTAAAACCAAACCCAATTACACAAGGTAACGCATGTTTGTATTTGTAAATGTGTATATACGGGATACGTTTGTGGTTGTCGGTGCGGGAGCCGCCAGAGACAACGCTTTGTGTCGTCCCCACCTGCACTAACATTTCTCGGTAGCCTGATTGCCGGCCATCTTTGCCCGGTGCGAAATTTATTCAGATACATGCACATTTTAATATGACAGCTTTACGGCCATGCTTCGTGAAACCATTACAAAGAAAACTCTACCTTCATTGCTATAAGAATGCTTTTGTAACGCTGCCCCATCTATTTCTAATATAATAACGAAATTATGCGCAAATTATAAACGGTGCGGAATTATTTAGATACCCTGACTTAGGACAAGAGTATTTGTTGTTAAATCCCCATTAATGGTAATGGATATTCATTTATTATGTAAATAAATTACCGAAAAATACGCAACGAAAAATTAAATACCTAGGTAGGTACAGTCTTGTGTAGCTTGTGTAGTGTAGAATAATCTCTAATTAAATTAATAAGCAAGTAATTTTAAGTACAGTTTAGTACCTACTTTATTTTGTAAGTTCTTTTTCTATTTCTTATAATATCGTTGGGAGAGAGTGTGGTTCAGTGGTAGCACGTGCGACTTTCGATTAGACGCACCCGAGTTCGAACCCCACTGGCCCCGCACCACTGACTTTCTTAAGTTTTGTGCGGAATTAACACTCGCTCTAAAAACAGTGAAGGAAAACATCGTGAGGAAACCGGCGTGTTCAAGAATTAATCACAAAAATTTAAGGACATGTGACATCCATCAACCCGCCCTGGGCCAGCGTGGTGGAATATGGCCCATACTCTCTCTACGAGGGAAGGCCCGAGTCCCAGCAGTGGAAACGTAATGGGCTGATGATGATTAAAAAAAATTGCGCTATCGTTTGGTGTGCAATTAATATTTCTAAATAATTAATAGCTAAGCAATAAGCCAATTAGAGTCCATTTTTAGTACCTACATTGGTTTCTAAGTTCTTTTCCTGTTTCATAGTGTTTGATGTCCAATAAAGCGTTTATTGAAATAGATAATATGTTAATTAAACTATATAAGCAAAGAATCTACATGTATTAAGGATCGCACATAATTTAATTTATGTTTTTTAAAGGAAAATCCTACACGCTACACGGGTTTATCTTCCGGTTCCGGTATCAAAGTTAGTCTTACATTTAAATAAACGTTTATCTCGAGAAACAAAAACGGTATTTTATTTCAGATCCAGAAGTTTCAAACTTGCAAAAAAATATATTATTAAAAATTTACTTAATATGTTTACTCACCTGGTACGAGTATGGTATATATTTATTTAAGATAAGCGAGGCGTCATCATCATCATCATCATCAGCCCATCACGTTCCCACTGCTGGGACACGGGCCTTCTCTCATAGAGAGAGAATGGGCCATAATCCACCACACACCACGTCACAGACAGATAAAAGTTAGAAACTATATAATATATGTGAATTTACTATGCTACGAGTGCTTTTGTTCTGACTTCTGTCGTGTGCTCACGACCGTAGCACAGAAAATACAATAGTACTACACCTTAGATTACCAGCACTCACTGAAGTAATATTTTACATAATTAGGAAGAAAAAAAATGATATTGCTGGGGCAGGGCTCATACCTTCTTCTTCGGAATACAACCCCGATGCCTTAACTAAAGCCTTAACTGCGCTATCATTAGAACATGTTGCTAATTTTAATATTAGACTTGTTCGGTTGATCAATGTAAACACTGACGACAGATGACGTAGAATCGTTTCCGTAAGACGACATAAGAAGGATAGAAGAAATTTGGTTGCTCGAGCAGCTGGCTCGATAGCCCAGTGGTTAAGGACGGTATCCCGAAGACGCAGGTTCGATCCCTACCCGAGCAATATATTTTTTATTCTTCCTAACTATTTAAAATCTTAAGGTTTTCGCCTAGCATGCGGCAATGCATTTAATATAAAAATAACTCACTGAAGTAATTCAATACTCAAATAAGAATGTGTTTCCGCTCTAAGGTGGTTAAAAAAAAGTTCTATTGTCAAAGGTTTCAAGCCTTAGTTGATGGTCTAAATGCCAAAGCCGATAGCCGTGTTTACATGCACCACGTTTTTATTAAGTCACATTCTTGTTTGTCTGTCTGCCTGTTTCCTGCATAGTAATTCTAATTCATTCGACTCGTTCGTCGGAAAGTTCCGCCACGGAAATGTTTACGAAGAAAGCTTTGTAATGGTAGAAAACGGATATCATGGTAGAAAATTTGATAACGAAAAATCTCAAGTAATTCTGCATTTTAATTTCAAAACGTTTCGCTTATATTTCAATAACACATTTTTCAAGTCACAGATATATACTATTTGTACCTACTCCAAACAAAACTTTGTTTGAAGTATTTTTAAAACAAAAGTGCAAAGTGGCCTCGTAAATGTCAACATCGGGTTTCGGAACTAACGACGGGTTTCCGAGAAACGTTATTCTCAAATCCAAATTCGGAAATGTTTGACACTCCAATTCGGATATTATGCGTAAATCTTTTCGAGAGCAATTTGCTGTCGGAAACGCTTACGAAATTCGTAAATTCCATATTTATCTAAAAAAAATAATTAACTACGGTAATTATATTGTGAAGTTAGTGTTGAATCAATAGGGGTTTACTCTCTGTTTTGTGGTTTTGCCCCAAAATTACTTATTCTTTTACCAACTTTTAGGTTATTATTATAAAATTATAGTGCTATAAACAGAGAGAAAGAATAAGCGTTATTACTTTACAGAACCGCTAGCTGATGCGACGAATCAAAACCAATCACTAATTCGCGGTAATTTGCTGATCAGCTGTTAATCATTTGACATTTGTTAAACTGGTGCATAGAGTATGTAACAAGAGTGATAACATGCGTCTATACATTTTGTGTGTTATACAAACCGACATTAAACTACCAAAATAGTCTCTTTTGCACTCTAGTAAAATGTATAATATATTCATAGAAGAAAAAAGTAGCAGTAGTTACTTCGTTTATGGGCCACTTTTTTGTGATGACGTCACGTAGCTCCGCTTTTCGGCCGGGTCGGCCATTTTTAGTCACAGTGACTGAACCGATTTACGGTTCGACTTTCGTAGTATTCTTCTCTAGTATTCTATTCACATAATTTGTGAATATTTAATGTTTATGTGTATTGTGGTTATGAATGAAGTGTGTAAGATTTCATCAGTGAAATTGCATGTATTAGAAGGTGGCTGGATTTTATTCCATTTTGTATTATTTTGTGTGATTATTCCACCCGTTCTTTTTTAGGGTTCCTTACCTCAAAAGGAATAAAAACGGAGCCATATAGGATCACTTTGTTGTCCGTCTGTTTGTCACGACCCAAAAATCTCGGGGACGCGTGGAGGTATCGAGTTGACATGAAAACCATATTCTCAGGTACACAGTCCCTTGAAGCTGTGAAAAATCAATCTTCTAAGTTAACGTAAAAAAAAGATTCGGCCGTTTATGCCGCACAAAACGTATATTTTGACACTCAATGGAATCAAAATTTATAAAGTACTTTCCATTGACCTAGTATATGAAATTTGGCAAGTAATATCGGCATATACTACAGGTACAGGAAAAAATATAGTCTTTATTTAAAGTACATAATCAATCATCGAGGTTAAATATGTACCTACAAATTTGTACGTAGCCCTCGGTGGGAGAGTCCGACTCGCACTTGCCCGGTTTTCTTTTAATGGTAGAAGTCCTCTATAGCTTTTTATAGTCAATGGTTTAGTGAGATGTTGACATTTACGAGGCTACTTTGCACTTTTGTTTTAAAATTACTTCAAACAAAGTTTTGTTTGGAGTAGGTACAAATAGTATATATCTGTGACTTGCAATATGTGTTATTGAATTTTAAGCGAAACGGTTTGAAATTCAAATGCAGAATTATTTGAGATTTCTCGTTATCAAATTTTCTACCAAGAAATCCGTTTTCTACCATTACAAAGCTTTCTTCGTAAACATTTCCGTGGCGGGACTTTCCGACGACCAAGTCGAATGAATTAGAATAACTCTGCTGATCCTCTGAGCTATCCGCCTTAAACTTTCAGGGTAGCTCACAACTCGATGATTATGCATTCTCTACTTGTTAGCATGCAATGTCGACCTAACCTCAAGACGCATATAAACGTGGGATTCAGAATATTTTTTTAATGTGTCACTTTCTTGTTTCAACGGCTGTTGGAGCAAGATCTCCCTAGTAAAAGAGAGCGGTTACTTCGAAGAGGTCAAGTTGTATATCGTCGTTATTAAACCATCGATTTTGAGGTGACGTACTATAGCTATGTTTTAGTTTTGACGTTATCTATGGAATATCAAATGCCGCTTATTAGTTCTTGAGTTCTATATACTTATGTGTGACTGTAGGTATAACAAACTGACCAAAAATGTATGAACTGTATTTTCGGCTTCATAAAATTTCAGATGCCTGTTAATTTTACAAAACACAAACCACAAGGATCAGTATAGATCTTAAATATTATAGACAGTTATAACAGAAACTTATATTAATGTTTTTTATTTTTTTTATGTAATTGTAAGACGAGACGAGCTGGGCCTGTTTGTATATAATACACTAGCTACGCCCCGCGATTTCAGCCGTTGTTTCCCAGGTAACAAAGTTTATGTCCTTTTCCAGGAAAGTACATACTAAATTTTGTTGATTGAGTAACAAACATCCATCCATCCATCCATTAGTAGGATAGGATTGTAGGATATGCGTAGGTACATACAATATAGAAGAAAAGTTAAATCTAATAGACTTCTCAAATTTATATAAAACAAAAAGTCGATATGTGTTTTATTCTCCAAAATAGATTTTCCGTCGTCCGCGCCAAAACAGATCTAAGCGTGAAAACAAAACAATCATTCAGTGGACCGAATATTTAAATACATTTATGAAACTCGCCGTCCTTCAAAGTAATTACATAAATACGCTTGAACACCAGCAGCCATCAGGATCAGAGCAGCCCGATTAATAATGGCCATTACTAAAAGCTGTCATCGCAAAAACAAATAGAAATTGCAACTGTGAACTTTAAACCGCCTTCTCTCTTTCCCGGTGAAATAGCTTTTAAAGGAGAATAGAGAAATGCTAGTCAAATATATAAAGAAAATGTTTAGGTTCAAGCTCAAAAGTTCTTTACTAATTTTTGGCATCTCAATCGCATTTATGTACGTCAATTATTACAATGACTCTACCACCTTATCAAAAAAACACCATTAAAAAGATCAGCAAGAAACTGAGGGGCATTTTTTTAGAACTTTTGTTACAATATTCTAAGTTACGAGGGAAATATATTAACAACACTCTTAAACGTGCTTGTTTCTAATATATTTTTAACAAACGGTCGTGACATTTTTTTTATTTTCCACGCTTTTGTTTTTTAAATATAAAAGATTATGAAAAGCTGTGAAATCAATTGAATACGTCGATTGTCACCGCGACATGCAAACGTGTGCCCAGTGAATATAAACGAACGCTATTATTTTCGAGTGGGAATTGATTGGAAATGCAAAAATATGCATATCTATTTCGAACACAATTTTACGTATGGATGATCAGATTTTTCTACAGAGTATGACGCGGGTCTACATATTTATACAAAGACGTATATTTATATATAGAATATAACTGAATTGGATAGAGCAAAGATTTTTTCCTTGAATGTACAAATATCATGTACGGAATGTTTTCAAAGAAGTTTGCCTCCGAGTCAGTTGAAATTTATTCATTGGAGTGCATGAGGTGTTCTTCAGTGCAACTCAAACATCAACATGGAGATATAACTTAAAAATCCTAATGAATCATTTGTTATTTGATAACAATATCTTGTATCAGTTTGGAAATGTTTGTAAATATGATATTATGTAATTTAGTTTCAGTGGTTTCTTTGCACAGAACATTTACTCTCATCTGATAGAGAACAAATAAATCGATTTATATTACCATTTTGGCTTTACTTAATTTTCACAGTATCTTCGTGCTCTATAGGTCTCTATGAACGAAAAACAAAAAACATCCCCGAGGCCGAGACTTAATTTTACATAATTAGCCGTATTTTAGAATAGGCTATAAGAAGCCCGAGCTTGGAGGTAGGTATGGACATTAATAAGACAAAGGAATAATAAAAGCTAAAAAAAATAACGTCTAATTTGCTCCCATTTGTTTTAAGAGGGTTCAAATGAGAAAGAGAAATAATATTTCTCTGTAATTGCTACCTTTGGCGTTGTAATGTGTACTCCTGGGGAAATCCAGAGCCTTTCTATTAATTAGACGTTTGTTCTACGGATTTTACTGCGCGTTTCGGTCGGGCTAAGGCGGTGCTGCCTTTTGCCCGTTTACTTACCTTATATGATGTCATTTGAGTTGCTAAACTTCTGCAGACTATGGTCCTTGTTATTTCTGACTACTTGGTAACAGGGAGACTCAGATAAAAGCTAGGGCTGGGACCAATATAGCTATACTTATGTATTCGGTTGGCAATGCTTTTTTTAATATTGCCAACCGAATTTGAAATTGTATTTAGGTTCTCCATAAACTGTCAGCCGATCGCCCGCAATTTCAATTGCTTCGACTCAATAAAATAGCCCATCACTATAAATATCCAAGTATAATGCTAATATCACCAGCCTTTATCTCTGTATAATAGCCTAGTCACTCGGGGATAATGTAGCAGTATGTAGCTTTCAATCAGTCTATTGTTTTTCAGATTCTGATCAATAGATCTAGATAATAAATACCTTTTTCAAACATACATACTTAGTATTACTTATTAACAGCTTTGCCTCTAATATTAGTAGGTACCTATAGATAAATTGCGTTGAATTCGATCACGAACAAATTATTGCGAGTCTGTCTATTCATTTCAGATGATGAGTTATTTTGATCGAGGTTAATTATTTCTACACATTGCTGGAGATATAATGCGTTAATCAAAGACGTCTATAATAGCCGGCGGTATTATTTAAGCAGGCTGCGCTTGTGACGCTTTAACAGAAACTAAAATGTTAGAAAAAAAACGCAAGCATTTGTTTCGTGTCTGAGTGTTGTGAGAACAAAGTCCTCGTCGTTTCAGGCTTCAGGTTTCTCTACAGGGAATCCTAGTTAGGAGTCAGGGTGAATCGATGTAATTCCTTTGAAAAGGGGATTAAAAGATTCCTTAAGGGTCGGCAACGCATCAGCAATGCCTCTGGTGCTGCAGATGTCCATTACATAGGCGACAGTAACCGCTTACCATCAGGAGGGCCGTCTGTTTGTTTGCCGACATATGAAATAAAAAAAAAAATGTGATCTGTAGGTGTATTTATAAAAAATAATTTACAATCGATCTCGCATTAGTATGAGTATAAATAACATTAAAACTAGAGGTCTACTAAAATTTGTTATTCATATAATAAACAGTAGATGCCTCAATGCTTACCTCATAGCAAGACACAGCACAGAGGTTTCACGCTGTGGTTTCGCAAACATAACCTTTGAACTCCAAATTTAAAACTAGCTATTTAGCTTTAGAACTTTAGTAGGTACTATAATTTTACTCACAATTTTCTGCAAAACTAAAAATCAAATATCGTAAGTACCTGCTTATATTAAAAAAACATTCTTGAATCCTTGAATTTGGATTTTACGTTACACCTGCAAATTTTTTTGGGATGTCAACTAGCCTGGTTAGAGGATGTTTTTTTTTAAGTAGGTACCTGACAGTTCCATTTCTTAAACCTTCTATTTTACTGGTGGTAGGTCTCTCGTATGGGGGAGGCTGTCTGGGAAGGTAGCACCACTTTGCAAGTTATTCTGCCACCAAGTAGTAGTGCGCAAGCATTACTGTGTTTCGGTTTGAAGGGCATTGTAGCCAGCGAAATTACTGAGCATATAAGACTTAATATCTGATTTCTCGGGGTGATGAGCGCAATGCAGAGCTACACAGATTTTTTTCCGTTATAAAAATTTTGGATCGCACTGTAGGTAATTGTAATGAGCCGACGTGGCGCTTACCATCAGGCGAACGATTTGCTCATCACATTACTTGACAACATTAAAAATAAAAATTAATAAACTATCACAGTAAGTAGGTATAAAGTAAACTGAATATGTAACTGCACAAAAGTGAGTTATTAACATAACTATATTCCCAGCGGTGTTTAAACGTTACGTAGATTTAAACCGAGCCAAGCGTACGTTAGGTGAATCCATGCATTAAACAACACTGAGTGAAATTCGAGCTCTCATCTCAGGTACATGCAGGTCCTTTGAGCCAAGCCACAGTTAACTTAACAGTGTTTACGTAATTACACAAAGCTTGAAACAGTCAGTGTGATTGATACGTATATAAACCATAATCCTATAGTAAGGAATATAATATATGCGTATCAAATTAGTAACAGATCATTTACACGTGGTAGGTCTCTCGTATGCGGGAGGCCGTCTGGGTAGGTACCACAGCTTTGCCAGTTGTTCTACCGCCAAGCAGTAGTGCGCAAGCATTACTGTGTTTCGATTTGAAGGTATTTTAGCCAGCGAAATTACTGGGCATATTGTTGAGACTAAATATCTGATGTCTCGGGGTGATGAGCGCAATGCAGCGCTACGAAATACGTTTTATGATGTTAAAAGTTCTGGATGGCAATGCAATTGTTATGGGCAGGTGACGTGCTTACCAAACAACCTGCTTGTCATCACTCGGCTACATTAAAAAAAAGCCGCGCGACAAACGGCAAACGCCAGCGACAGTCAGCATGCTGCCACGGCAGACAGGACTAATACGCAAAAACAATTTGTCCAACACGTGACTTAAATTATCTCTAGGAAACTCACTTTCTGCTGTTGGCCGCTACCGTACAATATTTAGGTAGTTAGTTCATAGTTTATTTATCAATAACAATGTTACATGGCGGATTAAGTACAATTATTTGAACGAATTAAAAATTAATAACATAGTCAATAGTAATCATATTAATTAAAAATATATTGCTGCAAAATTGACATAAAAAAATTTAAATAATAACACGTATACGTTTTATCAAACAAAAAAGCCTACTTCAATGTATCTTCGAAGACCAAGGTCAAATATCGATGAAATTTATACGGAACCACTTCGTAGCTATACTGAACCCAACGCAAACAGAAATTTTCCAAATCGGTTCATGAATGACGGAGTTCTGAGGTAACAAACATAAAAAAATACAATCGAATAGAGAACATTCTCCTTTTTAAAGTCGGTTAAAAAAATTATAATTAGTAATATATAAATAAAGTTAATTAAAAAATAAATTATATATCTACTAGATTTCAAGTTCAACAGTTTCAGAATCGTATCTTTGCCTTCGACACGTTCCCGATGTAGCTATTGATAATTGGTTTTAGGTAGCTATTTCGCAAATCAACACTGTTCACTAGTGTTTACTAAAGGTATCTATAGAACGGGTAATTGCTGATAGTATTGTGCTCCAAAACGCCAAGCTATTTAGATATGAAATTGCTTTTACATTCGGAGTTATTTAAAGCGCAGTCATTCGAATTGCGCTTGATATAACATAGTAATATCAGTTTTCTTTGGTAATATACACAATTGGATACAAATAAATTAATCACCCCTGGACCACCAACATCAATTTAAATTACAGCGGTACCTTATGTAGTATTTTTCACATATCATATATATAAAATTCTCGTGTCACAATGTTAGTTACCTTACTCCTCCGAAACGGCTTTACTGATTCTTACCAAATTTTATATGCATATTCAGTAGGTCTGTGAATCGGCTACTATCTATTTTTCATACCTCTAAGTGATAAGGGTTGTTCACTCTAAACATTTTTTTTTAATTTATTTGGCAAAACAACGTTTGCCGGATCAGCCAGTTATTATAATAAAGAAAACCTACGTACTATAAGACCATGTAGAAGAGTATGTTTTGTGGCATGGTTGCATGATTATTATAGAAATAAGTTTAATATTTCCTCATATTTTTTAATAATATGCTCTCACCAAACTTTCATACATCGACCCACTTCCATTATATTGGCCTAGTGTGTGCCTACACAAGTACACATACATATATCAAGGATATTCATATTCTGTGTACCTTTCTATTTTCCTTCAAATAGAAAACCCCTAACAATGTCCAACGGAACTTTCGTGTGTGGCCCGAAAAATTGCTGCTAACGTACGATATAGGATACCATAAAAGATGTGCTTTAAAAAAGATAGCAACCTGAAATTGCTAAAAAGGTAAATTCAAGGTGTGAACACGGGGAAAGGACATACAAAAGATACCCCATAAGAGCCTGTTCTATAAAAAGTGTAAACATTTACTTTCAAAGTTTCAAGTGCACATTTGATGGCCTCACGTGTAAGGATAAAAGAGATTCCTAAGGAGAAAAATAGGCTTACATTAAAAAAACACAATCTCATCACAACATGGCAATTTTGGTAAGTCAACAACGCGTGTAGCCGTCGCATGACGCGGCATGACGGCACGAGTACAAGGGCATGAATGACGGCACAAGATGACGTGACGTGACAGGGACGATCCCAACGTCCCAACATGACGAGTATTTATTGACGTCACTGAAAACGTCGGTTTTGTGGCGATGACGTCGCGGATTTGAATAGAGTGTAGCCTGTATCAGAAGAACTGATTCAAAGCCTTTCTTATTGCTGTAGAAGTTAATTATCAATCTTTATAGTTTGGTCTTTCAAATGTGTTTAAACTTTTCTGACTGAATCCTTATGGTTTGTTTAGTTAATTTTAGGAAGCTAGATCGTAAAATTAATAATACATTGCAAACCCTGTGTATTTAGTGAAAAGTTTTTTTTATTAATTGCGATTCTATTTGCATTTCTGTTTTATTTTCGAATTCCATAGTGGATCCGTAGATATCGGTTTATGCATATAGGTACTTACTGACTTGAAGTCATGACGAAAGGAAACATAAAATGTAACAAACATAAAATATAAAAATATGAAGTGTTTATGAACTTCATATTTTGCTCCGTAGAGTTCCGAAAACGAAATTATAAGTTGATGAAAGCGGTTATACCAATCCAGAAGGCCTCTCAAATCCAAGAGACCTACCACGTAATAGGCTAGATACTCTTAATTGTATTGCTATCTTCTAACTGGTTTTGTGAATTTTAGCATTTCTGTACACTGTGAATGTTTTTTACATTCCCACATTCAGTTCAATATTCACTAACCCTTTCTTCTTTCTTAACATGTTTGGGGTTCAGAAAAGTTTCTATATTAACTGGCTTAATAACTTATATTTTACCTAGTAACGTATGTTGCATGTGCGTAATGCAGTTAATAATGCTTACTAACTATAAGCTTCAAAAATCAATAGAAGTGCTCATAAATCATAAGTAGGTACGCCGTTTGTGGAGTGATTGAGGGTAAGTTTGAGGGCGTTCTTAAAAACTAAGCTATTTTGCAGTAGAACTACCTGTCACCACAAAGAAGCTCATCCAAATATTATTAAATCATAGACTAATCATTGTTTCCACAGAACTTCAGCATAGAGTTTATAGTTCTACATTTGTAAAAACAATTTAAGGCAAACATTTTCTCAAATTTTGAGCTATGATATTGTATAAATAATCTGTATATTTTCCTAAAATAAATAATTGAATAAAAAGGGTGTTAAAAGAGCCTTAAAAGGTCGGCAGCGCATTAGTAAAACCTAATACCGCTCTTATATTACACATGTTCTTATAAGACGATAAAGCGGGCTGTTTGCTTGTATAAGCTTCAAATATATATATATATATAGCATAAAAACACGGTGACCGTAACAGTATAGAAGAATCCTGCCATACCTTACATACCTGCTTATGATAGTCGTTTCTCTATCAGTCTTTAAATCTATCATCATCAGCCCATCACGTTCCCACTGCTGGGACACGGGTCTTCTCTCATAGAGAGAGAATGGGCCATCATCCACCACGCTGGCCCAGTGCGGGTTGGTGGATGTCACATGTCCTTGAATGTTTGTGAAAAATTCTTGAACATGCCGGTTTCCTCACGATGTTTTCCTTCACCGTTTTTGGAGCGAGTGTTAAATCCGCACATAACTTAAGAAAGTCAATGGTGCGGGGCCAGCGGGTTTCGAACTCGGGTGCGTCGGAACGAAAGTCGCACGAGCTCCCACTGAGCCACACTCGCTCACACGTACGCTTTAAATCTATAAACCTTTATTATTATAATTTATTTATTATTTATTTATTTTAGTAATATTGAAGAACAATAAAGTAAAATTACAGAGGCCCATAGAATACACGTTACAGACTAACCTTTATACAAAAATATAATTCAAAATTTAATAAACCATACACACTACATATAGGTTTCGAAACGTTCGCCCCCTCTCTTTATCTCCGGTATACTACCGGTCAGAAGTCTGACTTAATAAATAGTTCCTTATGCACCGCCGGAACTTGGTAACCTATAGGACTTGAAGTGAGTCTTAGTCGACTCCATAATACCAAGTGTGAAGTCTATGTTAATTTTTACCTACTTTTTACACAAATCGCTAGCTTTTGCTACTTATATACCATAGCATAAATGTTTACACAAATAATAGTATCACGGGCTTTGTAAAAGAAACTATTCCCAAAATACACTCAATATTTGTTCAATCCTTATTTCGTACGGCAAATCAAGCACCTCAAACCTCAAGTAGCGGACGCATATCGAAACATAATATTATTGTGAAAGTATCTGAAGGGTCGGCAAACCTATAATTGGATTCGCTCGCCTTCAACCGACGACGGCACAAATAAAATCTCTCGGGTGCAGCGCTCTTCTGGTCTCTGTAATTATTATTTCAGCCACGCATTCAATATTAAAATTATCTTCATAAATAAGCCACTTTAAAAACTTTTAGAAATGCTTTCACATTTTGGCTATGAACTTATTTTTAGACGCTCGCGTCTTAATTTGAGAATAAGAAGGAATATTGGTGTAGCATTTTCAGCATTTCACTAGATATCTATCTAGCAAGAAACGGTAGGCAAAACGCTACAATTTCAGCTTTGAAGCTTTCCGCCAACTGCAATCGTTAATCCCCAGTTCCCGAGAGATTTACTCAAAATCTTCCGAGGGAGCACCGCAAACAATACCCCTCTCCGGTCATGCAACTGATGCTGCAGAAATCACGGCGCTCGATGCTCGGCTCTTAGACGATAATTATTATCGAAGTCTTGGCCCCACCGACCGCCAGCCGCACCGATTTGCGCGACGCCCGTGCCACCGCGCCGTACAGCGCCCCGCCGCGCGCAGGCTGCCGACCAGGCTGGGAGACGAGACGGCCCCTAGCAAATAAACAAAGTGCAGATTCATTAGCGATATTGCACGAAGAAAATGGATTAAGAATATCTGGCGCTCGTTCATGCTGATATTAACTACCATTTAGTAGCACTAAGTAGGTAGATATATGAGTAGATAGTAAAGTAGCATATTACACGCTTCTCTGTGCCAACAGAACTTTCGACGTAACTCAGACAGTAAAACACTATTTCTGGTCGTTTAGTCTTTCATTCGCATTACGGCACCGTAAGTTAGTATCTAAAGCAAAAGTAATGACACAAAAACGACGAGAGAACAAAAACATGTTTTTTTCCGCGTAACCTCAGCTTTCCGGCAAATATAATAAGAGCCAAGATCTAACAAAATGGCGGGGATTGCTGAGCTCGGAATTAATGACTGCCATTATGACGCTTCCGCAGCTATAACAAATAAAAAATGCAGCAAGTGTCGTTTAGTTTAAAACCTAAATTGGGGAACGCGCGGCGCGCTGCCGAACAATGAGATTGGCTCAATTTTGATCTCTTACATTATTAATTTTAAAGCTTGTGGTTGATACGTGCATAAATTACGCTTTCATAGAGCATAATAAACGTATAATATGTAACTGAATCGTTAATCAACGGCATTTTTTTTTATGTTACTGACTGACGAGACGAGCTGGTCGTTTGCCTGATGGTAAGCAATACGCCAGCCCATAACAATAACAGCACCTCCCAGAACTTTGTTTTGCAAAATCCTGCGCGGTGCTGCACTGCGCTCGTCGCACTGAGACAATTAGCTGTTGAGTCTCATAATGCCCAGTAATTTCACATTATTCACGGCATTATTGAATAACTAGCAACCGCCCGAGACTTCTCTTCGTGACATAATAAAATGTTAAATAAAATGTTCCTATGTTACTTAAGAATAGTGTAGCTTTCTATCAAGGAAAGAATTTCCAAAATCGGGTCAATAGTTCCAGAGATTACCTCCTGTAAATATACTTACAATTTGACTGCTTCATATAGTATAGATAATTAAATCAACTTAGCACTTGCACTAAGGCTGAAATGGAAATGGGCAGGGCTCATAGCTCGCATGAACGATAATAGATGAATGATTGAAAGTACAAAATGGCCGGGGCCATCAGAAAGAGGAAATTGAGGAAGGCCAAGAATGAGATGGGAAGTCGACTTAAAACAGATGCTTGGAAGCAACTGGATGGAGGTAGCACAAGACAGAGATAGATGGAAAGGACTTGAGTTTTCTTTGCCTTTACTCTGTGAGGGGCCAACAAACAAAACTAATAAACAAACATATACATATACATAAATAAAACGTAAATGCTATTAATATTAATTTACTCATATTATTTAGTTAATTCAATCAACTTTGTAATTTAAAAATTGGAATGTTATTGTAAATAGCTATATTATGTTAAAGATTATTATTAATCAAATCAACTTTTATGTAATTAAAAAATTGCATAAAAATAAAATGTTAATTCATTATAATATGCAATGTAATCTCAAAGTTGTATTATGCATAAACTGGAACAGGAAACATAACAGCATGCAACAACTTTTGATTAAATTCTAAACTAATTTGTAAATGATTTTCATCCATTATGTCCACTAGTCGGCTACATGCAGGCAGTACTGTAGTTAAATCCTAATTATATTATAAACGCAAGAGTTTAAATTGTATGTGAGAGAGGGTGTGAGTGTGTGTGTGTGTAGATAAACGGATTTTGATGAAATTGGGTGCGTAGGTAAGCACTTTAGGTCCTGGAGTACAATATGTTATACTTTCCTGAACTAACTACTATTTTATTAACATAATAAGAAAAAAATGTACAAGGCTATATGAATAAAAAAAAATAACAAAGCTATAAGGCAAACACGCCGTGTAGATCGCTCGCGTGCGGCAGGATTCATTAAATTAAAAGGCTTAATTTTTGAGTAAAGTACGCGCCAGCTCTTAGATACCCCTGAAGCCAGACTGCACCAAACAGCCCCAAAGACCAGTCTCGTCGAAATATCTTTACAAAATTTTTTGATGTCGGACTTTCTACTTACTTTTCTAATATAATATATCCTGAAAACGAACAGTTTCTAAGGAAACAATTATAAACCAAAATCTAACTAAAATCTGCGGACCGAGTGCGCTTCTGAAATGGTTTCAGCCAGTAGTAGACCTATTTTATGTGTAACCCAAATTGTGATCTGTTGCGGATGAATGGTAGGTGATTCTGTCGGAGTGCTTGGACTTCTGCAAGGTGAATGTGCGATGGTTGTCTTATTGTAATTTATAATTTTTGAATAATATAATGACATTATAAAATAATATTTAATTAGCTTTGACTGACATAACTTATTTATCTGTAATTTTTATTTTTGTATATCTTGTAATATTTGGTTTACATGTTTTTATTTTTTTCACTTTAATATTTTGGTTTAATTTTTTTTAATAATTTTATTAGGTTATTGGCTAAGGCCGTCTAATAAATAAATAATAATAAATTTGTATAAGCTTGTGTATAAATATAATATAAGATAATACCTACCAGCCTATACCCGCACGACGCCTCCGCACTGTCCAAGGTTAAGTTTACTCAAGGTTGAGTAGATAACACCACTTTAACAGCGTTTAGGAAAAAAATATTTAGGTAATCGTCTCTACAGTAAAAAAATGACTACACGGACGAAGTCGCGGGCAATAGCTATTAATAACTAGCTACACCCCGCGGTTTCTCCCGTGGTTTCCCGGGATAAAATGTATCATGTGTTAACCAAGGGTATATCTAATATAGGATACCTACCTTTCTCTATTCCGAATTTGACTCTAATCCGTTGCGCCGTTACAGCGTGAAGAAGTAACAAAAACACAAACTACATACAAACTTTTGCATTTGTAATATTAGTGTGATTACGATATAGTAGGAGGTGTATATATTATAAAATAATAGTATATATTATGTATACGAAACATAATGCCATAATCCACCTCTCAAGCATATATCATGATTATTAGAACGTCGGTCTTCTCACGATGTTTTTCTTGTGTTTTTAGAGCGAGTATTACCTTCCCACAGAGCTTACACAATATATAGCGAGGGTCGACCTGTGGTTCAAACTCGGATCGGATCGAAACTCACAAGTTATCACTCTTCCCACTCGCTCTACGCTTCTGAAATGCTTTTTGAACTGCATCTGGACCATGAAGCAAGGAAGATCAGCACCTATTTTTACCCGACTCCACGAAGCTAAAAGGAAGAGTATAGAGTTTAACAGATGAATTTATGTATGTGAGCTAAAATATGTTCCAATGTAGCATCTGAACTACTAATAGCATTTTGATAAATAGGGTGTCAAAAGATGAGATGTGTCTTATCACTCCGAGTGTCATAGGGTTTGTAAATGACGTCACAGAAAATCCAATTTGGCGGATTTTATAACTCAGTAACCTATCTCACGTAGGAAAAATTGTTTTCTTTAAGGAACTGATGAAAAGACTAGCAAGACTTGAGATAGTAAGCGCCACGCCTGTCTATAACAATTGCTGTGCCACCCAAATCTTTAAACACCATAAAAATCACTAAGTAGCACTGCATCGCGTTAATCACCCCGAGACATCAGATATTAAGTCTCATATACCCATTAATTTCGCTGGCTGCAATGCCTTTCAAACCGGAAAACAGTAATGCTTATGAACTACTGGTTGGCTTTACAATAACTGGCAAAGCGGCGGTACCTACCCAGATGGCCTCCACATACGAGAGACCTAACACGAGTAAAAAAATAAATAAAAATAATGTGTTAGTAACAAATGAAGTCTTGATAAGTAGGTATATTCCGAATATGCATAATTTGTGCCAATCGGGTTTTAGTTTTTACCTATTATGAGTTGTCTTATATTGTTCTTCCCTGTCGGCTACAATGATTCGTTAGCACTTGAATTGTTAACTTTGTTATACTATGTAAATATTACTTTGCAGAAAGCCAGGGCTAACTAGGAAATGTATTTCGGCAAGTTAGCATACAACTGAGTTGGTACAACACTGTAATCAAGAGACATGATGCTTCAGTGGGGCACGAACATTTCAAGTAGGTATGCATAAATCTTTGAACCTTGCTTTCTAGGTTCGAGGGTAAAACGTTACGAGATTACAAAGATCGAAGATACTGATTCACTCGAGACTTGAAGAGACCCAGATTATTAGAATCGGGAAACAAAGACGCTATTTATTCTTATGCTGCTAATAATTTTGTGTAGGTCAATCTGTCTTTCTAGATGATGGTTCAAACTCGAACTAGTTAACCCGCAATGTCAGATATCCTTCATGATGTAGCCTGAAGCAATGGTGCGGTCCGTAACTCAAAAGGAAAAAAACCGAACAAGTGCGGACTCGCCCACCAAGGGTTCCGGAGACAGACCATACAAAGACTATATATTTTTTATTAATTAATTACAAATGTATAGTATTCAAATTTTTCTGCGTACTTGTAGTATAAGACGATATTACTTCCCAAATATCTTAGTTCTAGGTCAACGAAGAACTATAGGATAACTTACATTTACAAAATGAGTGTTGAATTATCACACAAAATAATACAAAATGGAGTACCATCCGGCCACCTTCTAGTAGGTACTTGCAATATCAACTGATTAAATCTTAGTACACACTTCATTCATTGTTGACCTTTAACCACAATACATAAAAACATTAAATATTCCCAAATTATTTAAATAATCGCCAGAGAAGAATGCTATGAGCCGAAAATTTAACCGGAAATCGGTTGCATACTATATACTTTTCAAATTTGAAAAAAGACAGACAGTATTTTGGTAATTCAGTGTCGAATTGCATCACATTTGTGTAACACACAAATGTATAGACGAATGTTATCACTCCTTTACTTCTTCTGATCTCTTTGGACGAATATTATAATTTTAATATTTGCAAAATACCATTTTTTCTTCAATTCACAATATAGTTTCGATTTGGTTAAGTTTCATTTGAATTTAGCGGAATTGGCCTTCTGAGTATATGGTTTTAATTTCAACTCGATACCTCCACGCGTTCCCAATATAAAAGGTCTTGACAGACAGACGGACAGGCAGACAGACAGACGGACAACAAAGTGATTCTATAAAAGACCCGATTTTTCCTTTTGGGGTACGGGACCCTAAAAACAGAACTGTGATAGAGCCACTTTCTTAACTCTAAATCTGTCCATCAAAAATTTTTTCTCTGAAGAGGCTAAAGAGTTATCGAGTTTTATGTACTGAATTTACCCAAAGCCCCGATCGTTTGTATAAAATAAAACTGTTAATTGATGAAATAAAAAAAGTCAAGATGTCAAAAGATACTTATTAAGTAGGCACAAAAAATGCACTTTCAATCAATCAAAATCCGTTACAAATTGTAACTTAAGACAACATGACTTTAAAACATATCTACCCCTTATTTCCCATACTCTATTGAAGTCAGGGCCCAGAAAAGTAATGCAAAAGCGGACTCCACCAGGGCTTCAGAAATATGCTTGTTACAGAAGATAGTATATACGTAAATAATACATAGTTAGTTTTCTTTGATTTGATAGTACCAAGAAACTATGCGTTGATGTCTCTTTTTTAAATGTAATAAATGTTATATATTATTTAACAACAAACGAAGTAGGTATAAATTATAATTAACATAACTCAATGTCAAACTAGATATGCGAATGAGAATGATCCATAGTAGATATAAGTAATAGAAAATTATGAGTAATATATAAATAGGTATATAGATGCAGTAGCAGTTAGAGTGACCAGAGCAGATCAGTCCCCGCAAGCAGCACCCATTCACGAGTAAGACTTGTGGATCAGCCATCATACAAGTATACATTTTATCAAAAAAAATCGACTTCAATGTATCTTCAAAGTCCAAGGTCAAATATGAACTTACGTCATCGATGAAATTTATATGGGACCACTTCGTAGCTATACTAAACCCAAAGCAAAAAGAAATTTCCAAATCGGTTCACAAATGACGGAGTTCTGATGTAACAAACATAAAAAAAAGAATAAAAAAATACAATATATAATCGAATAGAGAACCTCCTCCTTTTTTGAAGTTGGTTAAAAATGATACGGCCTTCAAAATACATATTATACAAACTGACTCCTCCTGGCAATATCTGCACTCAGTCGACTGTTTTCATAGTGCCGGGAATTACTTCGTCTGACTGTTTATCAACCCGCTAACCGCAGACCTGGATACGCCCATCCGATTACTGAAACTAATTTCCGGCAGGTACACGTATTTATTCAAGCATCAGACAACGAGCGGATGCTCGTCGATCTATCTACGTATGGCATTGACATATTTTACAGTAAGGATACTTTAGATAAAACTTTTATATTTTACATATCAATATTTATAAATCCAGAACCATAAATTGTATAAATTATATTTACATTTAAAAAGACAACCAAGACGTCCGACTGATTAGCCGCGCCTGTCAATAACAGTTGCATGCAGCGTGAAAGTGTTTGGGCCCCCACAGTCACTTGGCCCAAGTAAAATAATTGAAGAAGATTATAAGAAATGTTTGAGATTATGTTAGTTTTGGTCCTTAACTTTTATTAAATCTGCGTGTCGGCTACGAGCTATAAACAATGTTCAGTCTATGCCAGCCGTTAGTTATTGGAATGTCATACGACATCATTAAAACTTCAGTAAACCGAGACTCCCATCCCCATTAATAGTTTGATAGTGCAATGGAACGCTCGCCGTTACAATCGCTACAATTTCTAGAAAAACATGAACTTTCAGTGATACGGATATCTTTATTTTCATTGGTGTGACTACTATGTCAGGGATATTTTTTACCTATAAACTTATATACCACTTATAAGAAAATGGACAGAACTATCACAAACTAGCGACCCGCCCAAGCTTCATACAGCCAACGTTTAGAGCCCTTCGCACAGCCAATTTATTATATTTATTCACATCCCTTAATATCCACTTACAAAAAGACGGCCTTTTGCGTTGAGTCGGTAACAAATAAGTCAGTGAAAACACCGGACCGACTATAAGACCTACAAAAAATCTATCGTCGACGGAGACACTTAAAAGTTTCCTCTAGACATACTTTACATGACATTCATCAAGCAGTTTAAAAGGACAAGCAAATAAACACACAGGTACAGATGAAAGACTTCGTTTTACACTACATATATAGAGATGGGATGGGGTAATGACCCTATCCCATCTCTAAATAGTATAACAAAAAAGTTATGCTTAATGAAGCATAATATTTTTGTTATATTTCAATTTGTTGCTCTGCTCCTCTTGTTACAACATTCATATCAAATCGCACACTCTGCATCTGCAACTTAGTCATATATCCGACATATCCGTGCCCCCAGTTATCCACAACCGCCTAACAAATAACCGTGGCTTGTGAGCAGCATAAATAATACCACAATAAGAAAAACAATGGCTTGCAGTACGACGTCGACATTGATTTCCGTGCTGCTATTTACGAGACGAGGAAGCTCTTGTACATATAACAATACAATTGTCCCTCTGCGAACTACAGTCGGCATTATTGCGGCGCTTACGACTAGAGTGTCATCTCATGGCATACAGAGATAAAGCTTGGTAGAAAATGACAACAAAGCTTAGTGTAATTGTTGTGCATTGCAAAATTAATTTTACCAAAAAATGCATCGTTTCTATGGGGCTCACCTTTCTCTGCGCAACTCGGGACAGATTAAACTTTTTTGATGTCATTCAACTTCGATTAAATTCGATCGAAGTTATTCAATGTCTACTTTCACAAAATGCTCATGTTCATTAAGCTTATAGAAGGTTTCACCCTATACTGTACGTTCATAGCACGCTTGTCGCTTATAGCAAAGAAATCTAACTATAGCTTATATGTAGTAGGTATGCTATTGTTACATTACGTAGACTGGTACTATAATTTATTCTGTGCTACGGTATAGTGCCCGGCCGAAGTGTACGGCATTAGTTCAGCTACTGCCTGACAACCATACTGTGTTCGAGTGGCTTGAAGTAGAGAAGAGGGCAGCAGGAGGAATGCCGGCGTAATAACAGTCAAATTGCGAGCTAATAATTGAAGCGCTCTGGACCTGATTATGGCAGAGAAACGTCTCGGCACACCACTCAGTCGACAGACGATGTTACAGTCAAACTAACGTGGTCGTTTAAGCCTATCTTGATGAGTCCGCATACCGGGGACCCTTACTGCCCAAACATTGTGGTGTTTAACCTAATTTTAATTTACGGTTAATTAACCGTAGATTTTTACGGCAATATACGTGTGAGAACGCTTGAAGGATACGGCGCGGCGCGTCTGAGAGAAATAGTGAGTTGTTCTTTTAACCGCGCCGTAGTTTGACGTGTGACGGCGAATAGACGTATGTGGACAAGATGAAGACCACTGATGACCAAGTGTAAAGAATACACCGACACGCTCTCCTTATAATTTATAAATTAAAATATCCAGTTTATTGTTCGAGTATTTTTGTTCGCGGCCATACGAACACAAAAGAGTTAAAAACATTACTTATTAAATATTCCGTGCACGCAATTCTTTGGAAGAGATATTTTATCACGTCTATTCATGTTGATCAGGTATTTTCTAGTGCTTGTGGTAAAACCAAGAAACAGTTCAAAATATACATATTGATTATAGGTAATTATATACTTAGGTACACAAGGAAGAACAATAGTAATTATTATTTTAATAATTTTGTTTAATTTTTAATTTTTCTGTCCATGCCATGTTTAAAATGTCAGCGTGTCAATCAAAACACTTGTCGAACTTGTTTCACATGATGTTCTAAGACAAAATTTGAAGCAACCCAACCGGTAAGCTGGAGCCGTCATTGGGTGTACCCACCCACCAGCAACGGCGCAACTCCGCAAGTAAATCAGCGTCCGACTGTTGAAACTAAAACTTTATTATTGCGAATTCACTTAGTCCGCATGACCGCAGTCTATAAAACTACTTTACTGCTCATACCGGGCTCCCTCGCTCACGGAACTTTAGCGGTTTCCACCCAACATTTGCCGTACGCTAAAGCAGTGCAGGTTGTAAGTCTATCTTATGCAAGTGGCTGTCTGCGTTAGTACCATTATTTGCCAGTTATTCTGCCACCAAGCAGTAGTGCGCATGCATTTGCGTTTTTCGATTTAAAGGAAATTGTAGCCAGCGAAATTACCGAGCGCAGTGTAGTGCCGTAGAAGATTTTGTAGATCGATATTCTGGTTGGTGCGGCGTATTGCTTACCATCAGGTGAATGGCTGCTCGTCTCATCAATCAATTGCATTAAAAAAAATACAAGTTAAGATTGATTGCTATAACAAACAACAAGTACAATAGCTTCTTCAAGGACTAAATATCTATACATATAAGCATTGCACCTTCAATCTTAGTGCAATAGGAGTAAATTCAGCATATGCTGTGGTCACATTTATGTCGTAAATGTGAACGCAGCACTATTTATAAATTTATACCTGTGTTCGAAATGATTTTGGTCGAGATAATAGATACAGCAGGCAACATTAAATACCAGATTATTAAAAAAGTGCAGCACTTCTGTGGGAGCAGTTTGTCTGGCCCTTTAAACTCCGCCTCCTTTCTTTCCTCTGCTCACGCCTGAATCGTGTTTTAAGAAGAAATAGCCAGACTAGCTCTATATGTACTCCATGGAGGGCCGGATTCGAATAAGGGTCACACCCACAGGGCGACCGAATGCCGCGAAGTTAGTGTTGATTGAATTAACGTGATAACATGACTTACAAGTTACAGATATTCAATTGGGTTTAAAATGTGTAGTCATGAACCGTACTCTTCATTGTGTTAAGGCCCAATAACAAGTAAATCTGACAGCCTCTGTGTTTTACTTGGTTTTACTGATTGGGCGATTGACAGCTCTTACATAACATTATTTCGAGCGCTACGGGAAAATCAAACGTAAAAGAAGAGCAAGGTATTTGTTTTATGTCTGGCCTGTCTGGGTGCTGTGGGGTAGTCCTCGTTGTTCCTATACCAGGCAATCTGGGGGCAGAATCTGTAGATATGATCGTTAGGTACGATATTAAAAAAGCTAGAAAATAACTTAGCTAGAGTTCGAGCCAAGCGCTCGGCGCGACCGCGCATTCTTCGTGAAAATGAGCGTCTATATCGCTCAAACATGGGTCGAGTGTTTCGACTAATACCCGTGAAAGTATTTATGAATAATACTCACGTTAGTTTTTATAATAATTAAAACAACTTCCTTCATGTGATATTATCCGGGGCATTTTGACCATAGTTCCTGTCTAATAAGTAAGACCTTGCTTCGCTTACGACGCGACGCCATCTGATGAAGATGGCGTCGCGTCGTCGACAATGTACATACCTAATATTGCATTAAAAACTATCCAATATGTTTCGTATGATTTAAAAATGGACAAACATATTTTTTATATACCACTGACGGTAGTAACAGTTAGTTTGAGTAATAATTGACAAAAAGATGTATAAGCTACTGTAATACAAGTTAGGTAATGAAGTAACAAAGCAGCTAAAGATTTCGAGATACACGGAATGGAAAATGCAGTTCAGACGGACCATTATTGTCACCGTAAGCAGAAACATCTAATATTGATGTATGAATTTACTGGACTTTAAGCACTTTAGCTAGTCGGTAGAAATTTGACACGAATAGCAGGCTCCAGAATGATCTAATCGCGATTTGGTTATCAAGTCAAATAGTAAATAACTGTTTAGAATCCTGTTGTAGATAATTAAGTAAATGTTGGGACTTATTTGGCTCAACGTATCAGTATTGCAATCCAACGGGGCAATATTGCCAGCATCTTGGGTACGCTGCCAACTAGTAGTGGGTTGGAGCATTTGAGCTACCTATAGGCCTTTAATGGTCTATGGGTTGTCCAATTGCTTCTCCTTGTATGTAGTTAGTTTAGTTTTAGTAAGTAGAGTGTAGTTTGTTTTGAGTAATAAAGGCATTCGCCCGTATGAAAAAAAAAAAATAACTTTAGTAACAGTGCGTAAGTTGCACATCTGCTTAGTATAAACTTCAAATACTTACTAGACTTCAAACACTAATTGATTGATCTCTACTTATACAGTAAGAACTTTAAAACACCCTGTCGGACCTGTGAAGGCACTAATCATAATCGATGTTGGATGCTAAAAAACCTTTGCTTTTTTAATCTTACATGCGGAAAGAATCTTTCTTGATATTTTAAAAGATTAATTTTTATTTATGAAGCCGATGCTCAGAAAAAAACACTTGTCATTGGCTGGTCTAGACAGAGCAGGCGGCACGGAAATAAGTTTTTTATTGAAAAATATATTTTTCAAGACAAGCTTTTAACAAAATCGTAATCGGAACCGCAAGCAGATTAAAATGAGCCTAGTAGCTTACAATTATACATCAAGTAGTTCTATTTCCCACCTTCTGTCTCCATCATCAGATCTGCTAACTGCCACCATAATATTACATTGTCAATGGACTTTGACAAGTATGCAAAATTTAAAAACAAAAAAAACTTACTATACTAACTTACATTGATTATTTATACGAGAGATAAAAATTACAACAGCAAAAAATTATTAAAAAATTAGTTAGGCACACCACAATCATACATTCAACTCGCAGAACCTATATGACCAGGTTATTAATGTTCCGCTTCATCAGGGTGCAATAGCTACTTTTTATCTTCTCTCGTGTGGGTATGTGGCCAACTCTAATTTCAGAGCTTTAAAGCACCCGAAGGCCTCCGATGTGGCCTAACAATTGTTGTCCTGACAACAACCGGACCGCGACGGCTTAACGTGTCCACCGAAACACGGTAGCGCTCAGATATAAATACTACACAAACGGTCACCCATCGAAGTTGTGACCGCTGCGAACGTTGCTTAACCTAGAAGGTCTATTACGAACGGCTAGACGAGCTACGCTAAAAGCGATTCATCGAGGTAATGGCTGCTGCATCAAGTGCTCACTTACGCAATAATACACAAGTCCTATAAAACCTGTGACTTAAAATTATAGGCAACTCCAAGGATTCGTCCGTGTAGAATTAGATTTAAACGGTTCCTAGTTTTACCATTTTTTAGCCTACGTCCCTCGATAGCCCTCCAAGCGTCCAACGACAAGTGTGCATAAAATACGCTGATCTTTTGCTCTGTTTTGACTTATCAGAAAGACAAACAAACATACTTTCGCATCTATTATCAATTACAATTATATTACAATTATAAAACTGTATTACCTAACTGAACTAAGATTTACTTGAATCGACTGTTTATTTTAAAGGTTATTGAAACCAGAAAATTTACTTACATTTGAAAACTTTTTCTGTTTGTTTGTTAAACTCATAAACTACTGGACGTATTTCGATTGAGTAAACTCAATAGTAAACTCAAGAGCTACGTAGGATAAATAATAACTTAAAATAATAATATAAGGATACACAATCAAAATCGGTTGGGTAACAATGAACCTCTTCATTAGCCTTTAGCCAATGGGAAGATCCTGCTAAAACGGTCTTGGAAAAAGACGACCATGAGCGTTTTCTGTTTTCCACGCGGACAAAGTTGCGTGAAAAAGCTACTTGTTTTTTTTTTTTTTTTAATATGACTAGGTAGTCAAACAAGCAGACGGCCCGCCTGGATGGTAAGCGGTTACCGTCGCCTATGGACACCTGCAACACTCGGGGCATTACTGGTGCGTTGCCTACCTTTAAGGAGGGTTTTTATTATTAGTGAGGATTTACCAGCGTGAAAACCGGCTTGCGTCGAACATGAGATAATATAAAAGTCGTGAAGGCGTGTATAGTTTTAGCTCCCGTTTGTGTAGCAATACGTAGAGTTAGTGCTCTACAAAACTCTCCTTTTTATCTCTCTTTTTACTAGTTTTCCACAGCCATCGAATATTTTATTTGCATTTATATAATTTACGATTTAGTGATAAAGTGTATATGTTTAATATTTTTACGCCTCAGACTCGCAATATAAAAAAGTATATATAATATAATATGTATATTAAAAAAATGTTGACCTTGAGCTTGATCGATAAAACCTTAAAAACATTTTTGGTAGAGTAACATGATTTTTAAATATTTTGTAGATTTAAACGTTCTGGGGTGTGATATGTTAATGTGAGGTGAGGTGATTTGAAATAAAAAATGATGAATCAAATAAATAATTAAGAAATCACTATAAGATATTCATTTTTCTAGATAAATATCGTTCAAAAATTTTCGGGATCAAAATAGTCTCCGGTGATTTATTAGAAGGAGTAGAAGGGAGCAGTATACCTACACCAGGTGTATACTATGTAATCTATGTATATGATTCTAGTCTTGTCTATGGTTATTATGTTGTTACCATTGAGGAATGACACCCTCAATGGTTGTTACTATGAAAACCCAAAAGCGCTTTATCCTTTTACATAACTATAGACAGCAGAACTTATGTCTATAGGCCATTCCTACAAAATAATTTGGGTAGGTACAATAACAATACAATGTTTACCTGCAATGATTACAGGAATTGTTATACATTTTGATTATTTAAGATACTTATTATGTGTTATCTTATGAAAATATGCTTTGAAACTATTATAAATCACGTCATCGATATTACAAAACTATTCTAATTACAATATCAAGCTACTTTTTTTTCTACTACTTACTATTTTTACTATTTTCTAATCACTTGGGTATTGGTTGTGTATTGATTAACGAATGTGGTATGGGTTGAGAGTACGGCCATACATATATTTTTATATTTATAGTAAGTACGGCTAATAAATAATTATTGTTTCGTTGGGTATCTTTAAGAATAGGTGTTCGCTTTTGGGTTTTCTTGGGAGCTACCCAGACAGGATGGGGGCAATGAAGCGTGCGTTCGATATAATATCAGATCAGCCCCCCGATTCAGAACCACACGGTAACAAATACCGAATCGAATCGACTGGATATCGATCTCGTTTTGTAGATTCCTTTTAGAGCTATTCCGTCAATTTCCGTGCCGAGATTTCGAAAGAATAGAATAGAATATACTTTATTTGCTTGAATGTGAGTACAATACAGATTTTATATATAATTATTATAACTGTCACATTTCGCCAATGTAATGGCATGCAAAATCTTATTATAAGTATTGAGAAATATTATTATATTTCCAAATTTATTATTCAAGCATCATGCTCATGCAACAAACAGATATAAATAATACAATACTAATACTACTTAATCACAAAAGGCAACACAAAATTATGTCAAAATTATATCAGATTAAATTAAAGTAGATACAGTTTTGGTTAAATATCCGCATTGATTACATGTTGTATTTGTCGAATTTGATGAGTGTGCAATATTTTAGATCGTAAGATATCTAACCAAATCGGTCGACAACGAGTTATTATGAGGTTCTGAATCGGCCACCTGTTTGTTATATTGTTCGGCAGCAGTGTCTGTTATCAGTTGCCGTTTGCGTTTCCATCAGACTGACTGGCGATCGCGGTGTCTGCAATCTACCGCGGACTGTGCCCACCTATATCGTTATAAGCCAATTCGCTCAGCTGACATTAACGATGATCGATGGCTCCCGGACTTCCCCTGTAATATCCGATACTGGACCCTCTAAACACCCTCCCATCACCCCTTGGAACTTCGTCCATGCACTAAATAATAGTGTTGAAATTCGAAGAAGCGCCCAAAACTAAGCAATGTTTTGTTTGATTCCACGAAATTTAGCACTAGTTTTGAATGAATGAGTGAAGCGTATAGTAGATGTGTATTGTGTAAAGTTGGAACGTTATTTAACGTAAAAATTCTCTTTAAAAAATTGATTGTAATATTCACATCACAATTTATTTTTTATTGTTACTTATCTAAATAAATATACTTGCAATATCAACTGATGAAATTTTACACACTTCATTCATTGTTGACCTTTAACCAAATGTATATAAACATTAAATATTCTCAAATTATTTAAATAATCGCCAGAGAAGAATACTACGAGCCGAAAATTGAACCGGAATTCGGTTCCGTAGTATACAGTACGGTGCAAAAACAGTACGGTCCAATGTTTAAAAAAGACAAACAGTATTTTGGTACTTCAGTGTCCGATTGCATCACATTTGTATAGTACACATATGTATAGATGCATGTTATCACTCCTTCGCTTCTTCTGATCTCTTTGGATGAAAGTTATTGATAATTTGAATATTAGCAAAATACCAATTTTTCTTCAATTCACAATATAGTTTCGATTCGGTCAACTCTCATTTAAATTTAGCGTACCTAATTGGGGTACTGATTTATAACGGCCACCTCACCAACACTTGTCCCTTTTACTTGCTGCTTGTGAGATGATCACCGTCAGAAGAGAGAACGGAGGGTGATTTCGTGAACAAGGTCCAAGATCCGGGCTCTACCATCTCCAATGCTGGACGGCTCCGGCTCAACACCTGCCGCCTGGCGCACCTGGACCTGAGCGACTCGACGTGCTCACCTTATACTCAGCCCTCGATATCAGCGTCTCCGGTTTCCGTCGCTTCCAGCAACCTTCGCAGCACCACTTCGTCGTCGTCGTCTTCAGCTTGCAGGAGAGTGTCGTACTTCGGCAAGCAGAAATTAGGCGGGCCTATTTATCCACACCCTGTTTTTTTTAACCTCATTAAACAATTTATTTGTGTCGAGTTTCGATCTCTTTTACCCAGCGTCACAAGTGAAATATGTGTATATGGTTAAATACTAAAATATTGTATACAATGTTAGGTTGCAGAGAGCGAAATGCTCGCTGCAACGAGGCTTAACCTATTCAAGTGGCAAGCACTCTATTTATGGGACGTCCTCATCTGATATGAGGAATGAGGATGCATGTCCACAGAATTACCTCGTATATTAGATTCCCTAAGGCATTGCTTATATACTACCTACTGTTGTTGCTGTGGACACGTCAAACAATTAGTAATGTGACTTTATATGCCCAATTACCCATTTGGGTACATACCAACACACAAATAGCCCCATGTAGATATGCTTACGATTAGGGCTCATTTGTTTAAGTAGGCATCATTATATACTAACACTAACCTAAAATAGTATTTAATAGTCTATTCATACATATCCGTGCCGTGTCAGGGACGTGGACGGGACGTGGCAGGGCCGTGCTCCTCGTCCGTGTTTTGGTAAATTTTATGTGAACTTGTTCCCACATGCCAATGTCAGTGCGCTGGGGTTCAGTGGTTCTTTATATTTCCACGGCCCTTCCACCACGTCACATCCACGTCTCTGACATAGCACGGATTTATATGAATAGAACTTTAAATACTATTTTGGGTTAGTGTATTTGTGTTAGTATATAATGATGCCTGATGATGCATGATTTTTTATTTATCCAAATTAGGAGAAGGAGCTAGTCCTTGAAACACAGCGTCAAGCTACGTCGAGGGCTAGAGACTTCAATATGAAAATGTAACACTTACTATGTCAATAAATAAATTTTGATGTTTATGTTATGTAGGACTAGAGGACTCGGCACTGTACACCGTAGCATACTATTGAGCGTGCTATGAACGTAATACTAGTACTAGGCAGGACTAGGTCGTCACCAGCTAAATATTCGGTCTGGTGTGAACAGCGGACTGGATGGATGGACGGATGAACGCTTTATTGCAAACATTAAATAACAGACATTATATAAAAGCAATTAAAGAAAGTGTTACAATGGGCGGCCTTATCGCTAAAGGGATCTCTGTAGCGCGTCTGTTTACGGAACAGTCTAGTTGGGTGTTGTTTAATTGATAGAAAGTATATATTACAAGCTGTTGCCCGCGATTTCGTTCGCGTGGATTATAGTTTAGCACTGATTGTAGGACTAAGACTTTTTTGTAGATTAATTAAAATCATCATCATCATCATCGGCCCATCAGGTTCCCACTGCTGGGACACGTGCCTTCTCTCATCGAGAGAGTATGGGCTATAATACACCACGCTGGCCCAGTGCGGGTTGGTGGATGTCACATGTCCTTGAATTTTTGTTATAAATTCTTGGACATACCGGTTTTTTCACGATGTTTTCTTTCACCGATTTTAGAGCTAGTGTTAAATCCGCACATAACTTAAGAAAGTTAGTGGTGCGGTCCTCTGTAACAACCCTACCTTCAGCCGAGTTTCGTTACAAAACTTCGAAGGGGTCAATTTTTGAAGAAGCATAATTTGAACTCTAATTTATTTTAAACCTAATAGAGTACGCTGAAAGCGCGGATGCATTCAAATAGTTCAAAAATTCTACGTGGTACACGCGGTTTAGTGAATCGCCACCGATAGCAATGACAACATCTTGTAGCATAGTAAGACTACGATTCACTACCCTCTCGTCTGATACGTCCACGCCCTGTTCAATGTTTCTCAGAGCATAAAGGTGAGATATCTTTGGCAAGATGGGGTAGATACTTCTCCTACTTTTGCACTGGGAAAGCCCACAAAAAAAAAATGTAGTAAACATGCATTGTATTTTCAACTTTATTACATTCGACTAAAGGTTGATAAAGTGTTACTGCGTAACAACGACATCTATTGATTATCTATGGCATCAAATCAGATCCGTTGTGTCACTCGTTAAAAGTCCTTTTATTCATAACTCACGCCCCCTGAAACGGCCTTTTGAAGTCTCCTTGATATTTAATTTTGTATCGTAAAAAAGTATGGTGCAAGGTAACACCAGTTACATCACAGGCGTCCTGCCATAAAACACTTATATGCGTCAAAAGCTTACTTTAGGTAGAAGCACATGTACGAGTAAGTTAGTTTAAAAGCTTGCCCGCAGAGCCACCACGACCGGAAGACCATCCAAATGTTGAAAACTATTTTGAAGTATGCCACTGTACCTAACTCTATACACTGAACAAAATGTAGGTTCGTATGAATAAAAACTGTATTTTAGATATATATATAGAAAAACAGGTATTTTAGGTTTTGCATATCACAATAACGAGAAACTTCATTATTTTGTTGAGACGCATAAAACGGCTCTCGATGGTCGCCATTACGACATACTCAGTTCTCGATTCTATAACAGTATAAACAAAACCTTAAATATGTTTCCCTTGCCTTTATAGAAATGCAAGGAAATCTTATTTATTACCCTGGCTCCGAGACCTCACCTAGCAGGAGACTGAGGATCTCTTAAAAATATCTGGTTAATTAATTTTGACCTCACTCAAAACAAACTCAAGCACACACATTCACCCTTAGATTAAATACTCACTCGCATAATTATACTCACTTACACACTAAACACATCACACATAAACATACAACCTCACACACCCTTACACACCCTAACACATTATCATAGCGCACAAAATAAATGCTGATATATTGGCTTAGAATACACTTTAGTTGAAGCAATATAATTAATCTAATTGAAATAAATAATTATAGTTATGAATTACCTACTCTGGAAATATTCCATTACACACATACGACATTTGTATACATTATATGCTAATTATAATAAATTAACGTACTGTAATATATATCTAAATACATTCGCTCTAGTAATTTAACTTAATTTTATTAATTCTTAATCTGTAATATTTTTATGATTCATTACTTAATACTGATATTTTTATTGTTAATCAACTAAATTTAATTTAAGTTTATAATTATTAATACTTATATTATTATTGTTAATCAAATAAATTTAATTTACCTAATTTAATTTAAATTTAATTTAACTATATGTACTAGAACAAGAACAAAGCTGGGAAGAAGCTAACTGCCAAGATACAGGTGTGTCAACACCTAGTTTGGTGGCTAGAGTCGCAACAAATTGTTCTCTGTACTATTATGAAATAAAGATTTTTTATATAATATTTTTAAATTTAGCTTGACTGTACCTACCTTTTTAAAAAAAACAATTATGCAGTTTTTTTTCCGTAATTCACCCGTCGTTTCCTAAGAACAAAAATTCCTCTGCAATGGAAAAGGTACCTCATACCCTGAAGGTCCCAACAAATATAAGTAGGTATTACAAGAAGAAACCCCTTATCTACCAGTTTCTAAAATTAACTAATTGAGAGCTCCCATTTGAGCTTAGAAAGTGTACTCTAAACATTTATTTTCCGACCTAAATAAACAAAATAATGTTTTTTCGTCTAAACTAACATAAAGATAGCTGAGACCTAACGATATTCCAGCTTACTCAGTATTTAATTAATTATCTCACAAAGAAAATTTGATATTGTACCTATCTGGTTATCTGATAGGAGACTTAGGTATACCTATGTTTGCCAAGTAGTTAGTGACAATTTTAATGCATGCTTTAGGGGGTTTCCGCAGTACGCTTTACGAGTATGATAGAAACTATAATAAGTTAATTTGTTGAAAAATATTTTTTTAAGCAACACGCTTTTAACAAATTCGTAATCGGAACCGCAAGCAGATTAAAATGAGCCCAAACACTAGTAGTTTACGATTATCCGTCAAGGAGGTGACCATTGCCCACCTTCCGTCTCCATCATCAGATCAGCTGGCTGTCACTATAATATTGCATTGTCATCGGACTTTGACCAGTATGCAAAATATCTACTCCGTAGAGGAAGTGGTTCTAAGTCAGCTAGCAAAATTCCACCCGGACAAACATACTTACATTACAAGTTAAATAAAATATTGTAACAACAAAGACAGATTCCTACTGAACAATAGTTCAGTTGCGAATATTGTAATTATCATATTAAGTGTTAAAAAACAAGGTAGTCTCTGAAACTACTGATCCGATTTTGAAAATTATTTAACTGTAAGTAAACTACACTATTTGTAAAACATAGGCTATATTTAATTATATCGATGCGAACGAAGTTGCGGGCGGTTGTACATAATATTAAATATTGCAAATTTTGATTTCTATTGATTACGTATTACTTATACCTATACCTACCTATATCTAAAATGGTTCGCAATTGCACATCTAATAAGTCTAGGTACTGTGTTGTGATGTGAGTGAAAGGTAAGCCCAATTTTAGAGCGAGTGTGGCTCAGCGGGAACTCGTGCGCTTTTCGATCCGACGCACCTGGGTTCGAATCCCGACTCGGCCCTGCACCAATGACTTATAGTTAAGTGCAGATTTTGTACGCTCGCTCTAAAACGGTGAAGGAAAACATCGTGATGAAACCCGCTTACGCGCTTTGGAGTGGTAGGCTCTGGCCGTGGTTGTAATACCACCCACCGAACAAAGCCATGCCGTCAAGCGACCTAGTCGTGTTTCGGGATGATGTTCGGTGAACCATGAGACGGGTCTGAGCAGCCGCTCAACTGCCGCCTCTCTCTAGATCTATGTGCTCCATCTTAGGCCACATCATCGCTTCACATCAGGCGAGATAGTAGCCAAACATAGATCTATAAAGTGTAAAAAAAAATAAAAATAATATTTTATAAGGTAATTACAATCAAATCATCAGGCTACCTTCTTGAACATAAAGAGTATAAGCGCTTGATGTCCAATAATCGAGTGCAAAGAGTATTATAACGCCATCTTGTAGGTATAGAGATACTTTATCTGAGGTATAGAGTGATGAATTTATGAGTGTAATCGGAGAAATAGAGATACTCTATTTTTTCCATTTCTCTGAGTGTAATGCAGAAAAGGTTTGTGGAATCATATAGGTACTGTAGGTACCTATATAGGTACCTAGGTATCCGATGGAAGGACATAGGACTTTTCAACGCGAATCCTGTTTGGTTCTACCATCTTATCTTTAGACAAAAGATTACTCAACCTGCTTTTCTCGTCACTTAGGTACCTACCTACAATACAATAACACCTTCCTAAGTACCTACCTAAGTTTATTTTTACAAATTATGCAAAATGTTACTTTACTACGGTACACGGCGGTACACTTTAATTAATATTCGTTTTTTAATGGATGGCGTAACTCCAGAGGTTTTCGGACCTAATCATACTTTCTAATACTATATTATTTAAGTCTAGGCATAGGTATTTATATCAAAAATATTGCGGTTGCCTAAGAAGATACGCAGTTCAACCGAGCGTGTATTAGACACTCTCAAGATTAAATGAGCCCTGTCAGGAGTGTCAAATCTTCAATCCGAAGTTACGGAATGATAAATGACGCATAAATAAAATCGGATCCACTAAAAAGTCTGATGCTAATGGCACAAAAGTTTGTAGCATGATGATCTGATAGCTCAGATAAAACGTAAATTAAGTGTCGATAAGACACTCTCTCATTTAATTTTAGTTCACTTTTAAAGCAAAATATATAACGGAACATTTTTTTTGCCTACACCATTCTTACCTCGCTTCTCACTATAGCATCGCGCCTCACGCCGCTCAGTGTCACCTGCAGAGCGATCATGTATTTATTTTTTTCAATCAATTTCAATAAGGGCCATTTCACAGTAAAATTGAATAGATTGGGCGTATACATAACGATTCATAGCACAATCTCGCTTTGTAAATTTGTAGGGGGTAACTGGTTTCTCTTTGAAATTGATTGAAATAAAAGATACATGATCGCCCTGCTGGGGTGTTCTATGAAGAAAAAAGTACCTAATAGAAGGCGCTAAGCTTGTCCAACAAAAACCATGTATATACCTTGAAATAGAGAATTAGGTATGCCTGCTTAATATTTAAATTTATAACCAACCAAGCTAGAGAATAACCAGCAAGCAACAACGTGCAGTTTCGTTGGAGCCTACACCAAAACGGAAACAGGAGGTAAAACCGTCTGAAACCAACGGGAAGTCGCTAGTACATCCGGTGCGAGCTCCCATAGAGCACTGCCTATATTTTGGCTCATTGTTGTTGGTGGGCTATTTGCATACCTAAATGATTTATGAGTTCAGGCTTTCTTTGAGAGCGGCGAATACACGGAATTGATGAGGTAAAAATTATTGTACCTACCTACCTACTTATTTGCATACCGGCTGGTTCGGTCTTTGTTAGGGTGAAGTAGGTAACTTATAGTATCTAACTAACTATAATAGGGTAAGTAGTATAGGTAAAATGCTTTAACTCGTATGCTGATGATTCCAACAGCACTCACGACGATGTTCCTACAGTCCTTAGCCTTAGGTACTAATATTATAAACGCAAAATTTTGTATGTATGGATGTTTGTTACTCCTTCTCGCAAAAACTACCGAATCGATTTTGATGAAAGGTATGTAGGTACTTTAGGACTTGGAATATCACATAAGGCGTTGGAATATCATTCCGGGAAACCGCGGGTGGAAACACGGGGTGTAGCTAGTATTTTATAATTTTTAGTAGCTTACCCGGCGAACTTCGTACCGCCTAGCAGTCAATGAATGTTATCTTAACTTTTAGCTCATCTTAATTTAGGATTTAATTAACATGATAAAATGAATACAAAAAAATTAAGTTTAATAGTTTTAATGATATAAAACAGCTCCCTAAATCCCTAACGGCCAAAAAATAAAATAAAGATCCATACACACATACAAACTTTTGCGTTTATAATATTAGTTAAGATAATAGGATAATATACCTCTTTGCTTTCTCATGACTGGCAAAACAATATTGAGTGAATTCTAGACATTGAGGTCTTTCCTCAATGATTCTAGATATCTATTGCCATCCTTCGTCATGACTGGAAGCGAACGAATTTACTTTTCTCGACTGTCGTCCCTGGAGCTCCGTATTGGGATCGGAAGATATAAACTATTAATAGCCGATTCCGATCCACTATCGAAGATTTGCTGCGTTTGGTTGGTCACAGATTACTTACTAGTTACTTCGTAACGTCTCGTTCCTCTTTGCCGTTTGGATTGGGCGAGCTAGACTCGCCAAACCGACCACGATTCGTGATTCGTACGTGGATCGTAGGGTGTGGACTCAGCATACGTAGTATCTCTTACTAGTCTGTGGACTCAGCTATTCCCGATAGCAATCACTGCAACACCTTCATTTCTGAACGTACCTACCAAGATTTATAATGTTACCCCTACTGCAATCTGACAGTAACTTTAATGTGACTTTTGTAGGGTTGTATCCGTAGTGATAGTATATCTTACTAGTCTGTAATTAAACTGTGGTTGTTCGGAGGAACAATACACATGGAGGTAAATATAATTATAGCAGGTACGTGTTGTTCTTGTTTGAAATTTTACCTTCATTTGTTGTTCAGATTTGAAAATTAATCTAATTTAATTTACCAGGAAAAGCGAAGTCTTCTGGGACAAATAAGTTGTCATGTTTTGCGTTATTTTATGTACTTATAACGTTATATATCTTTGTTAGTATATTTATATGATTCTATATTTCATTGACGATTACTTACTTACCTTTGATTCGATCATAACATTTTGTATTCTAGTAAGTAGATACCTAGTTCATATAAATACATTTTATTTTATCCGCTCGTATGCCCCTGTAGACTAGTGGTCTACAAAAACGAAATCCTAAAGTGCCCGTGTAGACTAGCAGTCTACAAAAATAAAAACGGAAAGTGCCCGTGTAGACTAGTAGTCTACAAAAATAAAACCGTAAAGTGCCCGTGTAGACCGGTAGTCTACATGGCTCCTGCCACAGATTAATTAGTATTTGACAGTAATTGTATTGACATAATGCTCTTTAGTAATATTTTTTCTATAGTCAGATATATTATCTATGGTATTAATCTCAGTCGAGCATGCAAACACTAGTAAAAAAAAGAATTATACGTCATAAAACTTCTGTCATTTCATCAGTCTTCGAATCGTTCCGTGCAGTGACTGTGTTGGAATTTCTTTGTGATATTATTTTGTGTGTTGGTGAAATTTAAAGTTTTAATAGGTATGTAAATAACTATCTTGTAGATAAAAACATTTTAGCATGAAACATTGGTTTTTTGGAGAGATGTGAGATGAGAGATGATACATACATTTTGGCGGGCGGGAGATAATACATACATGGAAATTATTGCCTCAATTTTGATAATAATGTACAATAATTTCGTAGTAAATGCTATTTAGAAGTTACCTCAGATAATCATTTATTGGAACTATACAAATAGAATGTAAATTACAAGATTTAAGGCAATAATTTAACTCGTAAAATCCTTAATTCCATAAAATTCCATTATGCCGCGTGGCGGCCGATAATGGTAAGGATTTAGAGGCCTGTAAATAAATAAATATGTATGGGAGAGTATATGGTTTTATTTCATAACATATTAACTACTATCTAAACAACATAATTAAACATTAAAAACCATAGGTCATCGCTTTCATTTTTGAACTATGAGCTTCGAAGTGCAACACGAGCTTAAAAAGACGTTATCTCAATTTCAACACAGTGTAACTCAACACCAGAGCCGTAATCTGTAAATAGAAAGATAACATTGTTTAGCTAATTTCATAGGCAACTAAATAAATATAACACTTGACACCCTTTCAATACAAACTTTAGTCACAAGAACCGATTAAGTGGAACACGGCGCGCGCGTCTATAACGCAAAAAACAGTGGGGCACTTTACGGGTGGTCGGTATTTGTGCCGGGGCAATCTAGACGGTCTCGCTCGCGAGTCGCGGGCACTCTGGACGCCGCGGGCGCCATGACAGGGGCATACGAGCGGTTATAAGTTCGAGATTCACTCAGTTCGCTATGTTCAGTACGGGGTGATAATACTAATTCCTAGTCTGTGGTCTACTGGCTAGCCCGTGCTCGGAAGGCAGAAAAAAATGGTTATGGGGATACTGTTTATCTTCTCCACGGGGAGGATAGTCTCCAGTCGACAGAGGAAGTAAATACTACGTAGACTGCAGTCCATGCTAGGGTGCTGAGAGAAGAGTAACCACTGATATGTTTCTGATTTTGGGGCCACATTATCGGACATACCATCATATCGGGTTGCGGTAAAAACTTCCTTTTAGGCTATGAGCAAAGTTCTTGCCCACAATATTTAAAAGGCGCAGAAAGACAGGCATTCAAATTCTTGTCTACCCCATTGACGCTAGAAAAGTAGATATACATACAGGACTCAAAACAAGTTACTTTATCATAATGACAATTTAATAAAAGAACGTGTCGAGTCGTCAGACTCGTCATTGATTAGTTTGGACACTAAAATATAAAATGGCAAAGTAATATCCGCCGATAATAGGGCTTGCAATGACAACTGATGAAATCGACCCGCCATTTTATTTTTTAGTGTCTAAACTAACAAATGACGAGTCTGGCGACTCGACAGTTCTTTTTTTAAATGTTAAGACTTTAAGAGTCCCAGGCATTCTAATTCATTCGACTCGTTCGTCGGAAAGTTCCGCCACGGAAATGTTTACGAAGAAAGCTTTGTAATGGTAGAAAACGGATTTCATGGAAGAAAATTTGATAACAAAAATCTCAAGTAATTCTGCATTTTAATTTCAAAACGTTTCGCTTAAATTTCAATAACACATATTTCAAGTCACAGATATATACTATTTGTACCTACTCCAAACAAAACAGTGCAAAGTAGCCTCGTAAATGTCAACATTGGATTTCGGAACTTTAGGACGGGTTTCCGAGAAACGTTATTCTCAAATCGAAATTCGGAAATGTTTGACACTCTAATTCGGATATTATGCGCAAATCTTTCCGAGAGCAATTTGCTGTCGAAAACGCTTACAAAATTAGGAAATCCCATATTTATCTAAAAAATATAATTAACTACGGTAATTATATTGTGAAGTTAGTGTTGAATTAATAGGGGTTTACTCTCTGTTTTGTGGTTTTGCCCCAAAACTACTTATTCTTTTACCAACTTTTAGGTTATTATTATAACAATACATTGTTTCCATTTTTGTTGAGATAGAGGGAACACATTACAGTGCTATAAACAGAGAGAAAGAATAAGCGTTATTACTTTACACAACCGCTAGCTGATGCGACGAATCAAAACCAATCACAAATTCGCGGTAATTTGCTGATCAGCTGATAATCATTTGACATTTGATAAACTGGTGCATAGAGTATGTAACAAGAGTGATAACATGCGTCTATACATTTTGTGTGTTATACAAACCGACACTGAACTACCAAAATAGTCTCTTTTGCACTCTAGTAAAAAGTATAATATATTCATGAAAAAAAGGTAGCAGTAGTTACTTCGTTTATGGGCCACTTTTTTGTGATGACGTCACGTAGCTCCGCTTTTTGGCTGGGTCGGCCATTTTTAGTCACAGTGACTGAACCGATTTACGGTTCAACTTTCGTAGTATTCTTCTCTAGTATTCTATATACATGTGGGAATGATTGTGAACGCATGTAATGATGACGGATGACTGATTTATGAACGCAACTGAGTGTGAGTGAAAGGGAAGAGGATGTGAGAGAGAAGGAAGATCAGAGGCAGATTAGAACGGCCATCACCGGTGTACATTATTGCAATTTTGGAAGAAGTAAAAATAAAAGAAACTACAAGAAGATCTATCTTTTTATTGCTAACCATCGATCCCACATACATAATTTGTAAATGTTTAATTTTATGTGTATTGTGGTTATGAATGAAGTGTGTAAGATTTCATCAGTGGAATTGCATGTACTAGAAGGTGGCCGGATTTTATTCGATTTTGTATTATTTTGTGTGATTATTCCACCCGTTCTTTTTTAGGTATCCGCACCTCAAAAGGAAAAAAACGGAACCCTTATAGGATCACTTTGTTGTCCATCTGGCTGTCATGACCCAAAAATCTCGGGGACGCGTGGAGGTATCGAGTTGATATGAAAACCATATTCTCATGTACACATTCCCTTGAAGCTGTGAAAAATCAAACTTCTAAGTTAACGTAAAAAAAAGGCAACAAGGGCATCAAAATTTATAGGGTACTTTTCATTGACCTAGAACTATGAAATTTGGCAAGTAATATCGGCATATACTACAGGTACAGGAAAAAATATAGTCGTTATTTAAAGTACATAATCAATCATTGAGGTTAAATATGTACCTACAAATTTGTACGTAGCCCTTGGTTGGAGAGTCCGACTTGCACTTGTCCGGTTTTTTTTTTAATGGTAGAAGTCCTCTATAGCTTTTTATAGTCAATGGTTTGGTGAGATGTTGACATTTTATGAGGCTACTTTGCACTTTTGTTTTAAAATTACTTCAAACAAAGTTTTGTTTGGAGTAGGTACAAATAGTATATATCTGTGACTTGAAATATGTGTTATTGAAATTTAAGCGAAACGTTTTGAAATTAAAATGCAGAATAACTTGAGATTTTTCGATATCAAATTTTCTACTATGAAATCTGTTTTCTACCATTACAAAGCTTTCGTCGTAAACTTTTTCGTGGCGGTACTTTCCGACGAACAAGTTGAATGTATTAGAATACCTCTGATAATAATACTTTCCTAGCGTCAATGGTCCCACCCCTATTCACCCTTTTGTGACTGCTGTCAGTGTCAATACTGTCAATGTCAAAACTTTTATTTATAATAATTGACAAAACTGATTTATAGTTTAGTTAAATCGTAAAGAAAAAATAATATTGTACCAAGCTTATTATACTAAATGAAAAAAATAATTGTATTGTCTTCTGCTTGCTGCTTGCACCGCTTCCCATTAAACATTTGAACTTAAACCGGCCTGGGTACAGAAGCCAACTGATGGGCAGAGATCTCAGGTAAATTAATGTTTTGCACGAAGATTTTCAGCATTTCTCCATTTTTTTACTCGTTTTCACTGTTGCTGGTTATTAGGTCCAACAAAACGCAAGCACTTAGTCGCCGATCAATATCGGTAAAAGTAATTTTTATCGGGATACTTACTATATAAATACTGGTTTCATAATATGTAATATTTTACTAAGTAGATAATATGTTGTGTAAGGGTGTGTGTGATGGTGTGTGTGTGTGTGTGATATAATTATCAACTTACTGAAATATACTATTAGATAAGTGCCTACTTAGCAGTCGTTTGTAAATTACAGAAATAGCAAAATGTTGCCCCCGCGTTCGTGCGATACTTTCGTGATTCTGCCGCCATTTACTAAAACTGGAGATGTTGTATTTGGCAAGAACTCGGACCGGCCGCAAAATGAAGTGCAGGAAGTAATCTTCGTCAAAGGCGGCTTCAGGCAATACCCCAAAGTTAAGGTTGGTAACTTATAGTACCCTAGATACACCTCATACATTATATTTTATTAGACAAACATAACTAGGTATATTAGAAATTATTTAGAATATATAAATTAATTTGTCAACTCCACCAAGGCGGCATATCGTAGCTATAGAAAAGCCCTTTGATTTTGATAATAGTACATCATTATTATATACAACATTGCTGGAGCGTTGTAATGTTCCAAATTAAAAAAAACGCTCCTGCATTAGATTTGTTTTTTTTTGTCCGTAAATTCGATACTTTGTGTGTTGTTTTTTCGAAAATAATGACAATATTTCCATGCAAGTTTGAGAAAAAAAAAAGTTTAGATATGTATTTGTGTAAAAGTAGCTGATTACTTATACTCTTTTTAATTAATATCATTATTGCTCATTTGTTCTGTTTTACTCATGACTTCCTCTAAAATTCTCTGGAACCACAGAATACTAAGGGACAGAAGCATCACTCCGCAACGAAATTTAAAAAAGTAGTAACTCTTGCCACGACCCAATAAAATTCAATTCAGCTCGCATAGCGCTGCATACCTACCAGTCATATTAACCTACAGAGTCCCTCTTTTTCTATCATGTATTAGGTATTAGCTACAACTATATTCTAAAAGTGTGCATATTTTAATTTTCAAACTAAGTAGATAACTAGGCATACACTATGTCACTTATATAGGTACTGTCTAAGAACCTAAATAGATCTGTTATCAAACGACGAGAAACAGCCACGGCTACCTAGTATGAGAACCGTCACCCGAAAATCATTTTCGTTCATAATTAGCACAAGCTAAATCTAATTTAATGTGCTTTAGTATAAGCACATAAAAGACAGAAGCATGACTCATCATTAATCAATCAATCAATCAATCAATAATTTATTTGCTAGAATACATCAATACATACATACATGGTCTTAATAATTATATTTATAGTCAATTGTATTCAGCCTGCAAGCAGGCGTGCAAATACTTACAAATAATAACAAACATTTGGTAAGTACCTATCCGTAGAACTATTTGAATTTTTACATAAGTCACACTCCCGATCCTTACGCTCCTCCGAAACTCTGCAACTCAAAACACCCTCCCATACTTCCCAATACTATGACAAATCGTTCACTATCCAAGCCGTCCGGCTATGGAATGCTTTGCCACTAGTTATCAGACGTGCTAAATCTTTATCAATTTTCAAAAACATGGTCAAAATTCACTACCTCTCCCACAATAACACTGCTTTCATAAAATTGTGTTTAAGCTTATTATGAATATACATATATTAGTTAATAGTTATATTATTATTCATTTATTAGGATTTATATTTATATAAGTATCTAATGGTTTAATAGTATTATTTATTTATGAATTAGTACACCACCGTCTACTTCTTTTTTTCCGATACTGTCCATCCAAAGGTTGTCTGGAAGAGATCGCTCTAAGCGATAAGACCGCCCATTGTACTACCCTAGTTATAAGGTTTATCTGTAATATTTTTTTCTTTCCGTTACTGGTATACAATAAAGATTATTTGTATTGTATTGTAGGCGTTGGATTGAATAAAAGTTTTGAGTAGGTAGTAAAAAAGTGACTATCTACCTAATTCTTTGTTATATTTATATATATGATTTTATAAACACTCTTTATTGCACTTAAACGAATTATAAAATAGATATTATATAACTTTGCCAAAGGGCATATAGATGTGTTAGACGGTGTCTAGAACCTAAAAATGTATGTAAAAATATATATATATATATATAAATATAGCTATAATGCATGCATCATCATCATCATCATCATCAGCCCATCACGTTCCCACTGCTGGGACACGGGTCTCTGATAGAGAGAGAATGGGCCATAATCCACCACGCTGGCCAAGTGCGGGTTGGTGGATGTCACATGTCCTTGAATTTTTGTGAAAAATTCTTGGACATGCCGGTTTTCTCACGATGTTTTCCTTCACCGTTTTTGGAGCGAGTGTTAAATCCGCACATAACTTAAGAAAGTCAGTGGTGCGGGGCCAGCGGGATTCGAACTCGGGTGCGTCGGATCGAAAGTCGCACGAGCTCCCACTGAGCCACACTCGCTCACATAATGCATGCGTTTATTACAATTTAAAAAAAAATCAGTTTCAATTAAAATTCAACTAATGTAATTTAAATTAACTTAAGTTTGTATATTATGATGATTAGGTAATTACTGTTTAGTTTACGTACTTGTCTGAATAAAAGGCTTTTTTTATTATATAACTTTCTTAAAATGGTGTAGGTACATTTACTTGCCTTTCGATGTCCTTCGGAAGTGAAAAAAAAGAGATTCCGGTCCTTGTTGGTATTTAGGCAGCCAAATACGATGCAGTATTTGCTAGTTTTCATTTTCGTTTTTATATTTGTGTTGACTGATTTTGCCTCTTTACTTTACAGTGCACATACATCACCATAGATCAGACGTCGGCCATAATAAATGATGTCATCTTGAGCAAACCTGCCTGGATGTGGGGCGCCGAGATGGGTGCCAACAACAAAAATGTAGCAATTGGCAATGAAGCTGTGTGGACTAATAACAACCATGGAGACGGTGATGCCACCTTCAAACGGCTGCTAGGAATGGATTTGGTTCGGTAAATGGTTTTCTTATAGATTTGAATCTTGTGAAAATATAAAGTATAAATGTGAAGATATAAAAACACAACAACATAATTTATCTTGATGTAATAAACATGTGTGCAACACAAATAAAAAAATTACCTAACAAGTACGTATAAATATTACAGATTGGGCCTGGAAAGAGGCAATACGGCTGAAGAAGCATTAGACGTCATTACATCTCTGCTAGAGATACATGGCCAAGGCGGCCCCTGTTCTGAAAACGACGACAGCATCTGCTATCACAACTCATTTCTAATAGCTGATCCAAAGGAAGCCTGGGTACTTGAGACCAGTGGAAAACTATGGGTCGCTGAGAGGATTGAGACTGGCTGGAGGAATATTTCTAATGGCTTAACAATCACAACTAAGATTGATAAACAATCCCGAGACTTGCAGGGCAAGACTTGCCGGCTGGGCTTGTGGGATGGACAGGTAGGTAATATTCATTAAATACATGTACATTAGCTAGGTATCCAAATAACCCATTGTTTTATCTTACAGGGTCCATACAATTTCACAACCTGCTTTTCATCTGGGGGCGATGAAATTCGTCAGCGTGAAGGGCAAAGGCTATTACGAGAGTCCTCATCTGGCTTCGATGTCAGAGATATGATGAACATTCTACGGAACAAAGATAGCCGCATTTGCCGGACCATTGAGGACAGCTTTCCTACTCAAGGCAGTCAGGTACTTAATAAAAATTTGTGGTAAAGTTTTATCCCAGAAAACGGCGGAAAAAAATAACCAAGATCTAGATGATTGTTCAGAATAGTCCTCGAGAGCACTGAATAGATATTGATGGAGTAGGCATAGTCTCAGTTAATATGTATTTGTTCGAAACAGGTTCAAAATAAACAAAAATGCTCTTGAGGTTGGTGGTGTCAGCATGAAAGTGTAACATGCTGGAAAAATCTAGTATACTATGTTTAGTTCAGTAAATAAAACAAAATACTTTAATCATTAATAAGTGATATTGTGATTACCCTGGGGAATAAACTGAACCAACTGGTACTCATTATTTGATTAAAACTTTCGTGAGTTTGACCCAATTTTTTTTTTCCAACTCTTTGTATACAATCTATCTATATATATGTATACTATTATAAAAATGGAAAACAGCCTATTCTGCACATAAAAGATATTTTTGAAAACCAACTGGGATCAACTATTTAGAAGGTGCTGAACCGGAATCGACGGTGTTTAGAATTTTTGTCTGTTTGTATGTTTGCTATCTATAGACTCGATAACTGCTGAACGGATTTTAATGTGGTTTTCAGGGTTTGGTAGGTTTAGTCGCAACTTAGATTACAATTGGTTGGGTGAATACTAAGATACAGTTTGATCTCTTCGTGGTACGCGCTCTCATATTCAGGGGAGATCTTGCTAAAAAGGTCTTCAAAATAAATTGACTAAGGGCTTTCTCTATTGTCCACGCAAACGAAGTCGCGGGAAAAAGCTAGTATCTGTACATAATTATTGTATTAATTACTAGGGTAGACAACCAGCACCTTCATGTATGATACATTTATTACGAGAATAAAAGAATATTAGTAATGTTAATAGAGTGAGTATGGCTCAGTGGGAGCATGTGCGACTCGATCCGACGCACCCGAGTTCCAATTCCGCTGGCCCCGCACCACTTACTTTTTTAAGTTATGTGCGGATTTAACGCTCGCTCTAAAATCGCTAAAGGAAAACATCGCGAGGAAACCGGCATGTTCAAGAATTAATTACAAAAAGTCAAGGACATGTAACATTCACCAACCCGCAATGGGCCAGCGTGGCGGATTATGGCGTATTCTCTCTCTATGAGAAAAGACCCGTGTCCCAGCAGTGGGAACATGATGGGCTGACGATGATTAATGTTAATAACAGTACATTTATATAATTACTTGTGTCCTTTAGGTATCGAGCTTAAACAAAGAAGTGAGCGTACACTGGTTCACAGCCACTCCTGACCCCACTTTGTCCTACTTCAAGCCATTCATCTTCACTCCGAATGCTTCAATATCTGAGCACACGCTGAGCCCAGATGAGGTAAGCTATATAAATAGTTATAATCCTGTCCTACTAATATTATAAACGCGAAAGTTTGTATGAATGTATGGATGTATGTTTGTTACTCTTTCACGCAAAAACTACGGAATGGATTTTGACGAAACTTTGCAATAAAGCTTGCACATCAGAATAACACAAAGGTTACTTTTTATCCCGGAAAACCGCGGATGAAACCTCAGGGCGCATCTAGTATAACATAACTTTCAATTCAATTAAAATCAATTCATTTATTTCAGTCATAAAAACCATATCACACAATTTATAATAATATTGAAATAATAAAAAATACAATGCAATAAAATAAAATAAAATGTCAAGATAATATAAAATGAAATAAAATAAAATAAGTCAAACAACGCAGAAACATAACGCCCAACACCCATCTGTCAATCACGTACATTAAATCTTGGTCCTTAATTATGATATCCTGTATCTAGGGAACCAGGAATAACGAGAAAAGGTCAAACAACACCTACAGATGCGACACAAAATGAATGCACTATTTTTTCTGTGCACAAACATGAGTGATTGATGTTTTACCCATTTTAGGAAGTTTTTTTAATGTAAACATAAACATCCGCTCAGTAGTTTTTGCGCGATTGAGTAACAAACATCTATCGATGCATCCATCACAAACTTTCGCATAACGTACCTACATATATTATGTATTTCTAAAAACAATACGTAGTTGCCATAAAAAATCGTATGAAAAATGTTATCTCCGGTATTAATTAGGCTTTTTTAGAATTGAGTGATGAGACGAGCTGGTCGTTCGCCTGATGTTAAGCGCCACGCCTGCCCATAACAATTACAGTGCCACCCAGAACTTTAGTCAATAATGTTGTTGTTTTTTAGGCAGGACGAGAACACTTGCTGTATAAACTTCACGCCAACTTCCAGATCACAGATCACATGGAAACTGTACTCGGACAAATAAATGAAATGGAGACGAAATTCATCAATGATTTAGAATCTATCCAAGAGAAAATCAAGGCAGGTGAGAGTACGCTCAAAGAATTTGACGAACTGATGAAAGTATGCGTCCAAGCTGAGATAAAACTTTACTTACCCGAGTAATGTATTATAGTCCTGCCGTACTCCCCGCACTATTGCGAAACGTCCATACTGTGCATACTCGTAATATAATTATAGTTGAAACGATAATGCTTGTGAACCTGAAACCGACAAAAGGATAACCGTTTTTAAATGTATACCTACACTATGAAACTAAGATGTTTTTACAACTGCTACAAGTAGTCATAGAAGCATAATCTTAAGATGATACTGTTATTTATAAATGAGTATCTCAGTGGAGAGACTGAATTTAAAGTTTAGGAAGTTTACCATTCTAATTTGTCACGAAGTTCATAGAACTAAAAGCTAAATGTTTTAAAACCTATAAATGTAAGTTATTGGGTATGTTGTGCTTGTTCGATTTTCGCTGAAAGCAGTGGTGTCGCTCGCGACCGCGCGTCGGTGCCAACAGTGTAAAGTGCTTACAAATCACAACAAAGCCGTCGAGACGGCCGCGGCCGGACCGCGATGACCCAGTTATCATTGCGCAAGGTTACGTGTGACGGCGAATAATATTGTTAAGGCGAAGTAGTACTTAGCTTAATTATGTGTTCACCTAGTAAAGGTAAAATCACCTTGACAACGGAGACAGAACATCTTTTGTACAAACACTATAGCGATGAACGAGCAGAGCGTGAAAAACTCAAAAGTCTCGTAAATGACTTAAAGAGTCAAATAGAGATACTCCAAGAGCAGTTAAAATGCTACGCAGAAAATAGCTCGGTAATACCTACACCCACCACCATGGCGACCTCTGCTCCGCGAGTTGAGTATAGTACAGATGAGGAAAATCTTGCTCAAGAAACAGAGTGGATACGGACAAAGACTAGGAAAAAAAGAAAGTTGAACACCTCACCCACTCCAGTCAACACGAGCAATGAAGAGATAGCGAAAGAAAAAAGTGTAAAAACTCCACTGCCGCCACCTATAATAGTGGATGGCATCAAAGACTACCAAAGTTTCTTTGACTTTTTGTTACAAAACCATCCAGAAGAAACATTCAAAATTAAAATGATGAGTGGTGATACTGTTAAGATTAATGCCACTAATGATGAATCTTACAGAGTTTTAACAAAGGCCCTCACTCATAACAACTGCCTCTGGCACTCTTATGAAAATAAGCTAGAGAGGCCGATAAGAGTTATGGCAAAAAAACTACACTCTACGTGTAAACCAGAAAGAGTTGTTGAAGACCTTACAAAGAAAGGGTTCAAGATAATAGAAGCGGTCAACAAATTGAGCTGGAAAACTAAGGAGCCACTAAATATGTTTATGCTCACATTTTCCAACGATGAGGATATAAACAAAGTATTCAAAATCAAAACCATCATGGGATGTACTGTAGAAATGCAGCCACTAAAGACCACCAAACTGGTCCCTCAGTGCAAGAGATGCCAGGGTTACGGTCATACGCAAAAATATTGCCAAAAAGAACCAAGGTGCGTAAAATGCACTGGTAAACATTTTACAAAAGACTGCCAAAAACCCAGGGAAGAGAAACCGAAATGCATCCACTGCGGAGCTCCTCATCCAGCTAACTACAGGGGATGTGCTGTGGCGAAAGAAATCCAACTACTTCGGAACAGACATATAAGCAAAACTCCAGTGGTAAGTCAAAACAAAATATCAAAAGAAAAGCATGATGGTCCTAGCCAAAATAAGCCATGCCTAACTAAGACTGGCTCTGCTAATAAAAACATCTCATACGCTCAAGCTACAGCAAGAGATACAACAAAAGTGCCTCAGGCTCAGGAGTCACTTACCATTGTAAACACAGACAAAAAGCTAGATGACATCCTTAAGCTCATGTTGTCATTCGACGAAAGACTAAAAAAAATTGAAAATAGCACCAAAACAGCTAAAACTAAGCAGCTAAAATGAATACTATTTTAAAAATCATGGCTTGGAACTCAAATGGGTTACAAAAACACCAACATGAATTACAAGTAATCCTAGACATAGAAAATGTTGATGTGTGCTTAATATCTGAAACGCACTTCACAAAACAATCGTATATACATTTCAAAGGATACAAAGTGTACCATGCCTTACATCCAGACAACACTGCAAGAGGTGGTAGTGCCGTCATTGTAAAAGAAAACCTTAGTCACTATGAATATACTAAATACGAAGAGAAAGAAATACAAGCAGTGGCGATAAGTCTTAAAACTAAAAGCTATCCTCTTACAATATCAGCAATATACTGCCCACCTCGGTATATGATAAAAAAAGATCAGTATATGAGTTTCCTAAAGCGCCTTGGTAATAAGTTTGTATTAGGAGGCGACTTTAATGCCAAAAATACGTATTGGGGCTCTAGACTCACCACAAACAAAGGCAAAGAATTATTAAGTGCCATAAGAGAGATGAAATGTGATGCTACATCTACTGGAATGCCTACTTACTGGCCAACAGATCCCAATAAAATCCCGGATCTCTTAGACTTCTTTGTAATTAAGAACTTATCTTCAAGCTACATGAAAACTTATCATAGTTATGATATGAACTCAGATCACTCTGCAATATATCTCGAAATAAGTGAAAAAGTCTTAGATAATGATAAACCTCCAACTCTTGTTAATAGGTTTACAGATTGGGAGAGCTTTAAAATAGATTTAGATAGTGATATAGATCTCAAAGTACCACTTAAAACACCGGAAAACCTAAACATAGCTCTTGAGATATTCGTAGAAAATATTCAACAAGCAGCCTGGAAAAATACACCTGAAATTAATAAAAAAACCAAGGGTAATATATATCCCATACGTATTAAACAACTTATAGCTGAAAAAAGAAAACAACGAAAAATCTGGCATCAATCTAGGTGTCCTGCAGACAAAAAAGAGCTTAATAATATCACCAAAACATTGAAACGCCAAATCCAGGATTTTAATGATAACTCCACGAATGAGTATCTTCAGAAGCTGACCAGTGATAGAAGTACAGATTACTCCCTTTGGAAGGCAACTAAGAACCTAAAAAGACCAATTATCCAAATACCACCTATTAAAGATAACAACGGAAAATGGGCAGTGAATAACGAGCAGAAAGCTAAAAGGTTTGCAGAACACTTAGCAAACATCTTTCAGCCAAATCAAAGTAGCACAAATGAAACCTTTCCTTTGGATGATATCAACCTCCATGATGAGCAGGAAGATGATAATATAAAACTAGCAACACCTAGAGAAATTGCACGTGAAATTAAATACAGTATAAACCCACGAAAAGCTCCTGGGTATGACCTAGTATCAGGAGAAATACTCCAAAATCTTCCAAGAAAAGGGATAGTAAAACTAACAACTCTTATTAATGCTGCACTAAGATTAAAATATGTACCAGACTTATGGAAAGTTGCTGAGGTAATAATGATAGCAAAGCCAGGAAAACCGCCTCATGAAACAACTTCGTACAGGCCAATCTCCTTGCTACCCATAATGTCAAAACTATTTGAAAAGATATTGCTTAAAAGACTAAAACCAATTATTGACAGCACAAACCTCATTCCAGAGCACCAATTCGGTTTTCGGGAGAAGCACTCAACCATAGATCAAGTGCACCGAATAACAAGTATTATAGAAACAACTTTAGAAAATAAGCAAGTATGCTCTACTATATTCCTAGATGTAGCACAAGCTTTTGATAAGGTGTGGCATGAAGGCCTAGTTCACAAGCTAAGAATGCACCTACCGAAAAAATTTGCTAATATTCTGGAATCTTATATTTCAAACCGATTATTTAGAGTAAAACAAGAAGATGCCTACTCAAAATTGAAAGTAATAAAAGCTGGAGTACCACAAGGAAGTGTATTAGGTCCGGTCCTGTACCTACTATACACCTGTGATATTCCTGAATTAGAAGATAACACCATCGCAACCTTTGCTGACGACACTGCTATAATGGCTGTAGCAAACACCCATAGAGAAGCAGCAGAAAAGGTTCAAAAGGCTGTTAACAAAGTTTATGACTGGACGAAAAAATGGAAAATTAAACTAAATGAATCCAAATCAATCCACATAGACTTCAGCAACAAGATACAACAATATTGCCCAGTCTACATTAACAGCAAACAAATCCCGTATGAAAATACAGCGAAGTACCTAGGAATGACACTTGATGCAAAGCTCCGCTGGAAAGCGCACGTCAAGAAGAAAAAAGAAGAATTAGATTTACGCTTTAAAAGAATGTATTGGCTGCTTGGAAGGCACTCCACGCTGTCAACATACAACAAATTGATACTATACAAACAAGTCCTAATGCCAGTTTGGACTTATGGTATACAGCTGTGGGGCTGCACCAAACAGAGCAATATATTAATCATACAACGCTTCCAGAATAAAGTATTAAGGGAAATTGTGAACGCACCCTGGTACATTAGAAACGACGATCTCCATCGGGATCTTAAAGTAGAGTTCGTCGATAAAGTTATTAAAAAATATGCCGAAGCCCACGAACATAGGCTTCATCATCATGTGAACGTCGAGGCAATCCAGCTCCTCGACCACACGGATATAGTGAGAAGACTTAAAAGAACAAAACCGTTTGAGTTAGTGTAATGTCTAGTGATAGTGAATTAGTGTAATGTAGTACGAGTGCTACCCATACAGAACACAAGAACAAAGTGTCTTCCCCTTAATATAGAGACAATAGGAATAGTGTTAATGGACACATTCTTAGTATTAGTTTATCTATCAGTTTAAGTTAAATGTAAATTGCTTATTAGCCTAATTAATTGGCTAGATTGTAATAAAAATGGGGATCATAATGACTATGAAACCATATGAAGGAAAAAAAAAAAATTGGGTATGTTAACATGTAAATATAGCTTCAAAAAAAATTTGTAGAATGTAGGGTGCGGCTCATTTTGTCGCTGTTATTTCGTACAAACTGTGGATAATTGCAGATCTCGAACATATTTTTACAAGTAGTGCGGGTTAGTTTGTTACACATGCTTTACAGCACCCAGATTTTGTGTATATATTTGAGCTTATATCCCATAAATGGTAGGTACATGTAAACTATGTAACGCACAATTCCCCGCTAAGACAATTTTTTTATAACATATTTTATATTATTCAAATTCATGTTATAATGTAATTGTTTACGTGTTTATTCATAATGATGTACTATTAAATGATAAGCAATATTACATAATGAAATAGTTCTAAGCATATAAGTATATACTGATAAAAGTATATACCGATGATTATACTGATTTTATTGTTACTGTATAAAATCGCTACTATCGCGACAATAAATAAATTGTTATACTGTTAACGTAGCACGTTTAGGGAAACTGGCAAATGCAGCAATAAGTAAGACATAAGAAAGTTTCCTCTCTCTATGAGAGAAGGCCCGTGTCCCAGCAGTGGGAACGTGATGGGCTGATGATGATGATGATGATGATGAAGATAGTTTTACTGTCAATTGTTTATATTGATTGTAGACCCATTTTATTTTTTATATCAAGCGTAGTTAATACGCGTCACTAGTCATTTCTGAATTTAATACGAAAATAAAGTGAAACATTATTAAAAACTTGTGTTGTTTTATTTAAAATCTACTATTCACGTCACAGGCTTTACTTATAGCTTAAATAAATAATAATGACCAATCCACGCAGAAAGGGGGACGGGGCTGGCTCGGGCTCCTTACATTGTTTGAATTTGTATGAAACATGTCACAGAAGTCAGTGGGTTGTCGTTTTGAATATATGCTTCATTTCTCGAACAAAACGACAATAGGAGATAGGACAGTAATCGAAAAAAATCTAAAATGTAGTTGGAACGAATGTTTGTCGAATTCGAAAGATCATTCAATCAATATTTTGTAAAATAATAATAGTCTATATTTTTAAATCAATAAATAAAATCTTATAATTCTGACATTTTTTATCTGTTCCGAAACACAACACAGTGCATGACGTCATTTGAAAGTAAATACCAAATGCGAAGCTTGTGTTTATTTTATATTTTTGCTTTTTATTTATATCAGAACGATGTTTTTCATGCCATGACGACCCTAAAGTCTTTAAACTTCACAAAAAGGTATAAATCACTTTGCAAGTTAGCTTTCGTAGAGCTTGTCGTGTCGTTGGCCAGCGTGTGACGTCATACGTCTTAGTTGACCTTTTGCGCGGCAATATTTGACACATAAATTTAAACATAATTTTAGGTACTTTTAGGACTTTATTTAATTAAAACATTATTTTTCATGGCTATATATATACATTATGGATAATTTTAAACACTTTCTGTAAAGTTGTCCGATCCACTATTATACATTTTCACAAAATATATTTAAAGTAGGTACCGACACGACATACCAAGCATCAAAATGCGCTATTTGTGTTTTAACCGACATCAAAAAAGGAGGAGGTTCTCTGTTCGATTGTATTTTTTTTATTTTTTTTTATGTTTGTTACCTCAGAACTCCGTCATTTATGAACCGATTTGAAAAATTCTTTTTGCGTCGGGTTCAGTATAGCTACGAAGTGGTCCCATATAAATTTCATCGATATGTGACCTTGGACTTCGAAGATACATTGAAAGAAAAAAACAAAAACCGACTTGGTTTTTGTTTTTTTCTAAAAATTAATTATGAACCTGAGGCTCGGATTTAGTTCGTCTGGATTAAAAAATCGGTGACAGTTTAAAAGTTTACACAATCAGACAGCTTTCAGGATAAGATAGGATTGTGGATATGTTGTATGTTATAAATAATTATTTTGTGTTTAATATAATAATCTAATTGCTTTCTGAGGATAAGGTACTTGAGTATAACTTGCGTATTTTATACCTATTATTCTATTTAAAGTGCCAGTAGGATAAAAAAATACATTTTATATTTGGTGTCAAAATAAAAAATCTTTTTAGTCATTTTGTTTTTATTTTCACGTAGTATGTACTTATTTTAAAATTATCACATTATTTTTATATGAATGATAACGTCAGAGAAATTTAAATATGCTAGTGTTTACACACTTCTACAGAATATGACCGATTATTTAATAAATGCGCAATTTTACACTACATCTTATCTACTACAGGTAAATTATGAAAACTTTTCGAATAAAGTAACAACATATACCATATTTATCACCAAATGGTAATAATACATTTAGGCGCATTTACACCAAGCGTAGAATAAGCTGCTAATTCAACACTATCAAAAAATCTCTAGAAAGCAGACGTGATCGATGCAAAATTGAGTATCTACAAATAATAAAAATGTTAAGAAAACTAAGTTATTGGCAGCTAACAATACGCTTGGTGTAAACAAGCCCTAAAACAGTATCATTTAAATAATTTGGTATTGTGTTATCCATTCTATATTGAAACAGGTAGCAAACTGTAGATGAGTTTAAGAATGTTAGTCATATGGTTTTATTTGTATAGTGCTCTTTCAAAATTGGCGCAGTGAACACAACACAGAAGTGCAACTAAACTTAGACCTTCTCCAAAGCAGTGCTCAGCTTGAAAATAAGACGGCGCGATGCGTAGTAGCATGATAGTATGTACCAAATACACAGTTTCATTTGTTTTGGACACGCTTGAAAATGTTAAAGAAACACTACCAATTATGTAAGAAATTTTAAGACTAACGTTACAGACACAAATTATATAAACATCTACAACGGCTAAGTGGGCGCTACAAACTATATCGCGGCCCGCCTAGCGCCTCTAGACAGTGATTAATATTATAGCATTTTTTTACTGCAGTGGACACTCAGCTGAATAAACTGTTTAGCACATAAACGAGCCAAAATAACAACGCGTGAGTTATCTAGTGTCTATCAATTAATTTGTCGTCGCATCTCGCTTTTTCACTATCCAATTTCGCTAAGAGCGTTAATACATTTTCAGCAAAACGTGAATGTAATACATGTAAACCTCCCTCAAGAAATTATCTGAATAATTACGAAAAAATGAAAACCAAGTAATTAAGAAGCACTAAGTCAATAAACAGACAGACCGGTTGGCGACTTTATTTCATACTATTTAGATATAGACACGAAACTCATAAACGTAAAGTATTTTCGGTGAAATTAGGAATTGGTTGCCTTTCCTAATTGTATGTAACATAATTTAGTATCGTATATTAATGAGATCTTACTTTACAGACCAAATAATATATCTAACATATTGTTTAATTTTTATTGACACTAATACTGTCACCTAACTTATGTTATTGTTGTACAACTACATTTTTAACATCAAATTTGTTGTGTGATACATATTTAAAATGACATAAAAACATTTCAATTCGTTCCATTCAATGTTAAAATATATGTTTAAAACTGCTTTAAATTAAACATAAGACAATCCGGTCAATTTTTAAATCATAAAACTGCTATTATTTATTACCTATGTGAATATTATAATTATGTAACTGTATTTTATAGAACATTATTATTACCTAAAACATTTAATTACATGTTTAAATTACAGTTTGGTATATTTCACATTTTTTAAATACTCGACACTGACATCCTTATAACATAGCTAAGTGCAAAGTTTATCAATAAAAACAAGAAAGAGTGCGCCGTGCGAATAAACATTAACAAATAGACGCATTTCCGATTGCTTAGAGCCGTAAATTATCAGTCTTAAAAAACAAATTATAAAAAAGTGCGCGTCGCTTCACCTGCTTATATAATTTATAAGAAAATTAAGAAGCTATTAATGACCAAATATAGAAACTGAGTGCATCTGCTTTAAAGTTTCTGTAATAAACAGATTAAGCGTAATCTAAATAAACATAATATTACATTATTCTCACATCCAAAAACAACTTCGAAAATCTAATGTATAATAATTACTTAATTACATTAACGGTCTACGACTTTTTACATTGAATCAAAACATTCTTAATCTAGAAAAATAGAATTCATGTTTTAAAGATTGCCCTACTTTCTAAATTATAGGGGATCTAGCTCCGCTTTATACATATTAAAACTACCACATTAACAGTTATTGTATTACAATTTATGCTATCATCTAAAATTTAAAATATGTTGAAAATCATCACAATAATGTCAAACATCACACAAAATAAAAATTTTGGTTTGGAGAGAACAATTTGATGCATAGTAATTTCATTAAAAGTTAAAGCGATCTCTCACAGCAGTCTTGAGAAACATCTTGTGAAGTCGGTGAATAAAAACCATAAAAAGCATTTTTTGAAGTTAATAGTAAAAAGAAAATGAACGTTAAATTAATTATAGTTGTATAAACATATTTATTTACACAATACAGATTTTTCTTATTTATGTAAGTATTTCAATTTAAACAGCCTTACTTATAAACCGGTGTCCCTCTGAACTTCGACAGTTCTTTATTTCGACACACTTCGAAAAAATAGTTCCTCAAGTCATTGTCATTATTATTTTTTATTAATATTTTTACTGGCCCGGATACAATTGTTCGAATGAACGAACGTTCGACAGAAAATTCTTCAACACAAACGGCCTCAAAGACTAGGTTAGAGCAGTGACCACACTTCGCGCGAGCCGAACGAGCAAAGCGAGCGTGCCGCGGCAGGGGCCGGTGACGCGCCAGAAAGTAAATTGAATGTTTGTGTTGTCCAAGTATTTTCTGTCAAACTAATACTTGTCGAATTATGTTCAGTGGAAACAATGACTTGTCGAACTGTATTTTTTCGACGTGTCTTATCTAAATAAAGAACTGTCGAAGTTCAGAGAGACACCGGTTTATAAGTAAGGCTGTTTAAAATTGAAATACTTACATAAATAAGAAAAATCTGTATTGTGTTGATATATTCAGATAATCAGAGGGACACCCCTTTTAAACGTTGGTTGAGGTACGGGTTAGCGTATTTATAAGTAAGGCCGAGTTTTGTTTATCAAATTATGTACATTGCCGAATCCTGACCCTAAAATCATGTTTTCATTTTGTAAGTCTATCAACCACAATAAATGTTAACATTCAATAACTTTCGTATTATTATTTTAAAGATAAATTTTCAACTGTTCTGATAAACGGTTAGACACTGTATCTGCTACTTTAAATCTTTATTTACATTTCACTTTAGAATATGTAATTTAAACTATTTGAACAATTGTTTATAAGTTTAAACTATATTCGACACTACTATTTCATTCACCATTTATTTAGCAATATACTATGACTGAAACGACTAAATCGGGTCAAATTAACTTATAAATATTACCAGGCAATATTTTACAAACATATTTAGTTAAACTTTTACATGGTACTGTTTAAAATCAAGTGTTATGTTATTTAAAATGTAAATCATTATTTATCTCATTGTTGCAGTACTTTTAGCGAAAATTAAACATTAAACAGCAACTATTTATAAATATTATATATACACAACATTGCCTGCGTTTCTAGAGTAGGTATCAATTTTTTCCAACGTTAAAAACTTATCAAACTTATTTATATACTTCATTTCATGTTTTCATTCAATTACAGTTGCTTACGTACTAAACACTTATATTGTTTTAAGATTTTTTAAAACATCACTAATCACTATAGTTCATTTTATTTCCACAACCTTCCGCTTCACTGACATATTGACCCTTATTTATAACTAGACATATATACACTTAATAGAACAAAGCATATAAAAGACATGTTTACGCTTCACGGTCATTATTCTCTTCATATCATATTCATATACTCTATCACGACTAATACGCTATATGTACAGAGTAGATCATTTCTCAAAGACACATAATGTACATATTACATACGTTCAGCACAATTCGTACTAATTTGTAAACATCCTTAGAAAAAATAGGCTGCCCGTTTCAAAATTGAAAACCAGATCTACATTAAAGGAAGTAAGTAAACTGCTTATTTACAAAGCGCTTATTTTATGCGACAATAAATAATTTCCTTCGATTACCTACTAAAAATACGCATTAATTTGAAGTCGGTTGGCGTGTTCCTATTATTATGTTTATGCGCCATCTTGAAACATTAACCTCCTTATTCATAAAAATCTTATCGGCTACTAAAATATTGTCTCTATCTAGCATATTTATTTCAACGTGAGTTGAACTGTGGCAATTATTTTTAACTCCTATCGACCGTTCTTGAATAAGGTGGTAAGAAAATAAAAGCGAAAAGGAGCCACCATCTACTAAATCTATGTTAGAATGTCAAATTATATGCCTAAAGCGAACCATGCCCCATGTGATATTTTGGACTGTCCATTAGAGCCAATTTATGTTTTAAAGGGGTGAATGTATCGATATCTGAACTGAAAGCTCTCTGAGCTCATTTTAAATAACTTAATTACTTTGTTCATTTTCAGAATTAAGTTCGTCATTCGAGTCATTGCACGGAGTGGCAGCAGCGGCTTGTGGTGCCGAATCAGCGGCGACGGCGGTGGAAGTGCCATGACCTGGCGGTGACCTCATGTCTGCGTACGTGAAACGCATCGGTCGCGTCGTCGTCGCGCCTTGAGCGACGTTAGCACCGATACTTGAGCGCCGAGACGACACGAATGCGACGGAACGGTTCAGCACAAACCTCTCAGACGAAGAGCGCGGAGTTAAAAATCGCGTATTATGTCGTTCAGGAGTAGGATGCGCAATAGTTGATAAGTTCTTGAACACCGTGTTTTTGTACTGAGGCACCACTAAAGTGGAGTTGCCGGAACTGTGCGAAAGCGTGAAACCCGGCCTGGGATGTCCTGGCGTCGCGGCACAATTGGTTTGGGTCTGAGTGGTCGTCGGCGGGCACACTACATCGGCAAATATTTGTAGGGGACTGGTATAATTTTTTTTTGAAGAAGCACGAGGATTGGCATTACGTACGGGCGGTCGCGGTACGGGATTACCTGCGGCCGATCGCTGTGCTATCGAATAGGTGCGCGGCCCCGGGAACGTTCGAAGTCGGGACACAGAACCAGGTTCTAAAAACTGATGGTCAGTGGGACTGAGAGCGGCTGTTGTTATAGGTGTGGTGACGGCGGTGGTTACCGAGCTCACATTTGTAACCGTCGCCACACTCGGAGTGGTCGCCAATTTGATAACATAACGATTTCCAGTGTTTGCAAGTGTGGGTGTCGCAGTTGTACATACATCCGTAGAAGTAGATTCGATGTGAGCCGTAGAGGGCGCCATCAGACTCTGAGAACTGCTCATCGTAGTTGAGACGGTCGTGGTCGTCGCAAACGTAATCAAAGCCATCGTCGCCGGATTTCTAGTAACTGTGTCGGAGCATTTAGTAGAGGTAGTAGAACCAGCAGGGGTTGCATATACGCTCTGCGGAGCGCGAGATCTAGAAATCGCGGTGTTCGGTGTAGCTGACATCGAACTCTCAGCGGTTGTGGTTTGAACGATCAAACGGTTTCGAAGCATAGGGTGTGCATCTGTGCCCACAGCCGACGAATACGCACTTCCGCCAACAGTTCCCGTGAACGTACGAGACGTGGTCACCGCAACCGTCGTAGAAGTCAACGCAACTGCGCCGGCACTCGTGTTATGTATGATGGGTATAACCACAGCACGCGAAGGTCTAGTCGTCGCGACTCCGGCCGGCGACGTCGAGGAACCCATGCCCGTTATCAGAAACGTCCCTTGAGTCGGAGCCGTGGAAAATGCGTGAGTAACATTGGAAGCGCCCACCGCAACGGCAGTCGTAACCGAACTTTGAGTGTTAGACCCGTCGCGCGAACTTGCGCCGGATATCAGCGAATTAGCAAATATCGTGACCGGTCCCCGAGGGCGGCTGGAATCCGCAGAAGACGTTGAAGCCGGGGCAGCAGAGCTTGACCCTGCCGCCGTACTGGGCACATTATGCGCAACAGGAATTATCAACCGGCTGCGAATTCTATTCAATGCTTCGGAACTGATCGTCGTTATCGTATGTGTACCCATAGGCGATGCGGTGGTGGTCGCGCTCTGGGTTGAGGCCGCAGCCGAAGAACTACGAGTAGTTATTAAATCGGTGCCTATCGGTGGTGTCACGAGATAGCCTAAGCTGGTACTCGTATTCATTTGACTGTTCACTATGGGTATTAACAATTGTTGGCTCCGGGGCCTCACTGTCGAGTCCGAGGCTATCGATGACGTATGTGAAGTAACACCAGCAGCATTAGAGCCTTTTGTTTGCGCCACTACTAAAGAGCCACAAGAGGCGGTCGTGAAATCGGAGGAAATAGTCAGGGTCGTATACGAGCCCTTGCCGTCGGAAATGGCGAATGTTTGAGAATCGGTCGTCACCACTACTTGTTGAGAACGGCTCCCTCTTGCAGCGTGTATTTTTCTAGCTGCATACAAAGTTGCGCCGGGCGGCAAGGCGAACGTGCCTTGAGCGAGGCCGCGGACTGCGGCGGTCCCGGTTACAGAACGAGGGTGCACGTTGGTAAGGGCGTAGGCGCTATGATTGGGACCGATTGCGTACGCGACGCGTGGTTTAGTGCTCGCATGAGTCGTCGTGACACTCATTCCAGTCGAACTCGCAGCGGACACGCCCGTTACGGGAACCACAAGCCGAGTCCGGGCCCTAGACGCCGCGTCGGCTACGGCAGTAGGCGGCGTGCATGCCGCACCGTCCGATGGGATTGCGTACGCGGTCTGACTGGGCAGCATTGCGAATTGTTCACAAGCTCTTTCGGAGGCCGACGAAGTGGCACTCGGTCGCGAACCGGCGGCGACACCGGAGGCCACCGGCACACGAGAGATGACCGGCGTCGTGTACATCATGCTCGCTGGTATGGTATACGAACTTTGCATCGGCGGTATAATGCTCGCAGGCGTCCGCGGCTTGCTCACAGTATATGAAGTTAACGTAGAAGTTGTTACGGAATCTGATCGTACCACAGCGGCGTATGTGCCTGGAACTAATGGAGTTGCGGGAGATCGAGTCCGGGTTGTAGTAAAAGATGTAACCGTTGCAGTTTTGAGAGAACTGGAACTATTTATGGTAACATGTTGACCGATAGTATGCGCTACAGTTGTTGCAGTACATGCAACTGTTTCAGTAGCGATAGCTACGTTGGACTCGGTGACAATATTCGCTGTTCTTGTAACGGTAAGCGTAACTGCGGTGGCCCTGATGGCGCCGCCGCGGGTCGTTGCTGCAGACGCGCTTTGAGGGGTTGAATTACTCAAAAGCATGCTTTTCCCTTTGGAACGAACCGCCGCAGTGCGAGCGCCTTGCCTCGCCGAATGGCTCGGAGTTTTGACGACCAAATGCAAACCTTGAGATCTACTCGATGAATTTTTCGTGGAAGATTTAGCAGACGTACTTCGATGTTTTGAAGGCTGACTGCGTGTCGTTCCATCGGATGGATTGATTACCTTTTGTTTTTGATTCGTGATGGTAGGGTCATTCAAAGAGAAGTCAGCGTCAGTCGCTGGGTGTGCGGAGCGAATTGCGGGCTTCGGGTTTGGCCTTATAATGGTCCTCGCGACTCGGGTCGGAGGCTTAACAAATGCAGGCACAGGTTTGACAAACGTATTCGATGCCGTAGTTATCGGTAAAGGCGGTAGGAATACGTCGCCCGCGGAAGTGAACGGCGCGGCCGAAGGCGCAGCGTACTGAGACACGTAGGTCACCTCGGTGGATGCACTACTAACTGTACTCTGCAAATTACTTCCGAGCATCATATCTTGGCTAATCATATCCAAAACGTTCATAGATTCACCCGGAGGCGATATCTCAGACGTCATCAGAGTTGGAAGCATCGATGGAAGCGCGAGGGATTCGTCGTCTGACATATAACACGACATGTTGACTTCGGGCGTCGTTTGGAGTAAATCAATAAAAGAAGTGCTTTGAAACAATTCCTCGGAAAATGCCATGGTATCTTGGGGCTCATGTTCTGTACATGGAGGCAAATCTAAAGACAAGCATTGTGTTAAATCTAAAGTAGTGGAAGAAGAACTAATGGCCGACACATCCCCTGCAGGCGCACTCGATGGTGCGTCCGCAAGCGGAGTGTGGGGCAAATGTCAGTGAAGCGTTTTCGACCTTTTCGATCTCTTCAGTGCCTTGGACGTCCTCACCCATGGAAGCATAAAGTTCCTGAAAAGGATAATTGGAATATTTATATCTAGAACCGTACAAATTCATGCATCAGTTATGAACATATTATAACTAACAGATTACTAACAATGACTGCATGTATGATAAATGAGATGGTACTAATTTCACATTAGAAAGTTATAATTAAGATCGAATTTCAACAACACAAATCAACATTACAGTTCGATGTGATCGATGATTTTTCGGGTGAGTACACGCACGCACGCTGTTTAGTCGGTGTGGTATCTATATGCAGTATTTATTGCCTTACCGATAATTTACCAATATCGCCTTCATCTATTCACTTATCGGTATACTTTCGGTCGGATATTGCAGAAACGGTCGATTGGTTACAAGATTATGTCAATCTACCGCACGACATCATGCTGACCAAGCTCGCCATTGCTGTTGCTGCTTCGTTCGTACCATGACGCGGTATACTGGTCCTTTTCCGCTTTCAGATATATACCGCGCCAGTCAAAGAAAACTCATTGAAATAAAGCCAAGGGAAGTAAAGAATTTGTACCGAATCAGTACTAACAGAGCGTATCGAGTAAAACGATACCGCAACGACAAATCAGTGAGCGCCTTCAGAGAGCGCGAAAGCAGGAAACAAAGGAATCGCGAGTTGTAATTTCTGCCGTGGCCCCACTGCCGTCCACAGGCGTATTACAAAGATCGAAAGTGACGAATAGAGGCCGCGTGGAGTCTCCATAAGGTACCTTTCCGTTGTAGTGAGAAAGTTTTATTCTTCGGAAATATCGGGTGAATTCTGAACAAAATATAAACTGCATTACTAAATTTAAACAAGATTTGTGTTGCAAAATATATTTTTCAACACAAAACTTTAACAAATTTGTAATCGGGACCGCGAGCAGATTTAAATGAGCCCTGAGTGAATGTGCCAAACACTGGTAGTTTACGATTATCTGTCAACGAATTCCATTGCCCACCTTCCGTGTCCATCATCAGATCAGGTGGCTGTCACCATAATATTGCATTGTCATCGAACTTTAACAAGTATGCGAAATTTTAACTCCATAGGATAAAAGTGGTTCTGATTCAACTTGCAAGATTTGACCCAACTATTGCAAGTAAAATAAAAGCTTGTAATAAATCAGGTTCAAGCGATAGAAGAACTAGAACTGTCCATGTGAAAACTGAGCAAAAGCACTAACTTTTGCGGAAGATCCGGCACTTCTTCGCCAAAGGCGGTGACTGGGAGCGTGTCCGTGATCTCAATGAACTCAAGGTCGCGGACGGGCTGGGGCCACACGGTGTAGTCGGATCGCGGGTGCGGCTGGGTGGCGCTGGGGCCCCAGGGGTCCCGCTGCCGCTGCCGTAGCCGCTCTACGTGCCGCTGCTCACGGATGCGCCGCATGTGCCATCTGAAACGTACACGCTTATTTCCATCTGACCCATCACTCTTCGTGCGGAACATACCTACGCATCTGCTTCAACTCAAGTATTTAACCCCCGACGCAAATAAATAGGTGGGGTGTTATAACTTTGACCACTATGTGTGTCTGTCTGTGACACCATAGCTCGTAAACAGGTGAACCGATTTGGAAACGATTTTTTTATATTTGAAAGCAGGTATATAGCGATGGTTCTATTGTGTCTATCGGTTTTATTGTGTCGGGAGGTTCTTAAATCTTTAATTTTATACTTAGGTGTATTGGATAGTGTTTTCAATAGTGAAATCAATTACCATGACCATTGGCCACCATTGGCATCGCGAGATCGAGTTCCTAATTTCAATGGTATAATAGATCCGAAGACCTTGTTTTAGTAAAATCTTAGGATTCGCTATAGTTATACTTTGTTCGGGATCGCCAGCATTCTTTTTTTATTTTGGAGTAAAATTGCATTCAGCTCTATCGTCTAGGCGCAAGCGAATCCAAACTCGCAATAGCTAATAACGAACGTACATAGCCTCGCACGGCGAGGATCAATAAAGCACAGCTGAAAGTCAAAGTTAATAGAGTCGACGAAGACCGCCGGTATTCTTCGAGTGATATAATTCTTTAAATTTTAAGAGTTCTAACAGGATACACTCAGCATATAAAACTTTCATTGTACGACACTACAAAATTAAACATCTGGTTCAGTTCTGTTTCGGTATCACGAAGAAGTACGTAGAGTTTGTCAGCAAATTGATTTCATTAAACTGTTTTCAAAAAAAATACTTATACCTTTTGCTACTGCTATTTCTTAAATAAATAATAGAATATATGGAGACAAGACAAAAACCAATATACTTAATTATATACACTAGTATATTTAAAAAGTCGCATTCTAATTGTTAATCTATAAAACAAGCACTCAGCAAAGTAAACTATTGAATCGCAGTGAAACTTAAAAACAAATTGACGTGATAAAAGTGTCTGAAACGTGTTATATTGGTTTGAGGAGCTTATATTATTCAAACTTGTACTAAAGTATGATTTGCAGCGGACATCTATTTCGAATCCATCATCAACAGAGAAAAATGTAAACTCCAGTGTTTAGAAACGCAGTGTTGGACGCCGATTGTACGACCTGAATGTTCCAGGAATGGGACAAATTATTTCGCTCCCACCAGCTTATCATGGACGCGCAGCAAAGTAAGAAGTTTCGTGGGCATTCAATTTTTTATTATTTAAAATAATAAAGGAATTATCAAGAAACCGTGTTGAAGCAAGTTAGTGCCACAGACTCATGAGTTACTCAAGTTGCCGAATGAAATAGATGAACATAAAACTAAGACCGAGAAGTCTCTTATGAGACTAAGCGGGCCCGTGACAAGACAGACCAGCTCTGAAAGATGAACATAATATTAACTCTCATTTTGTATTAAAACTAGTACACAAACCTCCTGTACAGCACAATTAATAATTTGAATCGAGATATCAGATCCAGTAGCATGTTTTAGATTCATAACAAAGCACAGCAGCGCTAGGGATGGCCTATTTCTCGGTACACCTGTATCATATAAATCGATTAAGCTGCGCTCTGTAGATAAACCAGGTTTGGAACCCTGTATGTAGTCTATATACAAGAGGTCACCGAGAGTCACTTAAGTCACTAAAGGCGTGGCAGCTTGTAGTGCGCAGGCCCGAAGGTTGTAGGAACTATTGATATAGAAATCCATCTTTGACCTAATTAATGCCTATCAGGGACTTTTCCTATAGTTATTCGCAAGCCGATATTTGATTTTTGTCTATCCGACTTACTTTGAAATGTTTCTATATAATGCCCTAACCACGACTAACAGACCTGGATTGTATAATCACTGTTCTTAATTAAAAATATAAATGATGTATTTTAAAATTGTGATCAAATCAGAATGGCACAGCTGCAAGATAAAATTATTATCAAAAAATATATGCATAAGGTGACTAAATATGCACAATAGATAAAACAAAGTGAAACTATATCTATAAAACATCAAGTACCAAAATTAAAAGCACATAATATACAGTAAAGTATGAATGTTTAAAGCACCTCAGCTGCCTTCTTTCCTCAGCCTCGAGTTTTTGGTGCCGTTTCTCGAAGACTTTGTCGTCGAGATTCTCTGTACCTTCCAGACTGTAGAGGCTGGCGTAGGTTTTTTCACGCCATCGTGGTACCTAAAACGAAGAGAGATAACATATAAGTTGAAATTATCGGCTGTTATCTTGATCGCCACAGCATCCTTATTATTACGGAATGAATCTGTATGGACACTGCTACAATAATAACTATTGAAAAGAAAGGCGGTTTCCGTAGAATAAATAAAAACATGTTCATATCGATCCTTTTGTTATTATAGATTAGGGCCTTACAAAATATGCATTAAAACCCTAACCCCCTTATTCATAAAAAAAACATAGACTTTATGTAGTCCCTTTCTGAAATGATTACGACATAATTATTATAAATAGATTGATTCGAAGTGTGACAAAATAATTTTGTTGAATGATTTGGTCTTATCAAAAGGTTTTTATAGAAATATGGATTAACCCACAAGTGTCTGGTTCAGTCTTGAGCAAGGTATTCGTTATTCTGTGATTTTGTATAGTACAGTATTTTTTTCTTATTATTATACCAACCTCATACTATTATTATTCGAACAAGTACAACATATTTTTTATGACCATAAACTTCAAAAGTTAATTGTTGGGTGCTTATAAGACACTTGCCGGCTATAGCCAAAGAGGTTCAATCCTCTACCGGTGTATATCACACACAAAATTATATAGCTTACCTCGACATTTGAAGTAGTGTTTTCCGTAGGGTCGCAGTCTTCTTTTTTGATGTCAGGGTCGAGTCCCAAATACCACGATAGGTCTGGATCACCCATGCAGGTATGGTAAAGCTCCTTCGTCATCATTCCAGGCACAGGAGTCTTCTTACCACGGATCGCTTTAATAATAAAAAAGTGATGGCTTTTTTTTGTTTTCTAGTATTACATATTATTCAACTCTATACACTAATAAAAAATTAAACACTGGAGAGGCGCTTTTACTTCTTCTTATTACCTCGGCGGGCCCTGGGCTTAGCTGGGGCTTTAGGTTGCGTGTTATCACCACGTTTTAGTTTGGCGGCCGTTGAAAGCGCTCGTTTTCTTCCACGCTTGCTCTCTGATCCCCGTTTGGTTGCAGTATCCAAAAATGATTCCTAAAAATTTTGTGCATATTAGTCACATTTTTGAGGTTTACATCATGTCAGTATTAGCTTTAATTGTAACATTATTTATTCGAAAATTACATGAAATTAATGTGGCCTTATTTACTATCCACACTATTTTTAAGTGAATGTGACAACATAACATGTGTATAAAATATTATTTGGTTTTTACTTTTCGCTAAGCTTAAAGCACAAACCAGAGAAACATACTAAGCCGTGACAATGAGGTAGTATGGCGATGTGATGTGACTGTAAGCAGGTATGAGTACTAATTCATTCACAATTGTACTTGAAATAATAAATATATTTGGTTCATTAAAACGATTTTTCATTTTAAAGCTAGCATCTTGTTACTACGTAAGATACTAGAGACAGCGGCTTATGCGGACTATGCTACTGTAAATATATGTATAAATATAATAAAGATTTCCTAACACTCACCTCTCCGGGAGGCCCTGCTAAGCTGGTAGTCCTAACCCCTCGCTTTTTTGTCTTTTCTGTAGCGTTCTTTTCTGGGGCTGTTTCGATCTCTGTAGCACCGGAGCTATCTGCATTAACAGGGCCCGGCTCAAAAAAGTCCGGAAACTCCATTTTGGTAATGTCCAGGGGAATATTAACTAGATTGGCTGAAGTCTCTCCGTAGGAAAAGTCACACAGGCTCGTTTCCTTGGGCTTGTTTGTGGTGAAAAGTCGCCAATCAATATCGCCGTCCGTTTTTTCGACATCTAACTCCGGTTCGTCTTCCAAGGCGATGTTAGCAGAGTCCTTTTTACTCTGTACATGCATATTCGAGGCGCTGTAGCGGTCTGTTGGTTTGACGCGCTTGTTCCTAGATGAGCTGGTAGTGGTGGTACTCATGGTGTCGTAGATGCGGCGCGTGGGTGTCGTTGATGTGATGGTAGACGTCACCCCGCTGTGAGTGTCAGAGCAAATTCTCATACGGCCATGATTCGTTTTCTGCAGCATCAATTTGGGTATCGGCGATTGCTCCCTCATTTCAGCTTCGCCGATTTGGTAAGGATCTTCCCCAGTTGGAGTGGGGTCGATAAGTTGCAGCCTCTCTTGCAAAGCAGTATAACCATATTTAGATGGGTTAGGGTTAGCCTTGGTTGGTTGATTAGACTTCCCATAGGTCACATTTGTATGCTTATTCACGCTGAACAAATCTTCATTGTAAACAGTACCTATAACAATATATTATAGTTAACTAACGTAATAATATAGACATGAAACTCATGAAGTATGTGTTGACTTATCAATCTAATCTGAGCCGGGTTTAATGATGTTTAAAGAACCATCAGAAAGAAGGTCCTGAGCAGTCGCTCAACTACCGTCTAATTCTGCCAACTCTTATCAGCACTTAAAAATTAGTTAGTCATTACATTTGAAATTGTCATTTTGTAAAAAGTAAAACTTCAATGGTAAGTTTTACTAGATTCTACGGTATTTATTTTAGAATGGTGTGTGATTTGGCTTACTTTTCTCAGGTTTGGCGGCAGTTTTCGCTTTAGGCATGCGACTGAAACTCCCAATTCCCGTTGGTCTCTTGCGATTCCGTTGAATTTTTGGATTACCGCTGCTAGTGGTGACTGTGTATTTTGGTTCGTTGCACACCTCAATGGGCTTTTGGTGGGTTGGTTCTCTCTTCGAGCGCTTTGCTTGGTCAATCATGGTGAATGTCTCGTTAGAAAGAGTCGATCCTTCTAAAATCGAAGGCACTACTCCCAATTCAGATGTAAGAAAACTTTGTAAATCTGCAACTGAACACAAAACATTGTGATATCAATAAAACAGCAAAATACAAGGTTTGTTAAGTGAATTGACCAGTGCTATTCTATAGTTAAACTAACTGTGACTGCAAGACATGCTGAGGGTGTAAAAAATATCATCACAATATTTTCTATAAAACAACTTTTGGTAAGAAATAAATATAGCTTCTAGCATAGCAGAGTTAGTCACCACATTTAAATATAGCATTAACCATTAATTCATATAAATATATAGTCAGCGAGTAAAGCTCATATAATTATACAGTCAGCTAGTTACCTGTATCGGAAGTTCGAACTAGATCGAATGTCTCTCCTAAGGGTTTTGTTGAGCCGAGGTCACTGTTATAGAGATAGGGACTGGGTAGTTGTCCACTATCCTCCTGTAATAGCAACTCATTAAAACTATTGAAAAAGGCCTGAAAGTAAAATAAAGAAAGAAAAATTAGTACAGGATATTTAAATGATATTATCGATTTATGTTATGTAGCCTTACAATATTACTGTACTATATTATAGGCTTTGGATTCTGCCTTTGAAATACTTTTTTATAATTAGTTGTCCTCGGTTAATTTAACAAAAAGGTGTGTCCAGCACCATAAGTAGGTATGATGCTAAGGAACAATATTACACATTTATGTGTTTATAAATGCATATGAATTGGTGTTGTGGTGGTGTTACGTATTTATAGATTCATCATTAATTTAAATGAACATGATCCTAATTTTTATTTTCACACACTGATAATTATTATGAATAAACTAATATACATTATAATATACCTGCTGTTGTGACGATGCCACATCACTTTTGTAAGATGATGAAGTGACTGTCGCAGTAACTGGTACATGTACTAGAGGTGGAGGATGACGGCCAAAAGACACCTTCCTCTCAGCAATAGCATGTGGTGTTGTCGCCCTTGATTTCAGCTGCAATATTAAAAACATTCTGATATTATATGCTGCTCATAGTACAGAAACTTATAGTTTAAAGCGCAGCCTCTAATTAAAACGTATATATATCTATACTAGCTGCGCCCTGCGGTTTCACCCGCGGTTTCCCTGGATAAAAAGTAGCCTATGTGTTAATCCAGTGAATAAGCTATCTCCACACTAAATTTCATCCCAATCCTTTTAGCCATTGCAGAGTGAAAGAGTAACAAACATACATCCATACATTCATACAAACTTTGCCGTTTATAATATTAGTAGGATAAAGTGTTGGGTGTCGAGAAAGGGTGACGAGCGCAGTGCAGCGCCATGCAGGATTTTGCAAAGTTCTGGGTGGTACTGTTATTGTAATGGGCTGGCATATTGCTTACCATCAGGCAAACGACCAGCTCGTCTCGTCATTCAATTACATAAAAAAATATACATTTCCTGTCGAACTGTTAACCAAGTGCAAGGAGCAAGCTTCCAGAGACAGTGATAAGTGCTCTTTTAAAAATAGACTCGATAACCCTTGGACTAGTGCACTGAAGACACATACACGCATCAGCTTAAAGCTGCAAGTGTATTAACAATAATAATGATAATATACATATAATAAAATCTAAGCATGTGCATACAATATACAATCGCAAATAAGTTTATCTATCATCGTGAGCCTAGAGACTATGTTCAAAAGGATATTAATAATTGTACTAGCAAAATACAGTATGTTATTAACATTTTCTTTTATTAATATTTATTATATTATTATTATTTATGATGCACTAGCAGCTTGTTGATCTGATATGTGCATATTGTTGCCTTTGTGATTTATTTTAAATGTAAGTCATGTTTGTTTTTAAAACCGTTCACTGATGGCGCACTGATCACTGACTCGGGTAGATTATTCCAATGGTTTACTATGTGACTAGGCTAAAAGCGTGTACATTTTAGGCATCTAATAATGGTATGTAAAGTAACTCCTGTAGTCAAATGGCAAGGCTTACTATGCCAAATCATCAGTCTTGGTTGTTTTCTTAGGACAACAGTTGTTAGCTCTAGGACTAACCACACCCACATGAGAAACAAGATGAAATAAATAGATGAAATTACATTTTGAGCCATTTTTGAGCATAGATGTTATAATCGTTTAATTATGTTGCTAATCTTAATATTTCATTTTATTATTGGGGCCTTTAACAACTTTGAAAATTTATTTCATAAATGTATTGTTTAGTACTATAAATACACTCTTTTTAGTTATATGTCATAGTGCAAATCATTTTATGTATCAGTAGTATTTTAGGTGTAGAAGTTAAGTAATAAAAATATTAAGAAACATATCAATCTTTTTATTTACCAGCAAACCATTCACGCACAGCATAAATTAAAATTGAAAGGAAAACTAAACAAAAACTAACAGGTCTATTCCGTACATGAAGTGAGAACTAACACATGCATAGTTTGCAATCAGAATATATAATAAATGTTAGTTAATATTAGAAAGCTGTACTGTATATTATAACTTACTGTATCATTTTCCTGTTTTAAAGCTTGATAGACTTTTTCTCTTTTGGACATCAAATCATTCTGTTGTTGTATTAGATCTAGGTGGTATATGAGAAGATCTTTTAATTTCTTGTTTTGGCTTTCCAGGGAAGCAAGTCTTTGAGTCACATGCTTCTCTTGTTGCGGGACAACGCAGTGCGTTGAGATCTCCACTTCTTTATCCAAGTGCAGAGTCTGTCTGCGGTCGGTGCTTTCCGAATGGCACGCATACAGATGGTCGAATGGAAAACTCAACAAAGGTTCCTTCGAATCCAGCTGATTGAGTGTTGTTGCAAGCTCAGTCGAGAAGTTCACGAGATTATCGCTTACACTTCGACTGTTCATTTTTACAATCCTCTGATTATATTTGGACGACGAGCCTGCCGGCTGTCAATAAAACGGCTAGTATCACTGCACTTTTGTTCGTTTCATTACAGCTATATGTTTATTCTACTCCAATAAATACATTATCACCCCCGATTAAATAATAAATTCACTCATTTTGAAAGCTTTACATTGTCGAAACATAACGACAAATTAAAATGTTCTTTGATATTCTATTCTGACATTTCTTTTATGCGCATGGGAAATATTAGAGGATGCATTCGATTTTTTCTAAATTCACAAATTACGGGCACGAAACCTCTGCTGTAACGATACATTTGTAAGAAATATTATAAATTATGGTAAAAAACACTAAAACACAATTCGTTTCTGAATAAATGGCTAAAAACTGGAATATTTCATCTCTGAACTCTAGGGAACGAAGGCGTCAACCATAGACATTTTCTTTACTTATTTTTTTTTCTATAATGACGTGCGATTCGCGCGATAGCATAAGTAATAAAATAGTGGCTATGGTAAAGCCGGTTGGAGCTCAGAGGAAAAACACTAGTGTTCTACCCAAAGACAAAGTATTAAAAAAAGACGGAGTGCAAAAAGATGAACAATTAAACATATACATATTTCTTTTTTCTCAACAGGCCGTTTGCATGTGTTAAAAAGAGAAAGCATTATGCATGTGGCACCATCTTTAAACCCAACTGGAGTGACGTTTGGTGATGTTTGGTCGATACCAGCTGGAGATTAAATTGTGTGCAGTATTATTGGGAAAAAAACATTATATCAAACAATAAACAACAAGTAAATAAACCATGGCGTGTGTTGTGGTAGTCTGCAAGAGCCACGACAATATTTCATCGGTAAGTCTGATATGTGTATTTCACCTCTTAATGCGAATATTTGTATGGGCTAGACTTCTCGTACGTTTGAAAAGTATGTAAGTTACACTAGGTGCTATTTAGCTTCACACGATGAGCAGAAGGAATCCCATATCTAAATAAACACGGATTTTTAAATACCGATCGACGTGTTTGGCGTTGCATTTACTCGTCTAGTGATGTGGTAAAATTCGCAACCATAGTATGAATTGTAGTTCTATTCAGGACTTGAATCATGTTTTAGTTAATACCGCAGTCGCTTTGTTTTTTTCCTTTCAGCTAATTAATTATGTTAAATATATTGATTGATGGGTTGATCGCGATAATAAAAACTTGTCACCCTATTGTAAAAAAATATTTGAACATTTATTTTGTGTACTTATAAGTATATTCTTTTGTTTGCAGAAAATAATTGTGAAGCGGAGACAATTATACGAGCTTCGGTCTCTCACTTATGCCGACAAATTCAGCCATTTTGAATGTTCAGTTAACTTTTGACAGCTGCTTTGCTTGTATGTGTTTAGGCTCGTTTTTGATTTTTGCCTATTCCAAAAAAATTATCAAAGAATCTGTATCAAATTTAGTGTGAAAACAAAATTAAGTGCGCGGACGCATTCCAAATGTTGACTGTGGGATATGGTGAAGCTACCTTGGACCAAAAAAACGTTTATCGGTGGTACAAAATGTTCCCAGAAGATGTGTACGACTAAGAACGTGCCGGACGCCCGAGCACGTCGTCAACAGAAGAAAACATTGATGAAGTGAAGAAAATAGTATTGGCCAATTGTCGAATCACCGTTAGAGAAGTTGCTGAGGACCTAAACATATCCATTGGCTCGTGTCTTTCGATTTTTACCAATGATTTGGGCATGAGCTGTGTCACCGCAAAATTCGTACCAAAATTCATCATTTTCGACCAAAAACAGCATCGCATTAACAATGCTATGGAGCTGTTGTACTCTGTCCACGACGACACAAATTTGCTCCAGAGAAACATAACTGGTGACGAATCATGGTTTTATGGTTATGACGTGGAAACCAAAGCTCACTCATTCCAATGGACTACGATTGAGGAGATAAAGACGGCATCGAAGGAGGAGCTGAACAATATTACAAAAAATATATTTTTAAAGTGCTTCAAGGATTTAAAAAAACGTTGCCACACGTGTATAATACCTGGAGGTGATTACTTTGAAGGGGACAAAATAGATATTCATAAATAAATAAATATTTTTTGAAAAAACACAAATATCGCGATACTTTTTGAACAGACCTCGTATATTATAATTGATACTGATAGTGCTCCAGCACCCGTTAGATTTTTATATGGCTTGTATGCAGGTTATCCTTAAATAAAAACGTGTTGTCTGTCAAATTTCCATGGGTACTAGCCCATTTCACTGATATGAAAATTAATATTTAATTGACATCTTTGTATTCATGAAGTAATTGACACATTGAGGTAACTTAAACCGAGATCTGAAGGTCAATTTTTACTCAAAGAAAACCACCGATCATGTTGCAAAAAATCTTCGCATATAATTATTTTGTGAACATTACGATTACTTTTATATTTGTGTATGTAAACTAATAAATAAATTCACCTTGTTCTAAAAGTGTGTGCTTTAATAATTTGTTCCGTTTTAGTAGTTTAATAAGTCAATAGCCGGGTCCACACCTGCCGCAACAAGGCCTCTCGAACTCGCGCGGAAGTGAAAGTAGAGGAGGAGGGAAGTGAAGTAGAATCATGAATATCGCGATCCAAACGCACAGTCGTAGTCGGTGTGGACGGGTCTTGCCTGATACACCTCATCAGGCACGCGTCGGACGAGACTGTGGAGTCTCGTCCACTACTTCCAAGCATACAATCCGTTCATCGTAACAAGTCCCTTCCTTCAAAACTTTACACGAGAAACAAAGGCACTTTTCACCTCCGGTCTAACAAAAAATGTTGAACATTTTCTTATAAGACTGGAGGTCGATACGTTTTATCGGTATGAAAATAGGATATTACCATATCACTAAAGTACTATATATGTATAACCAATTGATAAGTAAGTATATATAGACAAAGTGGAGACCTCAGAGCATTGAGGAAATGCCTCAGAGTACTCTGAGGTGGAGACACTTGGGTATTTTTTTGGGTATTGAGTAACTATAGTGGTCTCTTTTTTTTCAAGTAACTTTTGAGATGAGTGGAGAGGATGCATTCTGTTTTGGAAGTACAACTTTTTGAGTCTATTTTTTTACTTTATCTTAGATTATAATTGTCCCCGAAAATAGCTACGAGTTTGGTAGATGGTTTTTTTTAATTCTCCCGTTTGGACAGGCTAAAGTCTCTAGGACCATACCGCCTCGTCTTACGTAGCTTTTATTTGATAGTTTGAAAAAATACAATTTCTTTTGGATAGAGTTTATGAAGGCCATCAGCAACAAGCCGGACCCTCCTAGTTACAAATTACAAATTCTTTATTGATTTTAGTTACATAAATTTGGTACAATATAAATTGAAACTCTGCCTGGTGCTTTATTAGCGTTAGCTGTGTTGCATGTCTTCCTCACATATAAAACAATCTACTTCGTGCTTCAATAATTGGTGAAACTTTATTAAAGTTTTCCATGGACTATTTGAGAGAACATAAAAAGCAATGTTTTTCTTTATGTTGATTCATTTGCCTACACTCGCGCACGTTTACGAACACATAATGGTTAATATTCCACCGATATCGCACATGATCACTCGAAATAACACTTGTTTGGAAAATAAATAGTATTTGACAGCCTCTGTGGTGTAGTGGTTGGGCAGGTTGGCTCAAATCTCATACACCACTGAGGTGCGGGTTCGATTCCCGCGACGGCGACGGGACAAATGTTTGTGCACAGAAAAAAAATGTGAAAGCATTTTTTCGTGTTTGGATGTTGTGGGACCATGGTCCTCATAGTTTCTGGTTCCTTAGATGCAGGGAATCCTAGTTAGGGGTCAGGATCTATGTATGTGATCGTTGGGCGTTATTAATATTATTATTATTTATTATGAAACAAAATCGAATTGTGTCACCTTTCACTTTCCGTCAAAAGATGCAACATGCTCTTATAAAGAACGAGGTACAATTATTATCATATTGTCTCTATCGTGTAACCCATTTTCTTAACATTGGTCATGACATGTTAAGTTAAAATAGTGGTCCGGCAGGGTCGGCTTATGGTTTTTTAATTTGTGTTGTGGTATTTTTTATTATTTTTAGTGAATCTTTGTGAATGTGTACTAGAAACAATTTAGAATTGAATGTGAAAAAATATTCGGGTGTTCCATTCATGGTGAAGTGAAAATTGTACTGAAAGATTAAGTTTTCAAACGTATGTGTTTTTCTTGTGTTTATTGATGTATTTCGGTAACCATAATTTATGTGGATGTAACTATACATCGGGTTCGACAATTAGAACCTGCATTTGGCTTGGTATATTCAGTTTTCGGTGTTATTTTGTTAAAACAACATTGAGCAGTTTCGTGTGTCAGTGTGGCCATCGTATAAACATTTCAGTTCCCATTACGTCGGGTAACAAATTGCATATTTGTGTAAAATGTTAAATGTATTACAATTGTCCATTCTTAAACCATTTAATTAAGATATAGGTTATAAAAGTAGTTAATGATTATAGTTTTTATTTAATTTGAAATTAAAAAGTTAAAGTTTAGTAAGAAGAGAGTAGAATTGTTTTAATAGTAAAGGCATTTGCCTCTTATGTAAGAACATATGTTGTAAATAAGTTCTTATTTTGTATAATAAATTTATCTTACAGGTCCTTGCTGTCGATTACTATGGCCAATCATCCAATTCCATTGATGGATCACAATCCTACAATAAAAATGTAAGCAACGAATCTCGGATTTCTAATCCTAATTAACGCCACATAGTGAGAACGAGTTCATGAACGTAGACTTCATCATCATGTGAACGTCAAGGCTAAGGACACAAAAGGACAAACAGTTTCGGGTTAGTGTAGTGAATTGACAGTTATGTATAGTTAGTGCTATCCAATACGGTGGTATGGTCAATGTAATAATTGACTTTCATAAGTACGTCTGTGATCTACTCCGACAGTATGACATTTAACTGAGACACTATGCTATTTAGAATACTTCAAGTGGTTTTTTTAACATTGTGTTTATCTATCTACCTATATCCTAAGTATCAGTTGTGCTGCAGTCTTGTAAATTATGTCAAAATACTAGTTCTTCTATTGTAAATTTTACCTGTATGGAAATAATGAATGTATGTATATTTTATAAATGTGTCATATATTTTATTTGATTATTTTATTTACCTGACTGGTTTAATCCTAGATAAAACCTGGTTAACAACAAAATATTAATGATTGCATAAGAAGCATACCGTAAGGAAATGTAGTTACCGCAATGTCATTCGAGCTCTGCGTTGTATCGCCGCCACTATAGCTTGAGAGAGTCGTAGGTAGTTGGTCTGTAAAAGGTACGAAATCTGTACTATTATTCTGTGGCCACGCTAGAACGTATTCATTACTCGGCCACCTAAAAGAGACCTTCACCTTTTGATCTGTTTACAGGAGTCTATCATAAAAAGTAATTTCTAGATTTTTCGACAACATATGCATATTCTCTATTTCCCTATTCTTTCATTCTGGGGTACAGAATAGTACAGATGTCCTACCTTTTACAGACCAACCACGAACTTCTGAAGTTATAGTGGCTGCAATGCAACGCAGAACACGTTACATTTTCATTCAAGCGAATGGGAGAATTTTTCATAGGTATGGTAAACACTCCAAAATTACTGTCAAAAAACTATTGCTTTCCAAAAGTGTTACGCTGTCAAGGACTCCATAGTGTCATTCCTCAATGGTCAAAAGTCTCCAACTTTTCACTTCCCTCCAAAAAGTCCAGAATAAAGAGATAATTATGCCAACTTTTTTTTTTGGTTTATCTGATTTGCTTAGAGCATAAAACAGACAAGTACAGAACTCAATGTCATGTATGTACTTCACTTTTCATACCTACGCTCGGCGGTCTCGTTTTACGGCGGGTTGTTAAATTGATAGATAAAATTTTTGAAGACAAAAAATGCGATTAATACATCTTCCTCAATCGATTATTGAACACAAAACTTACACAGATTATACAACAATAAATATCTAATAGGAATTGTAAAAATGAACAAGGCCACGAAGTCATGTTCGTTATTCCGGTGCGGTACCTACTTAACTGTTTTGTGATACGTGAAAACAAACCATCGCAAATACCTCCTTACCTCTCTCTAACAACTGGTAGCTTAAAAAAACGACAATTTACCGTTTAATGTTGAATTTAAACAACCGTCCACCGAACAGTTATATGTAATAACCTCTTTTCTTCGTTGCTCCATTTTCGTACTAAAAAGTTCACAGACGTGTGTCTCAATCGGCTGGCACTCGCGTCGCACTGATCTCAACTGTGCCGACATATCGTGTCCGTGAGCGGTGTCTGTGTTCGTTGCTCGAACGCACTTTGTATATAGATTGATTTCTGTACTTATCTGTTTTGTGCTTAGAGTAAGAACCTACTTTGATCTGATTGGTTAACAGCGTTTCAAACAAAGAGTTGAGAACAGTAAATAAAGGAGACATTACTTGCGTCTATACATTTTGACTTAGTTATGTAAATTGTTACTATGTTGCATTAATTTCATTAGCATGCGAAATTTATTGTTCGTTAGTATGCTATATGCTATTGCAACGCTAATTGGTACTATGAAATTTCCAGTTTTAAATCCACAATTTCAAAACCGTGCGAAATTTTATTATTACATAGCGTGTATTATGAAATTATTGACAAATGGAAATAAGCTATTGGCAGGCCTATACCACTCCGCACTCTAGGTACGAAGCTACAAGTACATAGCTACAAGTACATACACCAGCAACGGGTCGTGCGGAGTTCAGTGGGTTGTCGCGCGCCGCCCGTCACGCATGTACATTATGCGCCCGCCCCGCTTTACGACTAGTATTACGTGGTATTACTGTCTAGCACAAATATGAAAACAAGCAAATACTGCATCGTATATGGCTGCCTAAATACCAACAAGGACCGGAATCTCTCTTTTTTTGCACTTCCGAAGGACATTGAAAGGCAAGTAAACGTATCTACACCATTTTAAGAAAGTTATATTAGGTATATCTATTTTTAAATTCTGTGTTCTATCTATCATATATATGTATATGTTACGGCTAATAGCCAAAGTGCGGCTACACCTAGTTTTAGCCGGCTACAACTAGGTGCAGCCGTTTACATGCGGTTAAACTTAGATGTATCCTACTTATCTTCGGTTAGAACTAGGTTTAGCCTTCATCATAGCGGCTAGAATTAGGTGCAGCCGCATGTGAATATAGCTGCAGCCCTCGGTAGGATAGGGTGCGGCGGGGGTGGCCCTTGGGCCACCCCAACGCCGCGAACATGTATATTAGATATAATATAATGTAGATTATCATCTATCACTTCAATAGATTATAATCTACTGAAAAATAATGCGACGCCGATTAGAACTAGGTGTAGCCAAGAGTAAGTGGCTACACCTAGTTCTAACAGGCTAAAACTAGGTGTAGCCGCACTTCGGGTATTAGACGTAACATATATATAACAAAGAATTGCCTACCTACCTACTCAAAACTTTTATTCGATGAATTTTATTAGTAGGTATTAGTTATTATTATATATAGTCTGTGCTATTTATTATCATTATCAATGATAGTTTCTTGTCGCGTGTTAACAGATCTATTCAGGTTCTTAGACAGTACTTATATAAGTGTACATAGTGTTTGCCTAGTAATCTACTTAGAAAATAAAAATATGCACACTTGTAGAATAGTTGTAGTTAATACCTAATACTACTTGAATTATTAGGTATTAACTACAACTATAATTACTAGGTAGAATGAGAATAATAGTACCTCATAGATAGTAGAGATATACATTACTTGAACTATTCAAATTGATATTTCATCACAACATAAGTATCAACCTTAACGTTACACGTGCCGCGTGCGCGCTGTAGGCAGTGGCGTAGCTACCGGAGGGCTATACGGGGCAGTGCCTCCAAGCTCAGGGGACCACACGGACTCTGACTTACAAACTATAAATTAAACTAGTGAAAGTTTCTCCCATATTCGGAATAAAACCAAAACAAGTTCTAGGAACGTGACTTTAATAATGGCAACTTATTTGAAAAAAATACAGGGGTATTCCAAACAAGTCTCGAACATTTTTGTTTGAAATTTGCGGGGAGTTCCCCGTAAGTTTCTGATGACGAATCTGGAGTAGAACAAACGATTTTAAATAGTTTAGTTAGGGCTCTTGTTTATTTTTTGCCCCAGGGCCTTTGGTTACCTAGCTACGCCACTGTCTGTAGATTAATATGACTGGTAGGTGTGCAGCGCTACGCGAGCTGAATTGAATTTTATTGCGTCATAGCAAGAGTCGCTATTTGTTTAAATTTCTTTGCGGAGTGCTGCTTCTGTTCCTTTTGTATTCTGTGCTATTGGTCATAAATCCGTCGTGTTACCTCATCATACAAAAGAACATCACACAAAGTTTATTTTAAAATTGCACAGACGAGACGCGCGGTGGAACGAGACACTCCCTGTTGATTAGCAGTCGCAATAGCATTAGCATTAGGAGATTGCCGCAGTTAGCATTCGTGCGGAAATGAAGGTGTATGCATGTTGCATGCTGCAATACGCACCTAAGCGATGAATTGTAGCGTTAGTTGAAGTTCGCAAATACAACTTATTTGTTTAATGCTAATATAAATTTAGTAGCATATTATTGCTGCGAGTGCTAATTAATTCATTATTTTTGTGTTATATGGCGAACTACCAAAATACTGTCTATCTATTTTGCACACTGGTAAAAGGTATATATTTATGAAAGATAAAGATAGCAAAAGTTACTCCGTTTATTGACTATATCACTTCTGTGATGACGTCACGTAGCCCCGCGTTTTGGCTGGGTCCACCATTTCGTAAGACGGCGACAGAACCTGTTCCTCATAGTGTTTTTATTTGGTGATTATTTAAATATATATATTTTTTTAATATCATAAATTTGATAACACAAGTAATATAGTAAGTAGGTGGATCTTACTCCATTCTGTGTGATAATTCAACACGTTTTTTAAAATGTGGGATGTCCTCTATAGTTTTATAGTCAAAGGTTTTAACAGTCAATGTCACTCAAGAAGTTGACATTGAGATATTTGAAATAAATTATAGATAAAAATACTTTGTCTTTGGTCATTACTCTGAGGCAAAGACAAACTATTAATTTATCTTAGCTGGAATGGGACTTTTTGGCGGGAAGTGAAAAGTGATACAGTTCGATTTTGTTTTATTTTCCAAACAAGTGTTATTTCGAGTGATCATGTGTAATATCGGTGGAATATTAACCATTAAGTGTTCGTAAACGTGCACGAGTGTAGGCAAATGAAACAAAATAAGAGAAAAAAAAAATAGCTGGAATGGAACTTTATCCCGCTAGGGGCGCTGTTGCGCGTAAATAATAAATATTTTCGTCGTAGGTAGAGATAAGTCGTAGTCGTACGTAGGTAAAATTATCTAATAAGCATTAAGCCTATAACAAGGGCTAGCTTACGATAAGCTTTGCCTCTTCTTCCCTATTTATCTTTGCAATTTATCTATGTACTAGCTGACCCGCGTTGTCCTGTCATTCAATTCAAACTGGAATACTATTTTTTTGTTGCTGATTTAGAAGGGGTACGTGTCTTTGGTCTTGGGGAAAATCCTAACGTAAAAAGGGGGGTATGTAACGGTATGTTACCCTGAGGCATGGATATATCTATTTTACTAGTTTACGCTCCTTAGTATGAGTAAAGTAGTAAGTAAGTAACCTAACCTTGTAACCTATCCAGCATTAGTACGTAGTAATATTTAGTTTTCTTTGGCATTAGTATCATATGTACAACATTGACCATGGAGTACAGCGACCAACTTTTTATTTGCTTTTCTGGCCCATGTTAAATAAATAACCGATATTCTGCCAAACTCCTTATATCATCATCAGCCCATCACGTTCCCACTGCTGGGACACGGGCCTTCTCTCATAGAGAGAGAATGGGCCATAATCCACCACGCTGGCCCAGTGCGGGTTGGTGAATGTCACATGTCCTTGACTTTTTGTGAAAAATTCTTGGACATGCCGGTTTCCTCACGATGTTTTCCTTCACCGTTTTAGAGCGAGTGTTAAATCCGCACATAGCTTAAGAAAGTCAGTGGTGCGGGGCCAGCGGGATTCGAACTCGGGTGCGTCGGATCGAAAGTCGCACGAGCTCCCACTGAGCCACACTCGCTCTCCTTATATATTATCCTAGAATCTTGAAATCAGAATTAATTCATATAATTAAAGTTAATGAATACGGGTTCAATTTTTTTGATATTTAGCTTCTTTAAGCGAGGAAGATAGACAAAAGGTAAAATTAATATGAACTTGAAACGCTGTATAGACTATGAAAAAAAATGAAATGAATACAAGTAAAATTGTATTAAAAAAATATCACGATAGAAATATAATTTCAGCGTTTTTAGTAACTCTTAGAAAACAACTTGCAATCTTTACATGAAAAGAGCTATAATAGGGGATCTGACAACTTTTCAGAAAGTGTTTTATATCAACTACTAATATATATATAGCCATGAAAAATACTATTTTAATTAAATAACGCTCTAAAAGTACATAAAACTATGTTTAAATATTATGTTTCAAATATTGCCGCGCAAAAGGTCACCTCAAAATTTGTGACGTCATATGTAGGTAGAAAACGACAATCTCTTCGAAATAAAACTTGCAAAGATATTTAAATACGTTTTGTGAAGTTTGGGGACGATATTGTAGTAATGGAACGAAAAATACATTTTATGAAAAGCAAAAACGTAAAATAAACAATGCCAGTCAGGCATTTGCCTACAAATGAAGTCATGCGCTGTGATTGTTGTTTCGTTTGAGATGAAGAACAGATTAAAAATGTCAGAATTATTAGATTTTATTTATTGATTTAAAAATATAAATCATTATTATTTCACAAAAATATTGATTGAATGATCTTTCTGGTTTGACGAACATTCGTTCTAACTACATTTAGATTTTTCTCGACTACTGTCCGATCCCCTATTATTTCAACTCTTGAAAATTCATTTATGCAATTGAAACTAGATGGCGCTAGGGGTAAAATCAGAACACGCCAACGATATTTTTATTGAGTGCACCACACACGGTGAATATAGATATAATTTGTTTAGTTTGACGTTACCTGTTTTTTTATGGTACTGAGTAATGAGACGAGCAAGTCGTTTGCCTGATAGTAAGCGCTACGCCTGCCCATAACAATAGCAGTGCCACCCATATCTCAGTCATTGTCTTGACATCAGATATTGAGTCTCATATGTCCAGTAATTTCACTGACTACAATCCCCTTCAAACCGAAACACAGTAATGCTTGCGCACTACGGCTTGGTGGCAGAATAACTGGCAAAACGGTGAGACCTACCCAAACAGCCTCCCCCATACGAGACACCTATCACGAGTACTTACTTAAATGGAAACTATGGTCGGTATATATACCCCTGAAACGGTGTAGCAAATTCTGGCTTTCTCTATTCACGAAAGTTACGCCACCGTTCTTTATTTAAACATAGTCGTTCACCTCGAAAACAATCGAATTTTTTTTGACCCGGTATCCGTCAGATAACCTCTTGAAAACCCTCACCAGACCACATTTCTGGTGTTTTTTAGGTTTTGTCAAGAGGATGATTTTGCCAAAATTTTAATGTATGACGAAGTGCCAACCAACGACAACAACGACAAACAAACTGGTCCAGTTAACAAACGAAGACTTGGTGGGGGCATCGGGTGTCTATCAGCAGCATGCTTTTGGCAGTATGGATGTACATTGTACACCGTCCATGCCAGTAACAATGAATGCTACTATTTAAGGTTGCTAAAACACACTGTCTGTCCGCGGCGCTCATTTGCGTTCCTCAGAACAGGCGATGGTGTTAAACACCCTACTTTCCACGCAGCCTGCAGAGTAAGGCGCCTTCTGGATGTAGACCAAAATTGGGACGAAACTAGCAAAAGCAGTCGTAAGTGATGGCTCACCACGTATGCGCCATTTGTTTGCTTTAATTTTGGTGTTTTGTTGGCTCTGGAGCCCAGTGCATTTGTGGGAAAAGTATTTACCCCATCTTGCTGAAAATATCCCGCCTATGTTTTGAGGGACATTAAACAGGAACAGGACGTTGATGTTTAGGACGACGGCGAGTATGGTGGCAATTCACTACCGTATCCCGTAGAATTTTTGAACTCTTTGAGTGCATCCGGGTGTGACAAGTCAGGTTCATTTAACCCGATTGTCCACTTCACAAATAAATAAATGATTATCTTGTTTGGTTATGTAATAAACGTTTCAGAATCTTTAACAGATGAGGAGTAGCATTAATTAATGTAATTAAATAAATAAAGGCATAGGGATATAGTTAATAGAGTATGCGTAAGAATAATGAGAATTAAATTTCATAAAATAAAGGAATATCATTAAAATTAATCTACATAGTACAGAATTATAACCTTAGCTTAGTATTATTCGAACAATAATTTGAGATACTTATATCAACAGAGAAAGGTTTTCAGCAGGACAAATATAAAGTTATTTTAGTATAGCTAATTGGAAAAAGTGAGCAAGTTTGCACACTACTGTTGAACAATATTCAGAATAAACATTTAAACAAATTAAAGTGGGCGGGGCGATGAAGCGCAGTTGATGGTTACTACGCATGCGCAGTAGTTAGTACGCATGCGCGGAAATTAATAAATTCTAAAAGGGCCTAAAACGCTAACGTAAGGATGGAGGAATAATGACTTAAATACATGAGAGATGATAGTTAATCTTGATTGGTAAAAATGGAAATGTCGCTCAATGTACCAGTTATTAATGTAGAATGCAGGATTATCGATTTAAACACGTAGGAGTTACAGAAGATTTTAGTGTACGAGAAAAGGATGTGGCAGGATGTACTAGGATTTCGCTGATGTGGCGACTCAAAAAGCTATATAAAGGGAAGCAAGGGTTCACTGGGGCACTTGTTAAAAGACTTGTTCAAGGACTTGTTCTATCACTTGTTCTTGTTGGCGCTCTCTGTGTTTGAGTGGCTGGGCTCCCGATATTAGTTGGTGGGATTACTAGGGAAGATTTCTGAGTTTGCCATAGTTAATTAATTTAATTTCAGTGAGTTTAATTTACAATTTTTAGTGTTGTTTAATTTAAAGGATTTATTGTTTGGGTTTTTGGAGTCTATAGGGGATTGTGATGCAGTCCTTTGTGGGTTCTGAGGTTCGGATAATAGATTCTTAGTGTTATAGCGATGGCAGTGTACAGAAGTTTTCTTTAGTGGGTTTTTTTTTATTATTAGGGAAAACGCGGCTTGTGGTTTAAGAGCTTAGTTGTTTGATCACAGAACACACATGACGAAGTGTCATGGCCAAAGGGGTACCGCCTTGCGGTGTTAAATGGTTTCTCCTTGGTTCAACTTCCTAACGGAAGGGGCTTGCCTGAGACGAGCAAGCAGTCGATTGATGCTTTTCGACTAACCAGTCTCTCATTTCTAATGCATTCTGTTTATCTGAGGGCAAGGGGCTCGTCGAAGTGAATCCATGTGGTAACACACTTGCCTTACTATGAACAGAGTCATTGGATTTGGTCTTTATTTATATACTTATTTATTTCCTTTTATGTCTCTGTCCTGTTTCCAAGCCCATCCGACTTCGGTCTTGGGTAAGGAAACTAAACACACAGGTGATAGGATTAGTCGAGATACCTTCTCAATCCCGTCGTTAGAATAGTCAGGTGACAATTTCTGTGGCTACGGAAAGCGTCTTCTATAGGGGGGTTTTCATTACACCGTGAAAACTTACACGTTTAAATGTAAATGTGGGATTTATCCCTAGATTTGTTATTAGCTAGGACTTTTAGATAGATTAGGAATATATTTAGGGTAGAAAGTAGGGTTTTAGGGAAGTTAGGTGGATAGGAAACGTTTTAGGGAAAGTAAACAAATAGGGACTTTTCAGGATTGGTAAGTAACTACATTTTAGGAGACTTTTAGATGGATAGGGAACACTTAGGAAACATAGGTTAATAGGACTTTTCAGGATTGCCGAGGGAAATAGGAAATATGGATAAAACTATTGCTAATTAACAATAATCCTTTTCCAATTTGGGTGAATATTCACTTTAAAATAAAACTATTGACAGATAGTGATTCTTTTATTGACTCAGATCAATGTTTTAAAGGTTGAAAGCTGAAAAGATAACAATATAAATAATTCAGATTTTGACTCTTCAAAGAAAAGTGCAAGTGGTACATTTCGGTTAAACTAGGTGAGCAAAAAGCAGCCTATAGTGTGAACTCTATACCAGACGGATTAGAGACACTATTATTGTAGTCACTGACCAGGTCTACCATAAGCATCGAATTTCTTAAACAAGAGAAACTAAGCACATATGGTACTTTTAGACATACTTGCCAAGTTGGTTATATGGTTCTGTTTCACTTATTAAAGTGGCAGATACTATTTTATTAGTCACTGTCTAAATCTACTATTACATTTAACTTGAATGTCTAATTCAGATTCTTCCTGAGAAACAGGACTGATAAGTGATTGAATCATTATTTTGGATAACTAAATCCTACACCATTGAATTGAAATAATATTTTACTTATTATCATGGCTGGTACAAATTAGGTACTGTTAATATCTATGTTTGTAGAGTTGGATTATTCTGACTAAATGGAATACTTATCTCAGCGGTATAATATTACTTTGGTAATTACCTATGGAGACTTGATTAAAAGTACGAACTTACCTTTTACTCTGATAAATTACTATCAGGAGTAGATTTTATATGAACAGGAAGTTTACCTAGTTTAGGAATATTCATAGTTATTATAATTCTTAGGCATTAGTTCAATTCTAACAAAGTTGATGGGCATTTGTATAGCCCTAAATAGAGACTCTCTTAAACTAAATCTAGTTTGAGGAAGTCTCGAAATGAACTAGATGATGGATGAACATGAAGGATGGTACTTGGAGCGGAGTACCATGTCTGCGCTCTGTCTCTGAGTAACGAAAGTTTTATTTGTTAAATACCTAGTAAAGTAACTTGTATGGATGTGTGGTTAGGAACGAACTGACTGACATACTTTTGCTAAAAGAAAATGTCCTCTTGTCCTTTTTGTAGAACTATTTTAACTGACAGACTAGACAGTACATTAATAACATTTATGAATTCCCAATGATTGAGGTACATGGACCTCCGAGAACAGTCTCGAAGGAGAATTATCCAGTCAGGGACGAGATTCACTGTTAACAGCGGATGGATGGTGCTGTAACCTTTGTCGAGACTATTCTATATTAAATTAAATTCATTTATTTCTCAAATGTAGAATGTCAATTTCTAAATAATCTTTTAAACTTTTCATTACAAATATATATCCATGTTTAATAGATTTGCCTTTTGCTTAACTAATGTTGTTTATTCAAAATTATCCCTTTAAATACAAATTAGAATGACTGAGAGTGTAACAATACCTAGGAGAGATACTCATATTTATAATAGTACAGGTTTTTATATTTAGTTATTAGGGCTAGTTATGAATTGTTTTAATTACCTTAAAAGATCATGGATTATTTCGGTATCACAACGTATAAAGGATTCTAATTACTATATGATCACATTGGCCAAACATAAATCAAATCATAATAATTCTGGAGTAGAATAATGAGGGTATAAATGTTAGAGTTTATATTATTAGTGAAATTTTATTAAGTAGGTATGAGGCAGAGGTAGTATTAAGTGGTTGTTATTTATTTGCTAGGATTAGGCTAGGCTAGTTAGGAATGTTATAATTAGGTTCAGTAGTAACTCAAGATAGGAGTAGAGAGTAATATATATAAAAGTAGGTAGGTAGGTAGGGAGATTACAATTTGGTGCCTATAACCAGGATAGTACAATTTGCTGGCCGAGACCAGGATAGCTATAGGATAGAAGAAAGTAGGTAGGTAGGATAGGGATAGGATATAGGTAGGGATAGTACACGGGCTTCCAGCACACTCCATTCAATTAAAAATTTGGAATTCAAAATTATGCTTTTTCGAAATTAGACCCCACCAAAGTTGTTAACTTCGGGGAGGTTAGTTGTATAACAGAACTCGGCTGAAGATAGTATCGCTAGAGACGAACCTCACTGAGGCACTGACCCTCACTGAGGTATACTGATAGCCCGTGGCGCTGGCGAGTCAGTTTTCATATATTAGTATTCATCTCTCTCATCACGAACAACTTTCCGTTCCAATTCAAACGCGTGCAGTTTTCTGTGAGCGTCAGCTTTGCAATGACGATCATTAAGTCGCAAGACCAGACGCTCCAGGCCACGGCCGTTGATCTGAGGACAGGATGTTTCTCACAGAGACAGCTGTACGAAGCCTTCTCACGGTCGACGTGATCCCAAAATCTTTACTTTTTTGCTCCCTATACAGGATGTTTTTTAAATAACAAGTGTTGTACAAAATCTACTAAAAACGTCTCTACATCAGCGTTAAACTATAGTCCACGCGAACGAAGTCGCGGGCAACAGCTAGTACGTAAAAAGTACATGAATGATCGCCCTGCTGGCTACTGCACTTCTCCTTCTACTCTCTTGATGACTTCTTTAAATGTTAAGTCAAGGTATATTAAATGTACCTAAGTATTATTACTTATTACTGAAAACAACTCTACACTCTACTTACTAAAACTAAACTTACAAGGAGAAACAATTGGACAACCCATAGACCATTAAAGGCCTATAGATAGCTCAAATGCTTCAACCCACTACCAGTTGGCAGCGTACCCAAGATGCTGGCAGTATTGCCCCTTTGGATTGCAATACTAATACGTTGAGCCAAATAAGTACCAGCATTTTGGTCACGCGTCGCATCGATCAGGCGCTCTGATAGACTTTTGAAAATACGATGAGCTCCCGGGCCCCACGGACCCAAAGCCTCCACACCAAACGGCCCAAATATGTAACCGCTACCGAGGTTAGCATATTTCCGCCGCTTGAGCTGCTCGGCTGAATTAGCCGCCGCGCCAACCTTATTCTGCGTCTCCGGAAGATGTGACGACGCCATAGTATCGACGCAAGTTGCGTCCCTCACTAGAGGCCGCCCAAACTTCCAGGGGATCAGGGTCATGCTATCAGGCCTATTACCATCGTCACGCATTAGACCATTCGGTTCGAGAATGACTGCAACATTAACGCTGGTTAAAGCTCGGCGGATGATATCGTTAAGACTGGCGTGACGCAAAATTCGACCGGCACTTCTGGAACATGAGAGACCGTGGTGACCGAGTTGATCTACTGCAGTACCACACTGGCAACAATGGGCTTCATAGCACCTTGCACCCTTATTATTATATATTGTATCATATGATCGTGACATATATAACTGTATATTTTATTTATTTTATTCTGACATTATTAAGAAGAGTAACATGTATTCTATTCATTATCATAAATATTTGTACATTTCGGTCTACAAATATTATAGGGTATAACAGGATATTATGGGTAGAACATGATGGAATCTATACCTAATAAATCTTAATATCTTTATCTGTACCCATGAAGAACATGTACACAGAAATTTATTTCATTACATTTTAAAACTATACCTCACTAACTAAACGTTCCTGAAATTCCATTGTAGGTATTTATTTTAAATCGCTGTCAGGGATATCATCATTATCAGCCCATCACGTTCCCACTGCTGGGTCACGGGCCTTCTCTCATAGAGAGAAAGGGCCGTAATCCACCACGCTGGCCCAGTGCGAGTTGGTGGATTTCATATTTTCCTTGAATATTTGTGATTAATTCTTGGACATACCAGTTTCGTCACGATGTTATTCTTCACTGTTTTGAGATCCGACCAAATATCAAACTTCCTAAACTTTTCTTAACTTCTTAAATATAAGTATGGATCAGACCTTTCGGTAGTGTTTGTAGTAGCTCTACCAGTTGCAGGATATAGGTAGATAGGTCCTGAAAAGCATTGTTTTAATAAATAGTTAGGTTATATATATATATATATATATATACATATATATATATAACCTAAATATACATATATATATATATATATATATACATATATACCTAAGTAGGTACTTAGGTGTCTATGTTTCAGTAAAAAATGGTTATCTGAACGAATAATTATTCCAGTTCCAAGGTTTAGGGTGAAAGAATCTCTTGGACAGTTGCCAGAGCGTCCGTTCTACAAGCAACTTCAGTTCGGATCACCATGAAAATAAACATCTATGAATAAATTCTCACGGTGTATACGTGCTACAGTTAACGCTTAGCATTTACCATTTTACTAAATTAGTCACGTTAAGTGTTTTACTTGTTCAAAAAGCTGGCTCATCAATTTTGGATTTCGTACCATCCACCTACTGGTAAAGTACCTTTCCAAAATAAAACTCAGTAATATCACATCAAAAGTGTTGTGGCTGATTACTAAGGTTAATATAATTAAAATGCGTCTAATTTTGAACTTTAGGAGCGAAACACGCTTCCAGTGGTGATGAAACTCCACCGATACCGGAAGAAGAGCTTGAGCAGCAGAAAATCGAACATGAGCGCCAAGTGCAAAAGGTAAAACATCACTGATCGAAGCCACAACGTTCCCATAACTGGCAGCTTTATCAGGTTGAACGGTGACAACTAATAATTATATTTTAGTGGAGTGATCACACAATCAACGTTAAATAAAATCTGGAATAGTGGATGTGATGAAACTTTTTAGATGTCTTACCACACTGGCGTGTTTCAAGCGTTTTAATGCAGAGAACTTGCGCTGTGAGTTCGCCGCGGGGCCATTTCTCGCGGAAAATTTTTGCTCTCAAGGGCAAAACGTGACCTTTTCCTTACGATTTTCCTGGTCTGAATTCTTGCAGGAGTAGTGCTTCCGTTCCGCGACTTCGTTCTCGTCAACACAATAAAATGTAGCCTAAGTCTTTCGGGGATAGTGAAGCTTTCTATCAGTGAAAGAATTTTCAAATTTTCAAAGTTCCGAAGATTAATCCCGGGACAAACATATGTATGTTTGTCCCGGGACATAAAACAAGTTTACCTCTTTTTAATATACGTATATTACTTAGTTATTATTTATATTAGAGTGTACCTAGTAAAAACGTGGCACTTACTGCGCTGGGGCATATTGTCGGATGGCCGTCGACGACGACTCACTCTTGGTTTATAGTTTTCGGAAATCAGGCTACACCGGAAAGCTTCCTTCCTCCAACTAAGGCTCTTTCTTGTTGTTTTTAATTTTTTGATAAATTTTTCGATGTCGTAGTCGGGTCTTAGTGAATTCCCTTTAATTATTATTTAAATTTATAGGAAAAGGAGTGCCAAGCAAGAGAGGCTGAGGAGGTGGCAAAATTGGACATAGAACTCCTGCATCAAAGAGCTATCGAGGCAGAGGAAGAGCAAAAACGAGAGGTTCGCTATGGATTTATCTATTTATGCAGACTTTTGAGAGAGTGTAAGATCTCACTTAGCTAACCCAGAACGCGAGACATTATTTGAAAAAATGCAAGCCAACGTCTATTTGAATTTCGTAAAAAAGCATCGAATTCTCAAAGTTCTCAAAGGGCGTGTGAACTGATTTTTGATGTTAAGGTATTATACCTACCTACTTTGACGATATTATAAATTTTATGTTAATTATTATATTTCCCGTATTTTCATAAATCTGTCCAGAGCGCTCGCCTAGTCGATAAGAAGGACCTATTTGGCTCAACGTATCAGTATTGCAATCCAACGGGGCAATGCTGCCAGCATCTTGGGTACGCTGCTAGATGACAGTGAACAGCATTTGAGCTATCTATAGACTAATGGTCTTGCGGTAATTTGTTCAATTGCTTCACCTGGTTTTAATTAGTAAGTAGGTAGTGTGCAGTAGGTATGTAATATCTACTTATGTAATATCAGATTAGGGGGCTTAAGGATACGAAAAATTTCGAGTATTGTTCTGCCGGCGTTCTTGTCCTCCGCTCATGGTACTTACAAATTAATAGAAAAGATCTTTGCACCTTTTTAGGTAGTTTCGATGTAGCTTATTTGACTGAGGCCAAGAATACCTGGCAGATAGCATGCCCAAATACCGAATTTCCGAAAGTTTTGGCTTCAGAGAGACTGTGGGATGGGCCGCTCTGCGGACTAGCACGGAAACATCTTTTAAATATGTGTCCTAGCGTAGCAGATCGTGCCCGCCTTCTTACAGTCTCTGTGTGGGAATCAGGGCTTTGGTTGTAGACTATCCCCTCTTTTAATACCTACTAGAAATTTATTAGACCCATCTGCTTTCCGTCTTGCTATTAGCTTACGTCTGGGTGCAAGGTGTTATGAAGCCCATCGTTGCCAGTGTGGTACTGCAGTTGATCAACCTGGTCACCACGGTCTCTCATGTTCTAGAACATATTTGAGCCGTTTGGTGTGGAGACTTTGGGTCCGTGGGGACCGGGAGCTCATCGTATTTTCAAAAGTCAGTCAGAGCGCCTGATCGATGCGACTTGTGACCAAAATGCTGGGACTTATTCGGCTCAACGTATCAATCCAACGAGGCAATACTGCCAGCATCTTGGGTACGCTGCCAACTGGTAGTGGGTTGGAGTATTTGAGCTATCTATAGGCCTTTAATGGTCTATGGCTTATCCAATTGCTTCTCCTTGTAAGTAGTTAGTTTAGTTTTAGTAAGTAGAGTGTAGTTTGTTTTCAGTAATAAAGGCATTCGCCCGTTAAAAAAACGAAATATCTACACTGTATACAATATGACTACACTAAGCTAGTCCTAGTCGTAAAAATGGAAGCCTTAGCTTTTTGACCATACATATAAGTAGATAATATTAAATTGATAATTGCACCGTGCACCGTGCAAGTAAAAATATATTCCAAAATGAATTATCGTTCATTACACCATTTTCGACATAAGTGGCAAGTCCCGAATAATTATATCTAAAAATATTTCTCAATAATACCTTACGAGTAAACAGATTCGCAAATAGCAATTAATGGAAAAACGTCTGGGTATAGACTTTTATGTCTGAGTACAATTAGGTATATGTTCTCGGAAACAGCGAGTTAGACGAGGTCATTTCAAATATTAGGAGGTATATCTAATAATACTTTATTTATTAGGGTGAAAACAATGTAGGGATGCCACCTGCGTGGGCACATTGGCGCCGGTACACGTCAGCAGCTCCGCTCGCAATGTCGTGGGGTGGCGTGGGAGGCCGAACTCGCCCAAACTTTAAAACGGCGAAGGTATTCACAGCTTAGCGCGCACTATGAATTTGTAGCACTGGGTGTGGAAACTTAATGCCCGTGTTCGTCCGATACAAAAAGAATTGTAAAGATATTTTCACGACACTGGTCCTCGCTTCGGGGGATCTTAGAGCTGGCGCGTATTTTGCCCAAAAATTAAGCCTTTTAATACAAACGGGTAGCCACCAGTATTCTGGGAACCCTGCCGCACGCTGGCGATCTACTATTTATTTACATAGCCTTGTACATATCTATACTTATAATAAAACTATAATGAGGCGGTTACTATTAAAAAAAGAAAACTAATAATTAAATTGTATTATTATCTATTAACTACGTCGCACAAATGTTGACGTCGTCAAAGGCGATGTAAGTAACTTATATAACAAAGTTACCTTTTAATACGGATTCCAATATTTTGTTTTCCGTCAATTTAGTTTATTAGCACGTTTTAATTTTTTCACGTTCTTGGCATGCTAGGAAAAAACTAGTAGGCACTCTCTATTAGAGAAGGCCCGTGTCACAACAATGATACACAGTCCTCATGATGATTTTATGGTTATGGAGCTATTAATATTAGAGCTTGTAAAATCTTGTAAATTGTAAAACCTGTAATTCAATAACAAAATTCACCACGTTTCCTAAAAACCAAACTTAAAAGGAAAAGATAGGGGTAGGTCGGGCAACGGGCAAAATAAATATATTTTTTACGTTTTTATTAATTTAGTATCTCAAACTAGTTAGTAAAGTAGTTTTGATATTTTGACTTAGATCAAGATATTTAATCTTTTTTAAAAGTGTAAAGCTAAAATGTTAGAATAATTAAAGTTGAATTTGATACAGGAATGACAAAAAAAAATATTGGAAAAAAATGGAAAATTAATGTGACAAAGGAACTTAAAGTTTCATCATTATACTCTATGTTTCATTGCTCAAGCACATTTCTTAGTTTCTTACAGCTCTTATAGCTTTTCCATCGCATCCAAGTCGCTTGCTGCTGCGACGTCTGTTCATTATTACTTGGCATATCTAAAGCAATAAAAACCAAATACTTATTTACTCGAAAAAGTTGCACAAAAACCGTGGAAAATGTCAAATGAGGTTATATTTTCCTTCTTTGCCGTGAAATACACAGTCCATTAGGAGGTCTAAGCCAATTAAATATTAGATTGTTTTTCATTTATATTCAACACAGTAAATTATTACAAAGTTTAAACCACTTACCTATCAGAGGTAAAAAAATTAAGCGTGTTGGTGTATATCTACTGGAGCAATAATGGCGTCGGTCAATGAATTAATTCCATACGCCAGCGACAGACGGCACTTATTGGTTAGTTCTTAAAAAGAAGGTGGCCACTTAAACAAAGCTTCCCCTACCCCGAAAATGTCCCAACAATTTGCCATACCTATCTAATAATAATATTTTTTTTAAATAATATTTTTAATACAATTTTTATCTCAATTAGATAGCGGAATACGTGGAGGAGCTTCGGGGCATGAATACATCTTGGTCGCACCACAGGCTATGTGACTTGCAGCGGCAGGCGACGCGTTGGCGGCACAGCCGGCCCTCGATACCGGACACCACCAGGCCTTACAGGGTAACACAATATAACATGTTAAACTTCAAAAAAGCTGATCTCTATTAGCATATTTATTTTAATGGTACTATTGGAATACTTTCAAAAGTGGTCACATTTATTTAAAGTCAAAGAGATTAAGTTGTAAATGTACAAAATAAAAATATATTTTCATCCCATCTATTCGAAAAATGAATGGATTTTCAATATGTGCGAGCAAAGTAGGTCTTATTTCCAAGAGACTTTCAAAGAGGGCAGTAATAACTCTGAATTAGGAACAATAATTTATATGCGTAGAACATGAATATTGTTCCAGTGTTCCGCGACTAAAGAGATCCAACGAAAATATTGTATGAAAAGTTACTAGCTGGTTAGATGGGAGGGTGAATGCAGGTATTAAAAAAAAAATAAGGTTCTATACGAGTATGTCCAAAAATATAGAATTTCTTTATATGTAATTAGTAACTACATTTTTGCTTCACAGTGCGGTGTCCGTACCCAACCCAAGGCCTCGTTGTAGCAAAATTGTTCGTAAAGTTTGAGACCCAGCCTTGTCCGCGCCTCGTACGGAGAACGGCACGGCTCGCGCCCGGCAAGGTCTTGCATAAATCATCAACGTTCATAGTATTGGTTCATAGTACGGGTTCATAGTATTATCAACCCGTACCCCGTATATGTCTCACGGATAGTACCCGGTACGTTCTAATGTACCTAACTCATCTTTAAATCTAAAAGATAAGTGCAAGCAAAACATCGTTATGAAACCCGCTTACGCCCTTTGGAGTGGTAGGCTCTGGCCGTGGATGTAATACCACCCACCGAACAAAGCCATGCCGTCAAGCGACCTAGTCGTGTTTCGATATGATGTTCGGTGAACCATTGGGGAGACGGGTCTGAGCAGCCGCTCAACTGCCATCTCTCTCTAGATCTATGTGCTCCATCTTAGGCCACATCATCGCTTCACATCAGGCGAGATAGTGGCCAAACATAGACCTATTAGGAGTAAAAAAAGCAAAAAAAATAAAGACTTCGGAAAGATAACAACAAACAAGTAATGGCCACATCGACACCACTCCGCAGGTCCTTCACGTCAAACAGCGTTAGCTTCGGCCTTTATCCAAAACAGGAACAACACGGGCTCAAATCAAGGCAACTTCCACCATATGTATAGCCACCCTAACATTGTCTACCACCAACCATATGTCTACCATATGTATGTATAGCTTCTACTGTACGTACCTCTTCAATGCGTTGGCTTCTTCGCCGAGGTCCACCTGTATATTTTGCTTGTTTCGAAACATTTGCCTTCATCGGCTTCACTACCTTCTCAGGCTCTGGAGCCTCAGCTTTTACAGAATAAGACTCTGGTAGTTCTGCAGATGGCTGCTTTTGTGCAGAGCGTGGCACCAGCAACGCATAATCAGGCTGCTCCGGCAATTCATATCGTATAGAAAGCTGATCCGGCATTCTACATCTTACAGCACGGGGCGGCTCCGGGCACTCATAATATATTTTCTCCTCAAAGGGCTGCTCCGGAAATTTGTACGGCTCTGTAGTAGACGGCTCATCAAACGATACTGCATCTTGAAACAGATACTTGTTTAATGAAGTGAGATTAGTATGGTTTAAAGTGCCATCGATAATCAGGTCGACATAGCATAAAAATCGACTATATATTAACCAATTTGATTGTTGACCTGTTGTTTGAAGTTCAAGCGGCTCTGGATTCTGTGAATCTATAACTTGATCGGACCGTGGTGGAGCCGAATCTGCTGCTGACTTCGGTATAAAAGGCTGATACCATCTTAGCAGCAGCTCAGGAGACTCTGGTGGGCTTAATTGCATCGTTCCGCGGTCTTGAAGACTGGTAAATTAGCTCACTGATTTTGAATTCTGTAGCGATGTGATGCGGCTGGGTCTAGCACGTTTTTGTTATTCACGCAGACGTACCTAAATACAATGTTGACGTGAGCTGAAAGGTTGTTTTTTTAATAGTAAAATGTTTTTGAAAAATGAATATAGTGTATAATGTAATGCAATTAAAAAGTCTTCTCGAAAATTGCGAAGGCAACCAAAGGTCTTGCTCACGCATCGCGGTCGGCGCCGTAGGCGTACGGACGCACCAGGCTAATGAGAGCCGCAGCGGCCGGTGGCGGTCGGGCACCGACTGAACAGATTACAGAAGGTAGCTGAGGTGATGCTGGGCGAAGAAGGCAGGAGGAGAGCGCGGGTGGGTGCGGGCGGTGATCGCGAAGGCAGCGGCTACCCCGCGAAGGCGGGCAAGGGCTGCCACCTGTTGTCTCGCCCCACAACGACGCGGCGGGGCCTGGCTAAATCTATACATATAATAAAATCGCAGAACCCAAAAAATCTGTACGTGGAATATATATTTAGAAAAAAAACAGCCAGGGCGACTTAAAAACTACTTTAAACTAAACATAATATTACAACAGTTTTTAATTGTTTTTCTTTGCTTGCTAATTCTATAACTTAAAAACCACAGAAAGTATTTCGATAAAGTTGCCACGAATACGATCAGTTAAACCCTGATTCTAATATAGGATATTGAAATTTTGATAAATCTACTTATGAGGGGATTAAATGGGGAGTGAAATTACTTTGGCAAAAAAGTTATTATATTGTTCTAGAATTTTGAAACTTATAATTACAAATTAACGATAACGGGTCCGAGATTTTTTTGATAATTAGCTTCTTTAAGCGATGAGGACAGGAAATAGGTAAAATTTGTCTGAATTTGAAATGCTGTACAGACTATAAAAATAAATGAAACACAAAAAAAATCCATGATAAAATTAAATTTCAGTGTCTTTAGTAAGTCTTAAAAAACAGCTAGGAAGCTTTACACGAAAATAGCTTTAATTAAGAAAATTCATTAATACGCAGTGCGCGAAATAATAAAATAAAAAAAACGCATATTATGTACGTTTGAAAAATTATATAGGTGTATGTATTTTTAACAACAAATACAGTTGGGGGTAAGTGTTTATCATAGTCAAAATAACACTCTTTATACAGGGTGTCTCAGAACAAGTAGATAAGTCGGGAACAGGAAAAAGATCTACTAATGACGTCTCCCTAAAAAGTAAAATTAGCGTTCCTATTTGCCATGGCCATCAAGTAGTAGCCAATGTAGTGGACATTGTAAAATATCACCTCACCCGTAACCCTGAGTGATACTCCTATAGAATGTGACCTGCGAAGGTAAGGTAACTGGTACTCAGGTAGTAACAATGTCACCTAGTAACAATGTCAAACGGCTGAAAAATTTAAAAAGGTACAATGGTATCCCATTTACGTAGGTATATGATTGCCTAGGACACTCAGATAAAATATTTGGCTGTCTACTCGAAGCTAGCGCAATGTTTTCAACTTTCACTCTAAAATAAATGTACATTAGGTACAGCTTTTTATATGCATCTGTAAGATGTTTGTACTATGCATTTGTACAGATCTGTTTTTGTTGAATTATGTAGAAATTTGTATAATTTCTACATAATTCAACCGCATCGACTTTTTTCTTTAGTTCGGCATTGTAGCAATTCATCATTTTTGCCAATTAGCATTTTGGTCCCAAATGATGGACTGAGGAACTTCGGACAATAGAGTTCCTAGAAATAAAAAACTGTAGACATGATTATAAACGGAATATATTTATTAAAACAAATTCTCAAACTTGTACCTATGTACTTAGTTAAAATAATTGTATCAAGTAGGTATATAAGAAACTACTAGCTGCGCCCCGCGGCTTCACCCGCGTGGAGATTATTGGTTCGCAAGTAAGAAAAGTAGTCGGCTCCGCTGTTATCATTATTTCCGAATCTATCATGATTCTGTATTTGCGAACTCGCTTCAATTGTTAAGTACGTGTTGGACGATTTGTTCTCGTATTATTCGTGCCAAATATGAGTTGCCGTATAAAAATACTGTCTACGTCATTCACGTCTAAACTCTATGTTTTTCGAACCATGGAATAAAATGTTCCATAAAAAGTTTAGAACTGTATTGCACACCCCCTAGTGGTAATTTTGTAAAAAAAAAATACATAATTCATTATCTACTTTATAGTTTACTAGCGACCCGCCCCGGATTCGCACGGTTATTATACATACATATAAACCGTCATCTTCAATCACTCTATCTACTTATTAAAAAAAACGCATCAAAATCCGTTGCGAAGTTTTAAAGATTTAAGAATAGAATAGAATAGAATAGAATAGAATAGAATAGAATAGAATAGAATAGAATAGAATAGAATAGAATAGAATAGAATAGAATAGAATAGAATAGAATAGAATAGAATAGAATAGAATAGAATAGAATAGAATAGAATAGAATAGAATAGAATAGAATAGAATAGAATAGAATAGAATAGAATAGAATAGAATAGAATAGAATAGAATAGAATAGAATAGAATAGAATAGAATAGAATAGAATAGAATAGAATAGAATAGAATAGAATAGAATAGAATAGAATAGAATAGAATAGAATAGAATAGAATAGAATAGAATAGAATAGAATAGAATAGAATAGAATAGAATAGAATAGAATAGAATAGAATAGAATAGAATAGAATAGAATAGAATAGAATAGAATAGAATAGAATAGAATAGAATAGAATAGAATAGAATAGAATAGAATAGAATAGAATAGAATAGAATAGAATAGAATAGAATAGAATAGAATAGAATAGAATAGAATAGAATAGAATAGAATAGAATAGAATAGAATAGAATAGAATAGAATAGAATAGAATAGAATAGAATAGAATAGAATAGAATAGAATAGAATAGAATAGAATAGAATAGAATAGAATAGAATAGAATAGAATAGAATAGAATAGAATAGAATAGAATAGAATAGAATAGAATAGAATAGAATAGAATAGAATAGAATAGAATAGAATAGAATAGAATAGAATAGAATAGAATAGAATAGAATAGAATAGAATAGAATAGAATAGAATAGAATAGAATAGAATAGAATAGAATAGAATAGAATAGAATAGAATAGAATAGAATAGAATAGAATAGAATAGAATAGAATAGAATAGAATAGAATAGAATAGAATAGAATAGAATAGAATAGAATAGAATAGAATAGAATAGAATAGAATAGAATAGAATAGAATAGAATAGAATAGAATAGAATAGAATAGAATAGAATAGAATAGAATAGAATAGAATAGAATAGAATAGAATAGAATAGAATAGAATAGAATAGAATAGAATAGAATAGAATAGAATAGAATAGAATAGAATAGAATAGAATAGAATAGAATAGAATAGAATAGAATAGAATAGAATAGAATAGAATAGAATAGAATAGAATAGATTTGCTTAAAATGTGAGTATAAAAGATGTCAACAATGCAAAGAACCTGTACACATTTCACCAACTGAGCAGCATGCAAATATTTTAAACTTAAAATTAACTATCTCATGCAATCATAAGTATACATAGGGATATAGGGACAGAGAAAGCGACTTGTTTTATACTATGTAGTGATGATTTTCGGAGTTTTGTCACCGAACACTTTATGTTGCAATAGTCGCGTGACGCGTTCACCTAATTATTAATTGACAGTTTTGCCGTCAGTGCATAATAGGCTAGCGCGTCACCCTTGTGCATTCAAACATTAACATTTCATAAAAAAATTAGTATTTTAAGAACATTTTATATATAACAATTAATTAGTTATTAACATAAGAACAGTTTTCTATTAAATTCCCCGCAAACTCGCTCCGTACCCGACATATTGGTCTTTCGAAAGGGCCTCGCGCGTTGATTGGTATCAGCTAGTACATTACACTACCGAGTTTTAAATGATTTAAAATTTAAATGAATAACACTAAAATTAAAATAAAAACAAACTTTAGAACGCCCTTACACTTCTTTTAGTGGTACTTTGGAAAAAATAAAAAAACACGTGTTTTATAATTTATGTTAAAGTTTATTTGTACTGAGTTGTGAGTGAATCGAACCACGGAATAAAATATTCACTGAAAAAACCACACAAACTGTAGAACTCCCATGCACCCTTCCTAGGAATAGTTTTGAAAAAATAAAAAATCGTGTTTGGTTATTTATGTTAAAGTTTATTTGTACCGAGTTTTGAGCGAATTGATCCAATTAATAAAAAAATTCCTTGTTTCACCCCCTTGAGGGTTGATTTTCAAAAATTAACATAGCCTATGTTTGAATTCAGTACTTAAACTATCTACATTCCAAATTTCATCAAAATCAGTTCAGTGGTTACGGTGATACATGGTAACAAACATCACACACATAAACTTTCGCATTTATAATACATGTATATATATAACATGTACATACATGTATTATAAATGCGAAAGTTTGGCTCAATTCGCTCAAAACTCGGTACAAATAAACTTTAACATGTTACACAGTATACATGTATTATTGGGATTTCATTATCATCATCTGATGATGATGATGATGAATGTTACTTCTGAAATAGTATCCATACTAATATTATTAACGCGAAAGTTGGTATATATGGATGTTTGTTATTTTTTCACGCAAAAACTACTGAATGGATTTTAATGTAACTTTACTATAATCAGACCCCCGACACTCCATACAAATTCGCCGAGCTAACTGTCTAGTACTACTACTAGCGCTCAGGCCTGTCCGCACACGTTTTGTGTGTGTGCGTAATTATTGTAGGGATGAGCTAATACGAATCGAGTGCGACAAGGACAACGCTATACGTAAGCAACCTAAGTGTTTCTATTTCACACCCACTATCGCTTGACTGGGAGACGCAAAAAAACAAAAAAATCTTCGATTCTTATTTGTGTAAGTGGTTTCTTTGAATCCATACACAGAACAATAACGAACCATTTTAAAAGAGATAGGCAGACCTCCGTCAGTCAGGTTAGGTCAAAGATTTAATATAGTATTAGATCGACCGAAAAAAGTACTTCCAAAACAGAATGCATCCTTTTCTACTTATCACAAAAGTTACTTGAAATAAAAGAGACTTTTTTAATAATTTTTCTTAGGTCCTGGTCAGCTCCACCATCTTCAGCCATTCTCCGTCTTTTTCTCAATATGTTTCGTCTATATGCCAAAGTCAAATAGTCAGCCGGCCTGCTACCTCTGTAAAGCAGGTCGTCGTCGTCATCCAAAAAGGTTATAACAACCTCAAATAACATCAATTGATCGCACATATAATAGTAGATTGTATCATAAGGGAGCAAAAAATATTTTTACGGCGAGGGCGCTTTTTTCTCGCTACGTTCAGGATTCTACTAAAGAATCCCTCGCTACGCTCGGGATTCTACTCTAGAATCCCTCACTTCGCTCTGGATTCAAAGTACGTCGCCCGAGCCAAAAATATATTTTGCGCCCGAGTGATACACTCTACTTTTCATCACCCACTATGAGAAAATAAAAGCGCCTCATATTTTATTGTAAGAGTGGAAGGTTGTTTAGTTTTGGCTAAGTACTGGAAGTAGGCCAAAAACACAGATTCTGAAAAATTCTTGGCGCCTCTTGCATTTCTCCATTCAATAAAATTACCATAGGCTTTCATATATTTCTCCCGGGATTTTGCAGGTAATAGATTATCCATCACATTTCTTGCGTCAGTTCTAATGCTTTCAGGAGTTAATTCTATACTTTCACTGTCACTTGAAGAACTCATTTTTCAAAACAAAACAAAACAATGAATTTCTAACAATCCGTGAAAATTTACGCAAACGCGGGCTGTAGTTCGCGCTTTTTTAATTTGTTTTTTTTTTTCATTCATCCGGCGGCGTGACTATGGGCCGTCGTACCAGCCAGTCTTTATTCAAACAATATTTGCGTTCGATTTCTTTGGTGCTGAACACTAAGATGTTCCAAATTCAAAAAGTGCGCGGCAACCACCTTTGGGTGCACATAAAGGCGAACAAAGTCGTCCTTTTCGAATAGATGGGATGAAAAATAAACATTTGAATCTCACTCATAAGTCATTCGTAGCGAGCGGTGACAACCGAGTGACGCAAGCACGGCATTGCCCATTTTTTCATCGGTTTGTTGCGGGTGACGACAAATAAGCGGGGGGTGGGAGTGTCGCTTCTTTACGTAGTAATATTTAGTTTTCTTTGCTATAATGTAGCTTATACTTACATAAGAATAACACATAGGCTACTTTTTATCCCGGGAAACCGTGGGTGAAACCGCGGGGCGCAGCTAGTATGAAATAGTTTCCAGCCCATTACGTTCCCATCGCTGGGACACGGGCCACTTCACCGTTTATTACCCGTTTATTAGTGCGAGTGTTAAAGCCGCACATTACTTAAGTCAGTGGTGCAAGGCCAGTGGGATTCAAACTCGGGTGCGTCGGATCGAAAGCCAACACATGCTTCCACTGAGCCAAAAAACTAGTTAATTGAACTTATTTTTTTCACAGCAGAGCGTAATCAAGAAATCTTGCAGCGCACAGCTGACCAAACCGTATTCGACTCAAAGCATCGGCGACAATGATGGAATATTTATAAATATGTCGCGAATAGGCTCGCGCAGAGGTAAGAACGTTTTGAAAAGCAAAAGAAATAATTTATCTTCTCAGAGACATTCGGTACGTAAGCCCGCTTGGCCCCCTGTGTGCGTGATGTAGATATACCTATAGTTATTTCCTCCTCCCGTTATTTTAATTCACTTGAAAAGTATTTTCCGATCGAATTCGAAAGCAAGATGCTGTCTTTATGAATTTGAATTAGAAAACTACTTGTAAAAAACTGACCTGCATGCAAGTGACAGACACAACGAATATTCTTCTGTAACTACTAGATGCATAGTCTTAAAAATTGGCCCCACTGTTGGCACCGTTCTTTTCTTTCCTTCACTCTCTGTTAACGCTAGGGGAATGTTACAACGTCTAGTCTGCTCCATTTCTGGCCACCGGGTTAGATAAGTTTAACACACAGATGAGTCGGTGGAGAGTGTCGGCGGCTGCGATGGCAGCGGCTGCGGTGCCAGCGCGGGCAGTGTGACTGGACTACACGGCGACGTTCGGGGCTGGCGAGCCTCCGCCAGCGACGTCAGTCCCACACCGCTTTCGAGAATGGACCTGCCGCGAGCGCCTTCTTGCCCCGGGTATATGTACTAACTTTTTCTTATTTACCTTATAATTCCTAAACTAGTTTCCAATCATCAGCTTACCCGCTTTTTTGTTTGTGTTTTGGAGTGCATTTGCGCTTTGGAGCGATAATGTCAACCGACCTAGTCGCGCTTCGGGTTAATGTTCGGCAAACCTTTTTTTTTGGAGAGGGGAAAATGTCCTTGCACTGCCTTTCGGGTGTGTAGGGCTCCATCCCATTAAAAGCCCCCCGTGAGCATTCCTCTGCATCGGCAGAGGAATGCTACGCACGCGACCCCATCTTTCTATCGAGAAAGATGGGGTCGCGTGACCTTGCTCAATAAGGCCAACCCCCAGACGTGTGGAGCCGTGCAAGCCGGAAGAGAGTTCCCGACTCTCCACCAGTGACCATGTTTTTTTTAGGGGGGGATAATGCCGCCGCACTTATATAGTCTTTTAAACGTGACTAAGTAATTGATATAAAACGGCTAAGACGGACAATCGGACATTTTAGAAGTCCTTCTTCTGGGAGTTATGATATCAAGCCGCGGCGTAGGTCGCGAGCGCTCGTACGTAACTGGCGGCGCGTGCGCGGCTCTGCAGAAGAAGGACTTCTAAAATGTCAGAAACCTGGTCGGAGTAATTTTCGACGTTTACAGTGAGTCTTAGCCGTTTTATATCAATTATGAATAATAACACTCACGAAACTTTTCAAAGTCGTGACTAAGAACAAAGAATAATTAATAGTAGGTACAAGTACTTTATACTTTAAGTAAATAACATGAGCAAGCGGATCCAATATTTGCTCTCAAAGCTTTGACATTTACCTTCCTAGGTCTAATTGTTTGCGTGCCACACGGGACATTTACTAGGTGGTAGGTCTCGCATATGCGGGGTCCATCTCGTCCTCTTTGCCAGTTATTCTGCCGCGCTAGTGCGCAAGCACTGTAGTTAACGAAATTACTGAACATGAGAGAATTAATATGATATCTCAGGGTGATGAGCGCAATGCAGTGCTACACAGCACATACTTACATTTCTTGTTGGCACTGCAGTTTTTATGGGCAACCGTTACGCTTTACATCAGGCAGATGAGGTGTTCGTTTCCATAAAAAAGAGATAATAATATAAATTTATTTTCTAAATTTATATTATTATCTCTTTTTTAGTAATAGTTAATAGTAACTTTATGTGCAGTAGCTCGTAAAAACTATGTTCTTGACGCACATAACCTACACGAAGGATAATAGTTATTCTTGTGTCGTTGGTGTCTGCATATACCATTCGGTTGTACAATTTTAACTAAAATTCATAAGGCTAGGTAAAATAAATAAAAAATAAGGTACTTAAGATGTAGACGTAATAATATTTATAAAGAAACTTTTTTTGCTTACTTAACTTTTTATTGGGTGATTGATTAATTTCATTATCGACTCTGAACCTTGTGATCGCCCAATTAAATATTACATGGATAGAGCCTTCTTACATATGCTAGAAGCATTACGCTTATAATTACATCCATGCACCAAAAACTGAGCGCCTCTATCTGGATGGACACGCCTGTACTGTCACCTTACAAACCTAACCTTACTCTATAACGTAGTAATATTTAGTTTTCTTTGCTATAACCCTAATGTCACAGAAGCACTTCCCAATCATGGCAATGTAGAGTTGTGAGCGTGTAGGTAAGAAGCTATTATTTATTTCGTGTACCTTATTTGAACCAGCTCTAGAAATCTCCAAGGGTTCTGAAAATTTTAAGTTCCGGCGGTCCTTTCTTTCTTTAGAGCCATCTTTACTTCATTATACCAAAAAATACACAGAAAAACAATTATCATTATTTTAAATTATTATCGTCAACATAATAAAAAGTTGGAACAATACCAAATACACTCGAGAGCAATGAATCCGGGTCACTTAAAGAATGTTAAAAATCTCGGAAACTAAAAATGATAGGTTAATGCAATAAATTGTATTTAATAGACAATGTAATACTCCTTAAATGAAAGTAAAAAAAATATGAGTCACCATACATTTTATTAACACAAAATTACATAAAGAAAAAAACTGCTGATCTCTCCTTAAAACAAAAATAGGAAACATGAAATTTTTGAACTTTATTACGATTTTCTTGAATTTTAATACTTCGTATTGCCTCCTCGTGCTTCCATTACTGCGTTTACGCGGTTTGGCATGCTGTACACCAAGTTCCTTATACGATTTTGGGGAATATTCTCCCATTCCTCTGTGAGAGCAATTTTGAGCTCACGAAGCGTGATTGGGGGAGGGTTTCGTTGTTTTACGCATCTGCCTAGCTCGTCCCAAGCATGCTCGATCGGGTTGATATCCGGGCTGCGCGCTGGCCACTCCATACGAGTAATGTTCATCTCTTGAAGGTAGTCATTCACAATCCTACCTGTATGAGGTCGGGCATTGTCATGCATAAATATAGCATCCTCACCTAAATTGACCATAAATGGACCAACGTGATCATTGAGGATTTCTTCCACATATCTTACGCTAGTTAAAGAGCCGTTTTCTATGATCACCAGCTCTGTGCGACTTTCAGAAGAAATTCCGGCCCACACAAGTACAGACCCACCACCGTAGGCTACTTTTTCTTCGATGCATGCTTGCTTGAATCTTTCCCCTGGTCTTCGATACACTCTGTGTCTTCCATCGTGCTTGTAGAGCATAAATTTTGATTCGTCGGAGAACATAACTTTTGACCAATCTTCAATACTCCAATTTACGTGGCTCTGGGCATATCTTAGTCTCGAAATACGATGCCCACGCTCCAGTTTAGGGCCGTTTGCAGGTCTAAGCGGTTTTAAGTTAGATTCAGCAAGCCGACGTCTTACTGTCCATGCACTTGGGTTACTTCCTCCGAGGCGTCGAAACTGATTGGTGAGTTCAGTTCCTGTGAGAAAGCGATTTCGAAGCATGGTGTTCACCAAGTATCGGTCTTCTCGTGCTGTGGTACACCTGGTTCTGCCCGTTCCTGGTCTGCGTAGGTTAGAACCAGTTTCTTCGTAACGTCGGAGAACTCTTTGTACTGTTGACAGCGACACACCGACAGTCCTGGCTGTATCGCGCTGACTCCGGCCGGTTTCCAGCATTGTAAGTATTCTGGTGCATTCTTCAGGCGTAAGCGACATAATTTCAGCTTGAATAATGAATATAGAGCACTATCAACATGGTTTATGTACCCACATAAATGACAGATTACAAACAAAAGCAAAACCAAATGCTGTAATTTCGTAGTTCCATCTTCGAAAGTGGCCCTTTTTCAAATTTGATTTTTTTATGATATAACTTTACAATAACTAAGAAGTTTTAATACCTTCATTTAAGGAGTATTACATTGTCTATTAAATACAATTTATTGCATTAACCTAGCATTTTTAGTTTCCGAGATTTTTAGGATTCTTTAAGTGACCCGGATTCATTGCTCTCGAGTGTATAAACTCATGTGTAAGTTGTGTCTAGAGTAGTGTTAGTAATCTCTGTCATTGTTCCTGCAACTAGACTTAAAGAACATGTAGCCCAGAAATAACAAACAATATCCTCCCTTGGAAATCTGGTTCAAATTCTACATTCAGATTAGTTCCTATGATTTTGGCAGCTCTAGAATACCCAGAATAACAAATACCTACGTTTCTCCCAATAACGGCATTTAAAACAGTAATTACTGTTATTAAGTGACTCTTTAGATTAGAGATTAGATTAGATAAAGCTTTATTCTTACACAACAACAAGAATTAAATTACAAAACAATACTTAAAGCTAAAGGGTTACAATGGGTGGTCTTATCGCTTACAGTGATCTCTTCCAGACAACCTTGGGCTTTACTGTCGGTTATCCGTAGTAGTGAAGCTGATAAGTCCCTGTTAATCAAATAGCTTGTACCCTTACAGCCAGTATATGGTGCGACAAGAATCTGCATAAACATGGATGACGTTTCGTGACGGCGCCACTAGCCTACTGTGGTGCCACTTTAAACTTCGAGGTGACGTCCAGACGTGTCTTCACTAATTTTATTGCCGGAAACGATTAGTTCCTGGTTTGGCAGTATTCATGCATATTCATGTCGCCCTTCTGTAACCGAGCTTTTATTGCTGTCGAGATTAGACATTGTGACATCTGTTAAATATTTTATGGTAAGCATCTCGTAGGTAGATACAAGTAGGTGCCTATGAAAATGGTAAATGTTTGATATCGAGCAAATTTTCCTTGAAAAAAGTTTATCATGCAAATTATGAAGATGCAATCGGTCGCTAACTTTGAGGTCAGCAATTATTGCATGATTCGGCAATAAAGTTAAGATTTGTAGTGCACGGGTTGTAAAGTAGGTCGTGGGGTGCGGGCACCGCGCCGGCGCTGTGCGAGTCCTGCGCGGCGACTCCGGCCCCGCGCGCCCCGCAGCCTGCGTCCCGCGCCTTGCTCGTCCGCTGCCCGCAATATAGCCGCCCGCAGTTTGCGTCGTCGAGTTACCGCATCGAAACTAGAATACCTTGTGAATACTTAAAGTTGAATACATTGTTTCATCGATTTTCCCGGTGAGTGCCTCCACATCTTCGACTATCGCACATTCCTCTTCTCCGTGTGTACCTAAATATCCTTTGACGTACTTGCCCACTGTCTTAACCTCCATCGTGTTTAATCGATGTTTAGTTACATTGTCTTCTTTTGTACGTGAATCGCTCGGTAACGCGTTCCCTTAGAGGAATTTAGCCCCTAGGATGTGTCACCTGCATGCTTTTCTATGTTTCCCCTGTTGTCCTCGTGTACGATAACTTGCGTTCGTTCGTAGCGGGTTCCGGTCGGCTCGCGGTCCGGAGCTCCGGAGGCTTGTGAACGTTTCGTTACAGATAAGATGTTTGTAGGGAGATAAGATGCCGTCATAAAATAGGAGCGGAATGCGGAGACACGAGATGCAAGGCAAGGGGGCGGAGGTGGAGGGCGACGGCTGCAAAGAAGGCTCGCAGATGTCGCGCAGCGAGTCTACCATCAGCCGCTGCACGCCGCACACGCCGCTGCCAGACAGCGCCAGCGTCGACTCCAACCCCATGCCCACCATATACCGGTAACTGGAGCGCCGCCGCGCCGCCCGAGAACACGTATTCACATCTCGTTGCACGCCACCGCTAGGCATCGAAACTGACAGCTTGGCTGCACCAAAGAATACTAACTATTACTTACTGCACTACCGTAGTGCAGGTGCAATACCTGGTCTACTTATGAGTTTATGTTAAAACTTCATATTATATTCATTACATATTCAACATATTCAAAGACATATGGTAAAATATGGTACAATGGTAAAGTTGACGAAATTTTTATTCTAATTGGACGAGTATCTTTATCTTCAACGAGTACAAGTTTTTAGCCTGTTACTGTTTAGACCTTCAGCTACACGTGACATAGTTTATTGTTTATGCAAGAGATGTAGATACGTCTTCTCCCATAGGCGAGTAAAGCAGAGAGCGCACTACGCCGCACGCATCGCGCACCGCGATCGTCGCATGTGGATAGGTACCAACCACAGTAATAAATACTCAAAGCTGGAGTGGATTTGATACATTTCTAGGAAACCTAAACTCCTCAGGTCAAGACTGAATAGTGTAATTCAAGGTTTTGGTATTTTATCATAAACATAAAACGCTTTGAAGTTCAGAACCACTCCGGCTATAGAGTATACAACTGCTTGGCTTGTCATGCTGGACCATCGGAGATTTTAAGACGCCTGCAGAACAAGGTAAGGCGTTCAGTCGTCCTTTGTTACTTGTTATCGTGCCACACCTGTCGCTTTGATCACATCCCTCTTTACTTCCCGCGACTCTTTATTTTCGACTGCCTGACTTGACAAAGACTAGGTACCTCCTGATGTACTAAACCTAGAGAACGTAGAGCACCTACCCACGTGAGGTAGCTTCTGCGATGACGTTGCCTTCGTATCTGTTATATTAACTGAAACTATGACACGCAATGAGATGAACTTGAGCCATAAAGAAGAGTTTGGATTTTGATGCTGCATTCACGAATGTCGTGGCTTGCATTAGGCCAAGAAAATATAATTCTTGAATTGATTGATGAATTATGAATTTTGAATAATAATTTCAATATTTTTAGTTAGTCAAGCTCTTATGTTATCCATCGCGTGTCGTATTTATGGTTGAATCATGTATCGTATACAATTTATGTAATTCGATATTAAAAAGTTTTATCACATGTCATTAGGTTTATAATGTACAAATTTAGGAAATAATGGAGGTGTCAAATACTAAAGCATGACCTTTATATTGCACAGTAGAATGTTTAGCATCATACTAAAATGCCCTAGAAGTATTTCTGTAGAAGTTTTACCATAAAAACAAATCATAATGCTGACAGCTGTTATAGCACCTATGTTAAATAGCAGGCATCATTAGATACCTTATTATATATATTATAGATTTTACTTATAGGTATTATAGATGTATCATTTAGAATAAAACACGATATTTAAGACAAGGCTTTCTCATTGAAACTTCATTCATCAATATAAGTAGTTTGTAACTTAGGTAGACCAGAGTAGACGGGCACCTGACCTCTTCCTCTTCCACATTATACTAAATATTGCGTACCTTTTTAATTTCAAAAGTTAAGATAAAATTTAAAACCCATAGAATATGGGTGTTGAAAAATATAATTTACTGACGCTGTTATGCATTTGTTATTTTGTTACACAATAACAAATGCATAGCTCTCTATTACCGTTATAGTAAAAAATAATATGTGTTTAGGAACTCTTATAATATTTAAAATAACTTTAAAGTAAATATATATACAGAGTGAATTTTGAACAGGGATCGCTATGGCAACTACCCTTACCCACCAGTTTTTCAAACCTATTAAAACAGTGATTAAGTATAGTTTTTTTGGAAAAAAAAAACATATATTTTTCCAAAACCAATCATATGTAATTAAAAAAAACTGTTACCTATTACATTTTGTGTAGGCACATTATTTTTAAGTCGCTTTTTGATGAAAATCGATTGTATAATTTTCATCTACAAATACCTATAATGCTTACATATTACTGTAAAATGGATTTATAATAAATACACAATAACAATTCTCTCTGTAAACATAGAGAGAAATTTGTTCAAAAACTCAGCCCGTATAGAGACTTAACATGTAGTTAAACGGACGTAGTTAGACGGGGAGAAAAGTCACTATCCTCTGTCAGAAACATAGGATCATGGATTAAGAGGGAACGGCACGCTGAAATTTTCATACAAAAAGAGAAAACGTTTTTCCACCCCTAAACATTAACCAAATTCGATGAAATTTGGACATGTAAGAGATGTTATCATTATTGAGGTTTGTAGGATTTTATTTTTTCGTTAATTCCTATAGAATTTGAATAAATGGACCCAAAAAACTCGATATTTACACGAAAATGTTTTTTGAAGTTTGGAAGCTGTTACCTTTTAAAATAGACATAAACTAAGAAAAAAGAAAACCTACAAACCTAGTTTATTCTCCGTTTAAGAAATTGAGACAAAGATTACCAAATTTGGTTGAGATTTAGTGTGGTAGAAACGTTTTCTCCCGAAACGCTAATTTTAACAAAAATCTGAAATTGATACGAATTTAGTTAAATTATTATCATTATTATTATTTAGTTAATTTATTTATTTTAATTTACGTATTTTCTGCATCACCGTAAACCATTGTTCAAATACCTAGTGCTCACTGGCCGCGGCTGTGCCATATCCTCTTAATTTTAGTCACTAATCCATAGGAGTTAGTTTGTAATAATTAAGTTAACAACTAGGAGTCTGAAATAAGTTAGGTTAGACCTATATTTGATCTCCTTGACCTTATAACCTTTTCTAGGACACAAAGCGTTTTGCAATTACATTTATTCACTATAAAAATAGTTTTTGTCAATTTTTTCTAATTATTGACATATGCAATGATACTGTTATTTTTTATTAGTAGACTAAAATCGATATATAAAATAAACCAATACTAACAAATCATAAGCAATCCCGATATTAACTTAGCATGTATTTTTGTGTAGGTTTAATAAGGAGAAAATATAAAACAATACCGACTACTGGTCTTTAATACTGAATTTAACAAATAGGTCAACTTCATAAAGATAATGATTTCTTTTTCTTTCGTTAATTCTATTTAAATTATATGATTATTATTTAAAATTACTTTTGCATAGAATCTGACATAAGGGTTACAGATATAATGTATAGCAGTTGTCTGGCTTTACTATAATTGACATTATGTTTTGAGGAAAAACACGAAATGAAAACACTGTTACCGCTAAAATTACGGTTGAAGACTCCGTCCTAACCAGTGAGCGGCAATCATCCAGAAAGAAAGCACAGATCTGTTATTAAAATAGAAAAATATCTGTATTGTTTAGATGTCGTGCTCCGATCGCGTCGCTGGACTGTATGGACGATTTTAGTGCTCATTCCCAACAGATGCTAGATCAAGGTGAGTCAAAAAATATTTATATTGCTAGACGCGGGCGGCCACAACCGCCGTATATTAAAAATATGATTGTAAAAGTTTGAATTCGCACTTGAAGCAACTAACACGTGAAATTGAAGCTCATTGCTGACAGCAAACTGTTTACTATCCTGTAATATTGGGGCGTATTGTTTTTAAGGTTATTTACCCAAATGAAAGCAATCGAACAACAAACGATCACATTTTTAATATATGAATATTGTAAAACCTATCGCTTTGTGTTCCGCCAACGCGGCGCTGACCTACCTGCCTTGGGAAGCTTGTCGGAAAATCAATGCGTCGAGTGAGCTTCCAGTGTCACTTGACTTTTTGGCAACCTTCCAATTCAAATCTGCCAACCGCACAACGGTAGGCTGATTGTAATTACGTTTATCGTGTACAACGATTGTTCAGTTGTGGTCGCATCTCTTTGATATGCTTATATATTTTTGTATAACAGCTTTAATACTGTCAATTTTAATATTGTTGGCTTCTATTCAAGAGTAGTGGCCAGACATTTACCACTTTATTCGATTACGTAAGGTTATTGCGTAGAACTGCGTTTTCAACTGCAAAAGAACTTTGAGAAAAGAACTGTCTGACACACTGTCCGATAGTCACTCAGCTCGTAAGTGTAAGCTCGCACTTGCACGCAATTTATTTTTGCAAGTGACTATCGGAAGGTCTGCCGCACTTTTTTTGCCAAAGTTTTCTTGCAGATGGAATCGCGGCCTACGTAAGTCATAACTAAATGTAATGTTGCTGATAAGGAACAGATATTCCAAAAAGCCATTGTGGCAAAAAATATACTCATTTGGTTTTGTTGTATTTTTACATGTCAGTTAGAATGTGAAGAAATGGTGCCTACTCGGAAGTTGATCAACGTAGGTACTTTAAAAACGAAACCTAATATTGCGCTATGTATGCGCATAGCTCAGCGGCGGCGTAGGCTCTACGCGCCTACGCCGCTACTGCGCTGCGTCGCCGCGTGTCGTGCCGTAGCCTGCTAATATAAACCTATAGACATCGTCTACATTTCATATTTAGAAAGACAAAACTGAATACAATCAAACGCGTATATTATTCAAATGAAAATCAAAATGAAATTGAATTTGTTTGCCTTTTTTGACTTTCGTGTTTTTCGGTATATCTCGTACCAAACATTTGTTGTAACAGCGGGCGAAATGGCGATGTCTCGTCACATGTCCTCGTACATGGGTAACCATACGGCCGTGGCGTCGGCGGTGACACCCGGTCTCCGCTACAAGAGCCTCGGCAAGTCGGGCCTGCGGGTGCCCAACGTAGGCCTCGGCATCTGGACCATGATGAACGAGGAGAACGCAGAAGATGTTGTCATGACGGCTCTAGAGAATGGAATCAATCTATTTGACTTATCTGAAGCTCATTGCGGTTAGTGGATTTTTTAAGGTTTTTGTCACCATATACCCGTCTAGAATAAAGCCGCTATAGGAAAGGAACAAAGCAGACAGGATAATCAAAATTCTAATTATTCCACAGCAAAAGGCGAAGCAGAGCTCGGTAGAATCCTAAAAAAGAGGAACGTAAGGAGGTCCAGTGTTATAATAACCACAAAGATATATTGGAGCACAAAGTATGTATGGTCAGAGTCTGAGTAACATCACTTAGACACATGACATCTAACATTTGGGGCTTAGATTGCCTTTGTTAGTGATACTGCTATGCACATTTTGTAAGGTAGAGTGGTGAGAGATCGCTGTGCCAGAGACGAATAAAGGAAACTTGCTGACATTTTATCTCAGATGCCTTAGTCCTTATTCTGATCATTTACCAGCTGTCCAGAAGAACTCGTGAAGCGGTACCAACGTAATGGCGCTGAATATATCAGTTACTACTGTTATATTATTCAATTAAGTTAACCAATCGTTAGGGCGGCATCTTAAATACTTTGTTGCAAAAAATAATTACACATTTGATAATTTTTAAGGGGCCTTTAGTACCTTTGGTTTTGAAAATAATTAATGGTAATAAAAGAAAAATATGGGACCTTTTACTTAGTTTCAAACATCAAACAGGATTGCGATCTTCTGCCATTTTACCCTTTTTCGCATTTTATTAATAGTAATTATATTAAAATGAGTTCTCATAAATAGTGATGAATGTCTGAAAAGTATTTGTATATACTTAGGGTTATTATATCTAGCCATTGACTGATGAGGAAATTATATCTGTGGAAAGATGTTCATAAATTATATCTCAACATCTAAGACGATTATACCTACATGTACCTATCAGCGCCCTAAATCACAGGACGTAGTGGTTGGATGATTAAATACATATCTTATTCTATATCTTTAAAATATTTTAAATATACCTACTTTGGGCATTCATCTTAGGATTAATTTTTAATTAAAGCTTCTTTGAACGGAATATATTTTTTGCAAACGTAACGTACGCAAGTGTGTTGAAATGCTTGGGATAGATATCTTCAACTAGTACAATAGAACACGCGTAGTGGAAAAGAAGTTTATAATATGCGATATTTTTAATATACCTACAGTTTTTATTTTATGATGCACGCTAGCAGCTACCATGCATATTTCTCGCTTATATCAATTCGTGATCCAAGAACGTCTGAATTAAAATATATATAGGTTTATAAGTTATATAACCTCTACATTTTTCTACGTGAATTCTATTGTATATGCTTTTAACTATAATATAAGTACGTAAAGTTAACTTCTTAAATTACGTTAAAGTTAACAAGTCTATTTTTATCTACCTAAATAATTATATCATTTTCTTTTATTGCGATGACACATTATCCCGTATATTTTGCAGGGCATAAAAGGTCTTTGACAGGACAAGGTTGCTTCTTTATAGGACCAAATAAAGCAACTAAGAATAAAATTATATAATTATAATAGCTAACGATGAAGTTCAAGCCAAGCCCAAACAGCGTCATTAGAACTAATGCACGTTTGGCTATACGCAAACATACACTGCTTGTTTTTTTTGAAATATTATAGTAATACCGGTATAAGCGGAACGAGAAGTTCCACGTATACCGGTTCGATATCATGTTCATTTATTATCAATACCGGCTTTCCGCTCTACGTCTTCGGATGCGTTTTTTGGAATTTTATCAAGATAGCTAGAACTATCAATTAAATAACTATGTGTGTAGGTTTCTCGGGGCATTCTAACAAGACATCTTGTCTTCATGAACGGAAGACTATATCCACAAATGGTAGATCCATTTGAAAAGATAAAGAGATTTGGTAGGTTCTATACTATTTATAGCATAAGTAAATATAAAATAGATTGTTTTCCTTTGATATTAGGTATTGTAAACTAATCTTTTTTTCTTTCATACTAATAAACTAACAAATCATAATAATTTCGTTAAAAGAAGCCCTAAACCTGAAAAAGACGCGCCACCATTGATACCACCTCCGTGCACGTTCGTAAACATGCATACAATCATGGATTCGCTTGCTTTTTGCTGGTTTTCTATCTTCACTACCTTATTATTCATGTATTGGTAAAGCAGTGTCAATACTATGAAGAGAAGTTTTGATACCATTATGTTTTTTCAATTGAATATTTTACACCGTAGCATAAGGTTTGAAATAAACAATTTTTTTTTATTAGGAACAAGTATTTGTTTTTAAATAGCGTAACATAACAATCTCTAGCATAATTATTGGCTATGCTGTATCATATACTCGCATTATATTACGCACTATAAAGAAATTAACAATAATCTTTTGCTTATCGCTGAATTGCTTTCAACAAAATTTTGAACACTTAATTAAATACTTGTTTATATTGTTAGGTCTGTAGAGAGGGGTCTGTCTCGAAAGCACGTTTTTGAGAGCGTGAAGGCATCCCTGGCCAGACTCCAAGTGGAATATATCGACGTGGTGCTACTGCACAAGGTTGACCCGCTGTGCCCGATGGAAGGTCAGCTAACTTCAATCGATTTCTTGCACATTGCGCTAAATATTTACGCTTGTAAGCTAACGTTCAGTCATTTTGTTCAATGTATTTTTACAGAGATAGTCCGTGCTATGAATTTTGTGATAAACAAGGGGTGGGTCTCGTATTGGGGCACCGCCCGTTGGTCTCCTTCCGAGGTAAGTGAAATACAATATCATTTCAAGTGTTAGAAGAATTATTCTCTTGAAATCGTATTCTTTTTAGATAATGGACGCTTACACAAACTGCAGGCAGTTCAATTGCGTGACGCCTATAGTGGAGCAAACAGAATATCACATGTTCTGCCGAGAGAAACCAGAGTTGTATATGCCGGAGCTTTACCACAAGATTGGCGTAGGTACGTGAACAAGATTATATTAGAATTTATGAATAGTTGCAATGTTCTTGTCGGTCATGTTGCTATATGCTTTCACATTTTTTAAATAATGTTCTCGTCATTGACGAAATGTCGAAACATTCGAACTAAGAACCAAAAAACCCATTAAAAATGTTACGTATGTACAGTTTCTTTTTAATAAGCAAACCCTTTTTGTTGAATACCCTTTGTTCCTGTTTGAGGAAGTTCGCGCTCTCTTGTTCTAGCGCCTGATTTTCAGTTACTTTAGTCAGTAATTATAATTATAATTGCTAGCGGATAAACTGGGGTAGGTACGTATAAGTAGATAACAACGGCACTTTGAAACATTTAACATAAACAGTTGTTAATTTTTGAATAAATGTTTTTAGTTACTCTTTTCGTAAAGCACAAAGTTAGGGATAATCGTAACATCAACACGAAAAACAAAGATAGGACCTAACGAAAAAGTCCAGCAAATTTTGTCGGCAACTGAACTGCCCCCGTACCCATATGTCCCTCAAGCGCCAATCGTATATCGTGATGAGCTAGTAGAGTCACTGCAACAATGTCTTATGATGCCATATATTGTCCCATGAAAGTTTATCTCAACTTGTAGTTATCGTATTTTGGTTTAAATGAATGAATTTAATTTGATTTCTTGCCTGAATCGATCATAATTAGACCGTATCTCATTACTTTAGTTGCAGTGAAGTTATATCTTAATTTGACCTCAGAACGATATGCGATTGGCTTGAGGGACATATAGGTAAGGAAGCTGTTTTCCGAATAGCGTGGCTCAGGGGTTTAGTCTTTCCTTCAAGTTATGTTTTCTTTCCAGGAATGATGGTCTGGTCTGCTCTGACCACTGGAAAAGGACTCGCTCCCGAAGATGTCACAGCATTATTCGCAAAATCACGGTTCAACAGAAAATACAGCACTTTCAGCTGGTGTGAAGAGGACCTCGCTTTACCAGAAGTATATAATTTCTCCCTGTCTTCTCACAGAGTTGATTTTGAAATCAATTAATATAAGAAATTATTATATATCTATAACTTAGAAACAATGGGTTCAATAAATTATTTCAAATTGATTCTGTTATTGCCAGTTCTTGGACTTAGATTTAAGGTGTCTTCAAATTAAGTGTCAATACCTACAGCAGATGCCGACATCTGGAAGCAAGGAGCAGGTGGCCGGTGAAGAGCCTCGTACATACGGCGACAAACTTCGCGACCTGGCTAATTTAGCCAGCTCGCTTGGTACGTTCAACTTAACAATATTCTAAAGCAAATTTTAAATCTCTGTAAGTTTGCCAAGCTCAGGTTGTGTTGGTTGAACAGATTGCTCCATGAGCCAACTGGCCGTCGCTTGGTGCCTCAAAAACGAGTCAGTAAACTGCCTGCTTCTGGGAGCGACCAGCGTCGCTCAGCTGAAAGAAAACATACACGCATTACAGGTCAGTAAGCAATACTCCGCGAGCTTAACTTTATCTTTTCAGTATTTTTGACTTCATATTATCTTGTTATTAATATTATTACACTTTCCTCCACATAATTGAATGAAATGAAATCATTGCGTTCGATTACGTGTGAGTGTGTGTAGATTGTGCCACAACTGACTCCATCGGTGATGGTGGACATCGAGCGAGTGTTGGCCAATAAGCCGACGCGTCCACCAATGGTATCAACCCTGGCCATGCGCAACCAAGCTAACAGCAACACTGTCCGCGTGGACATGACGTGAGTAAAACCTACTTCCACGAATACCTTGCAGATGAATGTCCAATCTTCATACCTATGATATATTTACGTATTATAATTTCAACTTAAAAAAAATACAACTGTTGTTCAGAGAAAAGGTCTTTTAGAACTCGTTCAATCATGTTGCTTGTTCTCAAATTATTTAAGCTTGTTTCCCAGTGGTGCCACATCCGGAACTGCCTCACCCAAGCTTGAGGGCGAGGTTGGAGCCGACGGTGAGGTCTCCACCCCCGGTAAGGAGCCCGGGCGGGGCTTCTGTGAGATTCAGTGACTGTGGTGGCGCGGAAGCACTGACTCTGCTTCCAAATCTACCAAATCAAAGGTAATATCTTAAACTTTTGATTAGATATTGCGTAAATATTGACATTAGCATAGATCATTAATATCATCTTTATCTTCCCTTCCAATTATAATAAACGTTTTTTTCTGCAGGAATCAAAGGACGACAAGGATTCCAAGGAATCTAAGGCTAAGTTCTTCCTTAACAACGCTGGCGAAGTTATCAAACGTACTGGTAAGTTATATTATAGTAGGTACATTTTCAACACACCTGTTCAGAAACGTCTGTTTGGTTTTTAGCAAAACTAAGTCTAAGTAATATTATTTACCTACTTACTCATAACAGACATACTCATACCTAATGTCCACATACATACACATAACTACAGCACTCAATTTCTATTGGCCAGAACACGACGGAGTGAGCACCGACGTAGTGGTCTCCATTTCCAGTTTGAAGAGCAAGCAGCAGGCTGCTGCTGCCGAAAAGCAAGCCAAGAAGAACAAAGCCGAGCTGGCCGCGCGGCCACGCTCCGCGTCTCTCCAGAAGTCCAACTCCGGACAGATGCCGTCCACCAGCCAAACCCGACGCCGCTCGCGATTCGACCTTTCCCCTGCAGATCTGTAAGATCTCTGAACTGAGTGACAATGTACTAAGACTCTACTGAGGCGCTACATCTTGAAAGTCGTCAAGTCAATTTTGTAATTCTACTGTAAGCACTTTTCGATGTAATAAAATATTAGCTATTGCTACGACTTTAGCATGAAATGTAGAAGGATAAAAAGTTATTAAGAAATTGACTTGACTCATTTCATTATAACTTCTTCACAAAATCAAAATCTTGACGACATAACTTGAATCATGTTTTGAAACTAATAAAATTGATTTCAATGATACATATGAATATAATCGTAAATTGTATTACCTGGAAGGTAAATTTGATGTAATCGATATCTGAAACACTTTAGTCGTTATACATAACACTATTTATGTTATTTCAGTAGAGATGGCACCCGTAGCCCTAGAATAGAAGTACACGTGAATATCTAAGTAAAGGTTTGATAAGGAAAGTGCTTCGAAGGGACTCAGTGATTATATCTGTGATGATCGATTGAAACATGTTTTGGAAACGGATGTAAATTATTAGTTCGATTAGATCACTGTATTATAAATGTATAGAATAGTCATTTGTAGTAGAATGTAATTACTCTTTTATTGATAAAGGTACCAATTAAGAGACGAAAATACAGAAGAGGTAAGAAGAAATCGAGTATTTAACGTGTACATATTCATTAACCGTTTATAAAGTAATCCCTTCATTTTAACTATTGAGATAAAAATTGTAATTGTAATTTAAGAGTAACTACAATTTTACTATGATATATTCTCGTACGTAGTAGAGTCGTCATCCTCGTAGATCTCCGTAGACGTCTTCAAGAACACGATACTCTACCAACGTGTTGTACATTGTAGAGAAAGGTATTAATTAATTCTCAACAACGTTCAACATTAGGTTTCGGGTATTGCAAGCCAGTAAGTAGTCCTCTAAACGAAATGGATGGGTCGTATTGGTGACTTGTAGTTGATGGTTCCTTTGATTAATAGATTTCGAAGTATTGCTATAATCTTATTACTGCTTTTATCTTCACCTTTTTACCTACTGCAACTAACTGGCTTGAATAGTGTTAAAGTTTTTCTATACTTGCACCGGCTTTTCAGATGACGACTAAAATTTGTAATCCTATAGGAAGTAGGTAGATGATATCATAAATTAAAAAGTTATTATGTATGTAAGTTTATATAGAGTGTTAAGGATGGTGAGATGTTTTGTGTTGAAGTAAATTACTTCGTAAGAATATGAAGGTACTCGTAGATAAGCTAACGCAACAGCGCGTTACATCATGGCAATTCGTTGGTCTTCATTGAAGTCTTTTGTTGACGAATGACCTTTGAATTGGCCTTACAAAGCAATGCGAGCGTTGCTGTATTATGCCCACTATACAGATACTGAGAGCATGTTGTCACTGTGTTGAATAATATACGACGACGAACTGGCACGCTCTTGCCTTAGAGTCTATGAGTAATCAATGTTCACAAGTGGAAGATTGTTGAAGTTTTTTATTTAACCAGCATAAACGTAAACGTTTGCTATAATTGAATCCGGCTCACTAGTTACGCCAGTGGTGTAGTATTCAAATTCATTTCGGTCCTACAATTGGCATAGTGGGAACAGGCCCCTCTGTTGCCGGGAAGATATCGTGTACGTGCTACATAAACATTTATATATATATATATGTATAGGTGAAGGTATATATTTTTTCAAGATAATATAAACGTATATGTTACATATGTAGTTAATATGTATATAATGACGTGTACCTAGCAACTAGTTAATATCGAAAATATGTAAAACCCACATAATTAAATGCATATTAAAAAACATGGTAGAAAGTTTAAATTCTCATTATTATCTCTGTTACATTTGACCACTAGATTATTAAAGCGGCCATTCTAGATCAAACCGGTTATCGTGTCGTATAACGATGCATACTTATATGTGCTTCTACTATAATAGTGATCACGGTATATTATAAGTAATACACAATTGTTATTGTCACATATATTACAATTGTTAAATTAATATTGTTTCGGTGTTAATTTCTAGTCTAATTATAATTGAGGCTCGATGTGTAAAGATTAAGGCCTAGGAAGAGATTCAGAGTCCAGTACCTTACTTGAAATCTAAGACAAAACCGTTATTAGAGTTCTGAACCGAAACAGAAACTCGCACGGCGAGTCTAGATGTCTGTCTGGCCTCAGTATGTCAATGCTGTTATTATAACTATTACTGACTATTACTGATTAGTATTTAAAATTTTCTAAAATATTGTTGATATAAATTGAAATGGGTCCGCGTAATATGTAATGGGGGTTCTTTACACATTCCGACACCATTATATAATTTTTATTTAATTATATTTAATATTCATGCTTTGTATGTTTATTTGATTATTGACAAGAAAAAAATGAATGTTCAGCTATGTTTTCTCAAATTTTTTACTAGTCTTGGAAAACAGGTAATTGGTTCGGGACTCTCGGCAAGTGAGTACTCGCACTTGTCGGATTAATTACTTTATAGGTCGTTGCTTAATGTCCATAAATAGTTTGATCTTTACATTATATATATAGATAAAGTATATATAAAAGTAACTTCATAGTCAAAGTTATAAACTTACGTTTTTAAACTAACATGGTCACTGACACTAGAATATGATTTAAAAACGAGTGAGGAAGCGGGTAGATAGATATGTCTGCCCGTTATAACATTAAAAATCCACCCGCAAAAACTTTAGTATCGTCGTGATCATGGTGCTTGTAACAGTGCCGAAATATCGAAAACTCTAAACAAAACAAATACATGGTAAATATCCCGTTTCTAAATCAAATTCTAGTGTTAAAAACTTATTTTAAATCTCCATGTAATAGTAATTAAGTTACTTTTTTTTTTTACACTTTATAGATCTATGTTTGGCCACTATCTCGCCTTATGTGAAGCGATGATGTGGCCTAAGATGGAGCACATAGATCTAGAGAGAGACGGCAGTTGAGCGGCTGCTCAGACCCGTCTCCCTGATGGTTCACCGAACATCATAAACACATAAATGAATTATATCAATTTAAATATTTCATAAGTGTTTGTTGAATTTCGTTAAAGAGTAAACGTCTTCACACCATTACTTAATAAAATTATACGAGAGTTATGCCCTATATGCATACCATTTGTTTACCAGTTTAACAGACTAACAGAAACGGTTTTATTTATTTTGTTAACCTTAGGTTTATCGGCATCTTTATGAAAATGTATTTGTTTGTTTTTTTTACAAAAACGGTAATTACGAAAATAATTTCTATAATATCAGGTGAAATTGTCGCAGAGTTTACTGCACACATATTATTTACTTATAATGTTGATCACCATGCTCAAACATTAATATTGTAGTTACACATGAACGTTGACATATATATTTAAAACAGTGTTAGCAAAGAAAACTAAATATTACTAGTGTTAGTAAGTCTTCTTAAAGATTTTTGAAAACGTCTATGTTTACATAACTAAAACGATTTGGTATTTTTACATGATTAATGATTATATCTTTGAATTCTTAAAACTATATAATAGCAATTATAACAGAGATTTTGAACCGTTTTGAGCCCATATACCTAATGCTAGGCATAAATATATCCAGTACATTTTGTCACATTTCAATTAATTCATAGCAGCACAAAAGTTTAATCAAATGTAGCAAGCAAAATCATGACTTTATTATCTACCAAGAAATATTGATTTAGAAAATAAAGATCTATTAGACACCCGTGTTTTATTTGAATCTCCGTAATTTCTTTTGAGCATTGCATTCAAATTTGATAGGTATAATCGCAATAAGCACGTGAGAATAGCGTGAGTGTAGGATATACGGACGCGTGTCGAGAGCGCAAGATGCGCCGGCACCGGTAACTGGCCAATTAGCCAGCCTCATCCCTCCAATAGCTCTCCGAGATCCTTCCAAGGATAAATATAGCTCTGTACAGCATGTCCGCTCGGTAAATGGCGATTGTGTTCCGAGATGGAGTTTAAGTGTCGTGGTGGACGGACGCGCGACATCTGTGCACAACCGGCAAAGTCGCAAAATGACAATAGTATATTTCGATTGGCTGGACTACCTCGTTTTCGGGGGCATGCTTTTCGTTTCGGCCCTGATTGGGGTCTACTTCGCGTTCTTCGCGAGGAAGAAGCAAAACACAACGGCCGAGTACCTCATGGGAGGCAAGACGATGGGCATTTTCCCCATATCGATGTCACTGATAGCCAGGTATTCATTCTCTGTTCATATTCGAGATTATAATGACATAAGCGAATGCTAGATTTGTTCTATATTTTGATAATTGAAATATGCCATAGCATAACGTTGTACGTTTCAGTTACATTTCGGGTATATCCTTGCTGGGGCTTCCAGCTGAGATGTATACATACGGGACGCAACTGTGGACTGTGGTCCTATCGGAGTGGGCAGTGTCGCTCACGATCGCTATCGTATACCTGCCCGTATTCTACAATTTGCAAATTACTTCCACGTATGAGGTAATCAATATCATTAAACTTGTTGCATTCACACGACCTCTGCCTACTTACATTCCCGACCTAATAACGAGACGTATGTAGGTATGATGTACCTACTTACTTATACTTCAGTTATAGAGATTGATATACAGTGTTTGCATTTTCAGTATTTACGTTTACGATTTGACAATAAAGTGAGACTGCTTGGATCCATTATATTTATAATCAAGATGTTACTTTACATTCCGATAGTTGTCTATGTGCCAGCGTTAGCTTTTAGCCAAGGTATACTTTGAAAATTTATTAACATTTTTTTATTATAAATGTCTAAAAGTACTATATATAAATTGTTTTATTATTTTCAGTGACCGGTATAAACTTGCATCTGATTACACCTATAGTGTGTGTCGTATGTATTTTCTATACCACACTGGTGAGTAGTTTATCGCAGATTTTTATTGACCCTATTCTATCCTCAGCTGGAACAAATGAATTGCTACAATCTAGCCCTCTTGGGATTGAGGTCGAGTAAATCAGACTTTGAATGGTCGAGTGAATTGCTCAGACTATTTTTACTTTCAATGGTTTTTGACGTGTTGAGTGGTCTCCAGGGGGGGCTGAAGGCCGTAGTGTGGACTGACACACTTCAGACAGTACTAATGTACTTTGGAGTAATTTTCGTCTTAGCATATGGCACTTGGCGACTGGGAGGCTTCCATGAAGTGGTTAATATAAACAAAAAGGGAGATCGACTTGATTTTTTCAAGTACGTGCCAAAATATTTATTTTAAAAGGCCTTTATTTTCTATTATTCCTTTTGATAACTGTAATTGATTGTCGTCTCCATTTTATTTTCAGTATGGATTTTGATCCTACTATCAGACACACGTTTTGGTCGACTGTATTCGGAAACTACTTCAGTTGGCTAGCTTCTTGTTCAGTAAACCAGGCTATGGTACAAAGATGTTTGGCGTTGTCTTCTCTAAAGCGCGCGAGAATGTAAGCTGACAAGCTATTAAACTTCAACTTTAAGCAGTTTTATGAAATTTTAAGCAATTGATTTGTATTTTAGAACAATTTTCATAATGGCAGCTGGTATCTTCATCATAGTATCATTATGCTGCTATACGGGGCTGGTCATTTACGCTACGTTTGCCGATTGTGACCCCCTGACCACGGGGGCGATCAGGAAAAGTGATCAACTATTGCCATACTTTGTTATGACCATAACAGGCTCCATTCCCGCCTTGCCTGGAATATTTATGAGTGGTGTTTTTAGTGCTGCGTTGAGGTAAGCAGCTACTATTGTTTGTCATTTGACAATATGCTTTTTTAAATTTAAAACTTTATCTGGTTTGTTTTCACAAACTGGAAAAATTCCAATATATTACTATTTTTCAAGAATAGCTTACAAACACATTATCAATGTTTTCTCCAGCAAGTATACACTTTGTTCAGGAAGTATGGTAACCCAATTTTTTGACTATAAAAGCTTTTTCCGGTCGGATTCGGACTAGTCCCACGGAAATTTAAGGATTTGCAACACTAAAGTAAGGAAATACGGATGTCAAAACTAATGTTTCCGATGGAAAGTGGTCGTATTCGACCACTTCAGATCGGAAACATTAGTTTCCGCTGATCGCCTAGCTGATCTATCTTTTTAATCGTGTTAGAATATGTACAATTGTACTTACTGTACTGTTAATGAAAGCTTTTATATTATTTTAGTTCTATGTCAACCGGACTGAACTCAATGTGCGGAGTTATATTCGAGGATTTGATCAGGCCGGCTTATAATAAGCCAATCACGGAGAAGACAGCCAGTTTTATCATGAAAATTATCGTCGTTGTGATTGGTTAGTTAGTTCAGCCAACCTGATTTATTTTTGCAACTAAGAGGGACGAGCGAGTCGTTCGCCTGATGGTAAGCGCCGCGCTTGCCATTAACAATTATTTTGGAATATTACAAGTTTACTACAATTTACATTGCTTATTCTTTTTATTAAGCTAGAAAATTAACTTTTCTAATATTAATAATAATTCTTTTTTACAGGGATAGCATGTGTAGCGCTAGTATTTTTAGTCGAACAAATGGGAGCCATGATCCAAGCTGGAAAAAGCTTAGCGGGCATCACGGCGGGAAGCCTGCTTGGCTTGTTTTCTATGGGACTGTTCTTACCTTGGGTCAATGCTACTGTAAGTCAAATATTAAAAAAACCGGCCAAGTGCGAGCCGATTTCGCTCACGAAAGGTTCCATACAAACAAAATACATCTATAAAAACGGCAAAAAAAAAAAACATGTTTGTTGTATGGGAGCCCCCTTAAATATTTATTTTATTCTGTTTTTTAGTATTTGTTGTTATAGCGGCAACAGAAATACATCATATGTGGAAATTTCAACTGTCTAACTATCACGGTTCATGAGATACAGGCTGGTGACAGATGGACAGACAAACAGACGGAAGGACAGCGGAATCTTAGTAATAGGGTCCCGTTTTACCCTTTGGGTACGGATCCCTAAAAAGGAACTTCATAGATTAGATATAGATAGCATACCATATTAAGTGTCGCATATGTCATGTACTCAATAATTGTATTTTGTTACCCTGTAAACAAAGGTTTAGTATTCATTTATACCTTTGACGAATCTTTAACTAAAAGCATAGATTGGGTGTATTCAACGTTACCTAGTCCATTTCATAAATTCATTATAATGGGTTTGTTTCTACTCTGTCATTATGTGCAAGAGACACAATTTTTCAAGGCCTTAGCGAAACAGGTACAGGCCTGTCCTAATGTCTTCTATCCTGTCCTAATTATATTCTAAAAGTGAAAGTGTGTCTGTGTGTGTGTAGCAAAAAGAAGCTAAAGAAGCGTTAGGAGAGTTCACACAGAGTGTGCGATGGAATTACACGACTTAATTCCTACACCTTCTTTTCACCATCGGACAACAAAACGTACGGAAACTCGTCATCCGTTTAAAGTTGACGTTCCTCCTGTCAAAACAAAGGAACAGCTAAAGAATAGAACACCTTACCAGCGTCTCAGTATCCCAATTCTTATAATCTAGGTGTCTTCAAGTCCAGTGTGAATCGGTGTTTTTGGCAAGCATGATCCATCGCCAACCGCTTCTTCACTTTCCAGTAGGTGAGACTGCGGTCAAATTGTTGCCTATCAGGTAATAAAAAAAGGTATAATTCATCCTTTCGTTTCAGGGTGCCCTTGTGGGCGGCATCACCTCGACGATGCTCGTGGGGTGGATATCTCTGGGCACCCAGGCGGCCATGATCCGCGGCGAGATCGTGATAATGCCCAAACCCGTGTCAGTGAGTGGATGTGCGTCCAACTTCACGCTGCCTACCACTCCTGCTGATAAATACACAGTTGAATTTGACAGGTATGTTAGTGTTAATATGCTAGGTATGTTAGGTATTATAGGCATGTTAGGTATGTTACGTGTGTTAGGTGTGTTAGGTATGTTAGGTATGTTAGGTATGTTAGGTATGTTAGGTGTGTTAGGTATGTTAGGTATGTTAGGTATGTTAGGTATGTTTGGTATGTTTGGTATGTTAGGTATGTTAGGTATGTTAGGTATGTTAGGTATGTTATGTAAATTCTTTTTTACTGCCACGTAGCGTTTTTAATTATTTGCATATTATCTTCAACAAATGCGAAAGTTTGTAAGCGTGTTAGTGTGTTGGTGTGTTGGTTCCCTCTTCATGCCGCAAAGGCTGAACGGATTGAGTGAAATTATGAACGGAGATAGCTTATACCCTTTTTTTTACGTCCTCGGCTCTCTTAAGACCCTCACCTAACGGCTCGGGTCTCAATGGCGCCTCAGCGGTAATCACCAACATTACACACTAGTACCATAATGTACTATTGCCTAGGTATTTACTAATTTTATTGTTTTTGTAATTAGGTTAGATATGGAGCACTCACTGTACTAAATATTTTCATACCTAGAGCAATTATACCCATATTTGCAATGAATAAATACATGATTGAGAATAGTATTGTCAAAAACAAACATTAAATATTGTAACAAATGTTCTAAAAAATATGCCCCTCAGTTTCTTGCCGTATCTTCTGAGTAGTGGTTCTTTTTCCGATGCGGTGGTAGAGTCATTGTAATAATTGACGTTCAAGAGTGCGTCTGTGACGACAAAATTGAAATAAAGAACTTTTGCATTGATTGGAATTGATTATGATTATTATAATTAGGATTTTCCACAGGTCTGGCACGTTCTTCCTGTACCGGTTGAGCTACCTGTATTATACGTTGGTGGGCATGGTCGTGTGCATCTTCGTGGGAGTCACTGTCTCGTACTTCACACGACCGAATAAACCGTGCATGGTAAGTAATTATTGACAACTAAGGCCATACAACCTTGGCCTGTGTCTTCAGACAGGTTTGAGGCTAGCTGCCTCCATCCATCAAAATAGAAACTGCCCGTGAATTTTTTTAACATCAAATCTGCTGAATAATTTTAAACTTAGTGGACTGCTTTAGGAGCAACTTAGTCAAATAAGGCTACATTGACCCCGGTAGGTCACGATGTGACTGCGGTGCTCTAGCGCAAACAATGCAGCACTTGCTGTTTTGCCCTCAGTGCCCCAACACTTGCACTTTACAAGACCTGTGTGAAGCTACTCCTCCTGGGGTAGCAATAGCCGAGCATTGGGCTAAAATTATTTAAAAATTAAAACATACTATGGACCATCGACACGAAGAAGAAGAACTTTAAACATCGGTACTAACATTTTATGTTCTATACTCACCTATTGTGTATATAACGACGGTTATGTATTGATCGATTGTTTTATTAATCGTTGTCGACGATCAGTAGAATCATACCAATCGATATACGTTGATCGATGCCGTCAATCGTCGATCGATCGGTGGGTGTGGTAGCACCCATAAGCAGCATTCAATTTAATACATATGATTGACCCGACGTTATTTTAACCGGGTGTTCCACTATTATTGTTTATGACGATTTTAAAAATCGGCTCTAGATCTACCTACGCCCATTTTACGATGTCTGAAAAAGTAAACCAACAGTTATAATGTGACCGTACATTAAAATAAGACATTTTGTACACAGTGCCTCTTGCGCCAACGTGAATTCGTTGCCATGGGCAAATGGGCCGTAATGCGCGTATTAACTGTGATTTCTAGTAGACGCAAGTGCCACTCAGTTTGACAAATAAATGAATAAATGTATACTTTAAAGAATACCTTGTAGGATTTAAGATCCCCAATATTAGTAGGTAACTAGTGTTGAGGTAACAAACTATCTCAATAACGGTTATTGTGACAGTTTGTTAGCAACACTAGTAGGTGCTCTGTACATACCAGCCGCTACGTATCAACATAAGGATAAATATTATATAGTTAATTCGGTCTCTTTGCTGTCAAATTTGAGGCAATAAACGTATAACGTTCCACCAGCTCAACTCTTTAATTCTTCGACTTCACTGCATCCAGCTACTAGCCGTTTTTCATTATTATTATTATTATTTTCCTTGTTTATTTTTAAATTGTTTACACTTATTGAAATTGACTTTATTTGTAATCACTTTTATTGAAATTATTTTATTATAGGTACTATTTGACATGTTACTTATAATAAGTGTAATTGGCCTGTTGCCGTTCTTATTATAATAAATAAATAAATACAAATAAGAATCAGGAATCAGAGACGCTGGTAAGGTGATCCTTAGCTGTTCGCATTATGAAAGTTGAAGCGAAACGGTTTGCGGTAACGGCACGGAAACGGTAGCGGCATAGTCAGGTAGATAATTCTACTGCTAGTATAAGTAGGTTCCCCGGCAGGTGCACCGCGACCTGCTGACACCGATCATCCACCGGTTCCTGCCGGCGCAGCACGCGCACTGCACGCGCCCGCGGCTCACGCTCCATGACATTGAGCTCCACGCGCGTGAGCTCGACAACCTGCGAGCGCTTGTCGTTCCCTACGCCGTACGTACCATTTTGACCGACTTCAAAACAAGGAGGAGGTTTTCAATTTGTCTGTATATATTTTTTTATGTTTGTTACTTTATAACTCCGTCATTTATGAACCGATTTGAAAAAATATTTGCGTTGGGTTCAGTTTAGCTACGTAGTCGTCCCATATAAATTTCATCGATATTCGACCTTGGACTTCGAAGATACATCAGAATTGAAATCGTTTTTTTTATCAAATGTATACTTTTAAAAATAATGGTACGGACATCATTTTAAGCTATAATATACCTAGCGTTGTGAGATACTGGTGTCTGAGGTAGATTCGGAAGAACCTGTAGTACAACCAGTGCCCTCCCGCGGTTCGATATAACGCATAACGCCGTAATTTCACAATGATCCTACTAACTACAATATTACATCTTTTTGTTTCAAGAAAATAACATTAATTAAAGAATATAATGAATCTACTGATTTTATGATAATACATACTTATAGGATAAAATATCTTAGTACGTAATAATGCAGAGCAGACAGTGTGCAGGTAATGTGTAGGTGTCCGTAGGGATAGTAAGCAAACATGTGTGTGGGGGCAAGCGTGTGTGTGGGGAAAGATACTTATTTGATACGGTTGGGTGGATTCAAGATGGGAATTCAATTGTTCATATTTGGACATCATTTGGACGAATATTCCAGATAGATACTAAAGTTATAATATTCGATGCATCCATATTTTTCAGTTTTATGATTAACAGAAATATTTGATACTTTTCCACATAAATCCCAGAAAATATGTATATTTTTAACCCCAACGCAAAAAGAGGTGTTATTGTATGTGAGGTTATAAGTTTGACCACTGTGTGTCTGTCTGAGGCTCCGTAGCTCTGGGTGAACAGATTTGGATGCGGTTTTTTTTTATTCGAATGCAGGGTTTCTACCGGTTGCTCTTAGATATGTTTTTTGTTACGGGGGTATTCTAAATTTTTAATTTATGTGGAAGTGTTAATGCCATCAAATGTGTTTCAGAAATCCACAAGTGAAAGCCGATGCGACCTCCTCGGCCGCCGGGACAACAACAACTCATCTTAACAATAATATACCTACAGTTTAAGATATCCTTAAACTACGTATCTATACAACAAATTCCCGGCAGAGGCATGCCACATGAATTTATATTAAATTAAGTAACCTCATAAGATAAAGTATACCTGAACCCTAATATTTCGGCATTTGTGTATTCATTAAATGATTTATAAAACGATATGCAACATTTAATTTTTACCATTAATTTTTTAGTTTAAATTTAATTTATATAATATTTTTTACATTTAATAATAATAAAACTTTAAGAACGATGTAGAACTATTTTATTCTTGTTTGGAAAATGTAAGCAAGTAAGTGGTTTGATACTTGCAAGGGGATTCATTTCACATTATATTTATTTGTCTTCGACTTCCTCAAGAAATTCTTTAAATGATGGAGAAAATGCATCAAAATCCATCGAGTAGTTTAAAAGTAACTACTAATCATATACAGCCTTACTTATAAAAGTCGATAAGTTAATTCGACATTAAATAAAAAAAAATCTTTATTTTTTAATTGTTCTTCATCAGAGGCGAGCACCGGACTTGCTCGAAACCAAGGTCGACTAATACGACAAACGTCAAAAGTCCTAGCTGTTTTATTACCCGCCGAACTTCGTATCACCTATCAGTCAATGAAGCTGTCGTGAGTTATGTTATTCTGCTTTTCGGGGCGGAGACAAAGCAAAAAATCAAAAACCATGAAAATCGGTCCTGCAGTTCTCGAGTTATAAGTGTTGAAAAAAACCCGACTTTGTTTTATATATATGCCTAGTCTTGCCATAAATACTGAAATAAATAAAAAAATATTTTCTATTGCAAATAACATTTATTACTTTTACAGTGTGTTAGTTTAATACATAAATATAAAACAAATTAAAATATAAAAAGCTTATTCGAAGTGGTCTCCATTGGCTGCAATACAGTCCTTTAAATGTTGAGGCCAGTTTTCAATAGAAGCACGCTCTCTTTCCATGGGAAAATTCTTCACTGCCAATCGTACGGATTATTTTAGGGACTCCAAATAGGGGATAGGACAACTTTTCAAGAAGTGTTTTAAATTAACTACATTTAATATATATAGCCATGACGACGTACCTAAAACTATGTTTAAATATTATGTTTCAAGTATTGCCGCGCAAAAGGTCACTTCAACACTTGTGTTGTCATATGTAGGTAGAAACGACAAAGTCTTCGAAATAAAACTTGCTAAGAGATTCTAATACGTTTTGTGAAGTTTGGGGACTATATTGTAATAATGGAACGAAAAAATGAGCAAAAATACATTTTATGAAAAGCAAAAACGTAAAATAAACACAAGCTTGACTCACGGCATTTGCCTACAAATGACGTCATGCGCTGTGATTGTTGTTTCGTTTGAGATGAAGAACAGATTAAAAATGTCAGAATTATTTATTGATTTAAAAATATAAAACATTATTATTTCACAAAAATATTGATTGAATGATCTTTCTGGTTCGACGAACATTCGTTCTAACTACATTTTAGATTTTTTCTCGATTACTGTCCGATCCCCTATTATCATGGCGTTTAGAACAAGCCGTACTCTCTAAAACTGACCATAAATCATTATCCAGCGGATTAAGATCGGGACTAGACGACGGCCAGTCTTCATCTCTGATGAAGTCCGAAACGTTCGTTTCCAACCAAGACTGCGTAGACCGAGCTTTATGACCCGGCGCCGAGTCTTGCTGGATCGACCATTCTTGGTTATTAAACATGGTGCTGTTAAGGGGCTTCACAACCTTCTCAAGAATGGTATCTTGATACACTTGTGACGATGTTTCGATACCCTTTTCACAAAAGTATGGTTCAGTCACTCCTTCATAGCTAATACCCCACCAAACCATCACTGAAGTCGGATAGTGCCCATGTTGCATTCTGTCGACTAATTGGGAAGCTTCCTTAGAGCTTTGAGCATTAATACGGTAATTTTTTTTGTTAAAATGTTGCTCAACTGTAAAAAATTTCTCATCCGTAAACAAAAATTTTCTGTGATCTCCCTTTGCGTACCGCTTTAGTTGTTTCGATTTAACCACCCTATTCTTTTTTAAATTATTAGTTAAGAAATGACCAGTACGTCTCTTATAGGCTGCAAGTCCTAAGTCATCTTTTAAAATACGCAATATGGTTCTAGGTGCTATCTTCATCTCCCGAGATACTTTGCATCGCTTTGACCACCTTTTTCGTACGAACACTACGTGGACGGCCAGATCTTTTTCTGTCACAAACAGAGGAGGTCTCATTGTACCTATTAATAGCCCGGTACCCAAACATTTTACTAATACCAAGTGTAAGGAGAGTTTTAAAAATTGCATTTGGCTCCATAGGTACCTACTTTGTGTAATGCAATCACAGCGATTCGGTTCTCTTTATCACCCCACTCCATATTAATATCGACATATTGTACAATGCATTGGCACCTACTTAATTTTCTCTTTGATTGGCACCAAAATGAGAAAGCTCAATGAACAATCATATAAAAATGACAGATTCCAAATTGAAATGTAATATTTTGTTTATTTTTAATTGTAACAGTATTTATGGCCAGACTAAATATATATGTAGAAGATATTATAAAGTATCAGTCACGAAAACTTTCATAGGTAGGTACTAAAAAAAATTAGGATTATTTATAAGTATTAACGTAACGTGTTTTGCATATCGTCTCTTATGATCAAAAAGAGATAAAACATATTTTATCATTTCATGAACATTAAAATAATTGGTTTTGGTTTTCTAAATAATTTCATTCGCCGATGAGGTTACCTTTCCAAAAAGAGTTTGTGCTAAACTGGACCTTATTCACAATTATTTTACGTAAATGATAAATACATGTTTATTATTTCACATAATATCCATTGTCTACACTAAAGTTACGAGATGCAGGACGTCAAGGCTAGAGGACCTGCCATAGAGGTGTAGTAAAGTGCCTATATCGTAATTGGTACCTACGATGCTTTGTCGAAACCATAATGAAGCGGCTTGAATTGGCGTGAGCTAGCGGAGAGCTAGTAGTATGTAGCACTAGGTATTATATGTATTTTGTGCTAGTGGGATGTGCACAATGCGTAGTCTGGCAATCATAGAGATCGTATATCTACTTTTAACTTTTGTAGAGTTTGCACATATATCAACATCTACGTCATCCAAGTGTACTATAGGTTATACATTTTCATACCATATATAAGTGTAAATAAGGATTGAGATCTGGGTACTCGCTGCAGTTGACCAATGCAATGCTACTGATTACACCTTTAACTTCACGCGACTGGCTATTGCGGGTCGATCTAAGATCGTGTTCTAATATGAAGATGTGTTGCTATTATGAAGGCATAATATGCCATTTCAGCTGTTCCATACCTATCACATATTAAATTTTAAAATCGGATGGGTATTAGTTGAAAGAGGAAAAATGTAAATGAAACATGATGACAAAAGTCTATAGATATATTATTTCATTATTCTTAAAGACAAGTAACAATACATCGTACATTATGTATTTACAACAACACGTCTGATGAGATTCTTGGGTGAGGACATGAGGCAGGTATTGTATAACGTCAAGGTACATTTACGAAACCATGATAAGGGGCTTTTCAACCCAATATTTAGATCAAAATATTTATCCGAATTACATACAAATATCATAAATGTTTATTGCAACAACCAGAAAATGGCACCAACTTCATTACTTATTTAGATTATAAAAAGACAGTTTTATACATATGCAATATCGGATGAGATTCGGATATGAAAACATATTACAATACGTACCTCGAGTTACTGTAGTATCCATAGACGACGACATTATTCTAAAATACGTAAAACTATTCATAAACTTAGTAAGAATCGAAATGGCATTTGCTATTATTCAAAGTTGAAAATACAAAGAACCTAGTTAATCTGTATAAAGTAAACAAAACAAAGTACGAACATTTGCTATAGAGTAATACGCAACAAACCCGTGTTATGAAGTACCCATCAATACACTCGTATTGCAAAGACAACACACGACGTAGGTCATGAATCATGATAGAGTTACTCATAGATTTAGGTACAAGTGGCACCGCGACCGCCGTTTTCCACTTCGTGTCCGTGCACCGTTTAAGACTTTAGTTCACTTCGCCTGCACGTGCGCACGTTCACGGGGAAGAAGACGTTCAGCTCGATGAGGGTCGCCAGCACGAGGAACATGGCGTACATGGCGAGGCAGGCGCGCCCGACCGCCGCGTCCAGCTTGAACTTGTTGAACCAGAACGTCAGGTACAGCAGCAGCAGCGTCGACAGTAGCGATATGGCTGAGTACTCTAAACCCATCGAATTTATCTTCACCTGTTGACATGAAGCACATTAACATACCAGAATACCTACCTGTATTGAGCATTCGCGAGGCAAACTTACATCTACCTTTCGAAATTCGCAGGCGCAAGTACAATACATTCGCAAAACGTACACGGAAATGGAACAAGCTTTAAAGTATATCTAACCCAATAATGTCCAGGCTCTGCAGGAGTTAGCGAAGCCTTGATGAGCCACGGTAGTCCTAGGCACAGCAGGATGTCGAAAGTGTTCGAACCGATCGAGTTGCTGATGCCCATTGATCCATGTCCTGTCATCAATAGCTATATTATACACTGATTACACATATGAAATTCGAGTCAACATTGACATCATAAATAAAATATTATATATAGATGTTTAATTTATCAAAATACGGACTTAATACCCACTTATATAAAAAAAAATCACTTCAAAAGTCCTCAATACAAATTTCCTTATTATCCTCTTGAGTAAACAATCACCACAACAAATGGGATTTGTATTTGTATTGTATGGAAAAATATGTTTTTGCCATACAAGTGTTATACCTAATTAATTCGCTTATAATGTCTTTTATTAATTTATTGGACCATTATTTAATTAACAAATCATCATGCACAACAAGTGGACCTAGTTACATCAACAGTGTAATAATGCCTATATAGTTACTAGATTACCTAGAAGGTATATTTTTCACTATAATTTTTATTACCTTGCTTAGCGACTATGACCGAGGAGACCGCTTCAGGGACCGAGGTACCAGCGGCTAAGAAAGTGATCCCCATCACAGAGTCTGGTATCATCAAGGTATCCCCTAAAACAATTACAATTTGTTACGCTGAAGTTGTTCCCTGCATTTAATGTAATATTCTCATCTCACCTTTCAACCCGTTCACTGTTTGAAATAACACATTATAGGAATCTTCCAAAGTATATCGTTGTTAATATTTATGTACACACTAGTATATTCCCTCAAATATCACAAGATATGCTTTATTTTCACTATAATTTAATTGGGCATTATGAGACAAAAGAGCCATTGACTCAGGGTGACGATTATCTTCTCTAGCGGGCGTATTTCCGAAGCACTGGTAGAGTCAGTCTTCGCATTTCTTTTCTGGGCCCGGACATCAATTTGAGTATGGGAAAGAAATGGGTAGACATGCTCACCTTTTCTTTTTTCAAAGTCATTATACTTTAACTTAAAAAAATTCACGTATTTTCTTTGATTTTTATATTGTGTATATGACGTTTAAAAGTGCATTTAATAAATATCTTTTGACTATTGACTTTTGACGAGAGCAGTGCAGGTGCCAATACCGCGCAGGATTTGGTTATGGTTATGGACCCACCAGTGACATCAGGTGAACAACCTGCTTGTCTCATCATTGGATTGTTTAAAAAAGTAAATAGCAATAAATAATAAAATTATGAATAAGTATAAACTCTTTGTTACGGAAATAGGACAAACATATTATAAGTTATTATATTTATAAAAATAAAATAAAGTCGATATATAAGAGATAACTTAAAGCTATAAGCCCGCCAATTGTATTACCCTAGTTAAGGTTTATTTTAAGATACTATTTGTGTGGTATACTATGAAGTTCTAGTAGCTATTGTATTGTTATGAAAGTCTTACCAATGATAGTGATCATCCAGGCTACGATGTAAGAGAGCGATCCGATCCAAACGATACACATCATGAAAGTGAGCGGGAACCAGTTTTTGAAGCGGGGCTTCTCGCAATCCGGTATCGTAAAGAGGAACACGAGATGAATTGGCCAAGTTATTATCCAAGTAGTCTGAAATTTTCAAACATCTATTAGATACCCACTCTTTAAAAATTATATATATATATTTGTACTCATAAAGTACTACAGACAACTCTTAAAGCTACTTTTTAAAACACACACTTTATCCTTTCCTACTATCCTATTAATATTAATAAATGAAAAGAAAACTATGTGTCTCTTTGTGTGTATGTTTGTTACCACTAAGCTTCGTAACAGCTTGAACGGATTTAGATAAAATTTAGTTTTTAAATACTTTAGGTCTTTATAGAAAGTTTTCACCCGGCACAAATGTGCTGTGTTCTCAAAATAGTTAAAACCGCTATGCGGACGAAGTCACTTTAACGAAGACACGAAGACAATTTAACGAAAGCAAACTTACAACAGTTGGAGCGGAGGAGGACGCTTACACGGTTCAAAACAAATACGTATACATTTTCGTACCTTAGTAAGCCAGCTTCTGCCACTTGGCCACTTCCAAAGAGAATGCCGGTACTCATCAACGGCCTCCTTATTGAGATCGTCTGCGACATCCTCGTTTGCATTCCCCTCCGTACAAGAGATCTCCATTTCATTCGTCTTTGGATCAATATCAATGTTGATATTCTTATTCTTTCCAATATCTCCTTCAGAAGGTTTCTCAGAGGTTCCACTGGTTTTTTCGATTATGTCTTGGTGGAGAGGCAGAGGACTTTTAATGTTTCCATTATGTTGATGATGGTCTGGTGACGCATCATTTTTATTTGAAGTCGTTGGAGGTTTAACTTCCTTCACTTCTGTGAAAATATAAGATGGTAAAAAATTACGTAGGAATAAAAATTTAAATGCAAATCGCAAATAAATATTAAAACAGTTACCAATAATATTATCGTGTTTCTCATCTTGTTTCTTCAACATATTTGATACGCATTTCCAGCTACCTGTAAGATCGTGTCATATGAGTCAAAAGCAATCAAATATAAAAATAATAACATAACGAATAAAGATATTCAGTCAGAATAATATTTATAAAAAAGTAACAAAAACACAGAAGGCCCGCCTGATGGAAAGCAATTGTTCAACATGCAGACATCCGTAACATCGGAAGCATTGCCGATCTGTAGCAAATTCTTTAGGGAGAGGAGAAACGTGAAAAATGACGAGAAATAAAAAATGACGTTGACTTTACCGTGAAATATAAAAAAAACTTTCATATAATTATAAATACTAAACTTACATTTAGCAAAGTTTTGTATAGACTTGTCGTAGTACATAATGCAGATGTAGACTCCGTACAACATCACTAGGAGCAATGCCTCGTACCACTGGACGTACTCGTCGTGCATTATGCATATGAGGATGGAGACGGTGATGCCGTAAGCCAGGCAGTCCCGGGTCAGCGGCCACCAGTCCAGTGGCACTACCTGGAACGAAGACGGGTAAAGTGTTTTTAGAATAGACCTTGGAATAAGTCTTTTGAATATGATTTGTACTATAGTTACACAGTTAACCGGTTCTATTTATAATTATGTTCATTTAATACAGCAGAACGAAACGCCACCGCTGTCAGTAACACTGTTTCAACGAATTGTTTAAACTTGCTTATAATCGCCATTATGTAAAACAAATCACAACCCCCTTTAGCAAGTAAGTACATAGAGACAAAACAAATTATCCCCTGTCTACATACTACAAGCAAAAAGTAGATAAAAACAGGGGATACATTTTTGTGTTCAGCCCGTGCTAAGGGGGCAAGTCTTAGTGAAAAGTAGCGATGAAACTTTTAATTCATAATTCATGTATTTTAATTATTAGGTTCATTTTAAATTATTTTTTAAATTAAGGCTCCGATCTGAAGTATAGGCTCCGATCGGTAGTAGGTATCTACACTAATATTATAAAGAGGTAAAATTTGTTTGTGGATTTTGTTTGGATGTAGGGCTCATCTCCGGAATTACTGATCGGATTCTGAATACTATTTTACTGATAGAAAGCTACACTATCTCTGGCATTCTATCTAACATAGGCTAAATTTGATTGTGACGACGAGAAAGAAGTCGCGGGAATTGCTAGTGTACAATATGGTACATTGACTTTGTAAGTGTTAAATAATAACGTATATGTTACCGTGAAATATAAAATAACCTTCATAAAATTATAAATACTAAACTTACATACCCCTTACGCGTTTTGCGCATACTTCTAAGTAATGTTAAAAATGCAGTTTATGAATAAAATCGAAGTAAACATCCCTTAAGCGTTCAATGCACCCTTTTTATTGATAAAAAGCATTTTATTCATGAAATCGGAATAAACAAATGACCAAAATAAGGAAAATAACCGGCCAAGTGCGCACTCGCGCACCAAGGGTTCCGTACCATTATCTATACAAAACAGCAAAAAAATGACGTTTGTTGTATGGGACCCCCTTATATATTTATTTTATCTGTTTTTTTTTTAGTATTTGTTGTTATAGCGGCAACAGAAATACATGTGTGAAAATTTCAATCGTCTAACTATCACGATTCATGAGATACAGCCTGGTGACAGACGGACAGACAGACAGACGGACAGCGGAGTCTTAGTAATAGGGTCCCGTTTTACCCATTTGGGTACGGAACCCTAAAAACAAATGCCTACCATCCCGGCTCCGATGCCACAACAGGCTGCCACGGCGAGAATGTTGAAGACCGCCGAGCCGACGATGGTGCCAACGCCGATGTCTCCCTCAGTGATGAACGTGCCGATGACGTTCACGAAGAGTTCCGGCGCGGATGTCGCGGCCGCCATGAAGGTGGCGCCCGCCACGTCGTTAGTCATATTTAATGCTGGAAACAAAAAGTTAACTGAAGGTAAATTTTCATTGATAAGCTTGTAAACGGGCTAGTGTTGCAGAAACTCTTGCAGCAATTGCAAACACAAAATATTCAGTGGAACATATAGTACAGTCATTTGGATCGAAAAATAGTGGTTACTTGGAAAGCTTTCCGGGAGTTTTGAAAATTGGTAATTTTATAGATTTTGATGTGCTCTTTCCAAATTTTAACTTTGCCACCTTGTATTTTTGCCCCTCGCGCCGCCATATTGGAAAAATGGCGCCTAAAAGCAGTTTTTTGACTGATCCGTACATCCTCTCCAACTTATTTTACGATAAAAAGTTATATACAAAATGAAACTAGAGACAATTATTTACAAGTTGGAGTACACTTTGCGGCGCTCGTACGCCAAAACTATTGACCTATAGCGAGAATCAAATCCGCAGCCGCTCGGTGGTGTACTGATGATGGTGTAAGCCAACATGCAAAACCACTGCACTACAGAGGCTGTCAAGTTTGTTGTTAAAATAGTTTTTAAAAACATAAAATTATTATTTTACAGGGTTTTATGAGGCACCTCTAGATTCGTAGCAATTGCTACGTAGCGGTAGTACAACGTGAAGGTAATAACTATAGAACTTAGACCAATATAGTTAATCATAATTATATTATATTTCGGTCGTTACATATTATTTATAAATGTTTTCATTTTTGTTTGTGGCATTAGAATGGGTAATCGATTTCGTAGCAAGCGCTACGAATCCGTAGCAAGTCACGCGTGTCAACAGAACTTGGGCCAAAATGGATTATATTATAAAATGTATTCATATGTTGCAATTAAAAAGCACGACGATCTACAGGAAGACGGCAGTTGAGCGTCTGCTCAAACTCGTCTCCCTGATGGTTCACGCAAAGTCATCCCGAAACTCGATTATTTCACTTGAGGGCATGGCTTTATTCGGTGGGTTGTATTAGAACCGCGGCCGGAGCCGTCTGGGTTAGAACTTTTTTGTTTGTGGAACAGAATGTAAGACGTGCAAATCGTTCGCCTGATGGTAAGCACTAAGCCTGGCCATAACAATAGCAGCGCCACCCACAACTTTAAATATCACAATAACCACTGCGTAGCACTGCATTGCGCTCAGCGCCCCGAGACATAATTAGTCTAGATAGCAGATTAGCATGGATATTAAGTTAAGTGTCATATGCCCAATGATTTCGCTGGCTACAATGCCCTTCAGACCGGAACAGAGTATTGCTTGCGCACTACTGCTTGGTGGCAGAATAACTGTCAAAGCTGTGGTACCTACCCAGACGGCCTCCCTCATACGAGAGACCTACCACAAACTACCGCATTGTCAGATGGTCTGCCGCCAACCAGTGCACTGTGTTCCGGTTTGAAGGGCAGTGCAGCCAGCGAAATTACTGGGCATATCCTACTAATATAATAAACGCGAAAGTTTGTAAGAATGTATGGATATATGGATGTATGTTTGTTACTCTTTCACGCAAAAACTACCGAACCGATTTTGATGAAATTTGGTATGTAGATTAGATTAGATAACTCTTTATTGTTACACCACCAGAAATTATTACAGCTAAAGAAAAATTACAAACTTAAAAACTAAAATGTTACAATATCGCTCAAAGCGATCTCTTCCAGTCATCCTTTGGATGGAGAGGACTTAAAGAAACAGTAAGAGACGGGGTGTCAACATAAATAAGGTAATAAAATATTGACATGTACATATGAACAAAGAGTACAAACTATAATATCATGTACTACCTACTTACATATACATCTATACTAAATATATAATAATACTAATGATTTGAGGCGAGCTGCTAAAGCAGCTCGCGTGGGGGGGTGGTTGCTTTTTTTTTTATAAAAGCTTTCAATCGATTACGGTTCTAAAGTTATTTAAGCCTTTTTGTTTTGAAAACAAACTTTTGTATGGCGTCCATCTTGAAAAATGGCGGAATCCAAGTGATTTTGTGGCGTGCGCGCGAGCTGCTAATAAACAGTAAGAGATAAATTAAAGAGATATATAAACGGGCAGCAGTTAACTACACAGAGAGATACATTTCTTTAAATTATCTTTAAATACTTTTAAAGACGGTGCGCGTCTAATTGAGACCGGTAAAGAGTTCCATAGGCGAACAGTTTCGACGGTAAAAGAGCCGTCATAAAAGGAACTACTATGCGAAGACGTCTTAAGGGTAAGGTTATCTGATGAACTCAAAAAGTAAGAATTAGAGCTGTGGAGGAATTCAAAACGTTCCTTAAGATAGCGCGGGGCGGAAGGATTAAACAAAATATTGTAAAGGAGAAACAGTATGTGAGTATTCCGGCGAAGTCGTATAGGAAGCCACTTAAGCGTAGAACAAAACTGAGATACGTGATCATATTTGTGTAAGCCAAATATAAATCTTATGTAGAAATTTTGAAGTCGCTTTAGTTTATCTAGCTGGTCCTCGGTGAGATCTAGATAGCAGGCGTCGGCATAGTCAAGAATGGGAAGCAAGCGAGATTGAGCTAAAACAATTTTAGTGGTAGTAGGTAGAAAGTTGCGTAGTCTCTTTAAAGAGGCTGCAGACGCAAATACCTTGCGGCTGGTGGCTTGCAACTGTGGACCCCAACTCATACAGCGGTCCATTAATATACCCAAAATTTTAACACACTCACTATAAGGTAGAGCGATTACTCCAAAACTAACCCTAGGGATCTTTTGCCAGTCTACCTTGGATATGAGTCTCGAACTGCCGACAATCATAACCTGCGTCTTGATAGGATTAACTTTTAAGCCAAACGCTCTACTCCAGTCTGTTATACGAAACAGGTCATCATTAATTGTTGTGATTGCATCAAATAAGTTATCAAGGGAAGCTTGGGAATATATCTGTAAATCGTCTGCATATAGGTGGTAGGAAGAAGAAAGAATTTGGGATATTGAATTAATAAAGAGTGCAGATAAAAGAGGAGATAAAAACGTTATTTTTATGCAACTGATAGCTCATTCTCGCTGGCTTCCTATTCTTGACTATGCCGACGCGTGCTATCTAGATCTCACCGAGGACCAGCTACTTTTTATCCCGGGAAACCGCGGTTGGAACCGCGGGGCGAAGCTAGTTAGACATAATATATCATGTCTCGGGGTAATGAACTCCATGTGTGAAGTAGTTCACAGTACTTTGCACGGTATTCTAGATGGTATTGTAATTGTTAAGGACAAGCGTGGCGCTTACCATCAGCGACTTACTAATAGCTCAGTTGCATAAAAAAGACGCCAAAATGCTTATGCGGGTTCAGATTCAGATTCTTGCTTCCATATATATAGTACAAGGTGTTATTTCGTAAACGTACAGTCTTATATGAACCCCGTCGGGCACAACAAAATTAGAGGAGAGGAGGACAATTATTGGCATTTCAAAGTCAATAGTTGATTATGCAGTGCTGACTGCAGATAATTCATGTAATAACAAAAAAAACCGAATTCAATTCTGATGTATCTTCGAAGTTGTAGACAACATTGTAGCTATACTGAATACAACGGCAGTAAGAATATCTCAAATCACTACAAAAAAATACAGTCGAAAGAAGCTCCTCTTTTAAGTCGATTAAAAATTGCTCTCACCGTGGCATATCCGATCGACGGCTGGCACAAAGAACTTGTCGCAGACGACGGCTAACGCTAGGAACAGGTAGATGGAGATAAGCGCGTGGACCACGATCGCGCCGTGCTGCCGCTGCAGCTCCGTGAACAGCCCCGCAGGGAAGTCGTCGATCGCGGGCGGCGTGCAGTTCCGCAGGTACACGTCTGGAAACATAGCGCCACATATTTATAAGTACATCCTTCATCATCAGCCCATTACGTTCCCTCTGCTGGGACATGGGCCTTCTCTCATAGAAAAGTACGGCACGCTGTCCCAGTGCCGGTTGGTGGATATCACACGTCCTTGATTTTTTTGTGACTAATTCTTGGACATCCCGCTTTCCTCTCGATGTTTTCCTTTACCGTTTTTTCACCCCAGATAAAATAACAACCAATAAATAATGTCCTTTTTGCTAATTTCTCCACGGCTATATGTACCACTATTATGTATTCTGTGGCTATGGACAAACAGATAACATATTTCAAATAAATACGCTTAACGTTTACATACATACAATAGATCCAGACCCTTAGATAGAAAACCAGGAACTTCGAGGAAAATAGAGTGGCAACAAAAACTGCGTTATTTTTATGTGCATACACTTTTGTCGCGTAGCGGGAATCGAACCCGCAACGTCCATGGTGTATAAGAAACGAGCTGACTCTCCCAACCACCACGATAAATAAGCTGTCACTAATAATATCGCGCATCATCATCAGCCCATCACGTTCCCACTGCTGGGACACAGGCCTTCTCTTATAGAGAATATGGGACATAATCCACCACGCTGGCCCAGTGCGGGCTGGTGAATGTCACATGTCCTTGAATTTTTGTGATTGATTCTTGGACATGCCGGTTTTCGCACGATGTTTTCCTTCACCGTTTTTTGAGCGAGTGTTAAATCCGCACATAGCTTAAAAAAGTCAGTGGTGCGGGGCCAGCGGGATTCGAAATCGGGTGCGTCGGAGCGGAAGCCGCACATGCACCCACTGAGCTACATTCGCTTGCGCATAACGCGTATATTTAACATTATGTGTCCACGGCGTTCACTTTGCAGCGTCTGTGGCAGTCTTGTAGTGCATTTCATTACAGGAATAACGCACTTCGCTTTGCGGCTTGTTTCAGGCGCCCCGTCAGTAAAGTAACTAATACTAGTCTGTAATCATAATAAAGCAAACAAATGAAAGTTAAAACGCCACCCATTTTACATATGTACCTACATATATTTCATCAAATGTACCTAAACGATGACGCCATCATTATAATCATCATCATCAACATCAGCCCATTACATTCCCAGTGCTGGGACATGGACCTTCTCTCATAGAGAGAGCAGGGGTCATAATCCACCACCCTGGCCCAGTGCAGTATGGTGGTGTCACATATCCTTGAATATTTGTGATAAATTCTTGGACATGCCGGTTTACTCACAATGCTTTCCTTCACCGTTTTTTGAGCGAGTGTTAAATCCGCACATAGGTAACTTAACCAGGGGCCAGCGGGATTCGAACTCTGGTGCATCGGATCGAAAGTCGCACGTGCTCCTACTGAGCCACACTCGCTCTCATTATAGTAGGGGAGCCCACGAGGCTAAATGGGGATTTACTCGAGCGTCGTAGAGACCTATTGGGATGCAAAACTTAGATGATAAGAAGAAAAAAATGTTATATGATATATACCTTTACATCGGTGGGGGAAGCGGCTATAGATTTTTAAATATGTAAAAAAGAACTGTTGCATGGACATCCTCGAGCGCATCAGATATTGATAGCATCAATGCCCTACGTATTTTTAATAATGTACGTATGTTAATCTGATCGTTTGCATGATGCGGGTGGTTGTATTTAAGGGTTGAAAATGAAAAAAAAAAAAATTTAATCGAGCGCGTCAGATTTTCTAAAGGAGTGTTAAGTACACCAAAAAAAGCTCTCATTCACTAATCTGACGATTTCGATGGGACGCAAACTCGCGGCGATTTTCATAATGTGCAAAAAAAAATCCCAATTTTGAAATACTCAAGCGCGTCAGATTAAGATATATATGGTTCATCTTTATGTTCTAAACGTACTGTCTCATAATCTGACGATTATCTAGAGGGATTCGCCTGATCTGACAAAAAAAAATTTGAAAAACGGTTCACTTTCCCATCCCATCCCTGCAACTTCCCGCTAATTCCATTCCTGGGCGCTTGAAATTGTACTTATGACATTTTTGAGCTCAAAATATAATTTATGTGATATTTTGAGCTCGCTGAGTTCAAAGAAATAATATTTCTATGCATTTGAGCTCTCCCAGCTCGAAAGTCTGATAGAAGTTTCATAGAACACTATTTTTGGAATTTTCAAACCGCAATAACTTTTGAATGGATCAACCAATTTTCACGCGGTTGGCACCATTCGACGCAGTTTTATTATCCTCATAAGTAATTTTGCAATTTTAATTGATCGAACCACAAATTTCGGAGTAATCCCGAAAAAACACTTTTTCGGGTTTCTTTCGTTCACGATATCTCTCGAACGAATCAACCGATTTTGACCAGCTTGGTGGAGATCGACGTGGTTTTTCAAGCTCAAAGGCGGATTAGTTTTTGAAGTTAATCGATAAAGCCGGTTAAAAGTTATTCCAAAAAAACCACTTTAAAAATTTTTTTCTTATTTTTTTAAATCATTGAACTTAATTAATTAAAAAGCTCAGGAAATAGCATGCAAATAAATAAGTGTAAGTATGCTTTTTTAGTAGATTACATGTATTTATAAAAAAATTACGCAGCTGCACGCATTTAACTTTATCGACGAATTTTTGTTATTTCGGCTTGCGGAAATCGTCAGATTATATATTTTTCATTATTCTTGAATTATTTCCTAGGAAATAAAAAAAAATTTAGCTACGCTCGAGAATGTCGAGATGACGTTTTTTTTTTACAACTTTGTTGCCCTCCCCTTTTTTTACGTCATTCTCAAATTGTCAGATTAGTGGAATATACACTTTTTAGGATGTAATTAACTCACCCTACCTTAATCTGACGCGCTCGAGAATTTCTGATGGTCAATTTTTTTTACTAATCTGATCCTGTATCCTTCACGGGCGGCCTTATATATGGGCCTCATGTTTTGTGGAGGTACTTAACCGGGTACAAGGTATCCCCCTATATATTAATCTGCCGCGCTTTAGTAAATCCCGAAATCCCCGCTTTGGCTCCCCTACTATTATAATAATTTCATTGAATTCCATAATATAAAAGAAGACAATTGTGTCTGATTTGTTTACATTTAGTCTTGATAGAATCTATGGATATGAACGCGTGCCTTACTTGACGTCTGATTGCTGGCTTTTATTATATAAAACCAGGCTAGCTCGTTAGGTACAATGTACGGTATATCAAGCCAGGAGTTATGAATGAAACTCCGCGTGGTCGGCTATGACACAAAATAGATAAGTACAGAAATCAATCTACATACAAAGTGCGCTCGAGCAACGCACACATAGACACCGCTCACGGACACGATATCTTAGCACAGTCGAGCTCAGTGCGAGCGCGAGTGCCATTCGCTTGAGACACGCGTCTGTGAACATTTTTGTGCAAAAATGGAGCAACAAAAAAAATTATAAGGTATAATTGTTAAGTAGAAGGTTGTTTAAATTAAACATTAAACGGTGAATTGTCGTTTTTTAAGCTACCAGTTGTTTCAGAGAGGTATGGAGGTAAGGAGGCTTGTATTTCGATGGTTCGGTTTAACGTAACACAGAACAGTTAGGTAGGTAAGTGAGCCTTGTCATATTTTTACAATTTCTATTAGATATTTATTGTAGTATAAGCTGTGTAAGCTCAAAGTGTCAAAAAAACTTTATTCGATTAAAATAATAACTGCGAAAAAATTATGTCGATATCTTGTAAAGTATTTTTTTTTAATGAAATTAATTTTGGACTTCCCAAAAACTTTCTGCACCGTCCGAATAACCGTCGTGATGTCACATCGCCGCACCAGGTCGCAGGCAGCGGGCGCGCGCATTCAATTTAACAACCCTAGCGCGACCGCCGAGCGTAGATATGAAAAGTGAAGTACATACATGAGATTGACTTCTGTACTTTTTTGTGGCTATGAGCAGATCGCAGGCACGCGTTTTGCCACGACCGCGACCGTCGGCGGTCTAGGCACTTCGACTCACAACGAAAATACGACAGTTTCTCGGCCGCTAGATCTACTAAAAGTACGTTTTACAGGCCCGCAGCGGTGGAAACGCACGCACGGAACAAATTCGATTTCAGTTTGCTTTATATGAATTCCTATAAAGCTCTTCCTCCAAGAAGTACCTTAAGAGATTGTCTATTGTTTTCCTTGAAACAACGACTCACCACCGCAGGCCGGAAAGAGGAAATAGGGTGGTTGTTATTGACCGGTAAAGAAGATAAACTGTTCTTAAAGTAGTGTTGTACTGTTTCGGAATGATATACGTTTTTAAACTATCACTGACACTAGAATTTGATTTAGAAACGGGATAATCAAATTCTAGTGTTTCGGATGCGTCAAATATTGGAAACCACTAATGGATCCGTGAGTGAGACGGCTCAGTATATTATAAAACCGTATATGCGGTTTTCAGTGGCTTCCCTTTTGTTTTGTGTGCGCGTGCTTGCGTTGCGGCCAGTACGGGCCAGTCGACGCGTGCCTTAACAGAAATACTCGTATTTTAGTTTCTTTTACATATTATACTTTCACTAAATATTTTAATATTACCACTTTGGTTTGGAGACACAGTTCATGAACAAGCTGAAAGACAGGGAGATACGACAAGATACTGAGTATGAGTGCTATTGTAGGTGAGTACATTTCCTACTGGTAAGATTTAACTTATATTAGTTAGTGATTGTTACACACACTATCAATAAACATGTATGATAGGAAAGGATGGTATGTAGAAAAATATTATGAAGGCCTTTAGAAGAAGATATAAGAATTTATCAGTTAAGGACCTATTGGGTGCAATACTTGCATACTACAAGTTTATGGAGTACAAGAGGTGTCAGAGAAGAAGCTTTCGCATATCCTTACAGAGATAAACAAGATCATAAAAGGTAACATCACGAATTAGCAAGCAGTTTGGTGGTTTTGTGACCTGCCTTAGATAAGATAAGAAACACGTTAAGAAGTTATCAGAATCTAGTGTATCATATAAATTCTAAGGTGCTGATGAATAAGACAGTAACACAAAGCAAAAGCGAAGCGAGATCCAAGCGAAGCCCTCTTCAAAGCTTGCCGAGTGATTTTGAACTTGTGGATTAGTCTCACTGCGTCTACGTCTCGGCTCCGTAGGTCTGGTAGGACGCACGCATTAAAAACTTTTGTCTCAAGGCACTGAGGCATGGACGACGTGAACAATTAGTTCTACCAAAGCAAGTTTCACCTAAGTTTTTTACTAGCCCTAGATATAAATAGTAAAAAATTGGTAAGACCTTTTTTCTTTGACATTCAGAGCTCAGAATGTGGTAGCTCGATGGCAATTATAAACTACATTAAAACTTTAGTAATAACGAAATGAATGAGGCTTTCTGGCTAGAACCTACTCGTAGAAAAGAAAAGAAACTTATGGAGTTCAATTACACTTTATTTTCCAAAACAAGTTCTTTGAGTGATAATGTGTAATATTCACCAATATGTGTTCGTAAACGTATAAGAAATTATGAAAAAAAAAACAGCGCAACAATACTTTTCTTGTTTTCCCGAAGTTTATTAGAAAGCTTCATGTTCAGTTCCACCGCTTATCAGAAACACTACAAGAGGGGACTGGAGGGTCCGGCGTGCAGAGACACTACTTCAAGCATATAACAAACTTGTTACAAGTATCATTTTATTACTTGATTCTGGTTATTCACAAACCGTTAGAAGCCATAAAAAAAAAAAGAATTTTAACTTTATAACTGGTAGCAATAAAACGATGTGATAGTAAATTCATATTAAATATATGTATAAGTAATAAATACACCCAACGATCACATACATAGATCCTGGCCCCTAACTATATAGGATTCCCTGTATCTAGGAAACGAGGAACTACTAGGATATGCTTCCACAACACCAAGACGCGAAACAAATGCTCGCGCATTTTTTTTCTGTGCACACACATTTGTCCCGTCGCGGTAATCGAACTCACAACCTCGGTGGAGAATGAGATTTTTTTTACGCTTAATAGATCTATGTATGGCCACTCATCTGATGTGAAGCGATGATGTGGCCTAAGATGGAGCACATAAATCTAGAGAGAGACGGCAGTTGAGCGGCTGCTCAGACCCGTCTCCAGATTTGAGCCAACCTGCCCAACCGCTACACCTAGATATTAGATTATAGTTATAAACTCTTTTAAGTACTAAGCCTAGGGTATAGGTATAGGCCTATAGGTATAGGTATAGCCTATAGGTATAGGTAGGTAAGCCTAGGGCCACAAGACCGTTTAAAAATCATCTTGTAAGTAGGTCACGTAGGGTCACAAGACCGATTAAAATTAATCTTATTAGTCGTCCGTCATCCTCGTACTGCACTTAATCACTGAATAATATAACTGATTCGATTATTAATGCTAAGGGCGGTCAAACACGGACAGCTCGAGCAACTTACACGATCATTAAACTTCACTTCACTTTACTTCTTGTTTGAATGGCATTTGTGGCGGAATTATGGTATGGCAACATACCATAATTCCGCCATTGTCATGTGGATAGATCGACATATCATGGAGAATTTAATCAGTAAACAATTTAGGCAAAATCTAACAAATATAATAATAATAATAATTAGTCATTGAATAAGGACGCTTGAGCAGTTATAGTGATCTGCTTGAGCAGAGAATACAACTGCAGTTGCAATATAGATTTTGAGGAAGAAGCACTACTGTAGGAGGAGCTAACTGCGCTAGAGCAGTTGACTGCTCGAGAATTCGGTTTGTGACTTGCAAATGCTTGACCGCACGACGGAATTTCGTCATGCTGCTGACCACCCGGAGTGTTAGAGATTGCTCAAGCGGTCTCGTGTATTTCAATGAATAGAAGATTGTAGTTCGCTAAGCGGTCGATCATGACTGCTTCAAACTGCCCGTGTACGGCCGCCCTAAGGTTTCGAACTATGATTAACCTGTCGTTAATGACAATAAAATGGATTCACGGGATCAATGGAGTTCAATATAACCTTTGCTACCCATTATGGTTGCCGTCTTAATTATTTTTTGATTGATCAATGTTGGCGTTGGTTGTAACATAAATTGCTAGAGAACTGATATTGGTAAGATCTAAATATGCCTACTCTAGTTATATGACGGAAGAAATCAAATTAAAATATGCAACAATTTAAATACCTCTAGCTTTGCAAATATATTTCAAAGATTTGGAACCTTCATTGATACATATGCTTGAAACCTATATAATTGTGAATAACATACATAATATATAAATGTATTATTTTTTTAACCGATAATGATGATGTAACAGATAAAATAAACTAATGCGTAACTTAGCAATTGTCGGTCATGGTTAGTATAAAAATAGGTGTATATATCAGGTTTTTACCAAGTTTAACAAGTGACATTCTTATTTTTTAAATAATATATTTTATTTCCACCAATCGCTTGGTACAAACAATTGTTCCTAAAAACAGTTCCACTTAATATAGTTTTATTTATAATACAAAACTCTTATTAAAAAGAAAATTCTTGTTATAAGCTGCGAGAACTGACTAATCCATAAAATGTACGAAGATCTACCCGATTTTTTCTATTATAAATATATTTTCGGTGCCTAAATATTTTTTAGTGTGCCTTACAGATAGTAGAAAAAGTTTTGTATCTATAGTAGTATGTAGTATAAAGCTAAGAACCTTAATACATCTTTCAACAGCTTCTTTAGCCGATGCGACGTCGTCGTCTTCATTAAATATTATACGACACGATGTTTAACTCACAATATACGAGTACACCACTATTTTTTTATTTAATTACCAGAAAAACAATTAAACATTGTAAAAGTTTCAAACTGCACTTTTACAATGTTTGGTTACTTCACAATGACAAAATTATTTTATGTTTAAATTTCAAAAAATCATGGATGTTTTGCAAAAATAATGAAGCTCTTGTAAGTTCATTTGTAAATTTTGGTGTAAATAATAACAATCAGTTGATTCTAACATCTTAAATACGCCAAAATTCCTTTGAAAAATTACATTTTACCACTAATTGAATTTTTCTCACATCGACTCCCACTCCGTTAGTACTTTCCATACAAAGGTTGACTGGAAGAGATCGCTTTTAGCAATAAGTCCGCCAATTCCTGTACCTTGATGTTCTTTGTTATGGTGTACAATAAAGCATTTTATTGTAGTGTATCGACGTTTTGGACCTTTTTGCAGACGTGTTAGTAACGGCAGCAGATAACGTAAATTTTGTTACTGGTAATTACAAAATAGTGGTGAATATTGTTTAGACTTTGAATGAAGTGGTTTGATATTGAAATTGATATTACATTGTATTATAAGTATAGAGATAAAATCTAAGCCAGTGTTTCAAGATATCCTTAAATATATAAGTATATACTTAGAAGAGCATTTGAATAATGTGATACAAAGTATCATTATTATCTCTGAAGTTTTCAGCTAGCGGTAAAGGGCAATTAATATTTAATGGAATATAGTTATTAATGTTTATTTTAGCCAGTATTTACTTCTTCTAAATGTGGTCACTAGGTACGTACTTTTCCTTAGAAGTGTCATCTCGCAGATTACAAATGCGCTTCCTGCCTGTCCTGTACCGCCGTGCCTCAACAAATAGCAAAGTCAACAAGCCAATCGTGGGCAAATTGTCTCAAACGACCACTAACTTGGTTAAGCTGATTAACTGATATTAGAAAATACGACGTGCCGGCAGCGGCGTTGGCACGGTAATCCTCTCATCCACACCTATCTATTCTTCAAGAACATAAGCCAAATTGTGCGTGTCATGTCTCGTTTAGACCCTCACATGTCATCGAGTGCACTAGGAGGAAATTGACAGATCAAAGAAGGCAGGAAGTCCACATTAACGTCGCGTAAGTCGTCTTTCGATTCGAGTGTTCTCTCTGCATTGCGACGCTTGCTTCGAACTTTGAATGAAACGGAGCATTTTCTAAATGAAATATTGATCAATTTTTGAATACGCCTCATCGGACTGAACTTCGTCACCTAAGATTTTAATAAGATGATTGGCGCACTGTGCGATGTGGAGCTACGATTTTGGGCAATGGCACCGGTAGGTCACGTGAAGATGGCGGTTCAACCTTGCACGCTGACAGCCCTGAGTCGACGACGACGGCCAATTGACAATTTGCGCGAGGACCGACCGGATGAGGCGCCGAGTCGGAGCTCATGCCTCCCCCTTCTAACTTTAGGAACGTCGGCCTAACTGCGGCGAATGGGTACAGCGGCGAATTTACCTTACCAAACCCTCGGTAGCTAATTCTCGCGATTGCGCAACATTAACATTGTAACCCGGATTGTTCCGAGGACCGTGAGGGACTCTCACGCTTTGTTTTGTCAATCGCTTCGCGTATAACCATTAGTTAGTTAATTTTCAGATCAGCAATTACCAATGACTGAGCCACTAATGTCTAAGTAGGCTAAAAATAGCTGCAGTTGCATGTCTAAGTTTATAATGATGACCTGCAATCTATCAATTCTCGGCAACATCGATTGGGTATCAATCATTATGTTGAATGACCGACCGGAGCATGTACTGCCATGTATCTGCGTATAAATGCCTAAAATATTAAGGCAATATACATATTATAGGTCTCCCAGAGAGAGTAATGGGCTCATGGCGATTATGATGATTATACCCTCAATTTGACGCAGCATTAAAGAGCATATAAGTTTGTAAGGTAGTAAGGTTACGTTTGGAGTTCTTATATACCTAGGCAAGTGTTGGTGCTGGTGGATGGAGCTTGCTGTCAATGAATATATTATACATATTATATATGTATCTATAATATCCTAAACTTGACATGTGGCACGTATGTTTTCCATGGCTTGCTATGAAAGGACTGACCGAAATGTCCGTAGGAAAACGGAAAATTCACGGAGGAAACCGGTGGCGGAAAGCTGTTAACGTACTTATTTGAGCGAAATTTTGTTATTCTAAACGTTTCCTAATTGGGGGTATATTCATTAATTGTTTACTTATAGATACAGCATTTTTAAATATCTCTATGTTGTCGCAGGTCAGTCATTATGTAGTTGTTTAAAAAGGTGCGGTTCACTAAAGTGACCATACTGTCATATACACTAATTCGTTTTATAGCTTGATAATAATAGCTATCGGAGAAGAATCATCTGCCACGCCCGTATTTTGTGAGCATTGTCAATGAGTGTCCCTGAGTATTCACAAAACAATAAACACAGGAAACTTCATCCATGACCTTTATTTGTTATCTTATCACATAATTAATGATTTTGATGGTTATCAAATCAGTGTACATTGAGAAATACTTTTTCTGATCAATTTATGAAAATGGTAAGTGAAGCAAAAGTGATCATACCTGTTGGAGTGTAATCCATGATGTCTTAAGTCATTCTTCCGTTACTTACGGGAGCAGGGAGGCGGCGCGGGCGCGGCGGCGGCGGCGAGACCACGCCGACTAGGAACACTTCATTCACTATCAATAACCGTCACTCGAAACGCTGATATAATCTTCTTCGCGGCTCCATTTGAATCACTTCGCAATAGTGAGTGACCTAGCCGTTCACCGAGAATTGAACGCACTTCCGACCGCCTTCTGAATAACCTTGTTGGGCGAGTACGCACGCACTTCGCCTATCTGGGCCCGGCAGGATCTCTAGAACTCTAGGGAAAATCGAAACTCTAGGGAAGTCGCGACGACCTTCCTCTTAAATGTAAGACATGTGTCGTACCTCGATCGGAGTCGTTCATATTGGCGCGGTGATGAATGGAGCGACGCAGGCGACCGAGGACGTCGCCACTGGCGTCCGAATGCCACCGTTCGCTCTCAAGCGGACATAATGGACCCGCCGCAGAGCTCGTCAAAAGAAGAATACGGGGGCCAATTATTTATTTCCATACAATACGCGTACGTCGGTCGGCGCTCGGGCGCAGTGCGGGAGTGACTCCCAGACCGAGCATCGTCCACTCTCCGCCACGGCCCACCTAATTGCACTCGCTCACACACACTATGTATACGATACACTCGAATAGCATATTTAATTCAATAATCGAGGTCGATGTCCTTATGTCCAATGCTTAGAATTTCTAACGTTTCTGGTCTATTTCTTGGAGAAGAGTGATCGATACTGATCAATTTTCCCGTTACTGGATAATGTATTTCCAAGATATAAAGTACATTTTATTGCTCCGTCCTGTATAATAGCTCTTATGACGCAAGTTCAAACGTAATCCATCCATCAGAGTGTAAAAGATCCTGCGAGCTCTGATTTGAATAATCCGTGGGGTCAAGTGTCAATTTAGCGACCCTTCTCGCAGCGCGGCGCAGCGGCGGCGGTGGCGCACTGGTGTCGGCACGCGCCTCTTACAATTAGGATCAATTAACGGATTTCAGCTCGGATCTTCGTAGTAAGCCGCACATTATGATTCATGCGTGATCATAACTGCTCTCAACACGGTAACCCAAGTAGGTGGCAAACAAACCGAGGTACATAAATCATTGAAGTCGTGTTGGAACTGGAAAATTCATACAGCCGACAACCGTTATGGTATTAAGTAATTAATTGTCGTGCCTTCCTCTTGTTATTTTCACCTAATTTTAACCTATATATACACAAAATTAATCGCAGGGATTTTTATATACAATTTTTATCTAGGATTGTTACTTTAAAATCTTATGTCAGTTTCATACAATGTCTTAAATCATAGAGCCTCTATCATTGAGGAACCTCAATGGCCTCTATGAACGAAAAACCACAAAAAAATCATTGAGGATTGAGACCTCCAAAGATACTTTTTCTTTGGAGACCTCAATGAAAAAAAATTTTTTTTTTGTCTATGCAAGAGAATACATCAACCTACGGATTGGCATTCTTCATGGAGTTTTACATATTTAAGCTCAATAGGGTCAATTACCTAAAGGTGTAGGTAAGTAGTATTTGGTTAGGTACTACTGGTGGTCTCTTCCGTGTGCGTAGTATCACGTTTATCAAAGATTTTATCATTTATAGATCTGTATTCTGTAGGTATTTAGAGTCATATATAGGTATCTGTAAACTGGAAGTAGGCTGGAGCTTGGAGCCAACCTGGAGCAAATACTGCAGTTTGTAGCTAGAAAAATTGATTGTGCTATCTCTAGGCCTGTGAGATAGATATCAAATGTGGTTATCAAATTATTTAGCTTGTAAGTAGAATAGATAAATGAATCACTACATTCTAGTAAGTAGTTCGGTTAGTTTTAGGAAGTACCTATCTAATTTTTAGTCTTTATTAAGCTTTATTTATCATTAGTCGGGTCCACATCGGGCGATCCAAATGCACTGTCGTTCGGTGTGGACGCGTCTCGCCCGATCCAAACAGCAAAAGGACGAGATTTTACGTAATAACTGGTAAGAAAACTCAAAGACGTCAAACCAAACGACGCAAATTTTCGATCGTGGATCTGCCTTCCTACCCATATGTCCCTCAAGCGCCAATCTCATATCGTGTTGAATTCAAATTAAGGTAATGGTAAGGCTTCACTGCGACTAATGAGATTCAGTCTAATTATTGTCGATTCAGTCAACTTTACCAAAATACAATAATTACAAGTTGAGATAAACTTAACGGGACAATATATGACATCACACACAAGAGCGAGTGTGGCTCAGTGGTACTTGTGACTTTTGATCCGACGCACCCGAGTTCGAATTCCGCTGGCCCCGCACTACTGACTTTCTTAAGTTATGTGCGGATTATAAGGGCGGCGCCATCGTGGCTGGTTGTTACGGAGTTGATAAGTATGTATATGGAAGTATGTGTATGGAATTTCATATAAAGAATTCCCAACCACTCTCGAGACGTGGCGGCGCGTGTTGGGTGTCGAGTTGACATATTAAGGATGACCTTAAGTCGCACAACTTAAATGATAGGGAATATCTAAATTAAATTCCAAAATATATAACGGAGCTCACATATAGTAAATTCAAATTACGCGTTAAGACTGTTCTAATGAGAAAAGCATACTATACTGTTCATAATTACATAGAAGACAAAGATGCTTGGAACATTCCACTTCTGCAAAGTAGCCTACTGGTACATAAGAAACAAACATTATTTAGTATCTTCTGAGTAGTGGTTCTTTTTCCGATACGGTGTTAGAGTCATTGTGATAATTTGACGTTCATAAGTGCGTCTGTGATGCCAAAAATTAATAAAGAGATTTTGACTTGACTTGAATTGGTTGGATGACTTCAAAGATACAGCTTGACCTCTCCGTTGTATGCGCTCTCTTAGACTGGGGAGGTCTTGCTAAAATGGTCTGTAATAACGACGACTATGTGCTTCTCCTATCGTCCACGCGGAAAAATTCGCGAGAAAAAGCTTTATTTATACAAAAAAATTAAAACTGAAATGTATTTTTTTTTCTCTTAATGTATGGGCTGCAGTGAAACTCCGAAAAGCCTAAAGTGTGTTTATTTTATAAAACCATAAAGCTAAAAATAAAAAAACGTAAATGGCATAGTGTTCAAAGAGATATATGATTTTTTCGTTTTTGGGAGCCCCTGAAAACACAAACTTTGAATTTATTTTTCTGCTACTATTGCCATAACTATTGACAATGGATACTCTTCCTCCTAACTAATGTTGTTCAAAATACTGCTCCCCATAGACCCACAGGGTCAAATGGAATTGTCCGACCCAGAGGCGAAATAAAACACTGCAATGGTGTAACAATGGGCGGTCTTATTGCTTGCAACCAAAGCTCAATCATCCCCAATGGACTTCGATTGAGGAGATAGAGACGGCATCAAAGGAGGAGCAGAACAAGATCACAAAAAATATATTTTTAAAGTGCTTCGAGGATATAAAAAAACGTTGGCACAAGTGTATAATATCTGGAGGGGATTACTTTGAAGGGGACAAAATAGATATTTATGAATAAATAAATATTTTTTGAAAAAACACAAAATTCACGATACTTTTTGGACAGACCTCGTATATTATAATAAGACTTAATAAAATATTATATAGTATTCACCAGCGTATAAGTCTCTAATAATAGTTATCATAGTAAGTATTATTTTTCAATTTGTCTATCGTTTCTTTATGCGCTATCTTCATTGTGTGCATTTTTTGTCAAAATAAATGTTATTATATATTATTGGAGAAGAAGTAAAACGGAAGACAACTCGCATGGTCGCGGTCATCTTGACAGCCAATCAGAGCGCGGCTTGTTTCAAAACGGTGCCGATTCGGGCGCTGTAAGCAACAACAAGCGCGTGAGACGGAGGAGCGGCACTTTTTGCTCGGGTCTTGGTGCTGAACGGTTTAGGCTTTATAGGTCTTAGTAGTATTTTTGTTTTGTAATTGTTTTTGGTAATTTAAACCATTTTGTTTTTCATAATTGAATTAAAATTATGCCTAGTTATGTTAAGTTGTTTTCTTTTTACAAATATCTACGAGGGTAGATAAAAATATAGTCAATTTATTTGTTTACTATAATTACAAAATTACAATCAGTTACAGTTACAATTATAAAAAAAATCTTACAAAACTTTTACAGCCAGCCAGTACTAATCAAGCAACTACTTCATATTTCTTCTCGTATCACATTAGTCAGCCTATCGATATGTTTGTATTGATAAAGCATGTCATACTCGTTGTCCCTTGTGTACCGACCGCAAACACCAACATGGAAAGTTCCTAACCCTCTCTACTCACTAATCTAGAGATTAAGATTTGTGGAATATTTTTAATCGACAACCGTAAACTAGGATTATTGATATTTTTCAATTTTGTAAACTAGAGGCCATATTTTTGGTTGGGTCGAGGAGATGCATTATCTATATCTATCTATACTAATATTATAAAGTGGAAAGATTTTTATGTTTGTTTGTTTGTTTGTAACGAATAGGCTCCGAAACTACTGAACCGATTTTAACCATTTTTATAATGAGCATTTTATCATTTATAAGGAGATACAATTTTAAATAGTTATGTATGTAATTGTATGTTTGTAGGGGGATAAGCTCTGGAATGCATCGGAGATGCACTATATATATCTATAGCTATACATATACTTATCTATATACTTATAATAAAACTGCAACGAAGCGGTTACTGTACATTTAAAATATATTTGAAAATCTATTTTTTTAGGAGTATATGGTAGCAACAGAACCCAAAAATACAATTTTTAAAATTTTTGTCTGTCTGTCTGTCTGTCTGTCTGTCTGTCCGGGATAAACTCAGAAACTAGGTCACTAATTTGAATGCAGTTTTTTGAAATATGTTCTGTGGAGTCCAGCGCTACACATAGGCTTTGTTTCATCAAAATCGGTCCAGTAATATTGAAGTTATGATGCAATTTAAGAAAAAATATAATGGTCCACTATAAGTTGAACCACGGAACATACCGGACCCTTTGTGCAAGGCTGGCAGTTTAAACTGGTTTGTACATGGGTTGACATGATGGTATTCTAAAAAATGGTTTGTAGAGTCCTAGGCCACATAACAAACTTCCTAATCCTAATCTATGTCTATACATATAATAAAATCGTAGAACCCAAAAAATCTGTACTTGGAAGATATTCGAAAAAAATTATTTAAAACAGTTTTTAAAATTTTTGTTTGTTTGTTTGGACTTCTATAACTTAAAAGCAATGACGGGATTTTAATAGCGTTTCCACGAATATGAATAATTAAATTCTGATTTTAATATAGGCTATCGACATTTTGAAATATCTACTTATGGGGGGGCTAAATGGGGGCCAAGTTAGTATGGAAAAAAGTTAGTAGATTATCCTAAAATCTTGAAACTCAGAATTAGTTTATATAATTAAAAATTAACGAATACGGGTACAATATTTTTTGATATCTAACTTCTTTAAGCGAGGAAGATAGACAAAAGGTAAAATTAGTATGAATTTGAAACGCTGTATACACTATGAAAATAAATGAAATGCATACAAGTAAAATTATATTTAAATTAAAAATATCATGATAGAAATATAATTTCAGCGTTTTTAGTAACTCTTAGAAAACAACTCGCAAACTTTACATGAAAAGAACCATAATTATTTCAACTCTTGAAAATTCATTTATGCAATTGAAACTAGATGGCGCTAGGGGTCACTAAAACATGCAAACGATTTTTTTACACACACGGTGAATATAAATAAAACATCTTTTTTAAATTTGTTTAGTTTGACGTTACCTGCTTTTTTATGGTACTGAGTGATGAGACTAGCAAGTCGTTCGCCTGATAGTACGGGCTACGCCTGCCCATAGCAATAGCAGTGCCACCCAGATCTGAGTCATTGTCTTGACATCTTGAGCTGATATTGAGTCTCATATGCCCAGTAATTACGCGGGCTACAATCCCCTTCAAACGGAAACACAGTAATGCTGGCGCACTACGGCTTGGAGGCAGAATAACTGGCAAAACGGTGGTACCTACCCAGACGGCCTTCCGCATACGAGACACCTATCACGAGTAAAGTTACGCCACCGTCCTTTACTCAAACATGGTCGTTTACCTCCAAAGTGATCGATATTTTTTTTCGACCCGGAATCCTTCAGCTAACCTCTTGAAAACCCTCATCAGACCACAATTCTGGCGGTTTTTAGGTTTTGTCAAGAGGATGATTTTGCCAAAACTTTAATGTATGATGAAGTGCCAAACAACGACTTCAACGACAAACAAACTGGTCCAGTTAACAAACGACGACTTGGTGGGGGATCGGGTGTCTATCAGGAGCATGATTTTGGCAGTTTGTATGTACACCGTCCATGCCAGTAACAATGAATGCTACTATTTACGGTTGCTGATACACACTGTCTGTCCGCGGCGCTACCTCATTTGCGTTTCTCACAACAGTGAACTGTTCCTCAGAACAACGATGGTATTAAACACTTTCCACAACTTTCCACGTAGCCTGCAAAGCAAGGCGCCTTCTGAATGACGACCAAAATTGGGACGAAACTAGCAAAAGCAGTCGTAAGTGATGCTCACGACGTATGCGCCATTTGTTCGCTTTAATTTTGGTGTTTTGTGGGCTCTCGAGCCCAGTGCAACTGTGGAAGTCCAGCCTATAATGTTTTGAGGGACATTGAACAAGACGTTGATGTTATAGGACGACGGCGAGTATGGTGGCAATTCACTACCGTACCCCGTAGAGTTTTTGAACTCTTTGAGTCCATCCGGACTTCCAGCGCACTCTATTAGATTAAAAATTTGGAATACAAAATTATACTTTTTTGAAATTAGACCCCGCCGAAGTTGTTAACTTCGAGGAGGTTAGTTGTGTAACGGAACTCGGCTGAAGATACTGTCGCTAGAGACGAACCTCACTGAGGCACTGAACCTCACTGAGGCACTGAACCTCACTGAGGTATACTGATAGCCCGTGGCGCTGGTGAGTCAGTTTTCATATATTAGTATTCATCTCTCTCATCTCGAACCACTTTCCGTTCACATTCAAACGCGTGCAGTTTTGTGTGAGCGTCAGCTTTGCAATGACGATCAATAAGTCGCAAGACCAGACTCCCTAGGCCACGGCCGTTGATCTGAGGACAGGATATTTCTCACAGAGACAGCTGTACGAAACCTTCTCACGGGCGACGTGATCCCAAAGTCTTTACGTGTTTGCTCCCTGTACAGTGTGTTTTTCAAATAACATGTGTTGTACACAATCTACAAAAAAGTCTCTACATCAGCGTTAAACGAAGTCCACGCGAACGAAGTCGTGGGCAACAGCTAGTTACTAATGTAATATCATACTAATAATAATATCTATATTTATGTATGTTTGTAACGAATAAACTCAGAAACTATCGAACCGATTTAAAAATTCTTTCACCTTTTGAATGCTACATTATCCCTGAGTAACATAGGCTATATTTTATTATGTCGACACGAACAAAGTCTCGGACTGTAACTAGTAATATTATAAATATTTTTATGTTTGTAACGAATAAACTTAAAAACTACTGGACCGATAGTGACATGGGTTATATTTATTATGTCAACGCGGACGAAGTCGCGAGCGTTTGCTAGTAATATGACAAATAGGTAAAGTTGTCGGTATGTTTGTGTTTTTCTAGGGTGTAATCTTTGTAACTACAGATCCAATTTCGAAAATTCTGTCACTGATACACTCTATATTTTATCATGTCGCCGCGAACGAAGTCGCGGGCGGTTGCTAGTGTATAAATCCTGGGAAATTCCACTATTTTATTGTCATTATAGAAAGATATGCACGTGCTAGATACGGATAGATAGGCGATACTCCAAATTGTTTTGATATATGTTGGTCTTATAACTTTTACCTATTAAAAAACTTCATGGAATAATTGCACTGCATTGGCGCTTAGAATCAGGCGGGATAGATGTTAAACGCAAGCCTATAAATAAAACACGACTGAGATCGTAACGCTTAACTAACCACTGGATTTAAGAATGCTCTTCATCATCCTCATCCGCAGCATATAGCTGTCTGGAAGAAATCGCTTTACGCGATGAGACCGCCCATTGTGACACTAATATTAAGTTAATAATTGTCATATTAGTTTTAATTGTTTCTATATGTATTGTTGTGGTGTCATAATAAAGAGTTATTGTATTCTCTTCTGTTCTGTTCTGTTGTTTTTTTCTATGCTATTCTAATCACGTTGCACAGTTGGGACACGAGCCTACTCTGAGAGAGCGTAGGTAGTATGAACCCTGCAACATTAGGACTAGCAAAAGCCCGGCGGATGAAAATTAACCGCCACTTCTGATGAGCTGATAAATACATGCAGTACCACATTTACCGGGATGGGTTACATAAAGACATAGCACTTGCACCTCAATTCTGCTAAATTTAAATGAGAGTTGACCGGATTGCGAATTGAAGAAAAATTGGTATTCTGATTCTGCTAATATTAAAATTATAATTTTCGTCCAAAGAGATCAGAAGAAGTAAAGGAGTGATCTATACGATTGTGTGTTATACAAATGTGATGCATTTCGATACTGAACTGCCAGGATACTGTCTGTCCTTTTTGTACATTGGTAAAATTATATAATACGAAACCTTTAGCGGGCGTATTTCCGAAGCACTGGTAGAGTCAGTTTTCGCATTTCTTTTCAGCACTCAGACTTCAATTTGAGTATAGAAAAGATATGGGTAAACATACTTACCTTTTTTTCAAAGTCATGTTAACATAAGTTACAATTTTTAACATTTTTTATTTGTATCATGTGTTTATGACCTTTGAAAGTGCACTTTTGTGCCTATTTAATAAATGATATTTGACTTTGACTTTGACTTTGATATCCGGTTCAATTTTCGGCTCGTAGTATTCTTCTCTGGCGATTATTTGTGAATATTTTATATTTATATGTATTGTAGTTAAAGGTCTACAATGAATGAGGTCTACAATGAAGTGTGTTAGATTTTATCAGCTATTACAAGTGCTAGAAGGTGGCCGGATTTTACTCCATTTTGTATTATTTTATGTGATTATTCAACACTTATTTTTGAAATATTGGGACATCCAATATTTAAAAAATAAGTGCTATAGTTCTTATAGTCAATGACTACGTCTCTCAATTTTCTCTGTCACAGATGTCGTTTAACTTTCTTTTTAAAGTTGGAAGACTACGATTTGTAACATTTATGAAGTCGATACTGGATCATAACTGGAATTTGAATAGTATTATTATTTGAATTTAGTAGAATTAGGGTGCTGATGTTAGTACTAATTTGGAAAGCAAGTATTAGCAGTTCTACCGTACCCTATGCTGTCACTCTGCAGCCAAAGTCCTGACTCCTAAACAGAAACCGGAACCAGGAGGATATATCTACAACGCTTGGCCACAAGATTCCGTGCTATACTTCCATCGAAAAGCGGCCCATATGGCATATAATAGAACCTATACATCAATAAGAGTAACTGACTCTGCGAACTTTATATATAACCAGAAAAGTTACTTAGATTCAATTATTTATTTGTTGTGCGACTATATAAGATAACAGATAATTCTTATCTCCGGAAGCAAACACTGGAAAAACATAGGTATAATACATATACTAATAGAAGTAGGCACATAAGTCTTTATCAATAATTATTATTCTAAGCTACCTGTAACGATGCGCGTACAATGTTTACCTTGCCTTCGATAGCGTCGATACAAGTGTGTACGTTGCAGTAGTAATAATATTATATCGATAAACATTGTATTTTCCATCGAGTGCCGAAAGGAACTCTCCGTTGCAGTAACTTTCCGTCTTCAGTGACAACAGCACGTCCCATGCCAATCTATGTGCTGCTTCTAAAGATTTCTGTGCTAATGCTACTGAGCTGTGCCTACAGCAAAATATACGATTTCTTCATTTGATATTGGTTTTTTCCAATAAATTAAATTAACAGTTTGATAAAAATCTAATTCTAGTCAATATTTTTTAATAGCTTGTGATTACTAATGGCAAACATGTTAATAAGGACTAGAGATAGCTCGTGCAAGTATAAAGTGGCGATAGTTGTGAGAGTAGTGCTTTTCTTTTTGATACCATCTCTTTATTTGCTAACTACTGGTGGGACTGGCGGCGAAGCTATCGTTGGAGATTCAGACGAATCGCAGCTTGATTTTAACAGAGGTAAAACTAATATTACTTCATGTATACATAATATCCAAGCTCCCGACGGCGACTTCAATGTACCATCATGGAACAATTGCGAATTAACTGGTAATAAATGTGTACACATATTTTATAGGGCGAATGCCTTTATTACTGAAAACAAACTACACTCTACTTACTAAAACTAAACTAACTACATATAGGCAGAAGCAATTGGACAACCCATAGACCATTAAAGGCCTATAGATAGCTTAAATGCTCCAACCCACTATCTGATGGCAGCGTACCCAAGATGCTGGCAGTCATTATTTTATTAGATAGATTTTATAAGACTTATTCTATTGGTTTAATATCTATATTGCTTTAGCGTATCTATTAGAAATTAATGTCAAGATAATCGTAAACATTTTTATCATATTTGTTCAGTGGCGTTTGTTTTTGTTAGTAATTGTTCTAGTGGCGTCTGTTTTCTCGAGAGTGGCTTTTTGTTTATATGTTTTTATTTGTTTATGTAGCTTGGCCTCTCGTCCACACACGAATTTATATATTTTACCGTACTAATTGATCATATATCACACAGCGAATTGATCGTCGATTTTTACGGCAAAAAAACGTGTATGGACGAGAGATTTATTCATACATTGGGCCAGACCGAGGGTCGAATAGTCGAGGGAGTGCGGCTGACCAGAAACTTGCTCTATAATGTCTTAGACCTGAGAAATTGTTAGTAAAAGGTATAAACAATATGTTCACTATTGTAACAATAAAACCTAGCTCACATTTAAGCAATGGAACACACCGTAACGCAGTACATACACCATTTTAAATCAAAGCTTTCTAAGTGGTATCACCGTTTTGCCAGTTATTCTGCCGCCAAGCAGTAGAGCGCAAGCATTTCTGCGTTCCAGCTTGGAGGCCGTTGTTGCCAGTGAAATTACAGGGCACATGTATGAGACCTGATCTGATGTCTCGGGGCGACGAACGCAATGCAGTGCCTCGCAGTACTTTTCATGGTATTTTACTCCTATTGCCTATCTAGTATTTTTTCTGAACAGTTGATTTCACTCGTCGCCACCTGCTGGGGCTGGTAGAAAAGGCTGAACGAAACTGCACTCCAGCAGCTATTCTAGAATTTCCTCCTGATGGATTGACCCGATTCCAACGAAAGCATGTAAGTATAACTGGAGTTTTATTGATTAATTAATTATAGTAAGACGGTGACCTAAATTCTGTGTTTTATATTTAATTTCATTTTTTAATTTTGTTGTAGGTTAGTTTAGTTTTTATCATTCTATATGTTTGTCCATAATTGTTAATTGGTTCTGTAAATAAAAGTACAATAAAATTAAAAAAAAAAAATATTTATTAAACGTTTTTATTCGGAAAGAAATTTGCGTTGTGGTCCAAATTTGATTTGGGTTAATTACCTTTTTGGCTTTATTTTACCTTCCTCTTACAATTACAATTATATATTAGATAATATATTTACTGTTATTTTGTTCTTGCAGGGATATATTCTCGTACACTGTGTGTTGGCTCTCTACTGCTTCGTGCTGCTGGGGACTGTCTGCGAACAGTACTTTGTTCCTGCTATAGAGATTATTTGTGAACGTAAGTTTAATATTTAAAATGTAATGCTTAATAGTGATGAACTGGCACAGACAAGGCATCGATATTCCTAGGTATAGGCATAGACTCTAAGTTGCAGTGGGGTTCTCATATCGATGCTCTATCAGGAAAACTTAGTTCTGCTGCATACGTGGTTAGTAAAATTAGGCAATTAACGGATATAGCTACGGTTACTTTACTTTGCATACTTTCACAGCTTAATGTCATATGGCATTTTGCTGTGGGGGTCTGCCGCGGATATAGAAGCTATTTTTATTTTACAAAAGCGGGCGGTTCGCGCGATTTATGAGTTGGGTCCTCGCAAATCATTCATCTCGCGAGTCTTTAAACAAATAAATGTATTAAATTTACCTTCTCTGTATATTTATGAAAATATTATGTATGTTCGTAAAAATCTGCACAAATTCAAGGTGAATAGTGACCACCACAACATAAACACTAGAAATAAGGATAGAATTGCAGTACCTAGGTTTAGACTGAGTAAAACGAATAAGTCATTCATGGGCAATTGTGTACGTTAGGTATTACAATAAAATTCCAAAATGTATAAGCTAACTAACTGATATCTGAGCTCACAGAAAGTAGATTCAAATTAAGTGTGAAAACTATTCTAATGAAAAAAGCATACTATTTAGTTAGTAATTACATAGAAGACAAAAATGCATGGAACATTCCGCTTCTGCCAAGTAGCCAACTGGCACATAAGAAAAATAATATTGGCAAAAACAAACGTAACATATTGTAACAAAAGTTCTAAAAAATATGTTCCTCAGTTTCATGCCGTATCTTCTGAGTAGGGGTTCTTTTTCCGATTCGGTGGTAGAGTCATTGTAATAATTGACGTTCATAAGTGCGTCTGTGACGACAAAATTGAAATAAAGAACTTTTGAATTGAATTAAATTGAAAACCTTCTGAGCGCCGCGCTATAGAAGCAAAGCCGTGCCCTCCACGCCAACCTACGCAATTTTCATACGTTTTAGTGTCCAGTTCTAGACTTCGGCGTAGAGAGCACTTTTTCGTTTGTCGACTATAGGTGACCTTGGCAGTAGTCAAAGGATTACAGTAGTAAAAGGATACTGCCAAGGTTAAAGGGTTAACCCTTTGACTACTGCTTTACTAGTATTTTTACAGGGTGGAAGCGTTTTACAGGGTGTTTACAGGCGATTTCTACGTTACGTTACAAAAAAACTTCAAAATAAAAAAAACGGATATATTACTTAGTCTTAATATTTTCCCCAGGGTCAATATTTTTAATAGTATTAAAAAGCATTATTTTTATGCAGTTAGTTAAGTAATATGAGTGCTGTATGTTTGTGGTAGCTCTGAAACTATTGATCAAATTCCGAGGTATCGAATCGTTATAAATACTCATCACTTATAATATGCCACTCACTATTTTATACACTCATTATTTTATTAACAGCCTCTGTGTGTAGAAGGTGGGCTCGTCAGCTCAAATCTCTTATACTCGTACCGAGCAGGCTATGAGGTCGATTACCGATACGGATCAAATGTTTGCGCAATAGGCTCAAGCATTTGTTTCGTGTCTAGATGTTGTGGGACCGTGGTTCTCTTATATAGTTCCTGGTTCTCTATAGAAGATACAAGGAATCCTAGTTAGTGGCCTGCGTCTACGAAGGTCGTAGAACGCTACAATTACAAAAAATTACAAAATCTTTATTGTACACCGAACAATAGAATGAATAGGTACATTAAAACAACTTACAAACTAAAGTACGATGGGCGGACTTATCGCTTAGAGCGATCTCTTCCAGTCAACCTTTGGATAGAGTTAATAGGTCGGCGGTTGAAATAAAATAGTGATAAATGATCTGTTCTTAATATCCTAAGTTAAAATACAAGTATAATAAATAATATCATGTCCTATATTATATATCTTAAAACGTTATTAATTTACTTATTTTGCGAGAATCAAACCTGTAGTAGTTTTTTTCTCTAGGCTTAAACATGGAAGCTGACGTAGCTGGAGCTACATTCATGGCAGCTGCGAGCTCCAGTCCCGAACTGTTCATCAACTGCGTTGGAACCTTCGTCACGGAGGGAGACTTGGGAGTTGGAGCCGTGGTAGGGTCAGCCGTCTTCAACGTCCTGGCTGTACCGGCCTGCTGCGCCCTTATTGCTAATAGGGTAAGTGGAGTGAAATTGTTTAGAATTTAGAATATATAACTCAGTTCCTCAAGTACGTCCTTAAAATATCTATTGTAAAGTTTGTTTTTGAGCGTTTTCCAGACTGACCTGGAGTAAAGACCATAGTAGGTCTTTTCTGGCGACAGAGATGGTCTACAGCAGGCTAATACTATAAGTTGTGATGCGAGACGCTCTTGTCAAATCAATAATATATATATATATATATATGTATATATATATTGTATATTAGTGTACATTTCAAACATTGCGTAGAATTAGTCCGCTACTTTGAGCGATTGACAGCAGTTGAACGTGAGCTGTAAAATTTTGATAACAACTAGACCCCTGTTCTAACTCCCAGGCCATAGAGTTGGACTGGTGGTCAGTCACGCGCGACTGCATGATGTATGCCGTGGCGGTGGTGGCTCTCATCCTCGCGCTATTGGACGACAAGATCTACTGGCACGAGGCTCTGCTACTGGTGCTTATGTACACGCTTTATATATTAGGTAAGGTTTTTTTATGTTTCTGAATGACGAGACGAGCTGGTCGTTTGCCTGATGGTAAGCAATACGCCAGCCCATAACAATAACAGCACCACCCAGAACTTTGTCATTTCGCTGGCTACAATGCCCTTCAAAACCGGAACACAGTAATGCTTGCACACTAATGCTTGGTGGCTGAATAACTGGCAAAGCGGTGGTACCACCCAGACGGCCTCTCGCATACGAGAAACCACCAGTAAGTATGCAAATTTAAACCAAACATTTATTATTTAAGTATTAGGTATTTATTCCAAGCATCACAAACACACTATTGAATGTTAAATTATCACATTGGCTTTACTGTCCTTCTGTAAAAGAGCCTCATCTCAGATGTGGCGCACAAACAACAGGGTGGCGGGTGTTGTTTCTTTTTCACGAACATTGGTTTCTACTTATTTGTTGGTAATTAAAGTTGGTATATTCAAACGATATCATTTCAATGCATTCATAGACTGCATCTTTTGCAGTTTTCATGCTGTTTGTGTAGACCTATTTAAACTTTATTTTTATACAGCGATGGTGTTCAACGGACGTTTAGGAAAATTCGTCAGAAGCGGTTGCTGCTACATCAACAAACCTAAAGCCTATACAGAAATCACACCTCTTCTTGCCAAAGGTAAACTCCTACTCATTCGATAGCATGGTCGTCGTACCCGTTAAAAAAAAACAAAGTAAAGAAATAGCGAATGTGTATTTGTTTTTATACCAAGTAATCGCATGATGATTATTATTAGCATTATTAGGCAATTGAGTGACAACTTTTTCAATAATTAACTTTTTGTAAAAATAAACTAATAATTAAACAAAAACCGACTTCAATGTATCTTCGAAGTCCAAGGTCACATATCGATGAAATTTATATGGGACCAATTCGTAGCTATACTGAACCCAACGCAAATAGAATTTTCCAAATCGGTTCATAAATGACGGAGTTCTGAGGTAACAAACATAAAAAAAAAATATAAATATAAATATGAAAAAAAAATACAATCGAACAGAGAACCTCCTCCTTTTTTGAAGTCGGTTAATCAATACAAGGATTCTACATAATAACATAATTTTCGCTATCGTTTCAGTGTAATCAGAATGAGTGCAGATACAGCTACCTACGAGTATATATTAAAATAAATGAGTTAAATTAATTAAATTATATTTTGAGATCAGCTTATTGTAACTACTATCTTATTACTATAAGTGGAGACTTTTAAATGACTAATAATTGTTTAATTGAGTGCCTATATTTATGTATATATATGTATAAATGACTAATAATTGTTTGATTGAGTGCCTATATTTATGTATGAATATTATATGTATATATAATAGTCGATAGTCTTCCTAAAACAGAATAAATTGATAGAAATAAAATAAATTACTGTCGTATAGAATTAAATTCACTTTTATCTTCTGATAGACTTACTTAGTTTTCCAATGCCTTAGATAAACCCCATCCACTGGACGTGACTAGGCGCATGAGTCGTCCTGCTATAAGAAATGATTTGGAGCAAGGAATGGAAATGAAAAGACACAGCTCTACTGGATCAGGTATTGTGTTAAAAAAATATATCTCCGTTACCCACGAAGTCATCCGCGTAGATTATAGACAGCTTGGGGTTCGTTCTAATTGTAATGAATTTATAATTACCATTTGATGATCAAATGCCTCAGATATTTCGTACATTCTACAATATAAAATGCTGGTGAAGATTACAGCGCAAGTTCTCTGTGGTCCTGGCCTGGTGAAAAGACGTCTATATGGAAGAAACTATTCTGGATAATAATCTGGCCGATAAGCCTTCTGCTGTGGATCAGTATTCCCGACTGCCGGCGGCGCCAGTGCCTGTATCCTCTGACGTTCATCATGTGCATCACTTGGATCGGAGGAGTATCCTACCTCGTTGCTTGGATCATAACTATTCTGGGTGAGCTTCTTTTTATGAGAACACCAACTTATCTACTCCTTAGTCCTTGTTATTAATACACTACCAAGTCTGCCAAGAGAAATCTAGTTCAGTAGGTATGTTTTTTTTTCAAATAGCAAATGTTTGACGTAAATTACCAAGGTTTTAGTACAACTACCTAATAATCTAACCATCTAACATCCTTAGCGTCGATAAAATAATGTTAACGCAGTGAGTGAAAAAATCTAGAATCTACAATGCATGCAATTTTTCATTCCCGTTCTATGTAAAAAGCAGTCGCAACTAGTGGCGCGATGCTTTTACCACGCCGCATGAAGCTCTGCCGAGGGACTCGCTATCAAATAAGACGATGACGTGATAATGACGCTGGTGCAATGATTCAATACCTAACGTCTCGAGGGGAGCTCAGTTACGTCACCGCTCTCCAACTTCCGCCCGAATGAGCGCACAAAAAGACAGTTACATGTTTATATAAGAGCAGGAGTCATCTTGCATCACAGCTTTTCAATAAACGTTACAATGTTGCAAAATACTTACAAGTTCCTCACTGACGAATCGAGTTTGTAGATCATAGAATTATTAAACTAACAGATTATTCCATGACAGGCTTTCCTTTGGTAGGTAAATGGTCTTTTAAACTTCCGCGCAAAAATAGAAAACATAATAAACTGTTTAAATACCTCAACGCATCAAAACGTAATCTAATCAAATGAAATATGATTTCTCAAAACAAATTCAGAGCAGATGACTCAGTGGGAAAGTTAGTAAGCGAGGCGTCGGGTCTGCAGGTTCGAATCATGCCCGAGCAATTTATTTATTTTTCTCTCTGTTTGTATCTTAGGTTTCTTATTAATTTGTATGGTTTCATGTTATTGTAGGGGACACCCTAAACGTTCCGGACAGCATCACAGGGCTCACAATCCTGGCAGCCGGTACCAGCCTACCAGAGGCAGTATCCAGCGTTCTCGTTACTAATCAAGGTAGGAAACCGTATCTTGGTCAGGCTAAAGTAATGGCGTAATGGCGACCACTTGGCCTATTTATAAGACCGAGAGGTGAGTTGCAACCCTGAGATACATATATATACCAACTGTATACCAACCAGCCTATATATTTGGTCCATGATATTATAGTGCAAACTGGCTTTGGCAGACTTGCATTTGGCTTTTGCTACATACAGAAAAGCCAAGTACAACTCTGCCAAAGCCTAATTTGCCACATTGCTCATTTAATTTTTTAGAAGCATAAGCTTTGCCTCACACTCTTCTTCCCTATACGAGTATGTACTTCATAGAACTTAACGTCTCTTGAATGTATTATGTGTATCTTTATATATTCAACTAAAAATACGCGTCAATTTTCGAATCGTATACGATTGGCGCTTGAGGGACATATGACAACTGGCGCTTTAGGGACATAATTATGGATAAGGGGGCTGGAAGCTAGGCTGTGGCCTGTGGTAGGTATCCACAGGCCACAGCCTTGTTTAGGTTTCAGGTACCCAGCAAGTTTTTATAAAAAATTGATTGACATACACCAGCAAAGTTTTATAAAAAAATTGATTGATTTTGAACAACTAGGCAGTCAATGTAATCAATATTTTTAATTCCCTTCGTAAAATGCGTTATTTCTCAGGACACGGCACAATGGGCATAAGCAACTCGATTGGCTCGAACACTTTCGACATCCTATTGTGCTTAGGGCTTCCGTGGCTGATCAAGTCATTGTTCTACCCATCGTCACCTGGCAATCATTGGGTGAGTATATTTCTAACTGCTACTAACTGCTGGGCAAATACTTCTGCGAAAAAGTGTGACGTTACTGTCTGTTTATTTATATTATGTTTTAAATAATTATGTACACTAATTTCACATATTATAATTTGTAATGTTCATTGTGTTAAAAGAAATAGATCCGTTGACACAAATTTCTAACAAGTAGACATTTTGTCAAAAAAAAACTTATTTCAATGTATCTTCGAAGTACAAGGTCAAATGTCGATGAAGTTTATATGGGACCATTTCGTAGCTATACTGAACCCAACGCATAAATAATTTTCCAAATCGGTTTATGAATGACGCAGTGCTCGAAGTCGGTTAAAATATATTAAAACAAGTTGAAATAAATTTTGTCTCCAAGAAGATTTTTGCACAGGCCTAAAATTACTTTGTAACTATGTGTAGGCACACTGGAGTACGTGAAGGGCAAGCAGAAGTATAAAGAGCGATATAAATAAGCTTGTGACATTGTAACAACTCCTTCTATTGTTGTGCTAATATTAGATTCGGATAAGCCGAATACACAGCAATATTGACATGACGACAGGGAGTCATAATATATACACCATACCTATACACATTATGCACACAGTCATTTGAAAAACAAATTTAGCTCAAAGTAGAATTGCCGGTAGTTGAAAAATCGTATTAACAAACTTTTATAACAAACTAACTGCGCTCCGCGGTTTCACCCGCGATTGCTGGGATAAAACGTAAGTCTATGTCCTTTTTCAGGACTTAAAGGAACTACATACTAAATTTCAACGATATCTGTTCAGTGGTTTTAGCGTGATTGAGTCAGAAACATCCATCCATCCTCACAAACTCGCATGTATAATATTAATAGGATAATATGATATGCCAGTTTGACACCCTTTAACTATAAAATGTAGGCCTCTTTAATTGTTAGTAGATACCTACATATCACTGCCCTATACTCCATCCAACCATTTACCTATACAACTTTTGACATATGCACCACCTATGAACGAGACATGCTAATTATCTTCGATATATTTTGAGCCCATAGATTTATAACCAAAATTATTAAGTTGACTTTCCATAAAAAGTATAAAGGGTTGTTAAATATTTTAATTTTTACATATTTATTATCGATAAGTAAGAGGTTAAATTATAAGATACAAAATCAAATAAAGCAAATAAAACAAACAAAATATTTTTTTATGAATACATGCAATACGAGTATAGTCATTTAAACACTAAATTATGTATTTCTATAAATAATACGTTAAGCAAAAATGGAATATCAATTTGTTAAATCGATTAAAACTTATTCATAAATAAAGTCGTCTGTTTTCAGAAATCGAATCAATAACGATATTAGGACATCACTACTCGAGCTGTCAAAAGTTAAATAAATGGTTGGACAGAGTATAAATATCAATTCCAAAGTTCTTAAAACTCGCGCTCGGAGCCTCAAATCGACGAAACTACGGACTAATCTGCGCTGTAGCTTATTATCCTATTCAGTTTATCCGTAACGCAATCTTCTCATTATGTGAAGTGAATACAGACGCCACCAGCGGCAGCAGCAGCGGCCTGCCACTCATAACTCCAAACTGACATACACTTGGACCATTTTAGCTGACCGTTGTGGTTCGAGAAATTAAGAATGTCACATTGCAATTTGAATTCTCAAGACTTGTAATGTCTATGGCACTATAAGGGACCACAGAATTTTGTACGTGATCATTAAAAAAATAACGCCCAACTATCACATACATAGATCCTGGGCCCTGACTAGGATTCCCTGTATCCAGGAAACCAGGAATTACGACGAACATGGTCCCACAACACCCAGACACGAAATAAATATTTGCCAGTTATTCAGCCGCCAAGCAGTAGTGCGAAAGCATTGCTGTGTTCCGGTTTGAAGGGCATTGTAGCCAGTGAAATTACTGGGCATTATGAGACTCAACAGCTAATTGTCTCAGGACGACGAGCGCAGTGCAGCGCCGCGCAGGATTTTGCAAAACAAAGTTCTGGGTGGTGCTGTTATTGTTATGGGCTGGCGTATTGCTTACCATCAGGCAAACGACCAGCTCGTCTCGTCAGTCAGTAATATAAAAAAAAAAAACAATACTTGCGTTTTTTTTCTGTACACAAACATTTGTCGCGTCGCGGGAATCGAACCCGCAACCTCAGTGGTGTATGAGGTTTGAGCCAACAAACTTAACCACTACACCACAGAGGCTGTCATTTTTTATATATACGAGTTTGTAATAGGTTGCTCTAGTATAAAGCCGCCTAGTTGCACCAAACTACGAGTATAACTGTCACACTATGTTAAAGCATTCGATATCCATCAACTAAAATAGAATGTGTCACATTAAAACGAGAGTGCTGAAGCTAAAATTGGGTTATTTCCGTTGAGTTAGAACCTTGAGTAACACTGTAACCCGACGAGAATAAAAATTTCTCTTGAGTTACACTACAACTCAATCTTTACCGTACCTTTTTATTATCTTTGAGTCACACTGTTACCAATGCAATAGATCGGTCTTACTCAACGGGAATAAAAGGTAGCGTCTGTCACAGGTGTGCTTTCACTCAACGAGATTGTAAAGGTCGCGTTAAGTCACACTGATTTATAAAAAGTGACCTTGGTGTGAATCAAGAGGAATTTTTATTCTCGTTAAGTAAGTGTTACTCAAGGGTGTAACTCAACGGGAATAACCCCTAAAATTAAACAAGCTGTAATTTAAAATGCTACATTGTGTTGACTTTTAAACACCAAAATTACATTTGTTTGTGTCAACACAGCATAGAAAGAAGTATGATTAACATCAAAAGAAAGGATAAGGTACGGCTAAAAACAATACGCAAGCAAACTAACGTTATTGATGTAAGTTACTGTATCAAAAAACTAAAGTGGAAATGGGCGGGTCATTTGGTAAGACAAAAGAAAGACAAATGGGCAAAGGAGGTTCTAGACTGGTGTCCAAGACAAAATAAAAGGAAAAAAGGGAGACCCCGTAGAAGATGGGAGGACGACATTATAAGAGTAGCAGGAACGACGTGGAAGAGGAAGGCACACGATCGGACAATGTGGAAAGCTCTAGGGGAGGCCTATGCTGAAAAGCAAGACAATCTTTAACGTAATTCTTATCGGTGTCTTTAGGTGTATGAACATTGTATTTTTGTAATTCTTGTAAGATTGTTAATAAAGGCTATTATTATTATTATTATTATTATTATAAGTAAGTGTTACTCAAGGGTGTAACTCAACGGGAATAACCCCTAAAATTAAACAAGCTGTAATTTAAAATGCTACATTGTGTTGACTTTTAAACACCAAAATTACATTTGTTTGTGTCAACACAGCATAGAAAGAAGTATGATTAACATCAAAAGAAAGGATAAGGTACGGCTAAAAACAATACGCAAGCAAACTAACGTTATTGATGTAAGTTACTGTATCAAAAAACTAAAGTGGAAATGGGCGGGTCATTTGGTAAGACAAAAGAAAGACAAATGGGCAAAGGAGGTTCTAGACTGGTGTCCAAGACAAAATAAAAGGAAAAAAGGGAGACCCCGTAGAAGATGGGAGGACGACATTATAAGAGTAGCAGGAACGACGTGGAAGAGGAAGGCACACGATCGGACAATGTGGAAAGCTCTAGGGGAGGCCTATGCTGAAAAGCAAGACAATCTTTAACGTAATTCTTATCGGTGTCTTTAGGTGTATGAACATTGTATTTTTGTAATTCTTGTAAGATTGTTAATAAAGGCTATTATTATTATTATTATTATTATTATAAGTAAGTGTTACTCAAGGGTGTAACTCAACGGGAATAACCCCTAAAATTAAACAAGCTGTAATTTAAAATGCTACATTGTGTTGACTTTTAAACACCAAAATTACATTTGTTTTAATTAATATCTTAATTTGTTACTTTTTACACCAAGACGTATACAATACTAGAGCAGCCACGCGACAGGATAAGTGTATACATAGTAACTTCCTTTAGCTTGATAAATACATAGTAAAATAGGTATCTGCAGTGTCATAGTTAGAACGGACCTTCCGCGTACATTTGTGAACTACCCGCGCCTTGGCGTTGCGTGGCCGCTGCGTGACCGTTGCGTGGCCGTTGCGCGGCCGCCAGTCGCACCGATATTTATTAAAAACCTGATAATCTCGCGCTTAAAAGGCCTTCTCACAAGGCCGGACTTGTTACTTTTTCTACGTTTCAATTGTTCTTGCGAATCTGCATGTTCTTCCATTCTTGTTCCACGATTTCAACAGAATCGCATATTAATATTCTGCTAGATCAAATAAGTAAATAGGAGAAACGTGTGGGGTTCAACTGTTGAACCACAACTTTGAGTTTCAGCATAAGTTAGGTTACTTAGGTAACTACCATTTTATTACCTTACCTATCTGTCAAACCACAAGGATCAAAATTGACATATTAACTGCTGACAAAGAAAACAAAATTTAATTCTTTTAACTTACTATTACTTTTATACCTACTTATTTATAATTAGAGAGCGAGTGGGGCGCAGTGGAAGCATGTGCGACTTTCGATCCGACGAACCCGAGTTCGAATACAGCTAGCCTCGCACTGACTTTCTTAAGTTATGCGCGAATTTAACATTCACTCTCAAAACGGTGTAGAAAAACGTCGTGAGGGAGTCCAAGAATTATCCGCAAAAATTCAAGGACTTGTTACATCCACCAACCCGCACTGGGCCAGCGTGGTAGATTATGGCCCATACCTACTTCCTCTATTAGAGAAGGCCCGTGTCCCAGCAGTAGGCTCATGACGATGATGATGATGATTTATAATTACACTATTTTTTTATATGTTGTAGGTGACGATAAACTCCAGCGGGCTGTCCTACAGCGCGATCTCCCTGCTGTCGACGCTTTTCGCGCTGTACGGGAGTCTGGCGCTAAACAAGTTCCAGCTGGACTGGCGGGTCGGGCTCACCTGCTCCATAGTCTACGTCGGCTTTCTCGCGATGGCGGCGCTTATTGAGCTCAATGTCTTCTTCGTAGTCAACCTGCCAGTGTGCCCGCACTAAGTGTAGACACTCTTGTGTTGGAAAAAAATGTGCTGTATATTCAAACTCTTGCACATTTTCCGATAATATCATTCCGCAAGTCTGCAGGCCGCAACGATTGCTACGGTTTCTATCTGTTTCTATGAAATTAATTCCGAAGATGCCGTCACTGCAGCCAACCGAAATCCTGCTAAGCCCGAAGACTTTCTATTTTTCAATAAATTCATAATACACATTATATAATAATGAAATTTCGCACGAAATTGTGTATTCATAACTGCGAAATTTCATATCAGCAATTAGCATCGCAATAGCACATATGCTAACGAACAATATTTCACATTTTAAATAATTAGGAAAAAGAAAAATGATATTGCTCGGGCAGGGATCGAACCTGCATCTTCGGAATACCGTCCAGACGCCTTAACTACTGGGCCACCGAGCCTACTGCTCGAGCAACCAAATTTCTTCTATCCTTCTTATATCATATTACGGGGACGATTTGACATTCCTGCCCAAGCAATATCATTTTTCTTTTTCCTAATTATTTAAAATCTTAACATTTTCGCCTAGCATGCGCTAATGCATTCAATATCAAAAATATTTCACATGCTAATTAAATTAATGAAAAATAGCAATAATTTGCATTAGTATGCAACGTCAATTAATTTAAATGCAGCGTCATTTCAATTATTTGCTTACCATTATGGTAGCAGGGTATGCAACCGGCAAGAAAGTGGCATCTAAATACAGATGCCAGATAACGTTTTATCGACTATCACTGAACAACCATACATATAGACACAGAATAGATACTACATATTAGACTGCAGTAAATATGAAAAGATAAGGTCCGCAAATGCTAGACTCTTTGCTTACCTTGAATATGTCCCAACGGATCCCACAAATCAATTCCCACTAAATATTTGTCGCATCAAAACCCAGATAATATTATTTTGAGCTCCTAACGAATCCCATTCAAATTATATTTTACAAGAGAATCAATGTGTGTCTTTTTTAAGGGGAGGTATAACAACGGTCTGTTTCTCAAGCGTATAATAATTTACTTTTTACCGTGGCCCTCTCAGAACTAATCCTATCCTACAAATCCTACTGTCTGTGTGTATGTGTGATACTTTATTCCCGGAAAAACGAACACTTCCTTTGTAACGTTATAATTTCATGTACTTTGATAATTCCTGTACCTAAATTGTTATGACTCTGTGAAGGATTAAGTCAGATTGACAGACGTAGAGAACAATTTTATTTAGGTTCCTTGTTGGAGTACGGATTGAACTACGAAACCCTAAAAAATCGTGCTTTGTGCGACTACTGGAGATAGTTCGATCACTGGGGCGTTTCATTGGCACTAATTTTATTGGCACTGAAGCGTTTTATTGGCACTTATTTTATTGGCACTGGGGCGTTTTATTAGCACTAATTTTGTTGGCACTGGGGCGTTTTATTGGCACTAGTTTTATTGGCACTGGGGTGTTTTATTGGCACTAATTGACAGACCATTGGCCAAAGTGACAGACGATGGTCGTGTTTTTTCTTTCCAAAGACCTTGTTTTACCTAAGTGGTTCGTAAGAGTAGATGTAAGTATTTAAAATAATAATATTGTAAACATGTTTACGAATACAATAATTTGTAATTACTTCTATTAGACCTTCCTATACTATCATATATAATTCATATACTATAAGTTGTTGTAAGTATCCAAAGTTAACGAGTATTTTCATATTACTGTTGTTGTTTTTTATGGTATTGAGTAATGAGACGAGCAAGTCGTTCGCCTGATGGCAAGCGCCACGCCTGCCCATAACAATTGCAGTGCGACCCAGAAGTTTTAATCGTAAAAAGAACTATGTACCACCGCATTGCGCTCATTACCCCGAGACATCAGATATTAAGTCTCATTATGCGTAGTAATTTTGCTGTTGTGATAGTGTATGGCGTCAGTGGAGAGTAGGTAAGGAAGAAGTTTTATACCACACCCACTCGGAAAGTGTCTTATTACTCGTTCATAAACGGGTTACAAAGTTCGTAATTTCTCCCTTAAAAATGTGCGGCGGGAAAAGTTATATGGAATTTCATTACTGCCCTCCGAAGCAGGGCAGGAATGTTGTATGAAAATCCATTACTGCCCGGCTAGCTTTTTTTTGTTTTTTAGCAGCGAACATAAAAAAAAACACAAACGTCAAACCTCAAAAAGGTCTTGTATGAAATAATTAGAAAAAAGAGGCGGGAAACATACAAACCTCAAATCTCAAAAAGGTTTTATATCAAATAATTAGAGAAAAGAGGCGGTTTTTTTTTTGTTTTCTATTTTTAATGAAATGAGGATGGCAACCTTATTCTGTAATACGAAAAAAAAAAGCGCGGCAATTTATTTCGTTGCGTTAAATTTTGTTTTAACTTATTTTCCTCGTAGGTGTAGTATAAAGCACTATGTATCACTCGGGAGAAAGTTCTATTTCTGTTCGAGAGTTAAAGCTTAAAGGAAACTCGAGAAATAGATCGTTTTCTCTCCTCGGTGTACAATGTACTATTAGTTAGCTTTAAAATTATAATTGTAGTGTAGGTAGATAAGTATAATCGGCTGAGCTTTCCATAGGCTCGGTTGCACCAACGAGAAATAGAGTTTGACTTAACCGAACTATAGTACTCGATTTTACAAGCATTTGTGTAACACTAAAACCCGACTACGGTACATTATTCGGTATGTGCTAATCAAGACTTTAAGACCATTCATTTAATACTTCTTATATTCTTTACTGTACACTATTGTAATATTTACATCGGTGATTATAAGCTATAGGTATGTACAAAGGCGAGCTTAACCCTAAAAAGAGTTTTCTTACAGTCAAGTCCTTGAGGAAAGAGAACTGTCACATGAGCAAATAGGTTTCAGTGTACGGTTACGGTTCGACAAGAAAAAATCAGCAACTATAATCATAAATATCTAAAATAAATATCAGTAACAAAATATTTAAATATAATAAATACAAAAATAAATATATCTATAACATATTATGAAAAAATATAAATATATCTACAAAATACTCAAAAAACATTGTTAGCCCATTATAAACAGTTAGCCCAAAATAACAGTTCTTTACATCCGAAGGTTGACTGGCAGAGATCGCTTTTAGCGATAAGTCCGCCCGTTATGTTGTAGGTAACTAAGTAGTTTGTACGTTAATTCCTGTGCCTTGATATTTTTGTTTTGGTGTATAATAAAGCATTTTTGTATTGTATTGTATTTGTATAACAATAATAAGCTATCAGAAGTCCCAGCACGGAATACCTACGTACATTTACCTAAGCGAGTGTCAACTCGATTATCGTTGCTTAAGTAATTATTTCGCAACGGATATCAAACCCAAGTGCTTGTCTTTAGGTACTACAACTTAGGTTGTTAAGTGTTTATTTATAAAAATAAATATGCCATTACATAATCTCAAAGTATTTGTGGTAAATATAACAGTATATTATCTACTTCGGACACAATCATTATGAAAAAATATATATTTTCATATAGGTAAATTAAGAACGGAATTAAGAAGCATACCTACAATTCATTCATACATAGTAGGTAAATTAGATTTTTTTTATTGAACTGAGTGATGAGACGAGCAAGTCGTTCGCCTGATTATGAGCGCCACGCCTGTCCATAACAATTGCAGTGCCACCCAGCTTATTCCGCCGCATTGCGCTCGTCACCCCGAGACATCAGATATTAAGTCTCGTATGCCCAGTAATTTCGCTGGCTACAATGCCCTTCAAACCGGAACACAGTAATGCTTGCGTACAACTGCTTGGCGGCAGAATAACTGGCAAAGCTGATGTCAATTATATTTTATTCAAATGATTGTTTTTTTTTTGTTATAAATCTACGTTTGACCACCATCTCGCCTGATGTTAAGCGACGATGTGGCCGAAGATAGAGCACGTAGATTTAGAAGATACCTATTCACTCTAGCCTTGAAGACGCCCAAATTATAGTATTGATACATGAATCTAGAAACCAAGTTGTTAAGGTCAAAGTCAAGTCTATTCATTTATCATTTAGGCACAAAAGTGCACTTTTGAAGGTCATAATGATACAAATAAAATATGTTAAAAATTGTAACTTATGTTAACATGACTTTGAAAAAAAGGTAAGTATGTTTACCTACCCATTTCTTTCCTATACTTAAATTGAAGTCTGGGTGCTGAAAAGAAATGCGAAAGCTGACTCTACCAGTGCTTCAGAAATACGCCCGCTAGAGAAGATAGCACCAAAAACTCTGCAGTGATGTCTTTTTTTCAGCTCTTTTAAAATGTCTCCAAAATAACAATGAACACTTACGTATAAATTAGAATTTACAGAATGTCAAACCAGAAATGCGAGTGAGATGTCCCATAGCCATAGTATCAGTAACAAAAAAGTGTAAATAAAATATAAGTAGGTATGACAGTAGCAGTTCGGAGTGACTAGACCAGACCATTTTTTATTAAGTTATTATTTATATAACTTAATAAAAAATGGTGGTGTTATAAGTTAATAAGTTATTATTCTTAGGTATAGGTACATATAATGTTTAATGTTTTATTTATAACTTTTAGTGCAGTATTCGTGGGAATCAGCCTATTTCATGTACTGCCCAATATTTCTTCGCACGTACTTACCTATTTCAAAGATTACCAGGCTTGACGGTGTAAGGAATCTTTGTTTTTTAAGCAAGTCTTACGCGGGGTGATCCCACTTTAAATTGCACCTAGTGCGTACAGCGCGCTTGTGCAGCCTGATTGCCTTATGCCGTTCCACAAACAATACCCATATTTCAACCAAGAATGGAATGAAAGTATTTTTTATATTGTCATTGTGGAGACTCTCAACGCGAGCAGACAGAGCAAAGCTCACAGACGATATACATCCGCAGGCATTGTCGATATGGTGGTTCCATTTCAATCCTTAATCGAAGTGAAGGCCAAGTATTTGAGATGCTCAACTTGACGCACCTCAGAGCCATCGCAGGGAACATCCAAATTCTGTTTGCCCTTCTTATCGCGTAAAAAATGTAGAATATAACTTTTTCGACGTTTAACGTCATGCCGTTTGCTGCATGCCGTATATAGAGAAACATCACTCATATTAGCCGGCTGAAGTTTTCAGCTGCTACTATGAGACTGGTGACGTCTGAAAATATGACGAATTCCACGTTGGACGACGCTATCTTTGTTAATTGTGCTGCATATACCGAAGCAAGAAGATATTTTTTTGAGTAAAATCCTTAGGTATAAACTTAATTGCTTTCTAGATATAATGTTGAGACTTTTTTCTTGTAATATAATATCTATGTAGCTTCTTATAAAGTAGATAGTATCTTCAAAGTAGGTACATTATCAATGAACCATTGCTGAGACTGCACGAGTTAGCAAAAACGACACTTTCACTGCGGCCGCGGATCATGACATCATGAGACGAGCCGACGAGAGTATTAACACATGACGACAATCAATTATTATGGGTATTGTCTGTCCGAAGAGTGTACCGACGCCGTCGCTGTGGACGGGATGGCGAAGAACAATACATAATTGCTTTATTTTTTGTTTTGATGTGTGTTATGGGTGAGAACTATGGGACCGACATAGTCGTTAAACGACTTCAAATCCCTAAATAAAAATATAATTAAAAAAAAAGACGCCGTCGCTGTCAACAAACACGGAGTGGAGCGTGACGATGACGAATTGAGTTTTTCCTCTATGTCTATATAGCTATACATATTAGTATATGGGCAGATTAGTCTGGGGTGCGATATTTTTTAATCTCACCGTTGGTCACAAAAAATATAAGTAAGTACTAAAGATGACAAAGAAATCACTATGAAATATAATCGTTTTTTACAATATATACAATATGTGTGATTAGGTACGGCCTATTATATACCTATTAACCGTGCTATACCGCGAGGTTAGGTACCATTTCATAATTTTCTGGGTAAAATACTTAAAATATTTATCGGCGATTACGAGTACGAATTCCTATTCATATTGTAAAACACTAGTAACTCTGCACTCGTAATTGATATCACGGTGACTATTATTGTAACCAGTTCAAAGTCGCACCCTTGTAATTACGTGAAAAGCGTAAGATTTTAGCACTCTTTCTACGTATGTTGGCCACTACACGAGTAGGTTCCTATGTAATTATTCGTTTACGCAAGATTTTTTAAGCTAAAGGTAAAAGTCAATCTTTTAGGCAGGTATCGCATGTCTACCCTCTGTAATATCTACGAAGAACTAACTAGTCAATTCTAAAACCTATGTTAATTTATACTCTAGGTACTATCGTCTAGAGCAGGGATTCCCAAAGTGTGAGCCGCGGCGCCCTGGTGCGCCGTAGAGAGTAAAGAAGGGCGCCATGAGGCGCTCCTGTTTACCATTCTCCGGAAACTAAATTTAGGCAAATGAAAATTGCGGCGTCAAGCCTTATACCACGCCTTATATCTCTGAATAAATGTGTAGTGATTACCAAACTCACACGTCATATTGACTTAGTTGCCATTGTATTTTATTTCCTATTTTTCTTAAATACTTAATGTTTTTCTTGTATATAAATATCATAACTCAGCTTCATATTGTGAATGTTTTAATTTTTGTGCCTCTCTACTTAGTATCATTGTACCCTATTTCAACTAGCTAGGGGGCGCCGAGACAAAATACTAAACCTGTAAGTGCGCCGCTAAATGAAAAATTTTGAAAACATCATGATCTACATCATAATCATCATCTGTCTATCAATTTCACATCATACATCTAGGGAGAGTTGATGGGGTGTATAACCACACTATTATATAATTATATATTAAATATTTACCTATATATTTATTTCTGCATTGTAGGCAAGTGCCTACAATGCTAATTATAATTCACTATAAAGTAACAAACTAAACAGCATTCAATAAAGCATACAAGATACCAAATATAAGTAGTTTATGTTTAAAGACCTATTATCTAAGAATTCTCCTGAATGCTTATGTTAGTAATATTAGGAAAATAAATCAACATTTATTGATTAATTTATTGTCTTTATAATTCTTATAGAAAAGTAGGTGTGGCAACTGTCACATAAAAACCAGTATTTCAGAATCGAAGCAATTAAGTCTGTCAATGAATTAAAGAGGTACATATCGTTAGCATCGCATACTAAACGACAGGCGCTCCGTAAAAATGTCAAATATTAGAGCACTTTTTGCTATAATTAAATATCTTTTAACTTTCTACGGTGAGTAGGTAAATAACTTACGAGAATGAGACAATAAGTGCTTGTGACATAAGCAACGTCGAAAAATGATTATTTCGTCACCACACGAGACGTTCAACTTTTCCATTCCGACGCGTAAAAGTGTAAAAAAGAAGACAATACATAATCGGCATCGGTAATTAGAGGCAAGACACGCGAATGCCGACACTACTACACGCATTCATCTACTCTCATTAGATCTTAAGATCTTGTAGCTCGTAGCAAAGAACGCGCCGCGCCGGCCGATGTCGTATGTGTGCCATGCCGCCGCGCCGCGCATTCACATATCAGAGAGAACGAGCATCTGCGCGAGCGCATGGAGCGCTCCCAGTACATATTATGTGTGATGAAATAACAACAGGAAACATGCGCCTTCCGCCTCGCAACAAAAACTACGGGAACATTCTATGTACAAATATAATTGTTCGCTAAAGATTACACACATTACCTATGTATCCATGAATTTGATCAAGGTACAACGAAGATCTACATAGGTAGAGATCTACATACAACGAAGAAGAAAAATATCTACATACCTGTCAGTAAATTTATATACATAGACGCAACACAACTTATAACTAAATTGTATATGTAAATAAAATTAACATGACCGTCGATATTTCCGGTAAAATTTATATAAAACACCTACTATAATAAAAATAACTAATATAATAAAAATAACTACTATAATAAAGATATCACTAAACATGAAGGTTTCTAAATTTTTATTCTAACTTGCTCTTGGTAAAATTGAAGATATCAATCTCTCCCAAAGACCAGGTCGTCTGGTGGTCACGGGGTAAGATGGGATCGGTGACATGCACACTCTGAAAGGCTTTTCAGAGCTGCCTTGCATAACGAAAGGATACGGATGCTTCAACAGTGGAGTCGCTGTGGTACCCACTAGACTGATGGTGGATTTTGGAAAAGAAAGAGGTTGACTCCTAACCACCTGGCGGGTGCTCTCCCCGCCGAGAAATATGATAGGGAAGGAGCTCGTTTTGACCGGTCGTGCGTATCGCGGCGTGATGGTCGGCCTCAGCGTCGTCGTCGAGGATGTCTCTATTATTTCGTGGAAAATCGAGTCATCGTACTGTACATCTCTAGAGTCGTCAAAGGGGGCGATGAAAACAACCTGTTTCAGACTGTTGATATCCTGCACGAGCTTCGCGTGCTCTTTAACAAGATCATCCTCCTTTGGGAATAGCTTGTCCAATCTTCGAGACATCTTGTACGTGTTGAGGACGTTTATCGGATATGATGTAGATAAAAATCCGGCCGTCTTAGTTTTGGCTGCAGGTTTACGGGAACGCCATTCTAAACAAAAGTTACTATTTTATAACTTATTCGGTACCAAAGCAGTTGCTCTTTTTATGAAATAAGTGGTATTTTTACCTTCATTATACGCTCTGCCTAATCGATGGGTGCTGAATTTTGGATACTCGTAGCAGCTCATCTGGAAATAAAAAAAATATGTTCACTAGAATATAATTATAGTTCCTTACTGATTCAAAGCCAGTATGATCGACACTTAAGTTTATTAAGCACGCATTAGCAACACAATAACGGTAAAGTTCATTAACTCGCTACAGGCGTAGAAACAATGCATTTTCGCTGCGTACCACTTCGCTCAAATGCATGACGGCCGCTAACTATAACAATAGAGGCTCGCTAATTTTGTTACTTAATTAATGAAAGTGAACGAGTGACAATTGAAACAAGCATAATAAGTTTATAGTGAGTTGTTAAGCTTAAGATACGATCATATTCAAACGTATCGTATATATATATCGTGACTTGAATCTAGTCTAACTAGACAAACCTATCTATTTAATAGTAATAAATAGAAATGTCTACCTGCAAGTATATTTTTATGAAGACTGCTGAAATTAAAAGTAAATAAACAACACTTCCAGTGGTTTAAAAATCAATAAAGTAATTATGGACAAAAAAACAATTACTTGTAGCGTTGAGTGACAAATTGCATGCTTATATATTTAGCAGCTTTATGCAGCTTTTTCAAGGAGTAAAACCGTACCTATCAAAAGTGTATTTTTGATCAAAGATCAAAAGTATAACAACACGTTTCAGAACCGCTGAGCTGAAATATGTTAGTCCTCAGAAGGGTTCTTTTTTAGAAAGTAGTAGCTACTTTAAATTCAAGCAACCATCGCGGGATCTACTTCAAGCGAAATAACGCAGACACGAGTGTAGTGCCGCGAAAAACAAAGTCTTGGTGGTGCGGCAACTGCCATGGGCAGGCGTCTTGCTTACGATTAGGTAAACGGCGGCGGCGTCGACTCGCCATATATAGTTACAAAAAACCACTCGGAAACATTTCTATTGCGTAGTCTAAGAGCATAAATTATCCAACTACCAATAGTTACAAGTAAATTTATAATGATTAGGTTTATAATGATTGTAAACGAACAGAGTTTACTCATACCATGCAGGTAGCATAGCGTGTGAATTCTAACTGATTCATTTTCCTGAATCGGCCATCTTAATTGCCTATCATATATCATATCATGGACATATGTAGCACGTATTGCTGTCTTTAATTTCGCTTGTCACTAGTAATTAAAATAGTCGTAAATTAGCACGTTATCAGTTTAGCTGTGGGTACACCTAATTTCACATCACGCAAGCATCGCTTTTTTCTTTTACATTCAAATAGCCGGCGGTAAAGGAAACCGCTTCCGCGGTACGTGGGTACCTAGTACCTACATTGGAAACCGTTAGAAATGTATTACTCCTATCTATCTACGTACTCAATCATATTATTTATTTTACGGTTACAGATATTGAAATAATTATAATATCTATTTATATTACCGGAAACATAATTGTATAATTGTAACCTTAAACCTCAACGTGGTTTCTAAGTAGGTTCTAGGTAGGACCTCAACATATTAAGCGAGTGTGGCTCAGCGGGAACTCGTGCGCCTATCGATCCGACGGACCTGGGTTCGAATCCCGATTCGGCCCTGCACCAATGACTTATATAGTCAAGTGCAGATTTTGCACGCTCGCTCTAAAACGGTGAAGGAAAACATCGTGATGAAACCCGCTTACGCGCTTTGGAGTGGTAGGCTCTGGCCGTGGTTGTTATACCACCCACCGAACAAAGCCATGCCGTCTAGCGACCTAGTCATGTTTTGGGTTGACGTTCGGTGAAGCATCGGGGAGACGGGTCTGAGCAGCCGCTCAACGGCCGTCTCTCTCTAGATCTATGTGCTCCATCTTAGGCTACATCATCGCTTCACAACAGGCGAGATAGTGGCCAAACATAGATTTAAGTGTAAAAAATGGGTTAGTCCACACAACTGTAATACATTCACAAAGCAGAATAGGTACGACAGGCAGAAGACGCAGCTTTCTTCATTCTAGTAAAAGCAGAACTTTTATAGTATTTTCATATTATATACCTACGGATTACTGTTGTCTGGGACAGATCGCTGCTTAGCGATAAGACCGCCTGTCTTACTTGTCTTGTGTACTTATCAAAATATAAACAGTGTATAACCTATACCTACCTATCTACCTATCCACTTTCCCCACTCGTTTCTTGTAGTTTCAACCTATAGGTACATATCTATCTACATTATAGTCAAATCCGGAACCCAAGTCAATTCCGCTACATTATCGATGTCTATCTATACTATAGGTACTATAGGTACTGGCTTCCGAATAAGGTTGTTAAACCTAAGCCAGTGTTGTGCTTCATGGTTATGGAACTTTTGAGCTGCAATTTCATGCCAACGCGATATTTTAAGATTGGTACCTATAGTATCTTTATATAAAGCCTATATGTACTAGATAGACACGTATTATCTATTCATATTTTTTTTCTTTGTATTGAGTTTTCTTTTTTAATACCTATCTATATGAATAATCACAAAGAATCAATTGGACCACGGGACTAGTTATGGAGTCTAAAAACAACTATTGAACGGCCCGTACTCCAACTGGTTGCACACAATGGACCACGACACGAACCTATACTCGATTTCGCAATGTTTATCTCTTGCCAGTAACATAATTATAATTCTTACATTGATTCTTGAGTGCCCAATCCTTACCTCATTATAATAAATGCGACCGCATATTTATAGCAGAATTTGTTTGTCCTTCTTTCACGTTAAAATGGAAAAACGGATCGACATGGTTCTACAGCACGGTAATACAAACCTGTTAGCACGGTAAAAGTCGTAATAGATACCCACTTGCGCAGACAGAAAGCCTCGATTTTACCAATATCATATACATATATTATGTACTAGCTGACCCGGCAAACGTTGTTTTGCCTATAAATTAAAAAAAAAATTTAGGGGTGGACTACCCCTAACATTTAGGGGGATGAAAAATAGATGTTGGCCGATTCTCATAGATACCGGATAAGCACAAAAAATTTCATCAAAATCGGTCAAGCCGTTTCGGAGGAGTATGGCAACGAAAACTGTGACACGAGAATTTTATATATTAGAAGAAGAAGAAGATAAGTACTTATTGTTCTCCGCACAGCTTTAGACAGATTCCGAAAATAAATTACTGCACATATGAGGCTTAATATCTGATGTCTCGGGGTGATGAGCGCAATGCAGTCCTGCGCAGTGTTTTTTTATTGTATTTAAAGTTCTGGGAGCACTGCAAATTTTATGGGCAGGCGTGACGCTTACCATCGGCCGCACGACTTGCTAGTCTCATCACTCAGTAACAAAAAAATATTTAAAGATGCTATTTTCACTTTAATCCCATAAATTTATATCCCTTGATGTAAACGAGTAGATGTTTTATGTTCTCCTCAATATACTTTTTGCAGAAAGTAGGTATTTAAAATCACATGGTGGGTAAATTATAAGATCAGCTAGCCCTATGTCTTTGGTAAATGGCTAAGGTTATTGCGTGCCATCATAGATGTATATACTCATAGACAGCGAAAGCTACTGTCATAAATATTTTATTTCGGGCCCTATATTTGTTTATATATCGAGCGCAAACTTGAGCTAAAACAGATACCTACATGTTTATTATACCTGAAGTGAACATATACCTGCATGCCTGACGCTGAAGCCGGCACGTGTTGTCGTTTCTGCGAGAAGAAGCCGATGTTGATAGTGCCGCTCACAAGGAGAAGTGCGGAGACACGCCACAGCACCGACCACAGCCACATCTTTGCACAACTGAGCGCGCAGTCGACGACCTCGGCCGACACCAGCCCCTCTACTGCTGACGGGGATGCCACTTCTGCAACCAGCCTATATCGATGCTTTATTGTTCAACAAACTGTTTTTTGTAGAAATTGTTATTCCTATTGTGTAAACATCTTGTTTGGCCTTTGAAGACTAGGTGAATTTTGCACCATTAATTTCATATTAATTGCAAACATACATACATAATTCTTATCTAATTTTTGTTCTCTTTTTTGCGTATCAACTGAAGCGAGTGTGGCTCAGCGGAAAGTCGTGCAACTTTCGATCCGACGCATCGCAACTCCGCCAAAGACTTTTCGTAGGTCTAAAACGATGATCAAAAACATCGTGAGGTAATTAGCGTGACCAAGAAGCACAAAATTCAAGGCTTTGTGACAAGATTATGATAAGATAAGAGAAAGCTGATGTCCCCGCATAGAACGTTAAATGCTGATACCAATGGCAGCTCGAAGAAAATGTACCTAATGCCGAAATAGGGTCGATTAAACCCATGTTGTTTTTTTGAGAAATGACATATTTTAGCCTGTCTTTTTTCAAATATCCAAAAATGCAGCTATTATTTACTCGGTGTTTTCTAAGAACATAACTTCGTCACTGCAAAGAAAAAGGTACCGTCCCTGAAGGCCCAGAAGTTTTGTTTCCTAAAGGTCTGCGCAGACAACGGACAGTCCGCCGCGTACTAGGTATTAGCACGTATTAGTCGAAAATATAGAACATTTCTTGGAATAAAATTGTATGCGTCAACGCAGACAGAGAGAGATGCCACTGATAGACTTGTCTCTTTGTTGATGTAGAGCGTCCAGCAGTAGCCGAGTACCCAATGACCCTCAACACTGATGACTGACTTATTTGAAGGCACTGGCAAACGGCTCAAACCGTGCGTAGCCATTAAAAATAGCTACGGAGCTTTTATTTTATCACTCTACCGTAAAAAGTGTTATCACATTTACCTCCCTACCTAATATTTAGTCATTTAATATTTTAATAATATACATTCAATGTTAATGAAAAGGTTTAACATGGGGCAGATTTCCATAGAGCAACTGAACTTAGAAAGCAGATAAAATAAAGAATATAATTGAAACATCCATGTCAGTAAGGTATATTTATTACAAAAGGTACTTCAAAGGACAAGTACCTAATTATAAGAAGATAACAAAAGATAAACAATTTTCTATTTAATATGCAGTGAAGGTAAGCATATTTATGTATCTTTATACCTGTAACACAATTTATAGAAAAAATCGCAATCTCTCACACCAAGAGATACATCGAATTAAATTCACTTTATTAATACACATTATTTAAAATTGTATGCGTCAATAATAATAATAACGTCAAGAATACGTGTCACATTCCCTTTTGACTGGTAAATAATTTTGTCTCCCCAAACTATCTACAAAACTCAAAAGAACCAATTGTGGCTATCCTACAAGACTCACTTTAAGCCTGAATATTGGTTACCAGTTAGTGAAGCCATATTACGTGATTCGAAGCTAGCATATCGCCTTAGTAAGTATATGCATCGTGAAACCTATATTTTACTGTTCTACACTATTTAATAACAACCTAAAGATATAAATAAATATTCCGACCCACGTTTATACAATATTCTAGGGGGACAATTATTGGAAAATAAGTATAGAATGAAGTCATACAAATAAATTGTAAAATCGTATTGCTGTGATAAACTAAATTTACACCAAGAATAATTAAGTTAAATATTCAAGTTGTTAATTTAATTTACAATTGTGGTATGTTTTGTCTCAAGTCATTATACACTAAATTTACACGAAGAATAATGAAATCAAAATATAAACCTTTTGACCGCCAAGGTCGACTATCCGCGACATACGCAAGAGTGCTCGGTAATGAGAGGTCGACTAATAGCCGACTAAAACGTACTGTACTTAGAGAGCAGTTTTACGAGTGTCGTGTGTAGTCGACGTTGGCAGTTAAAGGGTTAAAATAACTTACAGATTGCGGAAGGTTTGTTCTTCTTTTTCTTATTAACATATCGTCGTAGTAGTGACACTACCACAAAACATGAACGATTTATTTTGCCATTTACAGAGATATCACTAAAATTTCGTGACATAATTAATGTGCATTAAACCATAGGCACTAAGGAAAACTACATCAGAAACGAGTTTCTCCTCCAATTATATCTACTATTCTGCAGCGAGTCTTCAGGCTCCTACTGAATTAAATAATAATTATAAGAATCTAGAAAAACGGAGTTATAATAAACACATGTGTAATATTGTAATGAAGTTAGATATATGTCAAATACCAAAAGCTATGAAAACAAGATGCAACTGTTCAAAGAAGCCGCGTTCTTTATACTTGCGAATACAGAAACCATTGTATGATGCGTATTATAGTATATCATTCGAGATAATTGAAACATAATCTATATGCATCACACTACTTAGAAAAAAGATTATTGAGCTTATCATAAATTGCAATATAGCCACACCAATCAAAGAGATCAAAATAAATCAGTATCTCCCAATTTCTTCATACAATCAAGAGTAAACACTAAATCCGGGACAGTTTGCATAGTTTTTTTAACTATACCTAATGAACAGACACGGCTGTATTTTCTATAATTACATTGATATAATTAACATCCACAGACGAACAATGTAAACACTTACGACTATTGAGATAAGAGTTGAAAGATTGAGGAACAATAAATGTAATTCTAAAGCCGTGTGCCGCTGCGACCATGTTTTTTTATTGTTACGCGGTTTTTCTACAAAATGTTGGCGTAGCCTAGCTATTAAAAATAAACACACAAACATGTTTTCTCATAGTTTGCGAAAGATTAACACACCCACCGTGGGTTGTCCACGTCTTTTATTACCCGTAGCAGTATAATAGTACTGCTTATTATGTGCCCGGAGTAAAGTTAAGTTACAAGATATTCAGATATCCGCGTCGTTTGTTTTTTTTTTACTGGGATATCCCAAACCATAAAAGGTACAGGGAAACTGTCTAAAGATCCAGCACTTTTCATAAAAAAATAAAATTATTTTAAAGCTGTTTGCCAAAATAAAAATAAAAGGTCCAAAATAAAAGGTCGCGATCTTCAAACTTTTTGATCTTTAAAACCTTTGACTCGTTATCGAAATACCGCCGCCGGCGCCGCTACGACCTCGGGCCAACGAAGCGAAACTTTGCCAATTGGACCACCTTTCCGCATATCGAAGGACGGTCAAATGTACGGTTGAACGATAATCTGGAGCCACCATTCTGCGACGAACTTACCTGACCCAGTGACAGCGTCTATGAAAACCTTGTCATTGTCACTTTTTCTTGTGTATTTAGTTGCAGTTTTGGTCGCCGGGCCAGGTAAGTTTCTGCCACTCGAGGAGGTTGTCGTACTTATTCCATGTCGGCACTTTACAGCACATTTTAAATCACATAAAAGCTTATTAATTTGTTGGCGCAAACCATACATGCAAAATAGGGCGTCGCTGTAGTAACGCTATGGTAACAACCGTAATTGTGGTTACTACAGACGAGAACGTCAAATTTTTAATGACACTCAGTTAAATAAGGCAGACAGAAATTTCTATGCTCACCACCTCGGTAATAAGTGGCAAGCATCGATAAAAAAAAGCAATAATATTAAACATTGAAAATGGGCAAGAAAATTGAGATAAGTGACATAAACATTGTACCCGTCCCTTCTATATCTAGTGTAGGCATTCCGATAGCAAATTGAGCTACTTTATAATTACATAATATGTACACATACAGACAGTGGTTTAACTATTATTTATTATACATACACTTAAATCAATTAAATACAATACAAATTTTTAACTTATGTTCTTAAGATTAACAAATCAGAAAGAGCGAACATACTTGAATCTGAGTGTACATAAATTATTGTACCAGCCCTGCTAAGGATGTTCACGTCAACTTTAACATAGAATTCTAATTTTTATAGTATAATAATGTTTAATATAATGCAGTGCAATTTTCAAAGGGTGCGTGTTGCTTACGCAATGAGAACGTATCACCAATGTATATTGGCGTTTTATATTCTTCCGCGACTATTTCAAAAACATATAAACGAAATAAACAAGATCATGTTTTGTGCACAGTGGGCTGTGTACTGTCACTCCTTTTGATTTGTTCCATGTTGTAGGGTTTAATGAACAAATATATCTCACACGCTACTGAGTAACCACTGTTATCACATGATATTTTGTAAATAATTAAATAAAAAAAAACTCACTAACATCAGGTCCACATTTGAAAGGTTACATTTACCCTCGCGGAGTATAAAACGTCTTATTTTACTAGAACACCTTAACATTTACAGAAAGCGATGAATATACATTATGCAGGTATTTGTTGCATAGTGGAATAAATAAATATTTTGGTTGTAACCTTAATTTTCAAACAGACTTAAATCTTAAAGTTTCTTACTCAGAGTAATTAATATACATGTATTGTAATCAGTAGGACACTAAAAATATAAGATTCTAGTCAATGTTTTGGACCAAATAAATTCTAGTATCGTGTCCTCAATTGGAGTTAAACTTCGTTACACAATATTTACCAAACCTACCAAACCTAGTATTTGAGGTACATTATAGCATTACTGTGAATCCTATACCCAGGTGAAGTATACATTCCAAACATTCCAAATATACCTACAGATTAAAAACATCAAGTATCTCTACGAAATATTTTTAAAATTTAATCCCATCATGGGGAAGCATATTGATAAAGAACACTGGCTTCGTAAGCCTGGCAGTGTCATAAGGCGGGTTGCAACAACAATATATAGTTGTATATACTCTGTTTTTAATTACAAAAATAAAAACAAATTAATAATAAATACAGTTTTATTTTCGTAATATTTTGTTTAGGATATAAACGCCGAGGCTTTAAACTTTTTTAATTTGTGATTTTGTTTGTTAATATCATATTTTTAAATGTGTCTGTTTGTGTTCGTTGTTCCTATATTGTTTTGTTTATAAATAGATTTCTTATGAAGACAGAAAAAAAACCCTAGAACATCAATAAACCATTCATAAAAAGGGTGATATCATTTAATTTCACCAAAAAACAGTAATGTAGAATCAGGATATTAGTAAATTATAGTATTATGGAGGATGCGTATGCAATCGCGAAGGAAATGCAAAGGGTTATTGAAAAACTATCAAATATTAATATTTTTCAATGTCATTAAATTAAACATTAGTAGACCAAAAATAAAGGTCACTGTGAAAACAGAATCAAATTATCTCCTAAAATAAAATAATTATATACTTTAAACTTTAAATATCATGTATCAATCAAATGTCAGTAATCATAAAAAAGAATGCCAATAGCATAAAAGTGACGTATCAGTATGGAAGTATTCAAGATGACACAAGCTACGTACAAAACACGTGCTAGAAAGGGACAGAGCATTCCCCCACTACTGACTGTTTATTAAATACTCTATTATAAGTGCAGGGAGGATCTCCATCAACATGAAAAATCAAACTTGTTTATATTTTTAAATCTAGAATTATAAAAACTATAGTGGCTAAGACTACCTTTTGAGAGCCATGCTGTAGAAGCAAAACCGTACCTTTCACGCCAAGCTACGAAATTTTAAGTTTTACTCGGTTTAAGCCGACCTCGACCTTGGTACTCAAAAGGTAAGGGAGATACGAGGGTAGTTTGACTAAAAGCCTTATGTCCTAGTTCGGTTTGGTATAGGAATGTACACTATCATAGGGTTAGCTGCGGCGGGACGCGCGGCGCAGGCTGGCGGTCTCGATAAACCACCATTTTTCTATCCTTCGGTTTGTATTTAAATCCTGGAACAAGTGAACATTACATTTCAAGATGCAGTTGCTTGAACCAATACTTCATATATCACCAGCAAGTGCTACACTCAATTTAGATAAAGAGTGGATAAAGACATTTTTTTCCTATTAACTATTTTAGAGATATTAAATTTTGTCTATTATTGCAAACACTTAACTAACACTTAGTAAAATATATGTTTCGAACTAATAATAATAGTAACCCCAACGGTCAGATACATAGATCTTGGCCCTAATTAGGAACTTTCTGTATCTAGGGAACCAGAAACTACGTGGACAATCCCAAAACACCAGACACGAAAACAATTAATTGCGCTTTTTGTGTACAAACATTTGTCCCGTAGCGGGAATCGAACCCGCAACCCCAGTGGTGTATGCGATTTGAGCCAACCTGCCCAACCACTACACTGTGTTACTTCTACTATATAAATAGAAAGCACCGTTACAACTCTCACAATCAAACACAGTTGACGAATCAACTCGATTTTCACAGAGACATGAAACAAACTAAACTGACGAAACAAAAGGAACTAAATCATTAAAGTTATCAATTATGAGTACAATAAGTGATCAGTAACATCTCTTAAGTATAACTACGTGATCACCTTCCTTCAATAATATTTTTGTTACATTTGAAGATGTCAAATAGACTTACATTGCCATACCCACCAAGGAAAAAAAGAGGGGTATATGTTTTTCTTAAGATGTGGCTTCATAGGCGCTTTATCTAGCGTAAACAGAGGGACGGTACGGCACATAATTTTAAATTTATCAATGTATATATGTATATTGAAACTTAATCACAATAAAGTTTTAGCATGGTGAAATCCGCTGTGATGCTCAAAGGTAATTCTCCGAACGAACGTTACAATATTATTTTGATTCGATAAGTTTCAATACATTTATATAAATTTTATTTTTTGCTGTGCCGTCCCCCAATTTGTGCTGGCTCTTACGCTAATGAAATAAACAAGACCACTTAATGACACTTGACACTTTCCATTCGCTGGGGAGCACTAGCATCCGAACAATCAATGCATCCGACCATCCAATGCCGCCCAACTACAACGACCTAAACTCCAGGTATTCCATTTTCCATAAATATAGTTGCGAAAATCCTCAACATACATCACTTTCGCACATAAATATAGTATCACCAAGTTTAAAATACATTAGCTATGCCAGGCAGCCCCATACACATGTACAGTCATATGCACCGACAGTCGTTAAATCTGTGCGCTCAACTGTACTTAATAAACATTAATGCAATGCAAATCTATTACATGCAGACAACACATACATCACGTGTAATACGTAAATTGCGACGCAATTATAAAAACAATGCAGAATAATGTTCTGGAAGTCATTAGTATGAAAACATCGCAATGTAATAAAGAAAGTACAAGCTTTGTTATTATTTGACAACCTCTCTTATTTCCTGGTTGCTTAGATACAAGTAATCTTAGGAGCCGGGATCTATGTGCGACTGTAGGGCAATGACAGTTTTAAACAGAGGAACACGAGTGAAGCGCTAATCTTGTAATCTAAAAGCTTGGGCTCGCTGCGGCACAGAATGATTCCGAAACTCTCCGACTATACAAGTAGGCAGTGTGTATAAGAAGGATGGGTAGAGGCGCCAATCAACGCGTGCGAGCGAGATGTAATTAAACTTCTATCGAATAATAGCGCGTATCGTGTCTGTCACTTATATTACCATTGGCTAACTCACAAATATGGTAGAACAAGAAAAAATATTAATATTTTATTAATCTAAATATCATGGATATTTCATACCTATATAACACTTTCTTAACAAACACGCAGGCATCTTTAATGAGTTTTTGTTGAAAGTACGACCACGTAAGGCACAAGCGTTCACGACTGAGGTCTAAGCGCGACTAAGTACAAGTGTGTCGCTAGACACACTTGAGAAGGTCCATCTTTGAAACTGTGTCACTTGTCTTCCTCTGTTTGAAACTGTCATTGCTGTAGGGTGTTATTTTATTTATACTTATTTGTTGGTAAGTGATTGCACGTTGTGCTAATCGCTCCAACGTTATCACACGCACGAAACGGCCGAGTGACATACTTTGTCTGCATATGTTTCTCAAGAGCAGTGCCTATAATAATTTATTATGTTGTACACCAGACTGTATGGAAAACTATGGCGTTGTTATATTATAGCCATACGCAAAATGTATAAGCACAGCGAATAAATGATAAGAGCGAGTATTACTACTCATACAATTGTACGCTCGCTCTAAAACGGTGAAGGAAAACATCGTGATGAAAACCGCTTACGCGCTTTGGAGTGGTGGTAGGCTCTGGCCGTGGTTGTAATACCACCCACCGAACAAAGCCATGCCGTCAAGCGACCTAGTCGTGTTTCGGGATGATGTTCGGTGAACCATCGGGGAGACGGGTCTGAGCAGCCGCTCAACTGCCGTCTCTCTCTAGATCTATGTGCTCCATCTTAGGCCACATCATCGCTTCACATCAGGCGAGATAGTGGCCAAACATAGATATATTAAGTGAAAAACAAAAAATACAAACGGGATATTTCCCGTAGATAATGTATGATCTTATAGACAAGCCAGCAAATGTCACATTTGAAATAACAATTACGAAATATTTATTAGAAGGCTCTTCTGATAGAAAGTTATGGTGCTTTTTCCTATAAACAGTCCACATTTGCCTATATTTACTTGATTTGTATGATGTATGTATAGTATTGTAGAGTTGTAGACTCAACTATACAATAAAAGTAACTTTTTTTCCGGCAGCGAAAATATAAATCAATGGAGTTGAATAACTGATAAAAGAAAACATGCAGTTAAAAACAGATTGTCGCTAAATCAAAAATAAATAGCTTTAGCCGCTACAAGGAAATGCATCATAATTAAACATTGGCATTGGCGGCACAGCATGATTCATCAAAAATCCATTTGAAATTCCATAATTATGTAATGTAATAATAGACGTGACATATATTCAACACCTTAGACATTGGTGTTGTGGAATTGTTCAATATGTTAACTTTTACATATATTCTTCTAATTTTCTTTTGCGAAACAAAGTTCTGAATGGTGCTGTTATGGTTATGAGCTGGCGTATTGCTTACCATCAGGTAAACACCAGCTCGTCTCGTTATTCGGTTACATAAATAAAAACATAGATCCCGGTCTCTAATTAGGATTCCCTGTATCTAGAGAACCAGGAACTACGGGAACCATATTCCCACAACACCCAGACACGAATATTCGTCCTGAAGAAGGAATCGAATCCGCAACCTCAACAGGCACTACACCACAGAGGCTATCTAGCCAGTAGCCCTTGCCAGCTTATTTTTCATAGACAAGCAAGTCGATCACCTGATGTTAAGCGCCACGCTTGTGCATAAAATTGCAATAATAAAATAAAAAATATAAAGACGCACAGCATTGGTATAATGATAAAAATGAGCTATTAATTACCTTATTTCCCCTCTTCCGGTACGGGCATTTTGACTGGTTGCGGTATGATGGTAATCTCATCATTGATTTTCAGTTGTTTCGCTGCATTATCATTGGCGCTGGCTTTAGCTGTAGCCGCGCTCGTCTTTTTGTCCATCACTTTCTTGGCAACCACACTATGCGCCGAGTACACGTGGTTTTCGAATTGGCGGTACATTCCAAAAGTGGCAGTGCACACTGTGCATTTGTATGAGAGATGCGCGGGCTTGAGAATCAAGCTGTGATCGCGCGACACGTGATTGAGCAATTTCCACTGATACACCTGAAACCCAAAAATATGTCATGAGCAACAAGTAAATACGATCTCAATACTGCTTACTGCTTTTGTTATTACAATACAATACAATTACATTTATTGTATACTACAAACATAATTATGTACATGAAAAAATATAAACCTTAATATAAACAATAATAAAATAAAACAATCATACATAACTAAACAATAAACTATAAACGACAAATACACATATATATATCATTTAATTTGATAATTAATATAACTACTTATACTTACTATACAATACATATAATAAATTTAATAACATACATTATATTAGTTAGTAAATTCCAATCTTATTACAAAAAATAAAGCATTGTACATGCGTCATTGAATAAATAAACCTAAAGAAATGTGTCACAAGCATCTGAATAAACGTAAATGACATTTAGATGATGGCGCCTCTCAACGTCGAGACAACGCGTCGTCGCGAATTTGCCAATATATATTTTTCTGTATTCTTGGTAAAGCATTAAGGTCATTTTCGTTTTTTTTATGGAGGCAATATTGACAAGCGTGTATTTTGCGCTGGACTTAGTTTGTCTAAATACTTTTGAAATATCGACAAAAAGGAAGACGTCCCATTTTCGGGTCAAATTTCATAATGTGCTAAGTTTTTCAGATCCGTCGCACTTTTAAGGCGCGTATTCATCGCTTATTTCTTGTGGTAAGATGGTTAATGGGTTTTAGTACATACCCTGCCGCAGACCGGGCACCTGCCTGCGTCTTTGCCTTTATTCGCCGCTTCTTGCATGGCGCTCGTAACAAGTCCATGCGAGCCTAGAAGATGTCTCTCTAGGCCTTGGTCAGTAAAGAACCTGAAAAGCAAACCCCGCAATTAATAAAACAGGCAGTGCATATCAACCTTCACAAACTTTCAACTTTGCTAAAAGCTTCTTTACTTACACCAAACTCGATATAGAACGAACGTAAACAAACCGCCCATTCTAACCTTAAAATCACTTGCAAATTTAATTGTTTTGTAGATAATTTGAACCTTTTGTATAAATTCGTAATGCTCCACTCAAAACGAAATTCTTTGTCACAAAAAAACGCATGATGGTTTGTTTACATTATTTTTAAATCGAATTTCCCATAAGTATAGATCCCAGCTATGATGCCATAACTATGGCATAATACAACGGCAATCAGTTGCTTGTAACTACCCAGCACAATTCCAATTACCTAAATTGACACTTCTGACAATTGAGCGGTGGTCTGTTGTAGATCATCTTGGGATGGATCTTGACTTTGTGTATCCACTGCATGTGGTTGCGTAACTGCTCGAGATCCTTTATGTATCCGTCGCATATCTCGCAGATGACGAAGTCCTTTGCGTTGGTCGCGTGAAGAGGCTGCACTGGCACTGGGGCCGGTTGCCGTGGCAACGGGGTTATTGATATCGACGGATGCATTGACTTCTTCTGCAAATGGTAAAAAGTTTCTATTTATGCTTCTAGCGTGTAGCTCAGTAGCTTAGGCGAGTTTGCCTAACCTACATGTTTGACTCGTGACAAAATCTTGACCACGAAACTGAAATTTTATATATTATTGGATGTAAATGTTGGCTAAGGATTTTACGAAAGGGCCCAATTAAGGGGCCGAATGGGGATCAATACCCTAGTTCTATGTGGACGAAGTCGGGGGTATCAGCTAATCATTGATAAACAAACGGCTGCAAATCACGGGACACGTAAAGTTACTCAGACTAAGTTTCGGACATTTTGGAAGTCCTTCTTTTTGGAGTGTTGAGATCAAGGAGGTTTTATCTCGTAACTCAACCCAAAAAGTCCGAAACCGGTCGGGGTAATTTCAACGTTCCCACGACGACAATAATTTTCTAAACTTTTTCATCAAAATCCGTTCAATAGTTTTTGCTTGATTGAGTAACAAACATCCGTACATCCAGGCCAATTAAACTTACACATAAATATATATATCGGCGCAAAAACGCTAATAAACTTCAACAGTTAAAAATAACAAACTGATAAACTATTAGTTTGCTACGAATAGTTTTGATTGCATAACTACTGTTTAGAATCATAAATTCATTGTTATATGATGAAACTTCTTATTTAACTGATTGAGTTAACTGTTTAAACCTTAAAACATCATTTTGTAACATTGATTTATTGTTAAATTTGAACCAAGACACTCGCAAGCAAGTTTGAATAAATTTTGCAAACAATGTTTTGTTCGAGCTTTAGGTTTGCTATAAATACGACCGCCCGATCGAAGCTCAGTCTGGCTCGAGCGGCCGGACTGTTCGGAGCTCCTCAATTGTAATTGTAACAAATTGTGAAACCGAATAAATCTGTTCGAAGACTACCAGCAAGCCTTTCATTCCTGGAGTATGAGCGATCACCATGATTTTGAAGACAGTGACGTCAGCGGTGCTGACGCCACACTTTAAAAAAAATCCTGGAGCCGTTCCTCCGTCTTATATATATTTTTCTGGGACTGGGTCGTTCGCCTGATGGTAATCGCCACACCTGCCCATAACAATTGCAGTGCCGCCCAGAACTTTAAGTACAATAAAAAGCACTGCATTGCGTTTATCACCCCAAGTCATCAGATATTAAGTAATATTAATAAAATAGTAAGATTAGTGGGATAGTTTTGACAACTTACACCAATCGAATAGTTTGTCTGCAAGGGCGTGCTGTGTCGAATGCCGACGCCGCTGGCCCGCACGTGCATGGGTAGGGGAGCGGAGGGTGCGACGGGCGCGGGGCCGCGGGGCGCGGGCCGGCGCGCCCGGAACGAGGCCGGGACCATCGCATTCGCGATCGGAATCGGCACCTTCGGGAAACTATTACTGTCGACGTGGTGCCGCCCGAATTGACCCACCTGGTACGGAGCGCTGCTACGTGCTCGAGGTATCTGAAAAGAGATCGTACGTAATTCAACCGCGTGCAAACTGCTAACCATTGGTAAAGACAATAACACAATAACTATTGTCTATACCTATGCTGCAAACATTACTGTACTGTATGACGAGTAGCAAACTCACCTTAGCAATCTTAGCAGGGTGTTCCCAATCCATAGGGGGGGCGAGATTAGTATCAGGCTTGAACTTCTTAGCGCAGGCCGTGAGGTGGCGCGCCAGCTTGCCCTTGCCGTGGTCCTCGAAGGGACAGTTCGCGCACTGGTGCAGCGATGGCGTGCGCTCCAATCTTCCCTTCACACCGTGCACCGTCTCCATATGGTACAAGATATCATGCGGACTTCGAATTTCGAATGGACAATCATTGCACTTATACAAATTATTGTTCATGTGAGGTGTCTCCAAGTGGTGAGCCATCGCCAACGCCGATTCCGTTTTAAAGGTACAGAATAAACACTTCTTCTGCTCAAATGTGAAAGGCGCATTATTTTTCCGACTCATTTCCAAATTATTCTTTAAAAGTGATATCGAAACTTCTCTTGCTCTAGTATTAGCTTTCGCTTTCTTCTCCCTTTGGAGTTTCCGGTTTTGTTGTTTTAGTAAATCAGTCTGAACATATTCTTGGACGAGATTTAAACCAATATTCATAAAGAACTTCCCTAGGAACAGATCGAAATAGCCATTGGATTTGCCTGTTGGATCAGCTGTAAGATCGGCAATTTCCTTGACTTCCTCGATGCCACCAGCTTTGTCCTTGATGATGATGGTCTGACTGTCATCATCGCTGATGGTGTCGTCTTCGGATTCCTCGGTGCTGGACCCGTCCCAAGACGCATCGTCATCTTCCTCATTCTTTTTACGACGCCGTTTCTCTGAAAAACACATTTTATAGTCTCACACTTTCTTTACAGTGTTATAGACATTTAACTATTCTATTGACAATCTGAGACAATGTACATCATGTAATGACTGATGAGTTATACATATAATATTAAAACTGACCAATAATTTGAACTGAATAGTGAGTACTGAGATGAGAGATAGCAATATAAACATTGTGAGATTAAGTGATTAAGAGGCCGGCCAACTAAGATTGTGTCTAAAATATTAATTTCAATCAATATAAATATTTATACTCTCAATCTAATCAAAAGTTTGTTCTAATCTTTCATTTGCATACCTTTTTTCTCAGCTTTTTCAGCTTTTTTCTTTTTGACTTGATCAGGGTCTGGTTCCTCCTCTGATTCTTCAACTTCCTCACCTCTCTCCCTCTTTTCTTTTCTCTCTTGTTCTCGTTTGGCTTTTTCTTCCTTTTTCTTTTCTAGTAATGCCTGTTCTTCTTTAGCTTTTTCCTCTTCAATTTCCTTGCCCCACTTGTCAACAAATTCTTTAAAAGGCACCTCTGCAGGTTTCTCATAAACGTAAGGAACTATAAATGAAGGTGCTTCAACAACAAACATATCATCAGTCAAAGTTGGCAATATTGGTGGGTTGGGGGTCTGGCTGGCCTGGGTTGACTGTGTGGCTGTGTTCTTTGAACTAACTGGAGTTACACTAGTGCCACGTGATACTATCGTCTGATAAATACTCTGGTTTAAAGTTGAATTAAGCGATTTATTTACTGGAGCTGTACTATTTTTTGTTGAAGCAGGTGAATCGATTATAACTACAGTAGTGTCCTGCTTTTTCTGATTTGTATTATTTGTGACATGTTTAGCTGCCATCTCCACTAAGTTTTTAGTGTTATTTATAATGATTGGCTTAGATTTCCTTTTTAATGGGTCTTCCAGAATTACTTCTTCTATGTCAGACTCATCATCAAGTGGTTGAATGTCATCATCATATTTCTTTCGTTTTATACTTCGGCTGCTGCGGCGTAACTCTACGTTGGTGTTGTTTGTTTTATTTTTACTAGTTTTAGTAACTTTCTTTGCTACTTGAGGTTTAGTTTTTTTTGTAATTTTAATTGAAGCACTCATCTCACAATCATCATTGTCACTAAGTATCTCATGGACTTCAGGAGTTCCAGAATCATTCCGACCATCACTTCCATCATTTTCTAATATTATTATATCATCACTAATATTGTTAGCATCATGAGAGTCTTCACCTGCTGTAAGGTCATCACTGTCAGATTCAATGCTAACTGTATCTTCTGCCCTGGGTTCCGCTTCAGATCCCAAATAGTCTGAAGAATTTATTGATTCAACATCTTCATCCGAATGCTGCAAAAAAATAACAGAATAAACGTTTAGGCAATATCATTGCATGAAAAGGAATCTTTTAGTGATGAAGTCATTCATGCATATTTAAGCTATTTTTACTTAAGTTTGTAATATTTTGCTATGTGTGCGTGTGAGAGAGAGGGTGTGTGTGTGTGTATCAATGTACTATTTTGTATTATGCAACCTCTTAGTGTTTGTAAATCAAAGGGGACAAGCTTTATTAAAGTTTAACTCTCTAGCTTGGACTTTATTTTAGTACCTTAATTGAAAGTTTTATATTCTTTTACCCAATGGATATAATTTGAATATCCTCTCTAGTGTGTCGACCTATAGTTGTTTACAATCTCAAACCAGACATTACATACTAATATTAAAAAAGCATGCAAAAATAAACCAATAACTCATCATAGAAGTTACATAACTGTATAAAAGGGAAATGTAAGTAATTTGGGTAAATCTTCAACTAGAAACGTATTAATATTGGAGATTATAATATAAATCGAAACGCAATGAAAATATGTAGTGTAATCCCGCTAAATATTATGTACTACATATTTTCATTGTGTTTCAGTTTTGAGATGAATTTCTGCAACAATACACCTAATTCCATTAGATTATAATATAGTTGAAATAAATAACATATACTTATACAGAGTGGGGGGATGGCAGTGCAGGCGGACCATTGACTTTCTTTTTCGAGCATATTATGTATGTGTTATTTGTGCAATAACAGATTCACATTCAAATAGTAAAAGTAAAACTTACATGTTTTTCAATAGTAACAATTTGAAAATGACTAGTGTCTTGTTTGGAATCTCCATCATTATCCTGCTTCTTTCTCTCTATGTTGCCATTGGATTTTGAAATTTCTACAGCATCCTCACTTGACTCATCCTCTGTATGGACTTGATTGGATCCTAAGCTTTTGTTACTATTCCCTTGCACAGACAGCTGTATAGCATCTCTGTTATCTATCTCAGGATCATGAGATCCTCCTAGAGAGTCGCCACTGTCATTTAACTCTTCACTCAGCAATTTCTTTTTGGCTAAAGATACATCAATATTATAGGGTTCAATATTGTTTTCCTCTTTGCTAGTGTCTTTTGATGAGTCTATAGATGCATCATCTTTATTAATCTCTTGTGAGGTTTTTGGAATGGCATCTGTACTATTGGTAATTTTATCCTGGGAGTCTCCTGAAGCATTGTCACCATTATTTACCTGAATAACTTGTGAGTTTTCTGGATTGTCATCTTTATTATTGACATTTATATCTTTTGACTCTACTATAGAGTCATTTACATTACTGGCCATTACGTCTTTTGAGTTTTGACTATTTTGGTCATCATTCCTATTGCTTTTTTTACAGCTTGTACCATTTTCAGAAATTATAGTGTTCAGTTTTTTTGGCTCAGGCATGCTGTCCTGTATATTTGGCACAGCTGAATCGACAGGTTCACCCATAGTCCCATTGGTATCACCATTCATGTTGTACAAAAATCGCAATCCATGTAGAAAATACCTGAAACATAAACAATGCAAAAGGTTATGTTTGTAAGCTCCCTGATGATCATGACAAACACATCAAGTTCCTGAGCGTCACTTTTTTTATAGTGGACCGACGGTACCCCCCCTCCCGGCCCTTCTTCTTCCCCCTCTGAGAATCAAAATGGCGGTTCCATGGTACTTCTCTCTAGCTACGTGTACTGTATTTCGCCTTCAAAGGTCACATGACAAAATCATGAAATTATACCAAATATCACTAATACTCGTCAAAAATAACGAGGCTATCATCATTTGCAAACAATAACACAGGAATATTTGAATTAAACAACACGCTGACGAGTTTCGCTCCAAGTGAATTGTACACTATTTTTGGATTATTAATAGAAAATAATGTTTTTAAGAGCAGCGCTCCTGATTTATCACATATTTTAAAATACCCTTTACACCGTACATTTTCAGTTTCAAAACATTTTATACCAATGTTTGGTTTGTAAACAAATTTGAAACCGGCACCTGTTTATTCACAACCAGTAGGATTTTGAATGATATTTTACTACTTACCACTAATGCGAAACTAAGATAGATGAACAAATACAGATTTCAGCGCGCTGACTCCGATCCTGGGACTGTCTGTTCAGTGCCTGCTCCGCTATATCAATGGAGGAGCAAACAATATTTCTTTGATTCGTCAATACTTCAAGCCCTAAGACAGTATCAGTGATTAAAAATATCTTGCTAGTGATTTGATACTTCAAATAATGTGGTTGAATGCAGTTTTCGCAAATAATTTCCTTTTCAATTAATAAAAATTGTGCGAAAGTACACGGTTCATCACTGACTACACAGATCCAATATGGCGACTATGATTCAGTCACGTGACTTTTTCCATGGTAGGCTGCGTTCTGCGTACAATACCATGATACCAAAAAACCAAACCAACAACCTTTGTAAATATGTCGACTAAACTTCTTGTTTTATGGCTTCTGTGTCTCATTGTCAAAATTTTGCCAAAGTCCGTTTCATGCTCAGAGGCCAAGCTCAGAGGAGTAGATGCCTCTGAGGCACTTATCTGTTTTGTGTCTGAGGTTTCATGCTAGTTTCACTTCGATACAGATTACAGATAAATATTTTTAATTATTTATTTTTGAGACAGAAAATCCACGATATCGCCTATAAGCGCAGCAATAATGTCTATTTATTTATTTACAGTTGCCCACTACACTTACAGTTGTGACCAAAACGTGTAGTGGGCCAATTACAAAATATGTTTTGTAATAACTAACTAACGGATCTAATACACAACCTAATAAATGAGGGGAGTTTAGTGAAAAATAGGTCCATATCCGGTTCCTGAGCAATGAGGGCGTTAAGCAGACTTATGGCCTGGGCCGTGGGGGCATACTGAACCGTCTGCGTACGCACCAGCGGGACTGCGAGCAGGCGCCGGGCGCGCGGCCGCTGCGACCGCAGCCGGTCCGGCGTACACAAACATCAACGCGACAACGCATCGGGGTTATCAATCTTATTATTGAGCATTAGGAAGTAGTGTAGCATAATTGCACACTTACGCCTCAGCTCTAAGGTATTTATACCCACCATACCTACTATAAACAGGGATGGATATAGGTACGGATAATATCCAAATAACTTTTTATAAAGGTAACGCGCGAATTTTTAAGCTATTGCATAGCTTCTATCGCGGGCCTTGAGCGTGGAGACCGAATCCAGAAATTCCGTAACGAAAATAACCTAACACCCCCCACTCCGAATGCTATGCAATAGCTTTACCGCGGCAGTCTCCGAGTGCCACACTTTTTTTTTGTACTTTCTCAAGCATGAGTTTAGCTGTTATAGAATACAAGGCTGATATACAATAGTTACACTAAAGCTGTTGCCGAAATATATATAATGGGTCGGGGAGAAAGTCTTTTCGTATTTTGTATGTATGCATGAAGTTGTAATCGAATCTCTTTGGTTGTACCTTTTGTACCTGGCCGGTTCAGATACCGTAAACTGCTTCTTCTTTGCCTGGATTTCGAGGTTTTTCGGAAATAACTTTATGGTTCTTAGAATATCGAATTATTTTTTGATTGTTTATGTAAGATCCAACTTTAATGCATTGGTTTAGGATCAAAAATCGATTAAAACTATAAAGATGCGGTCAGAAATTAGCTCTCAACTAGCAGGCAAAGTACCTACTTGTCGAAACTATAACATTGCTTAGCTGGCATTCTCCACTGGTCGACATCAAATAAAAAAATTAGACCCAAATAAACTTCCTTTAAATTAAGTGTATTTCAATGTAAATGGTTTAATTTGACAAAAAATAAACATAATTTAATAAATAAACTTCTAGGCAAAGTTGTGTACTTTATTCGCCATTTTAGAGGTTTCAGTCAGGGTTGTCACAGAACAAGAGTAACGTTATTTTAGAAAATCATTTATTACACACGTATTTTTATAATAAATGTTATAATAATCATATTCAGTTATATTATTAAACAAAACTATTTGCGGTGGTAACAATCTAAAATCACAAAATCTATCAATCGAATAGATATCTACAATAATACGTATTCGTAATTTACTCGTAATCGTCATAATATGCTTTTATACAAAATCAGCTGCGGCTATTTATTTTTCGTCGTCTTCACTTAAAAGTGTAGGATGTCCAATAGATTTTTCATGAAGGGGCTTTTCACCTTGGGTGGAGGCATCTTCAAACACTGTAAAAATGATTGATAACGTACGAATTACTAGCAAGTCACCTACGTAGTTACATATTGCGAATATAAACAACTACCTTAAATAGGTACCTATTTCAGATTTTAGAATTTACCTATTCAATAATACGTATATGAAACCACGGGATTTTAATTACGAACAAAAAAGTGGCAGCCCTAGCCTTTGCCTAGGGCTAGCCCATTATTCCTCAATGGGCTAGCCCATTGAGGTCTTACACTATAGAGGGATAATTACGAAGTTTTCCGACCTAAAAAAGGGTAGCGCTATACAACAGGCTCTTATAAAGAACGAGGTAGAACTATTATCATATTGTCTCTATCGCGTAACCCATTTTCTTGACATTGGCCATGACATGTTTCCGTATATACAATTTTTATCTAGGATGTTAAGTCAAAATAGTGGCCCGGCAGGGTCGGCTTGTGGTTTTTTAATTTGTGTTGTGGTATTTTTTATTATTTTTAAGTGAATCTTTGTGAATGTGTACTAGAAACAATTTAGAATTAAATGTGAAAAAATATTCGGGTGTTCCATTCATGGTGAAGTGAAAATTGTACTGAAAGATTAAGTTTTCAAACGTTTGTGTTTTTCTTGTGTTTATTGATGTTTTTCGGTAACTATAATTTATGTGGATGTAACTATACATCGGGTTCGACAATTAGAACCTGCATTTGGCTTGATATATTCAGTTTTCGGTGTTATTTTGTTAAAACAACATTGACCAGTTTCGTGTGTCAGTGTGGCCATCGTATAAATATTTCAGTTCCCATTATGTCGGGTAACAAATTGCATATTTGTGTAAAATGTTAAATGTATTAAAATTGTGCATTCTTAAACCATTTAATTAAGATATAGGTAATAAAAGTAGTTAATGATTATAGTTTTTATTTAATTTGAAATTAAAAAGTTAAAGTTTAGTAAGAAGAGAGTAGAATTGTTTTAATAGTAAAGGCATTCGCCTCTTATATAAGAACATATGTTTTAAATAAGTTCTTATTTTGTGTAATAAATTTATCTTACAGGTCCTTGCTGTCGATTACTATGGCCAATCATCCAATTCCATTGATGGATCACAATCCTACAATAAAATAATAAAATAATAATTAATGTATGTATATTGTATAAATGTGTCATATATTTTATTTGATCATTTTATTTACCTGACTGGTTTAATCCTAGATAAAACCTGGTTAACAACAAAATATTAATGATTGCATAAGAAGCATACCGTAAGGAAATGTAGTTACCGCAATGTCATTCGAGCTCTGAGTTGTATCGCCGCCACTATAGCTTCAGAAAGTCGTAGGTAGTTGGTCTGTAAAAGGTAGGAAATCTATACTATTATTCTGTGACCACGCTAGAATGTATTCATTACTCGGCCACCTAAAAGAGACCTTCACCTTTTGATCTGTTTACAGGAGTCTATCATAAAAAGTAATTTCTAGATTTTTCGACAACATATGCATATTCCCTATTTCCCTATTCTTCACTCTGGGGTACAGAATAGTACAGATGTCCTACCTTTTACAGACCAACCACGAACTTCTGAAGTTATAGTGGCTGCAATGCAACGCAGAACACGTTATATTTTCATTCAAGCGAATGGGAGAATTTTTCATAGGTATGGTAAACACTCCAAAATTACTGTCAAAAAACTATTGCTTTCCAAAAGTGTTACGCTGTCGAGGACTCTATAGTGTCATTCCTCAATGGGCTAGCCCTAACTTTTTCTTTGGGCTAGCCCTTGGCAAATTTTGACACTTGCTGACACTTAACACTTTCTTGCCCGTACAAAAAGTGTGTGTTGCTATCAAATAAAAAGATCTCCCTAGCAACGAAAACGATATCTAGGCCGCGTTCAGAAATGGGTAAATGTTCACGAGTGAATACTTGTCAGTTAATCTCAGTGATATGCCAAGTTAAAAATTAACTAACGCCTTTCTGAACGGGCATCGAGTAATACAATAAGCCAGCCAATCAAAACCAATCATTTTTAAGACCGAGATTTCCCGCGCTTTTGTTTATCAGATTTAACTGCGTTATTTTGGCTAATATCGGAATTTTACCTTGTATTTTGCTTCAAATACACGAATCGCTTATTTTATTTATATGTACAAAAAATCAATGCAAAAATATTGCAAAATGTAAAGGAAAATGACAACTGACAACTATTACCTGACAGGTGAGAATCGTAGCCCGCTTTTTTATCGGTGAATATTTTCACCTGTCAGGTGAACTTTTACTCTCGCCAATTGGTTTTCTGAACGGCTCAGGGTAAATGTCAAAGTTCACCTGAGTCATTTCTGAACGGCGTTAGGGTAATAATTACATTAACTGGGTGATTTCTGAACGCGGCCCTAATACCAAAGATAAAATATAATAATTTTTCTTTGTCTAATACAGTTTAGGAATAAAAGAAAAACCTACTGTAAGAAAAGTAGGGCTAGATAGGCGAAATAAGAACACTTTACGGTACCATTAAATCATAAAGCTTTTTCCCGCCGTTTTCAATTGATTTTTGTCTAATTGTATAACTTTCAACGATAAAATGATTGCAGCTAACGAAAAAAATTCGGTATATTTTGAAACTTTATTACCAAAAAGGAAAAAAGGCAAGGCGCATTGAGGTCTTACACTATTCCTCAATGGCAAGGCGCAAAAAAAATTGTGACGTTTATGGACCTAATGCGGTGACAGTAAGGCCGCGTTCAGAAATGGGTAAATGTTCACGAGTGAACACTTGTCCGTTAATCTCAGTGATATGCCAAGTTAAAAATTAACTAACGCCTTTCTGAACGGGTATCGAGTAATACAATGAGCCAGCCAATCAAAACCAATCATTTTCAAGACCGAGATTTCCCGCGGTTTAGTTTATCAGATTTAACTGCGTTATTTTGTCTAACATCAGAATTTTACCTTATATTTTGCTTCAAATACACGAACCGCTTATTTTATTTATATGTACAAAAAATCAATGCAAAAATGTTGCAAAATGACGACTGACAACTATTACCTGACAGGTGAGAATCGTAACCCGCTTTTTTATCGGTGAATATTTTCACCTGTCAGGTGAACTTTTACTCTCCTCAATTGGTTTTCTGAATGGCTCAGGGTAAATGTCAAAGTTCACCTGAGTCATTTCTGAACGGCGTTAGGGTAATAATTACATTAACTCGGTGATTTCTGAACGCGGCCAAAGAGTAGCACAAAATTGGTTGAAGCCATTGAGGTCTCACACTATTCCTCAATGGTTGAAGCAAAGATAAAATATAGTACCAGTAAATAATTACGTCTTGCCCTGTCTGACTCAGTATTATTGTTCTGTGGTCTGTGTGCTATATGCAATGGCGACTTTTTGGCGGGAAGTGAAAAGTGATACAGTTCGATTTTGTTTTATTTTCCAAACAAGTGTTATTTCGAGTGATCATGTGTGATATCGGTGGAATATTAACCATTAGTGTTCGTAAACGTGCACGAGTGTAGGCAAATGAAACAAAATAGCGAAAATCATTGCTTTTTATGTTCTTCCAAAAATCCATGAAGATTATTGAAGCACGGAGAGGGTCCGGCTTGTTGCTGTTGACCTTCATACTACGATATACGAGAGAAGTTATTGTAATTTTTACAAACTATCAAATATAAAAACTACTCATGACAAGGCGGTATGATCCTAGAGACTTCAGCTTGACCAAAGGGGCGAATTAAAAAAAAAAATAAGCAACTGCTATGTCAAAATGTGACTGCCTGTCTGTTTCCTAGTTAAAAATTGTTGGTCTGTTTTTTGTGCATCGTAATAGAATTTAGATTTTGGTTTTAATTGTAAAAATAAAATGTATGTACAACTAAAGCAATTTTAATGTTATAGGAATAATTGTTTGCATAAACAAATTATTTAAAAAATCATTTAAAGGACACAGAGACGAGAAAGTGCTAGTCACTTGACAAAACCGTCAATATGATGATAATAATGGCTTATCGAGTCTTATTAGTCTTGATATTAGCAATAATATCAGTGAGAACTGAGGAGGAAGGTGCTGGGTCACAAATGTCACGACTGGAAAGAATTAACCTAAGGTAAAGAACGGACTTAGTGGTGTTTACGGTTTATGTGACGCATATGTTATTTGCCCTAGATTGATTTTGTTGAAGGAAAGTATCTAAAAAAAACCGACCAAGTGCGAGTCGGGCTCGTGCACTTAGGGTTCCGTACCATTATCTATAAAAACGGCAAAAAATCATGTCTGTTGTATGGGAGCTCCACTTAAATATTTTTTTATTGTTTTTTCGTATTTGTTGTCATAGCGGCAACAGAAATACCTCATCTGTGAAAATTTCAACTGTCTGACTATCAGGGTTCATGAGATCCTGGTGATAGACAGACAGATGGACAGTGGAGTCTTAGTAATAGGGTCCCGTTTTACCCTTTGGGTACAGAACCCTAAAAATAGCAATTTAATTACAATATTGCCTAATCAGGGTTTAGTATAGGCATAATTAAAGGTATATTAGGCAAAATTACGTACCTTCATTTTGATTGATCATCTCAGTTTATTTTGATTTATTTCCTTTTTATGCTTAGATTTTACAATACTTCTATAAAAATTACTAACATACTGCCAAAATTGGCTATATTAGCCATATAAGAGCATATCACCAAAGCTCAATTCATTAATTATATAGCAGAAATTGTCGTAGTAGCCGAAATCGGCTTGGATGATTATAAACTAACTTACTAGATAAACCCAAACCTAGAGCACTTAGATGATTAAGTTATGTAGAATATTTTCCATATAGCAATTTTGTTTAGGTGGCAGCAACATTATTATTCATTCACAATGGCTGCTTAAAGTCCTGTTTTTAGGCTGACAATTAGTGTTTAGAATTGTTAAAACTGACATTTGTATGGTTTGACAGTGTTTAAATTGCATTTAAACATGTTTAAGGTATGCATGCTAGTGAACTAGTAACATTACAGATGGTAAAGCTATAAAATGTAATTGCTTTCTACCCATGCAGGGAAGAATCAAGACAGATGTTCTACCATGCTTACAATGCTTACATGGACAATGCATATCCCGCTGATGAACTGATGCCTCTCAGTTGTAAAGGACGATGGAAAGGCATCACACCAAGCCGCGGGGACATGGATGACGCCCTTGGAAAGTATGTTTATTTCTTCCTACTAATATGTATTATAAACACGAAAGTTTGTAAGAATGTATGGATGTATGTTTTTTACTCTGTCACGCCAAAACTACCAAACCGATTTTGATGAAATTTGGTAAGTAGGTACTTTAGGACTTGGAATAACACATAGGCTACTTTTTATCCCTGGAAATCGCGGGTAAAACCGCGGGGCGCAGTTAGTTTAATAATATTATTATGTGATTATAACACATATTCTACACAGATTCCTAATTACACAGTATTCAACAGCTGATTGACTATTTGTTGCTATGTCACACTTATCAACACCTTTCATTAACATATGTGTGTGTGTGTGAATAGGTATAACAGTTGTTACTGATAAGAATAATTGCTACTAGCTCTACATACAAATATACATTTTTAAGGTGTTATTCTGGGATTATTGAAATTCTTTTCATTCTATACCCATAGATTACTTACTTGAATACTGTTATTTACATGCAAAATGCAATTAATTCTTTATAATTAATTAGTATAGATTAGGTGCATTTACTTATAGGTACTTACTACCAACCTGTATCATAATGCTTTTTACAATATCATTAATACCCCTGTCGCAATTGCATCGCCTTAACAGGGTGCATTGTTAAATTGTGAGTCACATGTTAAAAAAAAATCTAGACGTTGGAATTTAATGTCCCAAAATTGAAGCTACATAGCCTGGTATACATACAAATAAAACATTATGTACCTTTTGTCGTAGTTTCTCTCTGACACTTGTGGACAGTCTGGACACGTTGGTAGTGATGGGTGACTTCACGGAGTTCAGCCGAGCTATGAAGCTGGTAATAAAGGACGTAAGCTTCGACCACGACATCACCGTATCGGTCTTCGAGACTAATATACGAATGCTGGGGTGAGTTTCTTCTTGTTTTTTATGTTAGGACTTTTTTGACCAGTAGGTACTGGCGCAGGCTTTCCTAAACGATCCCGGTGTTACGAGGAAATCTGGGGTGAAAACACTTTATTGCACTTAAAAGAGGAATTATAGTTGGTAATATATAATTTCTTATAAGTATTATAGGCGGTCTTATAGATCGGTCTTTTCAATCGGCGGCCAGCAATCTCTTCCAGACAACCATTGGGTACATACATCATCGACATTTTGAGCACAAAACGTGCCATTGGTGGCGGCGCTGCGTGGCTTACGTCAACTAGGGTAAACAGGATAAATAGTAATGTAACTACATACCTATTAATAGATGTTTAAACTCAAAAATGAGTTAGGGAGCTAAAACTCTAACCCAGGTTGAGGCAAGTGGGCCTTAGAGTCTTAGCCTTAATAGTACGGTACTTTTTAATGTCGTCAATCCAGATAGAAGCTTTTCTGCCGGACGGAAAGATGATTGGACGACTATGATTTAAAATAATATTATTTTTGTATAATTTTGACACGATACTTGCGGATTGCAGGTACGTGGCAGCTAACTTGCTGTCACATAACTTTTAGCTTGATGTATCATTGTGTTCGATGTCCAATGTCAATTAGAAAAACAGATATCGTGATAACGTGACACAGTACGTGTACAATGGTATGATATGAGTATTGCTTACAAAATGTTATGGTCTAAGGCTTATTGCCTTTAAACTAGCAGGGGAATCGCCTAACACGAATGTCGAGCACCGATCCCGATCGCTTTAAAACATGTCATGTGATCGGTATGTCTATGGAATTGTCGAACTTATCTACTCAAAGTCCGCTTTCCAATCCCTATCCTAATAACGATCGCAAAAATCATCGATATTGCAGTTTGAAAGATGCTAGTGTCTTCCAAATTTGAAATTGAAGCGATTGGAATTGGTGTTCGAGTTACACGATTCCCCTGCTGGTTTTACTATCGCTGTTAGTCAAAAAACCAGTTAGTTTAAATAGTTAATTTAGTTAGTTATTTGTTAACATATTCTTCCTGTTTGACTGAGTCGTGAAATTATTACAATGCAATAATGCTTTATTGTACACCAAACAAGAAATTAACAAGGTACACGTAAGACTCTTATGAACTATAGTACAACGGGCGGACTTACCGTAAAAGCGATCTCTTTCAGTCAACCTTTGAATGTAAAGAACTAATGGAGTGAGAGAGGTCGAGGGTACTCTTACGTTTATTGAATAAGATGCCTTATTTTTACAAGTGAAGCTTTCCGGTTTGGTTGCAGAGGTCTCCTGTCCGCTCACGTCCTGGCCATTACCCTCATGGCCGATATTCCAGTGTTGCAGTGGTACAACGGCGAGCTGCTATTGATGGCTGAAGACTTGGGGAAGAGACTCCTTCCCGCTTTCAACACCTCCACGGGAATCCCGCATGGAAAGGTTAACAAACAAATAACACCGAACACCCATTCTTATCCCTAACTAGGATTCCCAGTATTGAAGATCTACAAGAGCGCCAAAGGGTACTACTCTGAGTCGAATACTATCGTCTTTACCAGCCCTTTCGTATTTTATCCCAGCCTGCAGTAGTGAATCGTGTTACATGGAAAAATAGGAAGCTTATTCTCTGTACTTCATGACGACGACGATGGCTCAGCAACACCCTCGAACAAATACTACTACTAAATATTTGTCCGGGAAATCGAACATGCGACATCCGTTGCTTAAGAGATGAGCTGATTCTCTCCACACCAAAGACGCTGTCAATTTAATGCTTCATCTTATTCTGGATGGCACTGCAATTGTCATGGGCAGGCGTGGCGCTTACCATCAGGCGAACGACTTGCTGGTCTTATCATTCAGTACCAAAAATAAAACAAATGTGTCGATCATTCAGCATGACTTAGAAGCTTTTCTAGTCTGGTCTTTTTCTTCTGAACGACAACTAAATCGTCGCGATTGTATTCACTGTCTGAGGTTTGGCGGGAAATTTTGCTTATCTTAGGTTATGTGGTGGTTTTTGATATTACTCCAACCGCAACCCTAAATGTGTATTTTATTAGAAAGTGATAAACAGCTTGTCTATTTGACACGAACAAGACTTATTAAAAATACCAATTTTGTTAAAAAAACATCGTAACTCTTTTGTTACTCGTACCTTTGTAAAGAAACAAATTCGAATAAATTTTCTAACGCGTTCCGCTTGATGGCGCTTGAACTGCTAACAAAATTGCGTCATATTTGGTAGAAACGTTGTTACTGAATGAAGGCCTTGAAATAGTTTATTAAATCATTTTATTCTATAATATATAATATATAATATTTTAAGCACAAATTGCTCATGAAATAAAGAAAAATGTCTTGTACCGTAGTAGTACAGTCTTTTCTGCAAGAATCCTCCTTGCCACAATGTTACTGGGCATTACTGGGCATTATGAGACTCAATAGCTAATTGTCTCAGGGTGACGAGCGCAGTGTAGTGCCGCGCAGGATTTTGCAAAATAACGTCCTGGGTGGTGCTGCAATTGTTATGGGCTGGCGTATTGCTTACCATCAGGCAAACGACCAGCTCGTCTCGTCATCCAGTTACATAAAAAAAAAATTGGAAAAATTGTTTTTTTTTATATTTGTTTATATTTAACCGATGTGTACCAAACAGATGTGAACTACAATCATACTGTGTTCCTGTTGGAAGGGCATTGCAACCAGGGAAATTACTGGGGTATGAGATGGGATATATCAAAAAATGCCAAATGTCGAAAGATAATTTTTAAATGGGCATAAAAATGCACTTTTAAACGTCATATACACATACAAATCAAATAAAATACTTTAAAAAACACAAAATATCTTTGAAAAAAAAAGGATAAGCATTTCTACCCATTTCTTTTCCATACACAAATTTAAGTGTGGGCCTAGAAAAGAAATGCGAAAATTGACTACCGAAATTGGCTTCGAAAATACGTCCGCTATAAAAGATAGCACCAAGAAACTCTGCAAAGTTGTCTCGTTTTTAAATGCTTTAAAATATAACACTACACAATAAGATTAAATTGACAATGTCATTCTAGAAGTGCGAGTGAGATGTCCCATAGTCATAGTATCAGTAACATGTAAATTTATATCTGATAAGACTTTATATCTGATGCCAAGGGGTAACGAACGCAATTTGCATGGTATTAAGTGTGTGTGTGGGGGTGTGTGCGTGTGTGTGATGGCGTGTGTGTTGTAACCGCTTATCTTCATAACGACTGAACGAATTTATAGACAGGATTCTTTTGATCCCGGAAAAACGAACACTTCCTTGGAGGACAACTATAAACCTTATTCTACGCGAAGTCGCGAGTCGCGGGTATCGGCTAGTTGTAAATTAATGTTAATATTGTTTCTAGATAAACCTGCGTCACGGTGTCAAACATCTGACGGATTCGCGCGAAACTTGCACCGCTTGCGCTGGAACTATGATTCTTGAGATGGCGGCACTGTCCCGTCTTACTGGCAACCCCGTCTTCGAACAAAAAGCGCACAAAGCTATGGACCGCCTTTGGTTGACTAGGCATAGGTATGTTCAATCTAGCGATTAAATGTTAATGCCGTCGCGCCTTCGGCGTGTTATTCACATGTATCATTATAGTCAGTGTAATTCTTCAATAAGAAACAAGCGTCGAATTAGAAAACCTACCTACCTAACTCCTATATTTAAATTGGTAAAAAAATAAGTTAAGACCAGTGACATCAACCAAGCTTAACTGGGCCAGCATGGTGGATAATGGCCCATATTCCCTTTATGAGAAATGGCCCGTGACCCAGAGATGGGAACATAATGGGCTGATGACGATGATAAACAAAGGGTATAAATAAGAACTAATTTTTGGATACAAGCTTTGGTCACCGATCAGCTAATGATATCTCCTAAGTCGTAAATTTTAGTATAGGCGATTATTCTATTGTATAAATGTCACAAATCGGTTGGAGGCTGGAAAAATAAATTCCTACATTCTGGAGTTATCATTATTTGACCAGTGACCACTGTATTCTATTTCTATTTCAGGACTTCAGACCTCATGGGCACAGTGATAAACATCCACAACGGTGATTGGGTGCGCAAAGATTCTGGTGTCGGCGCCGGCATAGATTCTTACTACGAATACTGTCTCAAGGCTTACATCCTACTGGGCGATGAGAAGTACCTGGCCAGGTTCAATAGACATTACAATGCGGTTATGAAGTACATAAGCAGGGGTCCTGTTATGATGGCCGTTCATATGCATAGGTGAGTTTTATAGCTATGAATCGTATGTGTAAAATAAACTGCATGTTGTGTGTAAATGTAAATCTAGTCGTATAATACGTTGTACATGTAGGTATAAAGGTGCAAGCATTAACATATTTTCTGTAACTGGTACTATGACCGTGAGATGTCTCATTCGCACTTCTATTTTGACATTTTGTTTTTTTTCTGTTTGCACGTATTCGATACATTTTAAAAAGATTGAAAAAAGAACGAGGTCCCCATAGTTTCTTGATGCGTTCATCCTAGCGGATGTGTTTCCGAAACGCTGGTAGAGTCAGTTTTCTCATTTCTTTTCTGGGACTGAACTTTGGGGAAGAAACAAGATTACCTTTTTTTCAAAATGAAAATCTAAACTATTTTAACGTAATTCAATTTATTTGTATTAAGCTTGTTTTCTTGTTTTGTATAACGTATGAGTATGTTAGGGTCAGATATAATTGTAAACATTTTTTTTTACTTTGACTTTGAAGCGACTTTACTTTGCACTCCAGCCAGCGATTGTCCTCATATATCATAATCATTCCAGCAGTATCAAATAAATGTCACGTCAAAATAGATACTATAACCATACATAGGTTCATTTATCGTACTAACCTAATAGATATACTTAGTTCTTCTTTTGGGGTATTTTTCCTAAATATCCCGTTGGAACACGACATAATGCGATGGTAGCCGCAGGACGGACTATTTCTATTAATTTATTTCATTTTGTAAAAACATTATCATGTCCTTGCAAGCTCAAGCTGAGTTCAAAGATTATTTTTATTCTATTTAGGTATGAATAAATGCGAAAGTTTGTATGTTTCTTAGGACTTCTTCACTCTATAACAACTCACCAGATTTAAGTGAAATTTAGAATTGGAGATAGCTTATATCCTGGTTTGACAAAAAGGTTACTTTTTATGCCGGGAAACTGTGGGTAAAACCGCAGGGCACTGCTAATATTATTATAAATGCGAAAGTAAGTTTGTTTGTGCGACTTTACTCCACTTCGGCAACTGAAGCACTTGATATCACGAAATAGCTAGAAAGACGAGGATGGTTACAGGTTATATTTTATAGCGGAACAATATTCCTAAGGGAGAGTACAAAAGAAATTCTAGCTGGCGTTACAGGAATTTAAAATATCTTCTTTGCCACGCGAGCGAATCCGCTAGTAAAAGTAAGTCAATTTATGAACATGAAAGAAATACAGGATCGCTGGCGTGACGGCAATCAAAATTGGTAGTGCTGATTGCATTGTAACTGTGTATTGTTTAGTTTGCAGCGTTGCAGCCTTACCATGTCAATTTAAACTGTTGTTCTTTATTGTTCTCCAATTCAATTTAAACTGACTACAATTTTTTATCGAACAGAGCGACGAAACGGTCATGTCGTTCGCCTGATGGTACGCCTGAGGGACACCTTCACCCATAACAATAGCAATGCCATACATGTGTAATACCATGAAAAGCAGTGCAGGGCACTGCATGCTTGCGCACTACTGTTTGACGGTAGAATAAGCATACAAGAGACCTTCTATAATAGTAATTAACACATTACGATTGTCATCATGTGTAATATACGCGTATCCTACTAATATTACAAATGCGAAAGTCTCTTTCTCTCTCTTTCTATGTGTGTGAGGGTGCGTTTGAGGGTGTGTGTGTATGTAAGTGTGTGCGAGAGGGTGTGTGTATCATATTGTACTGTTGTAATATCAGCTTGCGTTACCTTGCGACAGGTTGCATTATTTTGCCATGGCACTTGGTATTATAGGTATTATATTTATGTATTGGCTGGCTATGAGTCGAGACATACTTTCAGCAATACAGCGGAAAACGTTTTTCTATACTTAATGCATTGCTAATAGTTAATCATCATCGTAATCTTATCGATTACGGTATACTTTCAAACACAGATGTATGCTAAAATCAGTTTGCGACCACATCGGGTGGTTGGACATTTTGAAGGGTGGAAACGAGACTACGTAAACCTAGTCGTCTTCTGATTCTACACATCATTTCTCATTAGACCTTGATAATGCCTCATTTATATACCACGATTGGATGAATGTATCTTAATATACTATGCGTACCATAATACGTGTTATAAATCCGAAGAGGTCTTATTCTACATGAAATATTTTGTTTGTTTGAGTTTTGAATTTCCAAAGAATTTCATTCATGTAAAGTTCCCGTAAAATTTTCTCCGCGAAATGTAGAAATCACGACAACCCTACGTAACCTTACGTATATGTCTGAAAACATGGTCTTGAAAAATAGTTCTCGCTAACGCCTTTGTGGTATGTGTCTTTGACAGCCCTGTAGGTGGTTGGGCGAGTCAGCTCATATAGCATACACCTCGGAAGTTGCGGGTTCGATTCGCGCTACAGCACTAATGTTTGTGCACGGGAAAAAGCCCCATTATTTGTTTCATGTTCATGTATGACCACGGTCTTCGTAGTTCTTAGTTCGCGAGCCTTTGACCACAGCCGTATTGTTTTCTCTTGTAGGCCGCACTTACAGTCACGTAACTTCATGGACGCCTTACTGGCGTTCTGGCCCGGGCTGCAAGTGTTGTTGGGAGACGTACGGCCCGCAGTCGAAACACACGAGATGCTGTATCAAGTAATGCAGAGGCACACTTTCATACCCGAGGCGTTCACTTCAGACTTCCAGGTGAGTTACCGCTCTAGCGCACAATAAGATGTCGCAACTGGACAACTTTTGTTGTTCGTCCGATCGACAACCCCGACAAATGTGGAAAACTCTCTTCGAATGAAGCTTGCGGTGAAGGAAATATTGTGAGGAAAGTTACGGTCACAACATTCTTAGATTTTTAGCGTGCGGGTCAACAAACCGCAATGGGCCTGCGTTAATGATTATGCTTTACATTTGATTTTTTCTAATACCATACACCTATTCATCACCTCTTCATTTCTCTTCTTCTACATCTTTACTGGTGGTAGGTTTCTCGTATGCGAGAGGCCGTCTGGGTGGGTACCACCGCTTTGCCAGTTATTCAGCCGCCAAGCGGTAATGCGCAAGCATTACTGTGTTCTGGCTTGAAGGGCATTGTAGCCAGCGAAATTATTGGGCATTATGAGACTCAACAGCTAATTGTCACAGAGTGACGAGCGCAGTACAGCGCCGCGCAGGATTTTGCAAAACAAAGTTCTGGGTGGTGCTGTTATTGTTATGGGCTGGCGGATTGCTTACCATCGGGCAAACGACCAGCTCGTCTCGTCATTAAGTTACATAAAAAAAAGATCTTAACCGTAGGAACCAAAGTATGAATAAAATCTTTCTCTTCCTTTGAGAGAAAGCTTAAATTCTATCAATATACAGTAAAGACTGTAAAGGTTGTGCCGTATGTGATGAATCGTTCTGCAAAACAAAAAATCAAAATCAAAATCTCTTTAATCATTTTGGCATCACAGACGCACGTATGAACGTCAAATTATCACAATGACTCTACAAAGAATATAGTAGAACTTTACATTTGAATAAATTAACTGTTTATTGTAGCTCCAAATAAATATTACAATGGGCAGCCTTATCGCTAAAAGCGATCTCTTTCACATAAACATATTTGCGTTTTGATCCAGATTTTCTAGTAGATTAGCAACTTAGAAACGCGCCGACTGCTTTAGGTATGCGTAAAGATGTTACAGAAAAAAAATTGGTACAAGTTACAAATACCTTATCTGTGTTGTCGAACCGATAACAAAGGACTGCTGAACAAGGCGAATGCTGTGTTTTGCTTGGCAATACTTTTGCTGCACTTGTTTTACATGATAAAGGCCAAAGATAGATCTGAATCGGATACTAAACTGCAGTATATCACTGCGGTTCTGAATTCTTTACTACGGAATATACACTCGAGAGCAATGAATCCGGGTCACTTAAAGAATGTTAAAAATCTCGGAAACTAAAAATGATAGGTTAATGCAATAAGTTGTATTTAATAGACAATGTAATACTCCTTAAATGAAAGTAAAAAAAATATGAGTCACCATACATTTTATTAACACAAAATTACATAAAGAAAAAAACTGCTGATCTCTCCTTAAAACAAAAATAGGAAACATGAAATTTTTGAACTTTATTACGATTTTCTTGAATTTTAATACTTCGTATTGCCTCCTCGTGCTTCCATTACTGCGTTTACGCGGTTTGGCATGCTGTACACCAAGTTCCTTATACGATTTTGGGGAATATTCTCCCATTCCTCTGTGAGAGCAATTTTGAGCTCACGAAGCGTGATTGGGGGAGGGTTTCGTTGTTTTACGCTTCTGCCTAGCTCGTCCCAAGCATGCTCGATCGGGTTGATATCCGGGCTGCGCGCTGGCCACTCCATACGAGTAATGTTCATCTCTTGAAGGTAGTCATTCACAATCCTACCTGTATGAGGTCGGGCATTGTCATGCATAAATATAGCATCCTCACCTAAATTGACCATAAATGGACCAACGTGATCATTGAGGATTTCTTCCACATATCTTACGCTAGTTAAAGAGCCGTTTTCTATGATCACCAGCTCTGTGCGACTTTCAGAAGAAATTCCGGCCCACACAAGTACAGACCCACCACCGTAGGCTACTTTTTCTTCGATGCATGCTTGCATGAATCTTTCCCCTGGTCTTCGATACACTCTGTGTCTTCCATCGTGCTTGTAGAGCATAAATTTTGATTCGTCGGAGAACATAACTTTTGACCAATCTTCAATACTCCAATTTACGTGGCTCTGGGCATATCTTAGTCTCGAAATACGATGCCCACGCTCCAGTTTAGGGCCGTTTGCAGGTCTAAGGGGTTTTAAGTTAGATTCAGCAAGCCGACGTCTTACTGTCCATGCACTTGGGTTACTTCCTCCGAGGCGTCGAAACTGATTGGTGAGTTCAGTTCCTGTGAGAAAGCGATTTCGAAGCATGGTGTTCACCAAGTATCGGTCTTCTCGTGCTGTGGTACACCTGGTTCTGCCCGTTCCTGGTCTGCGTAGGTTAGAACCAGTTTCTTCGTAACGTCGGAGAACTCTTTGTACTGTTGACAGCGACACACCGACAGTCCTGGCTGTATCGCGCTGACTCCGGCCGGTTTCCAGCATTGTAAGTATTCTGGTGCATTCTTCAGGCGTAAGCGACATAATTTCAGCTTGAATAATGAATATAGAGCACTATCACCATGGTTTATGTACCCACATAAATGACAGATTACAAACAAAAGCAAAACCAAATGCTGTAATTTCGTAGTTCCATCTTCGAAAGTGGCCCTTTTTCAAATTTGATTTTTTTATGATATAACTTTACAATAACTAAGAAGTTTTAATACCTTCATTTAAGGAGTATTACATTGTCTATTAAATACAATTTATTGCATTAACCTAGCATTTTTAGTTTCCGAGATTTTTAGGATTCTTTAAGTGACCCGGATTCATTGCTCTCGAGTGTATTAGTCTTTGGTAGTAGTATAGACTTATAGAGTATAGACAATAGTTACGTTACAATGTGAACAAGTAACAAGAATTCATTCTTATTTTGTTATTTGTTTATTTTTATTCGTTATAGGCTTGCGTTTGACCGCTATCTCACCTGTTGTGAAGGTAATTTTTTAATAATTTCGGTTATCACACGATAATATTATCAAAATGATTACTCAAGGCTACTTGGATTGAGAACGTGTTGAATATGTAGAACTTATAAAGAAACTAACCTACTAATTTTAAATCTTTTATATCTAAAAGTAAATGTTTCTTTGTATCTCTGTTTGTTTTTATACCATTTATCCAATTGAGTACTTTGTATATAGTTTTTGTTAGCGCTTGTGTTAATGTTTCTAAAAAAAAATAGTAAAGAACGGTTGGCAAAGCATTTTGGGCATTAGCTTGTACCTAATAAAGACGGACTTTGTGTCTGAGGATCAGAATATTAAAACAAATTTTCGCGTGTAGACCTATGTAAGGCCACTTTCTCTTCTGAGGTTAAGCGGTGATATTACTACCGCAGCTGGAGCCTACTACTCCAAAGACTTATTACATAGACTCCGCGTAAGCGGGTTGTTCAATTCTGAAATAAACACATTGTAATCTTAGTATAATAATTATAATTCATATATCGCTCTTAGCATAACGACAAGTCATCCATAACTCTCGCGCGTTTTAAATTTTTAGAAGCGATTAAATCTCGTCGATGCTCGTATTTTTCTTTTCAAAACTTTTATTTTCTGTACCCAAAGCACAGAATACTACGGGACAGAAGCATGACTCCGCAACGAAATATTTAAACAAATAGCGACTCTTGCTACAAAGCAATAAAGTTCAATTCAGCTCGCGTAGCGCTGCATACCTACCAGTCATATTAACCTACAGAGCTCCTCTCTTTCTATCGCATAGCTCTTATCTCTTCTGACGCGGCACGTGTAACGTTAGGGTTTATACTTGTGATGAATTATCAATCTGAATAGGTATTTAGTTCAAGTTATGTATCTCTCTACTGTCTATTACTATTATTCTCATTCTGTAAATAATAAAATAAGTACCAATAACCACCAACAGTTTTCAAACAGTAGGTAAACCTAGTATTAGCACAGAAGACTTAATAATACAAGTAGTTTTAGGTATTACCTACAAGTATTCTACAGTCCGTCAAATCTAAGAAGTACCGTTTGACAGTTCTGACAATTGAATGATAGGGATGGGATGAAAAAATCGATTACTATAATATCCGAACTTTAAGAGATCGATTACTATAATATCCGAATTTTAAGAAATCAATTGTTATAATTAAATAAAAGAAATGTTTAGGATATTTTTTTATTCACTACTAGTACTAGTATCGTCGTCTTCGTCATCATCGTCATTTAAATTAATGACCAGTTGATTGTCCATTACATTATCAAAGTGTACGTCTCTTTCGAAGTCGTCCATTATTATTTTCTTTGTTTTTTGTACTACTTTACTCCAATCTTCCTGTGTAACTTGGGCACATGCTTCCTTTAATAAACCTTCCATTTTCTTGACACTGAAGGGTGGTTTTGTGTTGTGTCTTGCTGCATAACCTGTAAAACAATAATGTAACTATTTGATAGCAGACGAAAACCATTGTTTAAATTATAAATGTTAGAAGTACTCGTGTTATTATTATAATATTATAAAATATTACCTTTAACTTGGGCCCAAATCAGTTCAATGGCATTATATTGGCAATGGTACGGAGGAAGTCGTATGACTTTGTGCCCGTGCTCTTCGGCCAATTGGTCAATTACATATGTCGGTTTTGGTGGTTTGTGCAATTTCACTAACTGTAATAATTCAGCTTTTAATAGTGACATGTCGGCATCCACTCCTTTTCTTTGCAGCCATGCCACCAAATCTGCTTTCTTATTGGCTGACGTAGGTGCTTTATCAATTTGCACAGAGTGGTATGGGGCATTATCCATTATAATTGTGCTGTTAGGAGGGATATTCTGTAATAAATTTAAGAACCACTCTCGGAACCTTACTGCGTCCATTTCTTCATGATACTCTTTAGTGCTTTTGGATTGGAAAGCTAATAAAGAGTTTTCCACGAAGCCTGTAGACGCTGACCCAGCATGGCATATTATGAGGCGTCCACCTTTTCCTATCGGCACCTTCGAGCACGAAGCTTCAGAATCATCAGTCCATGTTTTCGGCACAGAATGGTTGGAATTTAGCCAGGTTTCGTCCAAAAATATTACATTATCTCAGTTTATAATTTGTTTAACTTCGCGCAGGAATGTTAGTCGCTGCATAATTATGTCATGTCGCTCCATAACAATTTTTCGTTTGTCAACTTTTTTGTATCTGAAGCCAATTCCTGTTATTACCGTTCTCAACGACTCTATGCTTCCCTTATACAGCCCGGCATCTTTTAAAGTTGCACATAACTTTGCCAATGTTGGAAATTCGCCTCTTGTAAAATACCCGTATATATGGTTTCTAATAGCATGACTATCGAATTCATCGATGCCTGTCACAGGTTTATTTCTTTTTCGTTTTTTCGGTGTGTGAAGTACGTTACTGTCACTCCCCGAAGGCCCATATTTTTCACTTAATATTTTGCCAACGGTGCGGCTACCAATACCGAGAGCTTCACCGACGCGATCCCGAACTTGTGTAACTGGCAGTAGAAGTCCACCATTTTGAGATTCACGCTCAAAATACTCGTGTAATTTCACCACCAATTCACGAGCCTGGCTGTTCAAAGTACGTCCTCTTTTCGACATTATTAATAAACACTTGCTTAGTTCGGAGTCCAGTATAAATATTGCCAAGGTAAACGGATAAAGAATGATCAGTCCAGAAAAGTAATAGCCAAGTCACAAATTGTAAAACACAAACGAGAAAGCAAGTACGCGCACAGTCAGCTTCCAAGATGGCGAGAGACTGCTGACGCCGAACCGACCGAGCGGACCGCGTGCGCTTGTAGTTGGCAGTGTTGCCAGAAAAAAAAAAAATATTTTATTTTTTCGCTTTCGACAACTTTTTAAAGAAGCAAATATATTTGATTTATAAATACGTATTTTTGGTGAATGGGTTTTATCTCATATTTTACGATTACATAACTATTTAGTTATGTAATCGTAATATGTGAGATAAATCCCATTCACATGAAAAAATATTTGTTTGGTTGTCAAGTGTAATTTGTAAATAATACATTCGATTTTTCGTATATGTAAACGATTTTTTTGCATACAAGTGTATCCGAAGAGTCGCAACACTACGTGCAGTGACCTAACTACGTAACTTTGTAATGAGGTCAAGAATATAACTATTAGAAATTATTTACTGTGTAAATATGTGTTATTTTGCTTTGTTTGAAAGTTTTCAATTACATTTAGATATTAAGAATTGTACATTTTTAGATACAATAATGAAATCTTTCTAAATTCATGGTTTTATGAAAAAGGTTATCGAAACTGAATAATGTACGTATGAACAAAGTTGTTTCGGTTTGAAAAATATGAAACGTCAAACGGTACCTCTTAGATTTGATGGACTGTAAATGTGTGCATATTTTAATTTTCAAACTAAGTACATAACTAAAGTCTGTTAGTCTTTACCTGACAAAAAAGGTAAACAAACCGAACCATAGAGTAGATTAGTGATGAGGTCCCACCGAATAAAAATTAAGTGAATCCAATATTCATTTCTAACTGCCCAAAAAGAGGTTTTCGTTATAAATAATATGAAAAAGAAGTCCTGACTATAATTATAACTGATTAACAATTATTTGTAATAAAACATGATAATTATTTGTATAACATTTTTATTAGTCTGATTCATCAATATCGTCATTGTCACTGCTTTCTGAAAAATGTATAATAAATTTAGGGGTCGGTTGGTCGGTCGCTAAATCAATCAACCCGTCGAGGTTTTTCATTTTATCTTCTTCTTTTATTACATGTTCCACGCATTTTGCCCACGACGACATACCAATTTGCTTCAACCCTTCTTGGTGAGCTCTTTCACTTCTGCCATCTTTAATGATTTATTGTTACGTCTCACGGTTGAGTTCGCAGTGGTATGGCGGAAGGCGCAAAACTATTACATTTTTGGCGGCTGCCATTTCGTCAACCACTTTTTGTTTATAATGTTCTTTGTTAATTTTTTTTAGCAGTTGAGCTTTTATTTCCGTTTCTTCATAATTAGTATTTTTTTCTCTCAGCCACTTTTGTATGTCCGCCTTTCGCCAACTAATGTTTGGTACTCGTTCCGCTAATCTTGAGTGGTACGGTGCATTGTCCATTACAACCACTGACTCCGGTTCCACCTTTTTCAAAATATTTTCAAACCTTAAAATATGCTTAATTTTTTTTTATATATCCATTCACTTCACCAGCTTTATTTTCACTTCAGCATCCATTTCACCGTGGTAGTCACCATCTCTGTCTGTCTTCTTGGCCTCAAAAGGCTTACATACTCCCATTAAATTACACAGGGAATAAATAGGGAGTCCTTGCTTATGATTTGTGATATAAATTTATATATACTAGTGCTGATCTCACTTTGGGCTTGTTGGGCTTGAGGTAAAGGTTGAACATCATTTAGGCTTATAGGCACTTCAATAAGTTAATCGATTTAGAAATGTGATCATCGAGAAAATAAAACTTAACTTTTGTAAAAATTACAAAAATTCTTTCGTATATCGTCGTATGAGGGTCATCAGCAACAAGCCGGACCCCTCTCTTAGTGCTTCAACTTCAATAAATTTTTTCTCAATTTTGTTTCATTTTCTTACACTCGTGCACGTTTGAGAACATAATGGCTAAAATTCCAACGATATTACTCATGATCACTCGAAATAACACTTGTTTATCACTTTTCACTTCCCGCTAAAAAGTCTCAATCTATTCATATTTTTTTTTTTTTTTTTTTTTTTTCTCTGTTAATTGGCTTGCGTTTGACCACTATGTCACCTGATGGTAAGCGACGATGCGGTCGACGATCTAGCACGCTTACCAAGATAGTACCCGTTCACTCGAGACTTGAAGATTCCCAGATTATAGCTATCGGGAAAGACTGACTCTGGCAGGGAGTTCCACTCGTTAGCAGTACGCATAATAAAAGTGGAAGCGAAGCGCTTAGTACGCGCGGGAGGAATGTCCACCATAAAACGGTGGCGTATTGCCGTACGTCTTGTAGTCCGATGATAAAATGGGGTTGGGGGAATTAGTTGGTGCAATTCCGACGCACACTCACCGAAATGTATCCGATAAAAAACTGATAGCCTGGCAATTCTGCGTCGATGTTCAAGACTGTGTAGTCTTGACTCGAATAGCGCGTCATCACCAATGAGTCTCTTGGCTCGCCTCTCGATTGATTCAAGTGCCTCAAGTTGATATTTAGCTGAACCATCCCAAAGGTGAGAGCAGTACTCTATACACGACCGGACTTGCGCTTGGTATAGATTCAGCAGCTGTTCCGGTGTGAAGTAACTCTTCACCTTTGCTAGGATGCCCAGCTTTTTGGCAGCCAACTGAGCCTTTGACTCAATGTAGGTCCCAAAATTGAGGGAAGACGTGAGTGTAACGCCAAGAAGTTCTAGGTGGTTGGTAATTGGTACGGATACATCTCGAAAAGTTGGAGTGAGATCAAATGGACTCCGTTTAGCGGAGAATAGACACGCTTGGGTCTTTTTGGCATTGAACTTGACCAAGTTGGAGTCGCCCCAATCGGAGACTGCCTTCAAAGCCACGGTCATGCGCTCAACCATCGCCTCCCGAAGACTCTGGATCGTGGCACTACTGGCTCGGGCATCGGATATGTAACTCTCTACAACAGTGCTGTCATCTGCGTACCCAAAGATACCGGGCTTTAACAGATCGTTGATGTGCAGCAAAAAAAGCGTTGCAGAGAGTACTGACCCCTGAGGAACTCCGGCGTTAATAGCCAATTGATCGGACGAGCAGCCATCAATGACCACTCGTATCGATCGTTCCTTCAGAAAGTCTGATATCCAAGCACAGAGACCTGTGGGCAGGCCGTAAGATGGAAGCTTACTTATAAGACTATCGTGCCAAACCCTGTCGAAGGCCTTCGAGATGTCAAGGGAAACGGCAAGCGCTTCACCATGTTTCTCTAAGGCCTCGCTCCAGATGTGGGTGGCATACGCAAGAAGATCCCCAGTCGACCGGTTTCGGCGAAATCCGTATTGCCGGTCACTGAGGAGGTCATTCGCTTCGAGGTATGCCAGGAGCCTGTTGTTCAGCACACGTTCCATACTTTTGCAAAGAATTGAAGTGACTGAGATGGGCCTGTAGTTGGCAGGGTCGGCACGACTGCCTTTTTTGGGCACAGGCTGCACGTTAGCTTGCTTCCAAGCTTTTGGCACCAATCCAGTCTCCAAAGAGAGGCGAAATAGACGTGTCAAGATCGGAGAGAGCTCGGGCGCACAAGTCTTGAGAACTATGGCTGGTATCCCATCGGGGCCACTGGCTTTGTTTACGTCCAGATTTCGCAGTGTTTTGCGTACCTCAGTCTGTCGGATGCGAAAGTCCGACATAAATGTCTCGCACTCTGGTAGACTGGTAGGTATTTCGCCTGCAGTATCTAGACGCGAAGACTCCGCAAAAAGAGAAACGAATAAGTTCGCTTTTTCTTCAGCAGTGTGAGCCAGAGACCCGTCGGGTTTCAGCAGTGGAGGTAGTGAGGGGCGACAGAAGTTCGATTCGACTGACTTTGCAAGGGACCAGAACGCTTTACTACCCGCAGGGTAAAAAGCTAGTTTGTTCCCAATTCTGCCAATGTGGTCAAATCGAGCCTTCCGTAAGGCCTTTTTGCAGGACTTGGCAGCTTTGTTAAAAGCTCTCTTCTTATTATGTAAGTCCTTGGCTTTGCGGTTACGAGCCTCAACCCAGGCTAGGTATGCCACATGCTTCAGCGCTTCAGCGCGTCTGCATTCAGGCCCGAACCATGGGCGAGCTTCGCTTGACATTGCTACGTCAGAAAATGGAATATAGTATTCCATCCCCTGCCGCAACACATCTGTCACAGCGTCCGCACAAGCCGAAGGATCATCAGAAGAGAAGCAAACAGCCTGCCATGGATAAGATGCAAAAAAAGACCGCATCTCATCCCAATCTGCTGACTTGTATCGCCATACCCGTCGGGTGCCCCTAGGGCTGGGATCGGACGGGGAGTAGACAGATACAGATTTCACCAGACAGTGGTCGGAGCTACCCAACGGTGATGAAACCGACACGGAGTAGCGGTCCGGATCAGTAGTCAGTAGAAGGTCCAAGCAGTTGGCTGTGTGCGACTCAATATCAGGAACCCTTGTTGCCTCCTGGACCAGCTGGGTGAGATTTAACGCTAAGGCTAGCTTTCGCATCTCTCTTCCAGCATGATCGGTGCACTGGTATGGGAAAAGCCAATCCTGGTGGTGGGCATTAAAATCCCCCAGTAACACAAGTTGGGCAGAAGGGTACCGTAGTTGTGCCGCATCCGCCGCCTCGGAAAGGTACTCCATGAGCCCAGTCGTCTCCTGATCACCGCTGTGCGACCGGTAGATACAGGCATAAAGAATTTTCTCAATGCCAGTATCCACCAAAACCCATAGAGCAGAGAATCTAGGATCTTCAAGATTCCGGAGACGCCGACAGCAGATGTCGTCTCGAGCGTACAAACATACACCCGCACGTGGTTTAAAATTGTACTCCAAGGTGTACCCTGGGTAAGAGAGGTACGACACGTCAGACGGACATCGAATCTGCGTCTCCGAGAGAAACAAGAGTGCTGGTTTGTCAGTCTCCAGGTGATGATGGACTGCGACGAGATTTGAGTGCAGACCTCGGATATTGCTGAGATGCACTTTTAGTGAGAGGGAGTGCTGCCGCTGTTTAACCTTTCTCTTGTTGCTCGTAATTTTCATGATTGATGAGTGAAGTGGGTAAGTGAAGGAAACGGCAGTGAAACGAGGCTCCACGCTACTGACCCACAAACTCACACTCTGCAACCACACCATAAGGGGACTAGGCTGGAGACTGCGGGGACGCCCGAGCCCCCCCGGGGATGTCCATCGGGCCCTCTCAACCGGTCGCCGACCGGCACGATGGCGCATCCCGGGATTTTTCGACAGTTGGCGGGGCAGCCTTTCGTGAGTGGCTAGTTCACTACTTGGGCCCCCAACTACCTGCGGTCGGCCAGCGGTGCACCGTGCCTCGGATCCCGCTACCCTCCACATCTAGTCACCCGATTAGGCTGCGTGAATGTAAGCAAGGGACGGTCAGACTGCAGTGGCGCTACTGTTTCGACCCGTTTCCTTCGAATCAGCAACACCGAACATCACGCCGGAACACGGCTAGGCCATTTGGCGGCATGGCTTTGTTCGGTGGGTGGTCTTTCAGCTATGGCCGAAGCCTACCACCTAAAAGAATTGTCACCTGATTGGCACTACCCAGGGACCACGTGTAGGGATTCGCAGTAGAGTATCCTCCTACGGACGTGGGTGACACGGCCCCCAAATATATATATATATATAAAATATATATATATATGCCCCCATATTTGAGTTGCCATTCCCATTACTAAAATCCATAGACTGTAGAGGACTCTAACCTCAAAATGTGATAAGATTATTTTGTGTCATTCGTTGTTGTTTTCGTATTTATGCAAAATATAATGTAAATATGATGAATTTCGTTGATATCCGTGTGTAAATAGTTGCGTTCACGTTTCTTCTGTAACCAGGGACTATTGTCTGTGCTTAAGTTGTGTGATTTCGATGAGAAAACGGTGATTTTGTGAAAACGAATGGTTTGTTTACCTTTCTTGTCAGGTAAAGATGAACAGACTTTAGGCATACACTGTACACTTATATAAGTACTGTCTAAGAACCTAAACAAATCTGTTAACGCGCGACAAGAAACGTCCACGGCTACCTAGTCCGGGAGCCGTCACCCGAAAATCATGTTAGTTTTACTATGAAAATTAACGTGGTTTGGACACATAATTATTAATAATTTACGGGTGACACTCACGTTTAAATTGGAGTAATCCAACTATAGTTCAACCACATCCGGTGGTCTTTTTCAAGGCGAGTGCGGAACGCTCCGCTCGCTGCGTGAGCGTCGACGCTGGCTGGTGAGTGGGGTGGGGTGTTGTTGGGTCCGTCGGCACGATCGGCTGCGAGTCGTCGTCGTCACTGGAGTCTCCTTCAGTGCCATCTGGGACTACCCGGCAGACCGAACTCACTTATTAATAATCATGTTAGTTCATAATTAGCGCCAGTTAAATCGAATTTAACGTGCTTTAGTATAAGTAGCAGTGGAAAGCGTGCGTCACGGGCGCCACGGCCACGCCGTCGCGTCATGGCCCGGGTATGTACTTGTAGCTTCTTACCTATAGTCAGGCCTATAGCACTCCGCACTGTAGGTACGAAGCTACAAGTACATAGCTACAAGTACATACACCAGCAACGGGTCGTGCGGAGTTCAGTGGGTTGTCGCGCGCCGCCCGTGACGCACGTACATTATGCGCCCGCCGCCGCCCGCGCCGCTTTACGACTAGTATTACGTGGTATTACTGTCTAACACCAATATGAAAACAAGCAAATACTGCATCGTATTTGGCTGCTTAAATACCAACAAGGGCCGGAATCTCTCTTTTTTGCACTTCCGAAGGACATCGAAAGACAAGTAAATGTACCTACACCATTTTAAGAAAGTTATATCTATTTTTAAATTCTATGTTTTATCTATCATATATATGTATATATAATAAAGAATTGCCTACCTACCTACTCAAAACTTTTATTCGATGAATTTTATTAGTAGGTATTAGGTATTATTATATATAGTCTGTGCTATTTATTATCATTATCAATGATAGTTTCTTGTCGCGTGTTAACAGATCTATTCGGGTTCTTAGACAGTACTTATATAAGTGTACATAGTGTTTGCCTAGTTATCTACTTACAAAATAAAAATATGCACACTTGTAGAATAGTTGTAGTTAATACCTAATACTACTTGAATTATTAGGTATTAACTACAACTATAATTACTAGGTAGAATGAGAATAAAAGTACCTCATAGATAGTAGAGATATACATTACTTGAACTATTCAAATTAATATTTCATCACAACACAAGTATCAACCCTAACGTTACACGTACCGCGTGCGCGCTGTAGGCAGTAGCGTAGCTACCGGAGGGCTAGACGGGGCAGTGCCCCCAAGCTCAGGGGGCCACACGGACTCTGACTTACAAACTATAAATTGTACGAGTGAAAGTTTCTCCCACATTCGGAATAAAACCAAAACAAGTTCCAGGAACGCGACTTTAATAATTGCAACTTATTTGAAAAAAATACAGGGTATTCCAAACAAGTCTCGAACATTCTTGTTTGAAAGTTTCTGATGACGAATCTGGAGTACGAACTGGAGTAGAACAAACGATTTTAAATAGTTTAGTTAGGGCTCTTGTTTATTTTTTGCCCCAGGGCCTTTGGTTACCTAGCTACGCCACTGTCTGTAGGTTAATATGACTGGTAGGTATACAGCGCTACGCGAGCTGAATTGAATTTCACAGCAAGAGTCGCTATTTGTTTAAATTTATTTGCGGAGTGCTGCTTCTGTTCCTTTTGTATTCTGTGCTATAGTGCGGAGTGCGTTAGACCTGCCCAAAAGCACAGAACTCCAACCATGCAAAATCTATGCTATCATTTAATACTTACCTATATGTATAATCTTAATTCGTTGTAAACAGGTGCACTGGGGTCAACACCCGTTACGGCCAGAGTTTATCGAGTCAACGTATTTCCTCCACCGCGCCACCAAAGACGACCACTATCTACATGTCGGCAAGACTGTGCTCAAAGCGCTGCAACAACACACACGCGTGCCTTGCGGCTACGCAGCCGTCAACGACGTGCGAACGAGACAGCAAGAAGACCGAATGGACTCTTTCGTTCTAGCGGAAACATTCAAATATCTCTACATGCTGTTCAGCGAAGATCACGAGTTGCCGTTGAAACTTGAAGACTATGTGTTCACGACTGAAGCCCATTTCTTGCCGCTCTCTCTCGCCTCGACGGGTGACGAGTTGTTGATGTTGAAAATTGATTACGACGGTGACTATAAACTTAGAAAGTGAGTGCATATTTATTCTGTGTTAATATAAACGAAAATTTAAAAACCCCCCGACACAAAAAACATATATATAATCGAACCGACTTAAATGTGACCCGTATTTTTATGATGCCAATCGAAAGAATGAAAAAAAAATGTTAAATGAAAAAGTAATGTATATATTACTTAAGAAGAATTGTTATTTTTTGTTCATTCTTTCGATTGGCATCATAAAAATACGGGTGATTATTTTTCACATTTAAGTCGGTTCGATTCCCAGGCGAAGCAAATAATTTTTGTAATATCTTTGAATGCAGTATTACTAACTTTTAAAAATAACATAAAGTCTTCTTTCAGTAAAATATCCTATCTACGATATTTAAGGTATTTTCCCTTCATGTCCCATAGTCTTGGGACGCCTTGTATAGTAAAAAACGGCTCATCCGATTTTGATAAAACACCTGTCTGAGAACCACCGCCAGAAAACCTTCTTTCAAATAAAAAATACGCTCCCAAATTGGTTTACCCGTTTAAGAGCTACGGTGCCATAGACAGACAAACTTATACCACCCCTCCTTTTTGCGACGCGGATGAAAAAGTAATGTCCGCTAAATAATTGCATTATTCTACGGCCTATAGAAACTATATTGACCTAGAACAAAAAGCGCTGATACGCCGTTTGGGAACTGCAGCATGTCGTGATTTTACTATACATAATATTTATATTTATAATTCTTCCTGTTTATAGGGAAGCTTTATAGTAACTCTTAAAACTTAACCGCAAATAAACCATTATTAAAAAATAACCTGTAGCATAGTTGCTGAACTGCTTGTCTCTTAGCTATTAATAACTGCTTCTGACTTTTTTGCTTTTGTATCCGATTATCATTAGCGGTACGACAGCAATACAACAGCGCAGCGGTATGAAGCAACCTCGACATATCGCATTCCGACATTATTTCGCATCGACATTTTGTTGTACGATATTTATCAATTGTACGAAAAACGGCTTGAATAATATTAATCTAGAGGTCTTTCGTTGTGTTGTTACTTAGGGTAAAAATACGCTGCATCCCAAATCGTGGCGACAAATGAAAAAAATTACGCGGTGCGTCGTCGATAAGAAATCCGTTGCGTCGTATCGTTGTCGTACCGACCCAATGAGGAAGCGGACTAAAGAAACACTAAACATCTACTAAATAATCGTTCACAGAACGTGTCCTAACACGGCCTCGCTGGTTGCTGCGAAGGTGCGCCAGCCGATGCGCCAGATGCTAGGCGCCACCGCCGCGCGCCCCCCGGCCCGCCTGCGCCCCCTCAATGACCCACGCCAGACGCAATCACTCTCCGACATGGGAATATCTGTCATGACATTTCCCGATGGCAAAGTACAGCTGCTATATGCACCTTCTTCGGTGAGTTAACAGCTTTGATAGTGCGATAGGCCTTAATGAACGTGGCCGTTGCGACGTGTTTTGGCACCGGTAGCAAAAGGCGAGTTCGTCTCCCTCTTTTTTCCTCTTCCTCTTCCCTTCCTTTCAAGGACAGTAGACAAGTGCTGGATGAACTTAGGCAACTATGGCGACTTTCCTTCAAGCGGGCCGTATATTAACACGTTTTTACTTTAAAAATTACAATTAACCCCATCCTTCAATCTTCAATATCATTTGCCACACGTCTTGACATCACGTCGGCGTCAATGTCTAAACGTCATTCATGTTCATTCAGATTTTTGTCGCACTATTTTTGTAATATGACACCTTTGTGTAAATTACCGTTTGATGTGTAAAACTATACTATCGGAAGATTAGGATCGACTTTAACAAAAGTAATTAACCCGTTAACACGTTCAACACATCCAATACAATAGGAATAAATAATGACACGAGTGTAGAACGGACACTCGCGCTCCAGACTCATTCAAGTCTATAATAATGGCCTACCGTCTTTAAGAGTATTATCAAACAGTAGCTAAGTCAGTAATAGGTACCTAAACATAAAAATTAAATAACGTAAGTAAGTATTATATACATTTCTTATTTTGTTATACCAGGATAAAATGATATTATGGTAAAAAAGTCTTAAATATATTTTGTTACTAAACCAACAGATATCTTCATAACCCCATTACCGCTCTCTGTACCTGCACGGGTATATCTATCTATTTAGCAGCTGACAGCCCTGCCAGCTCGCATGAATGACAGAGGGACGTTACGAGCTGGAGGGGGAAATAGGTATTTATAAGGCCTCTCCCTAATAAACGCTCCTCCATTATTTCGTGGTATTCACAAATCGCGTTAGGCTATAAAGATCTTATTGACAATGATACACTCCCTTCACTACTCTGGTAAATGTCGCGTGTAGCTGTTAAAACTACGAATACTTGATTCTCGGGCTAAAAACTTTAATAAATGTCACGTGTGGCTACGAAAAGTGCGAAGACTTGATTGTCAGGCTAATAAATTATGTTTGAAGTTCAATATACCCGCGTGTGTTTCATATAAGGAGCGGCTGCTCTTCTATTCGGTGTCCGTGACGGTCTTGCTGTTTGCTATTCTACTGTTCTTGGAACCTTGGGGCTATTGCTTCCTGCTGGCCTGCCTGATGTTTCTGGTGGTTCTGCTTCTCATCACGGTGGACCTGGTCTTCTGGGTTGCCGGAATCCTACTTAGTATTTTTTGGACCTGCTTAAGTTTCTTTGAGTAATGGAGAAACTAAACGTATTAGCAACTATTTTGGGTATCAAATAAAGTTTGGGCTCTCGATCTTAAAAAATATGTAAATATGTAAAAATATGTAAGGTGATTCTACCTACAGTTTTGACAAAAAATATTTTTTTATGTGGTAGTTCTTTATAGTTTTTTTTATTTGAATGCACCATCGGATTAAGCATAATTTTAACTAGTCTGTCCACTAGCTTATTGATTTTTCGACAGTTCATAAGAATGGGCACATAAAATGCCGCCACGAAATCACTTCGGTTCTTTAATTTAGAAACTGGTACTTATGCCGGTAAAAATAAAATCATTTTGGTACAATACTATGTGATATCAATTATAAATTATTATGATTCATAATATTACTGGTGCCATAAGATAGGGCGATAGGTTATTTATTATATACCGCCTATCGTAAGTACTTATCATAAGAAAGTATTGGTAGGTACCTAGTGCTTACCTAGTGTATAAGTGCAATAACGATTGTATATAGTCTATCTATCTTACATAATATATATATTATATAAGATTATGTAATATCTATATAAAACACAAAAGTTGCTATTCAAAACATGTCTGTTATAGACTTTGAAACGTCTTATGTTTAACTGACCGGATAGTAAAATGTAACCCCAAAAATAGTACCTAAATAATCACCAAAAAATTGTAAATGATCACCAAAAATAGTAAATGATCACCAAAGTAGACGCTACCAGAAGTCTCGCATGTCACCCCTTCATGTCGCTTCCCCACTTGATCTTCGCTTCAGATACAATTTTTGGATAGAAGTTAATGGGGATCTCAAAGATTATTTTGATGGTCATTATATTTTTCCCCTTTAAAACCATCCAACCGATGTGCCCGAAACCGGTTTCATTAGAAAGGCAATAATGCGTAGATGGTTTTAGACCACTAAATAAACAAAATGTATTTTATCTATAACAAAACTACCGCGTTTTTACTGATTTTCTTTAATTACTATTTAAGACAAATTGGTAATATGATAACTTGGTAATTTCTATTAATACGTAGTAAGGACATTTTATTTAAAAAAATTGTTTAATATATTATTATTTTACTTATAATTTTACTTTTAATCTTATTTTCTTTTGTTAATATTTATACAGTTAATAATAAATAAATGATTTTTTTCGTTCTTCATGTCGTATTGTTTCTGAACCTCTTATCTGCTCTCATTTCTTGTCTTTTCTTATTTATTTATTTGTACGTTCTTACTTTTCTTATTTGTCATCCAAGTTCATGAAGGTTCTTGTGTCACTCAATATTGCAAACTCTAGACTCGGAATAAGTATAGTAAATTATTCATGCGGTTTTACGAAATCATTATACATAGCTTCAACGACCACTTATTGAAATGGGCCCCAATAGAATGGCACGTACACGTGTACAGTCAAGTCAGCGACAAAAGTTGCTAAAAAAATGTATCTTATCATAAACCCTATACAAGTATATATATTATAAACATCAAGATTTGTAGTGTGTATCAGTGAGTTCACCAGGATCCCCTAGCAAAATCCAGATGACAAAATCTTAAAAACGGCTGACTTTTACACATACTATTTTGTATAGCCTATCAGATTAATATCCCTTTCATTGCTTTGCGAATAGTAGAGTAAAAGTGATAGGAGATATTGCAGTCTTCTGTAATATAGTGTTAATCAATAGCCGTAACAATTTAAATACAAAATGGAGGTGGCTAATAAACCGACGGTAAGGAGAATTTTGCAATAATAATTTGCAATAAGAAAATCAATAAAATGGAAAAAAAAGACGTGTGGCACTCGGAGACTGCCGCGGTAAAGCTATTGCATAGCATTCGAAGTGGGGGGTGTTAGGTTATTTTCGTTACGGAATTTCTGGATTCGGTCTCCACGCTCAAGGCCCGCGATAGAAGCTATGCAATAGCTTAATAACAAGCTGAAATCAACTTTTATTTAACACCTACACCGATGATCGTGACACCTACGACATATGCCACACCATGAAAAAGTATCTAATAATGCCTGCAAACGTACTAACGCCAATAATAAAAAAAAAACGTGTGGCACTCGGAGACTGCCGCGGTAAAGCTATTGCATAGCATTCGGGTTGGGGGTGTTAGGTTATTTTCGTTACGGAATTTCTGGATTCGGTCTCCACGCCAAGGCCCGCGATAGAAGCTATGCAATAGCTTAAAACGGGTTCTTCTTTTTCGAACAAATTCTAACTACTAACGTTAGTGTGGATGATGGTTTCCAGATTCCGTTACTCGTAAAAATTATATACGCTCGTCGTCAAAGCCGGAATATCATAGGCACATCTACAAATACCTCCAACGTCAAAATTAAAGCAGCAACGCAAACAGCGTTTGTTTATGTAGCGAACCTAGATAGCTCAGTTACTGTGCAAGACCTATCTGACCATATGAAAGACATTGGTGAGGTCGTTATTAATGTCGAGAAGCTACCAGTGAATAGGAAGGTCTCCTACAGTGAGTACATAATTAATTAAAAAAAAAAACAAAAACCGACTTCAATGTATCTTCTAAGTCCACATATCGATGAAATTTATATGGGACCACTTCGTAGCTATACTGAACCCGACGCAAAAAGAATTTTTCAAATCGGTTCATAAATGACGGAGTTCTGAGGTAACAAACATAAAAAAAAATAATAAAAAAAATGACAATCGAACAGAGAACCTCCTCCTTTTTTGAAGTCGGTTAAAAATAACCATACCCTGGGATAGACTATCGGCAGTAATTAACAAAGAAATGTGGCTTCAACGTGTCATTGTTGGTTGCTATCACCAAAATAGTTCTCGAAGAGCATCAAATATAACACAATACAATTGACAATATGGATTTAAGTCTTTTAAGAATCACCTCAGTTAATTGTAAAAATGTACGAAAGAAGGCAAAGTTCATTCAGGACCTTTGCATTTCAAACGAACTGATACTTCTATAAGAAACATGGCTTTTGCCTACTGACATACATTTTCTTAACACCACTGACAACTTGTCTGAGTTTTGTAAATTACTAGGTAAAATACACTCGATAGTAAAAGACAGAGAAGTTGCCGATTGTCTTATACCTAATATGAGACTTTAACGCGGATCCTACCTGTCGATTTGGCACTGAGTTAGAAAAAATCTGCGCAGAATTTAAATATAATTACGTAGACAAGATAATACTACCGAGTTCGACATACACATTCGTCAGTGACGCACATCACAGCACTAGCTGGCTGGATCACTGCATCGCCACTGAGAATGCATTCCGTGATATAAAGGATATTTCCATAGACTTAACAACAGATTGGACAGATCACAGACCCATTTTGTTAGAATTTCAATTACAAAAACTGAAAATTTTTACAAACATATCTGTACCGTCTCGACCGGCGAGGTCTTAGAAACCAAAATCTTGCGTTTGATTACTGCGATTGAAAAGTACGTCATCTGTAACACAACAACTGAATATACTTATCTCTAAAACCACCAATCTCAATGACGCAGAAGCATTTGACCACTTGTACAACTCGATTGTTAAAATAATGCAATCTTGCGCTACACAATGTTTTAATAACAATAAAAGAAGGACACAAAAGTCAAATACAATTCCAGGATGGAATAAATACGTAGTGGCTAAATATGCCGCCTCGCCCCATTCATTAGCTCTGTGGCACCAAGCCGGACGCCCCACTACCGGGCCCGTTATAGATGAACGTAAACATAACTGCGCGGAGTTCAAACGAGTCTTTAAATATTGTCTACAAAACCATGAGCAAATTGTAATGGACAGGGTTGCTTTAGAGATGAAGCATAAACATTTTGGCAAATTTTAACACAGTATCAATAAAATAGTTGAGCCTTCCACTAACTATCCCTCGCATATTGATGGCGCAACGTGCTATAAAAATATTGCAGACAATTTTATCAAAATGTTTTGCCAACCAGCGCCAGTAAGACAACACGTGTTAGACATATCTATAGCTCGAGCCGAGTGTGACATAATAATATCTATGAAAGATTACCGCAGGTCGTGAAGCAAACTGCCGGCGGTAAGTCGCCGGGATTACAGGGATTGACGATAGAACACATACGATACGGTGGTATACAGGTATTTCGCACGCACTGTCTATTTTATTCACGGCGATTATAAAAACGGGACATCTACCAGCCTCTCTCACGGATACCGTCATCGTTCCTATTTGTAAATACCGGAGAAAAAACATATCCAGTGCGAGTAATTATCGGTCGATAGCGCTCGCGAACATGACGGCCAGGCTGTTGGAAAAAGTTCTACACAAGCTCGCTGCTCCGTTTATAGAATCGTCGGACTGCCAATATGGTTTTAAAAGTCTTGCGTCGACTAGCACTGCCATTTACGTGCTCAAGCAGGTGGTAGGGTACTACAAGAGCAGAAAGACGTCGGTCACAGCCTGCTACTTTGACCTCAGCAAGGCCTTCGATCGCGTGACCCACAGCCTGCTATGGCAGAAGCTACATGACCGCAAAGTACCTAGTCAGGTAGTCCAGGTGCCATCGAATTGGTACGAGCAGCAAAAGAATCAAATACGATGGAAGAATGAGCTTTCCGCCACCTCGGAGCTTATATGCGGGGTGAGGCAGGGGGGAGTATGTCTCCCTTCCTGTTTAACTTGTACATGGACTGTATGTCGAAAAAACTCGTACAAGCAGGCTTAGGCTGCTTCATCAACGGTACGATGACAAATCATATCGCGTATGCGGACGACATGGTGCTGTTGGTACCTTCAATATCAGCGATGCGGAAGATGCTAGCGATATGTGACGATTACGCAGAAGAACACAACATGAAGTAAAATCCGGATAATTCGGTGTACATGATCTTCAAAAACGCGAACTGCTGCACGGATTTGCCTCCTTTCACGTTGTGCGGTGCCACGCTGGAGAAAGTGTGTAGGATAATTTTTCGTCTTCATTCACTATTCATGGCTCATCATTGAACCTATTTTAGTTGGTGGCTTAAGTCAGAGCCCACTCGCCGCCCTCGACCGCCTAAGAAAAGGTTTGATGGTCGCTGACGACCGCCATTTACACCTGTGGTGGTTCACCTGTACCACCTATTGCCGGAGCATCAATCAACGGTACCCCGGAAATAAAAGGTTGCATCCGTCCCCTTGATTGGGAGGAGTAAAATTATACGTTCTCATTTTCCTCTATCGACAGGCCGAAGATCTTTCCCTTAAGCAGCACTAATGTTTTATATGTATTAAATGTATCACTAAATCAACCAAATTTTTTTATTACAGCTTCCCAGTTCCTCTCTCTCTTCTAGTAAAGGTACTGTACGTGCGGAGGTCATAGGTAGAGCTAGCCGAGGGACCTCCGTAATGTTATCGATAATGTATCATCATCACTAATCGGTAGCAATTATCCCGAATAATGGTCGTGTTGTTTTCGAAAAAAAAATACTATTCTATTTTTAGCCGTGGTTGTCCCACAAAGGCAAATGCCTCCCTGCCCTTCTTCCATTCCTCACGGATTAATATTTTTTGCGGCCAATCCTTCCAGTAAGAGTCTAGCTCATCCCGCCATCTCTGTCTGGGCCTGCCGCGTTGACGCCTTACGTTGTGTGGGACCCACTCACTACTAACTAAAAATAAAATCAGCAACAAGAGCGCCGTGTTTCGGTAAAACATGAACTTTTTATAGGTACCTAATCGATAAAATCCATGAGGTACCTAATCCTAAGAGAAATCTCTATTCCAGGCTAAATCCGCGAAAGACGCCGCTGAAGGCCTGACGTTCATACATGAGATATCGAAGTGGAACTCCATGAGTGACGTCGAGAACGGCGTGGTGGCGTGTGCTATGCAAGTGGACGGGCGCTTGTTCCCGGTCGGGCCTGCGCACTTTGGGCCCGAGATCACGGGCGAAAAGCGCTTCAAGGGTCCCGTAGCTCGCGTCATGCCAGAAGACGCCTGCACACCCATCACCAACAAGGAAGGTAAACGACTCTTATCTTACTATAATATTATTTTATTTATTTATTTTTTATTTATTTATTGATTTCAGGCAGTATACAACAAAGTAAAATTAACAGAAACCCTTAGAATATATAGGTACCTTACAGACTAACATATACTCGTATGTATACAAACATTTAACACAATAACTAAGTATTTTATTACGCTACTACACAACACATATGGAGTTATTGTTTTTGCCTACTTTCTCTATAATGGCGGTAGACTACCCCTGTACAGGCATGCAGTGATTGTTGGGCGGTATTTATTTTCATATGCCGCTAATTTCGCATGCTTCTTGCCTAGTGTAATAATTTAGTTTTTTTAAAGACTGAATATCAATCGCATTAATGTCTTATAAAATTTAAATTTGAAAATCCGATAAAAAACCTTACTAAAGTAAAAAACGGCTGAACTGATTTTGATAAAACTGTCTAATGTCTAAGAACCACCGGTAGAAAACCTGCTTTCAAATAAAAAAACCGCATCCAAATCGGTTCACCCGTTTAAGAGCTACGGTGTCACAGACAGTCACACATAGTGGTCAAACTTACAACACAAAATAATGGAGCGTTGTTTTCACTTTTCAAGAAATCGAGGGAAAGTTCGGTATCGCGGTGCGGGGCCAGTGCATGTTCGCGCAGAAAGTCCGCAACATGCAGGCCGCGGGCGCTAAGTTCGCCATCATCGTTGATAACGTGGCGGACTCGTCGCACGACTGCACGGCGCTGTTTGCCATGACCGGCGACGGACGGGACGACGTCACCATACCGGCTGTGTTCGTCTTCTCCAAGGAAGGCGCCTTTCTCGCCGACCACATGGACTCCAACCCAGAGCTCAACGTCGTCATTGGAGAACTCAAGTCGATGCGCCGCGAGTATACAGATTGCACGGATGGAAGCTGTGGGACGATCATTGAACCGACCGAAGACCCCGTCGATAAGGAATCCTCGGAACACCTCAAAAAATTACTGAGCCAGCTCGTCACGCAGTTCGGGGTGTCGCTCGCCGGCGATGAGCTGCCGACCGCAGCGAAACTTGTCGAAACACCTCAAAACAGAAACTCGGTCGAAACACCCGATGAGGCTCTCACGGAAGTTTGTCCAGCGGAACAGCGACAAGGGAATGAACGGCACGAAGAGAATTCCGCCAGCCCTGAGCCTGAGGTGGATATTTTAGCTGAAGAACGGAATGACAATGTCTGACAAATGTATGAAGTTAGTATCAGAATGCAAGCAAAATTGAAGTTAGAGCTACAAGGCGCTCCAGATAGAGGTGAAGTACCGCATGGCGCCGCCGTCGCGCCGGTAGCACGGATACTATGACGTGTACGCCTTACGGACTTCGGGCTCAATGTGTATTTATATTACTATGTACATAATTTTTATATAAGTTTCTAAAGTACCACTCAATGGATCGTGCCTTTCCATAATGAAGTCTCATCTTGAGATACGATACTAAAATGTTATCAACGTGCAATGTGTTCTTAAACTTCGTCTCTATTTTTTGTAATTACTATAGATATAATTATGTACATACCTAATTATATTTTCATTTTAAGTGTACCTAATCAAATTAATATAACGACAAAGATTAAATGTTATCGGTTACCAAAATTTACTCGCATCACTATTGTGCATCAGAAAATACATGAGAGAATGTCTAATGATATATATGTGTATAATATGTGTTATAATATATGTAAGTTTAAATTATAAATAGCTAGCTACGCCCCGCGGTTTCATCCACGGTTTCCCTGGATAAAAAGTAGCCTATATTTTAATCCAGCGTATAACCTGGATTAAAATATAGGCTACTATATAGGCTATACGCTATCTATAGCTTATAAGCTATCTCCATTCCAAATTTCACCCAAATCCGTTAGCCGTGAAGAAGTAACAAACATACACACTCACTAACTTTCGCATTTGTAATATTAGTGAGTTAAGGGCGACCAAACTTAAAAATTAAATAACTTTTTTATTAGTAAAACATCAATGCTTATTGGTAATTTGTAAATATACAGTAATATAGAGTAAAACATCTCCAAAGTCAAAGCCAAGCCCGGAACTTATTCATTCCGTTGTGGTATTTAAAAATAAATCGTTTGTATATTCCTAAACATACAAAAGATTTATTTTACCTGTAATAGGGTTACATCTGTTCTAGTATACGTCTTGCTTTAATCAGCGTCCGTCTCGGCTCATTTGCATTAGTTCAATTGTCTGTACACCAGTCCCACGATGGAATTACATCGGTTTTTTCAGGGCCTCTTTCCAGTCACTATAGAAAGTTTATCTAAGGAGGGCTTTCGAAGATTCCATGCTTCCAATTACTTAACCAATTTGTTGGAAACAAAGCTTTGATGATTATGGTGGTAATATTGTTTTATACGTTTTTAAGCGAATATCAATAACAAATAAATCCAGGAAAATTCCATAAAATGCTGCAGTGCAAACAGAGAACATATGTGAAATCTAGACAGTTTTTTTAATATAATATTGCTATTTATATTTATTACAAAGTTATTATACTTCTACTTTGGTCGTCCTAAATGTTCACCCTGTATGAAGATGTTTAATTAAATGAAAACGATTTTTAAATATTTTTTATTTAACATTCATATACAATTTTATTTCGCGGTCATCGTTAACGATGGTTTATTGCGTAAATTTTAATTATAAATCACAAGTAAAGAGGTTAATATTATAAGGGGTAAAGAAATATTTGGTCTTGTTTACCACAGTAGTGCGGACCACAGTTCCATTCTATTTTATCAATAGAATTGCTGAAAATTCATCAAATTCAAAACCAAAACAATGTCGATGTCGTAGAAACGGGGCTTTCTTCTGACACTCATAAAATTACCAAGGGTTTCTTAATAATATACCGAGTTAAAGTGCATATCAGGATGTATTTAGATGTTAAAAAGGTAATTTATGTATAAGGTAACAATGGTTACAGTATCTGTGGTGACATTGTTTAGGTACATGTAGTTGATAACAGTGGTTAGGTATTTGTAATTGTATAGGAACATTGGTTACATATAAACGGTAACTGGTTACACGTATAGACTACCACTCACGAAGGCGCGTCCCTCCACACCAAATTAACTAGCGGTGTGCGTTTTTACGAGTAAAACATGTCTTTAGAAGATGTCTAAATGTGTGGAAAGACAAGAAGTATATATAGAACAAAAGGAAATGCTAAATAAAAGATGTTCATCTAATTTTTTGTCACAAGACTATTTCTGCTTTCCTCCACTTCAGCGGTTGTCCTCACCTCTGAGGAACGGCATGGAGTCAGAGCAAGATCCATCTACAACCACCTTGATACTTCGTCCATTAAGGAAGCTGGCAATCCACGTGCATAATTCCTCCGGATGTCCGTACGCTGGAAGGTTCGAGAGACCCGGTCGAATGCCTTAGCAATGTCCAGGCTCACAGTCAAAGCTTCTCCTCTACTCTTAATAGCTGAAACCCATCGGTGCGTTAAATATATTCGTACAAGAAGATCACCAGCTGAGCGGCCATGGTGAAATCCATATTGACGGTCGTTAATCAGATGGTGATCCTCAAGGTATCCTAGAAGCTGGGTATTAACAACACGCTCCACCACTTTGTAGAGTAGGGAGGTAATTGCAATTGGCCGGTAGTTCGATGGGTCTGTGCGGTCACCTTTTTTGGGAATCGGGTGGAAGAGGGCGACTTTCCAGGAACACGGTACGTATCCTGAGGAGTAAGAAAGCAGAAACAGGCACTGCAAGACGAGTCAACTCGGGAGAACATGTCTTAAGGACGTATTTTTCATTTTCTCTAAAACGTACGATTTTATTTGATTGGTTACTTTGAGAGAAACAGAAATATTCCTAGAAATTTTCTAATTATGTTAGCCCATGTTTATTTTCATTTATTTGAAACTAGCTTTTGTCCGCGACTTCATTCGCGTGGACCACAGCAAATGGTTTATGCTGCGGATTTTTACCATATTCCGGGATAAAATGTAAACCATTAAAGTTTCAAGTAGTTGATGAATTCCTTTTTAGCTTCTATCGGAGTAAAATATGATACTGTTTTCTGGTTTGAAGGGCATTGTAGCCAGCAAAATTACTGGGCATATGAGACTTAATATCTCTCGGGGTAATGAGCGTAATGCAGTGCTACGTAGTACTTTTATAGTATTTAAAGTTCTGGATGGCACTGAGATTGTTATTGGCAGGCGAACGACTTGCTCGTCTCATTACTCAGAATCAGCAGTGTCAAAAATAGATAACGGTTACGGAAGCAGAAAAAGTAAAAATGTGGGAATTGGCTTTTCCTGCATGACTTCGTACGCTTATGTAAAGATATCTCAGCATTTCGATGACATAGTGCTATGAAACATACACCAGATTTTAAGTTAAGATGTAGGCTATCAAACACTTAAAGCCGCATTAATAATATTAATAATAAACAATGTTTTTTTTTTATTTCAGGCGTAAAATATAAAATTGAAAATAAAAATATATATTCGTATGTAAAAAGTACAAAACAAAATAAAATACCTACAGTTAAAAATAGATTTAGTGAATAAGTATCACAGGTCATTTACGATTCGCACTCTGGTGCACCGTTAACCACGCCTTATATATTGGACTGCCGAGATGCTCTATGCCATTCCTCGAATATCTCAACCCATCCCAGAAGGAAGCTTACCTAGATCTGATGACGGCAAGAAGTCAGGAACCCTTGCGCCCGCGAACATGCCTGACGCGCTGCAATAACGTGCTTTCTTCATAAGGATGCAAAAAGCATCATTGTATTGCACTCTTATGGTATGGTAAGGCTTTCTGGTGTACTTAGTGCATAGCTGATAGGTGTATAAACACAGACAATATGCTTTAAATAACGTTATTTTAACGTCCTCACTACAGCTAGAAAATCGGTGCGCGAGCATGTTGTACCTGATAGAAAGGCTCCTCCTCTCACGTTCTATATCTTTGTCGTCACTCAGATCCTCGGACAAGATATGGCCTAAGTATTTAAACTGGTTGAGGACCTTCACTGTCGAGCCCTTCAGAAATATATTCGGTACCTTCTCCGGACCTTTCCCTGATCTGAAAACCATCATTTATGTTTTTCCTACATTATATATAAGACCATGTTTGGCTGCGTATCGCTCACAAATTGCTAAAAGCTTTCTTAATCCACTGAGAGGGGCTGAGAAGCACCATATCATCAGCGTAGCTCAAATTGTTGACGCACACATCCACTACGTGACATCCTATTCTGGTGCTTCTCAGCTCCAGTATCAGGTCGTTTATATAAATGTTAAATAAGTCCGGAGAGGTTAGCCCCCCTTGACGAAGACCGCAGTCCAGCCTATATTTGCTGGAAATCGAGTTGCCCCATCTTACTGCATTCGTTTGGTTAGCGTACCAGTATCTCAACAGGTTCACAACATCTTTGGGTACTTCGGAGTGGGTAAGCTTGTTCCAGAGAATTTTATAATTCTAACTAGATCAAACGCCCTACTCAAGTCCAGGAAACAAGCGTATACAGAGGTGTCCCTATTAGTATAGTATTGTCCTTTTTGTTTCAAACTAAATATTAGCGAATCTGTTAAGAGACCCGCACGGAAGCCAAACTGAGCATCGTCAACTACAAAATTGTTCACCAGTGAAGCCGCAGCAGCTTCTCAAACAGCTTACCTATGACCGTTCCCAATGAGATGGGTCGATAGTTCGAGGCATTACCTAAATCCCCGGTTTTATTCTTCGCGATAGGAACTACAATGGTATTCATGAGATTATCAGGCAGAGAGAACTTACAACATAAATTAAATAAATTACATAATTTACTATAAAGTATTCAATTCAATTTCAATTCAATTTATTTCAATTTAATTACACGGTTTACACCAAATACGTTATTAAATTACAGATTTAAAAAAAGGTACAATAGTCACAGAACACTAATTACAATTACCTATGTCAAAATATAAATTTAAAAATAAATACTTATAGTAGGGGAGCCCACGAGGCTAAATGGGGATTTACTCGAGCGTCGTAGAGACCTATTGGGATGCAAAGCTTAGATGATAAGAAGAAAAAAATGTTATATGATATATACCTTTACATCGGTGGGGGAAGCGGCTATAGATTTTTAAATATGTAAAAAAAAACTGTTGCATGGACATCCTCGAGCGCATCAGATATTGATAGCATCAATGCCCTACGTATTTTTAATAATGTACGTATGTTAATCTGATCGTTTGCATGATGCGGGTGGTTGTATTTAAGGGTTGAAAATGAAAAAAAAAAAAAATTTACCGAGCGCGTCAGATTTTCTAAGGGAGTGTTAAGTACACCAAAAAAAAGCTCTCATTCACTAATCTGACGATTTCGATGGGACGCAAACTCGCGGCCATTTTCATAATGTGCAAAAAAAAGTCGCCATTTTGAAATACTCAAGCGCGTCAGATTAAGATATATATGGTTCATCTTTATGTTCTAAACGTACTGTCTCATAATCTGACGATTATCTAGAGGGATTCGCCTGATCTGACAAAAAAAAATTAGAAAAACGGTTCACTTTAAAGGCCATCCCTGCAACTTCCCGCTAATTCCATTCCTGGGCGCTTGAAATTGTACTTATGACATTTTTGAGCTCAAAATATAATTTATGTGATATTTTGAGCTCGCTGAGTTCAAAGAAATAATATTTCTATGCATTTGAGCTCTCCCAGCTCGAAAGTCTGATAGAAGTTTCATAGAACACTATTTTTGGAATTTTCAAACCGCAATAACTTTTGAATGGATCAACCAATTTTCACGTGGTTGGCATTTACATTCACTCGTCTGTCGATGTACCAGCAACTTCAGTAGACAAGGAATCAACAGTACCATGTGCTTCGGAACACTCTCCAGAATCAGGAGCATGTGTTTCGGAGCTATTTCCCGAAACTTCCGGTGTATTGTCATGTTCCACTACACTTTGATCTTGTAAATACTGAAAGTCTCGCAATATTTTAATCGCAGTAAATAATTTATAGCACTGTGCGTGATATAAATCATTTAATGATGATTCCATCGACAATTCGAGGTTATCATATGTTCCTCGAGACTTTCGGATAACCGGCTTGCTCCGACGATATTCCAAAATATTTACACATTTTTTAAATGTTTCTACCCTAAATTTAATTGTTTTTTGTAAGGTACTTTCACCACAAAATACACATTTCAAATTAATATCACTCATATTAAATATTTATAAACTTTAATTCACACAAATAATATTAAAATAGCAAAAAAAGCCAAAACGTTGGAAACACGTTGTAAACAGTATGCCACGAACGAGTCTTTATGATCAGCTGTGATGGCGTCATGGCAACAGAAACCAGAGTGGGGACGGAGTGAGAGAGTAATAGATAGAGAAATAGAAACGCGGAGAAGGAAATGTAGGCATCACGCAGCTGCACGCATTTAACTTTATCGACGAATTTTTGTTATTTCGGCTTGCGGAAATCGTCAGATTATATATTTTTCATTATTCTTGAATTATTTCCTTCAAAATAAAAAAAATTTAGCTACGCTCGAGAATGTCGAGATGACGTTTTTTTTACAACTTTGTTGCCCTCCCCTTTTTTTACGTCACTCTCAAATTGTCAGATTAGTGGAATATACACTTTTTAGGATGTAATTAACTCACCCTACCTTAATCTGACGCGCTCGAGAATTTCTGATGTTCAATTTTTTTTTACTAATCTGATCCTGTATCCTTCACGGGCGGCCTTATATATGGGCCTCATGTTTTGTGGAGGTACTTAACCGGGTACAAGGTATCCCCCTGTATATTAATCTGCCGCGCTTTAGTAAATCCCGAAATCCCCGCTTGGGCTCCCCTACTATTATGTCAAATTATAAATTAAATCGGAATAGTACAAAGAATTTTATCTTTGGGAATCATTGAGGAAATGTTGGGAATAGTACGTATATATCATTATATTACGTACGTATATATATTATAAGTCATTATCTTTTAATGTCAAAATAAAAATAAAATTATGACATAGCTTATATTAGACACCAATGACAAATATATTTTATCTTTGTTAGACACTATCTTATTCATCATTCTCGCAAAACTTCAAACATACTGACAATATTTCCTTCCATTCGTCCAGAAACAGATCACTCTCAGGGTTGGGCAGCCGAGGAGAAATTTAGTGGGGTACATAAAAAGGTGGTACCCAAACAACCGCTTGTACAGAAACCTCAGAAAAGCGTTTTGCACTTTCTGTAATAGTCCAGTCATTTGGTAGTTTTACCCGGAAAGTTTTCCGGGAGTTTTGAAAATTGGTAATGTTTTAGTTTTTGATGTGCGCTTTCCGAATTTATTTTACCGAATTTAATCATAACTAATGCTCTCCTTACGATTACAATAAAAAAATATGAAAATAAAAATGTTTTGTAAAGATTCACTTATTTTTTATTATAATTTATTGTTGCTCAGAAGTTTTGGTGATGATGACATCACCAAAACTTCTTAGCAAAACGATATCAAAGTAAGCTTACTTTTAGGACTTCGTGGTATGAAAAATCGAAGTAAGCTTATAATAATACTGTTTTAAGAGATGGTGGTAAGCCCCCCGGATCGATTTTTAAGACCCGTAAAAATTTTATAAACTGCATTTTTGGGTTTTGTTGCACCCAAATGCTCTTAAAAATAGATTTTCAAAAATATCTTCAATGCACAGTAGCCGCCTAGTTACAGTTTTATTATAAGTATAGATTTGAATTATACCGCTCAAACTTGCTCACATTTTTCAGTAAACGAAGGAACAGCTGACGCATAATAATCTTATTACACTTATTACTATTCTCTATTGCATTTTAAATGTAGAAGCAAACAAATTTTTCAATATTATCTCCGTTTTACCAAAAAAAAAAGACGTGTGGCACTCGGAGACTGCCGCGGTAAAGCTATTGCATAGCATTCGGAGTGGGGGGTGTTAGGTTATTTTCGTTACGGAATTTCTGGATTCGGTCTCCACGCACAAGGCCCGCGATAGAAGCTATGCAATAGCTTAAAAAAGGTGAGCATGCATTACCGTTAAAATTAAAATCCTAAAGTAAATGAAGTTAAAATATAAATTACGTAGAACTTCTAACTTTTCATATTAAAATTTTACTAATTCTACGTATTTTTATAGTCTGTCCTACGTCTTTTCCAAAATCCGAGCTGGCAACACTTACATAGACAATACAAAAAAAAATTGCGGGAAACCGGATAACTTCTAACATTTTATTTTTAAGTGCAAGATTAATATAGCCCCAAAGTGAATTTTAACATTTTTATTTGAATTAAACATGGATTTATCAGATATAGCCGGTAGAAAAAGAACCATTGAACTTGAACAAGTAATGAAAGAACAAAGGGCAAGTTTTAAACTCAAAAGAGCGAAAATTCTCGACCTAAAGGTACATAATATTTCATATAACCAATAGTATTAATACATTTCTCATCAGAAAAATCGATACACCTTGCAAGTTTATGTTTTGTAAAGTTTATCAGAAAAATGTGTATATTTAGGAATATATGTCAAATGTCGTTCAATAGTGAATAATATGAGGTTTTCAAATCCTAATGTTAATGTTCTAAATTCAAATTAAATTTTCATAAGTTTCGTATTTTGTTTAACAAGTCATTTTTACCCTGTACCTATAGAGTATGAAGGAAATTGATAAAACAACACAATAAGTTTCGTATTTTGTTTAACAAGTCATTTTTACCCTGTACCTATGGAGTATGAAGGAAATTGATAAAACAACACACGTAAATGAAAAAATAGCTAAGAAACGTTTATTTAATAACTTGTATTCCCTCCCCGGGCTTGTGCGGTACCAGTCCAGTTTTTCAGACGTCCCAAAGTCACAGTACACACACAGTATACAGAACACAGAACAAAAAGTTTTAAGATAAGCGCTAATTTTTAGTTTTCAAAGGTGAAATGTACTCCAACTCTAAACACACATTTGTCTCAAAACAGTGAATTATTTCATTTATAGGGTAAACAAATGAAATTCTAATTTTGAATTTAGAATTTTCGCTTATCACTGTAATGGCCAAACTGCCACCTATACAATCATGTGATTTTTTTTCATGAAATGAAAACTCTTTTGTTTTAAATTAAGACAGAAACCATAAAAAGGGAAGTGTTTCGATTTTTCTGATGAGAAGTCTTATTTCATAATAATATTAATATTTCATATACCTACTTACGTTTTTTAATAACTACGTACTAAACATAAGTACCCACTTATAAATTTGCCCGCGACTTTGTACGCGTAGTGAAGTAATTTATCCTGCTTCCGACCATTTTCCGTCCCACGTATCTTTAATAATTGTTATTTCATTTGCGGATATCACATGGATTTTATAGTTTATGAATAAGTAGTTTTCTTTTGAATTGATGTTTTAAATTTCGATCAAACGTTTATTAAATGGAATGTATAATAGACAAAATGATTTGTAGGTATGTCATACGTTTATATTTATCACTAGCTTTTTTCCCGCGACTTCGTCCGCGTGAACGACAGAGGAAGCCCATTTTCGTACCTATTTTATTCCAAAACCATTTTAGCAAGACCTCCCCAGTATATGGGAGCGCGTACTACTAAGAGGTCAAGCTGCATCTTCGTAGTAACCCAACGAATTTTAATGTTACATACCCTATAATCTAAGTTTAATGCTACCAAATCCTGAAAAAACCCATATCCTATGAGCAGTTTCTGAGTGTATAGATAACAAACACACAAACAAGCAGACAGGCTTGGCTTAGTTCCGAGATAGATAGATAATAGTAGGTATAGATAGATAGATGTAAATAAAAATTTTAAAAATGGATCATACATAAGTTACTCCGGCCCGGTGGGACGGGCTGCCACAGGTGGCGCAGGACACGGCGTACTGTTCCCTGAAGGAGAAGATAGCGGGTGTCGAGCGCGACTACCAGCGACTGCGCGTGAACATGCAGGACAGGGCGGTCGCAGGCTTCTGCGAAGAAGTAGCGAAGTCGTTGGGGCATGTGAGGGAAGTACTCCAGTGCTGTGACGTTAACCGCGCCAAGCTCTCCGACGCATATGCGCGCGAAGCCGTCGCGGAGCAACTAGAGGTCTGTTTCGGATCAAAAATCAATAAAAAAAATTCTTAACTAAAAGTTTTGAAATTTTGCACAAATATAAAGTAGTATATAAGGCAATACATAAAAACTCAACATCAAATTCGAAAGTATTAAAAACGACCTGTATTTATTTTTTTAACCATCAATACTATTTATAATGTTAACATAATCCAACACATTTAATCCCGAAATAAAAATATAATAGTCGTTTTTTTTTTTCTTCGCTTGTGGCTGAATTTAATATCATTTCCATACAACGAATCCAGGCATGTCCGTATTGAAAATAATCTCCATTTTCAGGCCTTGCACTCATTGTCAAATCATTCATATGTCGCGGAGTAGCTCTACATATTGTACACATGGAACCAGAAGGCGTATCCGTTAATACCTGAGCTACTCAGTTCCTTCTCCTATCGAACGTAATCCTTGATTGTAGATGTGCTCAAATCCATACACATTGAGTAAGATAGTATTTCTCCTTTTATTGCTGGATTGTGACAATTTGTTCAAAATTGGTGATTGGTCTTCCGCGTTTTCCAGAGGATGTAGATGGTGAGGAGTAAACACGGTAACGGTTGTAACGTCTTCTAAATTCAGTAAATTTACTGTATATTCTGTGTACGCAAATATTGTTTGAATAAAGACTGGCTGGTACGACGGCCCATAGTCACGCCGCCGGATGAATGAAAAAAATAAACATCATTACTGCAGTAATGAAAAAATTTAATAAAGGATACTATTTAATTTCAATTTAGTTGTTACTCTATGTTTTATTAAATAATAATATTACAATAAAATATGAGGCGCTTTTATTTTCTCATAGTGGGTGATGAAAAGTAGAGTGTATCACTCGGGCGCAAAATATATTTTTGGCTCGGGCGACGTACTTTGAATCCCTCGCTACGTTCAGGATTCTACTAAAGAATCCCTCGCTACGCTCGGGATTCTACTCTAGAATCCCTCACTTCGCTCTGGATTCAAAAAAGCGCCCTCGCCGTAAAAATATTATTTTGCTCCCTTATGATACAATCTACTATTCCAGACTTCTTTTAATGATTCGCGAGGACCCAACTCATAAATAGCGCGAACCGCCCGCTTTTGTAAAATTAAAATAGGAGTGGCAGGCTCTGGCCGTGGTTGTAATACCACCCACCGAACAAAGCCATGCCGTCAAGCGAAGTCGTGTTTCGGGATGATATTCGGTGAACCATCGGGGAGACGGGTCTGAGCAGCCGCTCAACTGCCGTCTCTCTCTAGATCTATGTGCTCCATCTTAGGCCACACCATCGCTTTACATCAGGCGAGATAGTGGCCAAACATAGATCTATTAAGCGTAAAAAAAAAACCATCTTAACAAAGAGCCATGTATGCCCATTGATGATAGTTTGTTTAGCAGTAGTAAGTGATCTATGAGATCAAAGGCCATGCTGAAATCGGTATAAACTGCATGTACCTCCTCTCTGGCATCAAGAGCCTTGGAAATATTTATCATTCACAAAACCTATTAGGTTTGAGGCAGTAGATTTTCTTGGCAAAATACCATGTTGTTGTGGGTGTAAATATTCTTTAACATGCCAATAGATTTTCTGTTGGACCATAGATTCAAACACTTTTCCTAGCGCAGGAAGGAATCTATAATTACATACAATTGCCAAATCACCTTTTTTATGGATTGGGGTCAATCGTGCTTGCGTCTATCGTACTGGGAATATACTGTCCTATCTGTCCCATACAAAGTATATAATGGTTTATATAGAGTTTCTACACAGTTTTTAAGAAATATATTTGGTATTTCATCTAGCCCTGCACCTTTTATTGGGTCTAACTTAATGAGAGCTTTGTAAATTTCATCCTCTGTCAAAAAACAATGACACAGTGTCGACTTAAGATGACTCTCGTCAAACGATGATGTTTGGGCTGATGTAGCGTTTGCTTGGTTATAAACAGACTGAAAGTACTCTGAAAATAGATCCGCAATTTCTTGACCGCCAGTTGCAACTTTGTTATCAAGAGCTTATTGATAAATGACCACGTTTTGGTTGAGTCCGAATAGTTTTAGCAGCATTATTTTTAAAGGTTTTGTATCATTGTCTTAGCAGTATATGTCGTATCGTATACATGTCGTGTCATATCGTATCGGTATTTAAAGACGTCTACAGTTTGTTTGTCTCTGGGGTTTCCGTATTTTTTGTACTTTTTATGAAACTTGAATTTTTCTTAAGAACATTTTATTAGTGGAATACTGAACCAAACAGGATATTTCTCACTGTGGGGAGTATAATAAGGAGTGTTTCTTTTAAGTGGTTGATTAATATTCTTAGCCAAAACATTTATTTCTAACGCTGGATGGTGTATGTCTATACTAGTTAACGGGGACACGTTTTCAGACACATCTATTCTATTGAGTATGTCTGTAAGTAATAAATCTAACGTGAGGTGTCTAAAATTCTTAACATGATTACATTGATGTAAATTGTTAAAAACCATTTCATCCAAACACAAGTTTTCAGTTACACTCCGGTTTGAGCTTGGTAAACAAATGCCTAATTTCTTGTAATGATCCCATACAATGTATGGTAAATTAAATTCACCAATGAGAATAGTGCAAGAAGAGCTAGAAACATTGTTACTCATAATCTTGGTAAAGTTCGACAAAACGCATCCTGATATTCTTGACTAACCGGTGGAGGGACATAGAGCATACAGCGCAAATATTTCAGCTATGGTGACTTATTTGCGCTTTATCTTCACATTCCGATTCCCATATAAACTTTCTTGTGACTTGTACCTAATCTTTTATGCACAGCAATGCATACACCTCCACCCTCGTTTTTGTTTATATAAGAGCAGATGGAGTTCCGATCCCGTCTAAAAATGTTGTGTACCTATAGTCCAAAAACTCATGATCAAAGACAGAAGCATTCAACCAAGTCTCCATTAGAATAATAAAAAAGAAAGAAAAAATGAGTTTTTATTGCCAACAACTTAATATAACTACAATATTTACACACGATTATATATAGTTTGGCAATAAGGGGTAGGCTCAGCATTGTTCTGTGTAAACTCATAAGGAGTGTACACAAGGGCTGGTTTTCACCGTACCCCTCTGCTCGACCTCAGATGATTGCCAAGAAGTGAACAAATTGTTTCAGCGGAGACAAAAATTAATTAATATGGATGTCATACTCATGATTCAAAGCACTAATACACACACGCACATTTTTTTCTTAAACCTCTTACATTTTGATAGTAAATTGACAACTCAGAGCACATTAAGACCACCTTTTGACTGCATCTTCATTTCCAATCACGAAAGCTTTTATTCTTCCGTACATTAATTTTGCTATCACGAATCCAGATGAACTCATATTTCTTTTCCTTAGCAGCAACTCTATCAGCTGCCTGCAACTTTTTGTTGGCAGGTGACAAATGCTCACCAACATATACTTGCTCCTTATTGCCTGCGATACCCAGGTGTCCTAAAAGCAATTTGCCACTGCCGTGCATTTTATTGAACTGCGTTACAGCTGCCAGGACGTTGTCACTGACGCGGCCGTTTACAAACTTTGCGACAATAGCCCGGGGTCTCTTCGAGTCTTGATTTAACTTGGGTACTCTGTGGAAGTTTACTATCTCGCTGTCAACCAGTTCCCGTGTGACAATTTTACCCAGTTGTTTAATAATATTCAATAAATTCTCGTTCTTGTCATCCGGGGCACATTGAATTTCAATGTTACATCCTCGGGCTTGCTGCTCCATATTATTACACTGCGCAACGACAGCGCTTATCTGGAACTGGAGGTTCTCATTTTGAGTCTTGAGGCTGGCAATCTCTAGTGACTTCTCTTTGACTTGATTACTCAGGTCTTCGTTCTGAGAGCCCACGTAACTCACGCTACCTTTCGATTTCTCGATCAGTTTGTGAATACCTTTGTTCTCCAGGGTAATTTTCACATCTTATAATATTATAGAATGTGCCAAATTCCCACATTATAGTTTAGTTTGATCATTAAACTATTATATGAAATTAATAAAGTATGTCTGTAGCGACATTCGTAAAAACCATTTTTAATCCGACGTTGTTCTACCATTTTTCATAGTGCATCAAGATCGTCGCCACGCGCGCCGAGCAAGGACGGCGCACCGCTGCCGCCGCCGCAGAAGCGTTCGCGGTCCGCGATCAGCGTGAGTACCGCCCCCCGCCCTGACCTCCCGGTCCCCCGATCACGCGAGCTCACAGCCCCGCTCCGCTCCGCCCGCAGTGAGGTTGAGCTACGAGCGCTGCGCGCGGGAGGCGTGCCAGCAGAGCGAAGCGGCAGCAAGCGCGGTGCACGCCCAGTTCGCCGCGGCCGCCTGCAACGCGGAGCACCTGCGCAAGCACCAAGACGTGCTCGCCGGGTGCAGCGTAGCGAGCCTCGAGGAGGTGAGTACGGGCCAGCCGTCGCGCCGCCCCGCCCCACGACTCGAGCGGCTCATCACGCCTAACACGCTTGCACCTTGCAGATGGAGTACACGGAGAGCGACCTGTTTGAGGAGGTGATGTGCGTGAGCGCCGAACTCGCAGCGGAGCGCGCCAGTAGCGCCTTCTCGGAGCTGAAACGGGAGTGAGTGACGTTAGCCGCCGCGCGCTGGTCACGTCATGGCCCACGTTGCGCGTTCACTGAGTATCTACTTATTTATGACGTAACGATGCGAAATTTTTAAAAGAGCTAAGTAGTAGCCGAACGTCTAGATCCTCCACAACAGATTATTACCAAAAAAGTTAATTAACGGAAAGTAATTATAAATTTACGGAGCAAACCGTAATTTACGCAGTGCCACAGGGTAGCTTAATCGGACCCACGTTGTTGTTTTTTGTATGAGGAAATTTCACCAATATTTGTATGGTGGGCGTTTCACCTTACGCACTAACAATAAGCCATTGGTATCGATATTTGGCCCACACAACAATATTCCAGTAATGACGGCGAGCCGAACGTCGAGATGGGCCGTTATCTTGTCCGCGTACACTTACGATATAGAATTCGTACCGGTAAAAATAGTGGCGATGGACTTTCACGGTTGCCCGTGCCTTGCAGGGAACCGGTTTCACCTATTGTACCGGAACAGACGTACCTGCATTTCGCGCAGAATGCGCTGTTATTAGATTATAATTAAATCAGGAATAGTACGGCGCGCGATCCGCTTCTAGGCAGGATATTAAGTTTTGTTCGGGACGGCTGGCCTTCGGAATGAGAGGTAGTCGGCATGCAGCCGCATTTTAATCGACGAACGGAATTATATGAAGAGTTAGGCTGTCTAATGTGGGGTCATAGGGTTATCATACCGAAGAAGTGTAATGGGTTTTAAAATGAACCACACATGAGAATAGTGAAGTTTAAGGCCCTGGCACGCAGTTACGTATGGTGGGCTGGGATCGATGAAGCTATCGAAGTATTGTGTCGGGGCTGCGAAACGTGCTCTTCGCAGGCGGGCGCGCCGCCGCGGCAAACGAGCCATGCCGGCCCTGGTCAAGGCTGCATTTAGATTTTATGGGGCCCATATTTGGTAAAACGTACTTAGTAGTCGTCGATGTGATGTCTAAGTGGTTAGAAGTGTTCCAAGTACCTAGATATACTTAGAAAAACTAACGGAGTTATTTGGGAGATGGGGCTTCCTAGGCAGATTGTTAGTGACAACGGACCCCCGTACACAAGTGAAGCGTTTGCGGTTTTTAGCAGAAGTAGGGGTATTGAACACATTTTTACCGCCCCTTACCATCCGACTTCTAACGGGGATGAAGTGTGGTACCGCCAATATTTAAAAGGGGAAAATGGTTACCGGGCAGGGTGGAAAGTAGATTAGGTCCATCTAATTTTAAGGTTATAGGTCAGGAGGGAAATCAGGTACATCGTCATGTCGACCAGCTTAAACGTAGGAGCAGGAGTTCGCTGGTCTGCCCGAACCTTGACTGTACCGTAACAGGCGGAAATAATTTAGTATTAAATCCAGAGACCCTAACCGTGACCGCGGAAGGGGACCGATCGGAGCTGGCGGCGGCGACAAACTTTTTTTCATAAACTACCTATTGACTTTATGAAAAAAAGGTAGATGCTGAAATTGTAGGTGACTGTCTCTAGTTTCATTTTGTATATAATTTTTTATCGTAAAATAAGTCGGAGGTATTGTCGAAAAACTGCTTTAATGTGCCATTTTTCTAAATGGTGGCGCGAGCGGCAAAAATACGAGATGGCAAAGTTGAAATTTGGAAAGAGCAAAATCTATAAAATTGCCATTTTTCGAAACTCCCGGAAAACTTTCCCGGGAACCACTATTTTTCGAACCAAATGACTGATTATGTGTAAGTATGTAAATATTATACTATAATATAATTAAACGAAAAAATGTATACCTACCTAAATATTAGTATATACAGGTACAGAAAAATAAATAAATATATTAAATATTATGCCGTTAATAAAAAAAACTACATATTAATACCAAAGAAAACTAAGTGTTACTAATAAATACTTCACCTGCCGGTTGCCGTGACATAAAATAATATCATACATATTTTATTAATTTGTAGTTAAATAACTTAATGAAACAAAACCGATCATCAAAAAAATAAATAAAAAAGAATAACAAGACAAGTCCGGTTCGTCCGAGTACATTACTCTCAGATGTTCCATAATTATTAGAGGATATATTATGATACTAAAGAGAAATAATAGATATACGCGTATACCTACCCCGAGATTTTTTAAACTCTGAGTGCACTAGGTTACTGGTCTGATTGTGGAAGCAAGCACATAAAGACTTTCGGGTCACCCGTGAGATGGCGACGTCCAGTTGTCCATGTGAGAAACACCCTGTCCTCAGATCCGAGCGTACGGCCACTGAACGCGACGAGGCTCGCGCGTCGGCCGAACGTGCGACCGCCGAGCGCGACGAGGCTCGCGCGTCGGCCGAACGTGCGACCGCCGAGCGCGACGAGGCTCGCGCGTCGGCCGAACGTGCGACAGCCGAGCGCGACAAGGCTCGCGCGTCGGCCAAACGTGCGACCGCCGAGCGCGACGAGGCTCGCGCGTCGGCCAAACGTGCGACTGCCGAGCGCGATGAGGCTTGTGCGTCGGCCGAGCGTGCGGCCGCCGAGCGCGACGAGCCTCGTGCGTCAGCCGAGCGTGCGGCCGCCGAGCGCAACGTGCTCCCCGCGCGCACGCCTGACCACCTCGAACCCGTTGCCGAGGTGAGTCTGCGTGCGATAGCCCGTACCCCGCGCCCCACGCCCCGGTCGCTCATCCGCTCGTGTCTCGTTTCAGAAAAGCGAACGGGCCAAGGAGCTGAAGATCATTCTGGACATGATTAGCGGGAAGGTAGGCGACCACTCCGGAGACGAGCGCGGGCGGGACGTCAGCTGGATGGAGCTAGTGGGCTAGTGACGACCTCTCGTGTCCGCAGAGCCCGCTGTACGAAATGTTCCGCCGCCTCCAGCACCAAATCGACAACTTCAGGGCCGTCGCCGCCGCCACCAACGCCGCCGTCAACGATGCCCTCGCCGACGCGCGCCGCGAGCCCTCCGAGTACGCCTACGACGTGATGCCGGCGCTGCCGAAGTGGCTGTGACAGGTCTTAAAATGGATTTTAAATGCATTTCGCACTTTCGATATCGTTAATTTTGAAGAAACAACTCGCCCTGTATTACTATACATTTTATTTAAATTGATTTCTTTGATAAAGCACTAAATAACTAAAAAATATATTAAACTAAACATCTATCTATACATATAATAAAATCGTAGAACTAAAAAATCTGTACATGGAAGATATTCGAAAAAAAATCAACCAGGGCGACTTAAAATGAGTAACTGAACATATTTAAACAGTTTTTAAAAGTTTTGTTTGTTTGTCTGTTTGTTTGTTTGAAAGCGTTAAACTTAAAAACTACTAAACGGATTTTGATAAATTTTCCAGGAATTTGTTTAATTAAATCCTGATTCTAATATAGGCTATCGAAATTTTGAAAAATCTACTTATGGGTGGGGTTAAATGGGGGGTGAAGTTAGTATGGAAAAAAGTTATTTGATTGTCCTAGAATCTTAAAACTCAGACTGAATACTTATAATTTATAAATACGGGTTCGAGCATTTTTCAAAATTTAGCTTCTTTAAGCAATGACGACAGAAAATAGATAAAATTAGTCTGACTTTCAAACGCTGTGTAGACTACGAAAATGAATGAAATACATAGGTGTAAAATTATAATTACATAAAAAAATATCATGGAAGAAATATAATTTCAGCGTTTTCAGGAAATCTTACAAAATAACTTGGAATCTTTACACGAAAGAAACTATAATTATTTCAACACTTGAAAATTAGTTTATGCAATAGAAAGTAGATGGCGTTAAAATTATAATAACATAAAAAATATCATGGTAGAAATATATTTTCAGCGTTTTTTTTCAACACTTGAAAATTAGTTTATGCAATAGAGAGTAGATGGCGGTAAAATTAAAACTCGCAACCATAAAATTACTTTATGGAATGCACCAGACCAGTGAATAATGTTAAAATATTTTTCTTTTCCAATTCGCTTAGGTCGACGTTACCTGATTAATGATTGGTATATCAGTACCTCTGAAGCGGTGTGGCGAATTTTGGTTAAGGTTTTGTCAAGAGGATAATTCTGCAGAAACTTTAATGTACGACGAAGTGCCTTCTGTCAGCGGCGCTACCTCATTTGCGTTCCTCAGAACAGTCGATAATATTGAACGCCGAACGTTCCATGCAGCCTGCAGATTAAGGCGCCTTCTGAATGACGATCAAATTTGGGAGGAAATTCTAGACAATTAAAAAAAAAATGCAATCGTGATACTTCACGACGTATGAGCCATTTGTTTGCCGGATGTTGTTGTTTTATAGGCTTTCGAGCTTCGTGCAACGTGCAACTGTGGGAGAAGTGTCACACCATCTTGCCGAAAATTTCCCGCCTATATGCTCTGAGCAACTTTTTGAACAGGACGTGGACGTATCAGACGAGAGGGAGATAAAGTGTTGTCTTACTACTAGGCTACAAAATGTTGTCATTGCTATCGGTGGCGATTCATTAGACCGCGAGAACCGTGTCAAAATTGGCGCATCGAGTGCATTTGGGATTCCAGCTCACTTTATAACGTTAACAATTGCAGGTTAAATTATGCTTCTTTAAAATTGGACCACTCCGAAGTTGTGTAACGTAACTCAAAGGAACCTGCTTGAGCGTTAAACTACAAATACGATCCTGCATGGAGTACTGTAGCCATCTATGGGGTGGGTCAGCCGAATACCAATTCGCAGCTCTGGAATCTTTAAAAATGAAATTGGAATTTTATAAATAACAATGTGCTGGTGGAGAAGAAACTGACAAGTCTTAAACACGAACGGAATTTTGGGTGTCTGTCGCTCTTCTATCGACAGCACTTCGGGAAGAATTGCACTATCCGATCCCTTCTTCTCCTTTCCACTTAAGGACTTCCAGGCTAGTAGTGTCGTTTCCCCGTACGTACTTAATGTCCCACTAATCGGTACGAAGCGTTTTGCAGATTCTTTCATTATGCGGACTCCTTAAAGAGTAGAACGCTCTACCAGCTTTTTGTTTCCAAATAGCTACAAAGTCTTAAGTGAATAGGCATCTCAAGGGCAACCATGCTCCATCTTCGCTTTCCATCAGGCGAGATGTCGTCAAACAAATGCCTATTTACCAATTTTAAAAATATAAGTAGTCGACGCGAACGAAGTAGGGACATTCTCTCTACAAAAAAAGACTACATCAGCGTTAAACTATAATCCACGTGAACGAAGTCGCGGGCAACAGCTAGTAAAATATAAATGTCTAAAATTATAATATTTTATTTAACTTAATTACATTATCGGTTAAAATATTCTATCATGCTATAAAAACAATTGTCCATCAAATAATTCCTAGCTGGTGGTGACTCGCCATCCACTAAAGGGGCTCCTCTTAAGGGCCGCCGTTTATTTTATTATTTATTTATTTAACCGAGTGATGTGAGAGTTCGCCTGATAGTAAGCGCCACGCCTGCCCAAACAATGGCAGTGCCACCCAGAACAATTTTAATGACCTAAAAGCACTGCGTAGCACTGCATTGCGCTTATCAACCCGAGACGTGCAGATATTACCTACGTCTACGTCATGCCCAGCAAACAACGACGTGAAGACGACCTGAGGGGCAACGTTGGCGTGGGAGGCCAAAAGACGGAGGCCACTTCATGAACGGATCCAGGGACAGATAGCCATGCGACTATCGAGGCTGGAGTTGATTAGGACCACTGACTTCAAGTCTCATAGGCTCCAACTTCCGGCGATGCATAAGAAACTGTTCCTAAAGTTCGACTTCTGGCCTGTATGGGTAGTATACCGGAGATACAAGGCGAAAATGGAGCGAAATTTTTGAAACCTGTTAAGTAGTGTGTATGGTTGATTAAATTTTGAATTATATATCTGTGTATAAGTTGTAATTATATAATGGTCTGTGTATAATATATGTTGTCCGTAAGGTATACATTCTGTGGGCCTCTGTTAATTTTACTTTGTTGTACGTACTTTAATATTGCCTTGAATAAATAAATAAATGGTGTCGACAGGTGTGCCTGCGCCGGCACCGGCCGTTGCCTCGCGAGGTTGACGTGACGCTACTCAGCAACGACATCTCGGCCGACTCGCTCGAAGTAAGTACCGACAGACCGCGCCGCGCCGGACCGAGAGGGGCACCGGGTGGAGCGGGGACTCACGTGTGTTCTGTGCTCGCAGATTGTGGAGGTGAGCCGGTGGTTCGAGGCGATGTCGCGCGGCGAACGGCTGTTGAGTTGTTGAGCGCCATCGCCAGCTCGACGCGCCCAAGCCGCCGCCGGCGTCGTATGCGAGCCACGAAACTAAGGTGGACGTTCTTAAGTTTAAGTTTTGACGTGACGACATGCCACCGCGCCCGATGATTTTATTTTATCTAGATTATTTTGTAATTTTTAGTTAATTTCGTTTGTTACTGGATAAAAGATTTTTGTTATAACATTGTAACCGTCAATTTTCAAATTTTTGGTTTCAATTGACAATGATTTATTCTCTCATTCCTTTTAATTAAATTAAAAATCTTATTTCGCCTATTTATTTTATTTGTAACTTGTTGATCTTTTCGTTCACCGCTTGCCTTTACATTCCTACATTTTTGTCTCTCTACTCTAACTCAAACACCGATCCCGATCACAGAGGAAGATTGGCTGGAAGGGTTAATTATGATAGTGTTAAAGTGATGAATTAGGTACAAATTACAGAACTCGTTATTGCATACTAGTTATAAAATAATAAATAGTAATAGCACAAAATTTCTTACAATGGTAGTACAATGGGCGTTCTTATCGCTCTAAGCTATCTCTTCCAGACAACCTTTGGATGGACAGTATTGAAAGAAGGAGTAGACGGCGGTGTAAAATTAGATTATAATAATAAATACATGACGAATACATCTTCAAAGGCTATATCTACTGGGTTTGTAATTTATGGGTTTAACACGCCTTTTTTAACAACACGCTAGTGAACCCGATCCCGATTACTGTCTATTGTAATTCGGTTATCCATTTCATGTTTCTACTTCAAGTAAAGTATGGCTGTAAAGTATTATTGAGATAGAACTTGTAGTAGGATCAGGATGTGTTTACTAATACAAATTTAAGTCCATTCCAATAGGGTGTGGATAGACCGGGAAGGACAGGGTCGAAGGACCTTCCTGCCTTAACTCTGTCGCTTCCATGATGAGGTGTTGTCGTGGATAGATTACAGAAACGCTTTAAATATCGAGTCCATTCCAATAGTGTGGTTAGACCAGGAAGGACAGGGTCGATGGACCTTGTACATTCCTGTCTTAACTCTATGTCGCTTCCCCGATGAGACGTTGTTGTAGATAGACCATAGAGACGCCTTACTGTTATATTTCTTAATATTATCGAGTCCATTCCAATAGGGTGTTGATATATGGTCGGTATATGTACATGAATATGTAAAGAACCCGGTCGGCGGCTCGCCGCCGACGCCCGCCGCCACCGCACTTTACCTATATTAAAATGTAATTTTCTGTCCTAGTCAAAGGTAAAGTATTAGAGAGAGGATATACAAGGCTTATGAGGCTTATGAGGATATACAATTAGATAGAGTCTAAAAAGTTGTAGGTACTTCCAAAACAGAATGAAAAAAAGAAGACCACTACAATGGCTCGCAATCAGTAAACGGAAAGAAACAAACCACAACACACGCCATGGTTCATTTACTTGTTGTTTATTGCTTGATATGTTTTTCCCGCAAAATTCCTTGGAAAACACCAAAACCACTGCACACAATAAAATACCAGCTGGTATCGACCAAACATCACCAAACGTCACACCCGTTGGCTGGTGGCCCGCAGGGTTTAAAGATGGTGCCATGCGCATAATGCTTTCTCTTTTTAACACATGCAAACAAGAAATGTGTATATGTTTAATTGTTCATCTTTTTGCTTGTCTTCTATTTTTCTAATACTTTTTCTTTGCATTAGTCATTCGTAGCGAGCGGTGACAAACGAGTGACGCAAGCACGACATTACCCATTTTTTCATCGATGCATTGCGGGTGACGACAAATTGGCGGGGGGGATTTTGTTACACCGCAGAAGTGACACTGAGCGTGAGCTTTTGTACCTACAAAACTTTATTAGAATTCATACTCCATTTAAAAATTTATTTATCCTAATAATATTATAAATGCGAAAGTTTGTGTGTCTGATGTTTGTTACCACATATCACCGTAACTACTGAACCGATTTTGATGAATATTGGAATGTATAATAATATAGTAGTTCAATAAATTAATTATATTTATAGTATTATATATGTAATAAGTTTTTTTTTTGTGTAACTGAACGACGAGACGAGCTAGTCGTTTGCCTGATGGTAAGCAATACGCTTGCCCATAACAATAACAGCACCACTCAGAACTTTGTTTTGCAAAATGCTTGCGCACTACTGCTTGGCAGCTGAATAACTGACAAAGCGGTGGTATCCATCCAGACGGCCGCTCGCATACAAGAAACCTGCCACCAGTTAAATAGTTTTAGTTTTATATGTTGTAAGCAGTAGTGCGCAAGCATTAGGTGTGTTCCGGTTTGGAGGGCATTGCCAGCGAAGTTACTAGGCATATGAAACTTAATATCTATCATCATCATGGTATCAGGTATATATGATCGAAGCCTACAACCGGTTTTGTAATGGAACATTTGCACATTTTAGTCATGATTTTAGATGGTATGGTATTTAAATGAACGATTTTCTGTTTTATTGTAGTATTACGATATTGATTCATATTTATTAACTTGAACAACAAATGTTTTTACTTATTTGACTACTGAATTATTATTTCTGTCCAGGTTCACACTTTGAATCGAATTTTCTTGTTATTAGCGCCACTCCTTACGCGTCCACACTGTGTGAATGACGAAGCTACACTAACGAAAGGTATATGGATTTCAGTACAGTTCAGTCTAACACAGTGAGTGTACGGATCGCGCAATCTAGTAGTATACATATATGTCAATGGTCTCATGGCATAAAAGATTCAAAATAAATTCACTCGGTTTTTGTACCTAAAAGAATACGGAGTATATCCTTTTTATCTGCATGGTCGGGTACAGCCGGCTGAATGTGCGGCGCGACATGACCACCCGGAGTGCTGGCGCGGGTATGCCTGTGCTCGCCGGACGGGTACGTGCACGCGCGCCGCCGCCCCGCCACGCTCCGCGTCCCCGTGGCAAGAACTAACATACTCGAATTCGCCCCCTTGTCACGTGCCTTACGATTAATTAAGATAATATCGGAGCACATTGAAATTTATCAGTGTAGCCATCCAAAATTCATAGAAATAGCACTAAAGTCTATTGAAAATAATTGTATTTATTAATACCTAGTTTTCTTATAGCATCGTTTTGGGATCATATATAGTCCTGTCAGGATGTTATAAATGTGTCTTTATAAATAAATAAAAACACAATGTTTACATAATAATATAGGTCACAATCGTTACATGTAGGTCACTATCTTTATATGTAGGTCACAAAAGTTACATGTAAATCATCAATGGTTACATGTAGTTAGGCTTAAGTGCTGACTTCAGTCGGCGCGGCGCGTGCGGGCTATAGTCGGGCGCCGGCACAGGCGGCGGCGGCCATGCGCCGCGCCAGCCGTCGCTGACGGCGGGTGATGCCGGCGGCTTTACCGGCACGGGTCGCCGTACCTCCTCCAGGTACGAGAAAGGACGGGAGGACGAACTGGACGGTATGGGCTTGGGAGCCGTCTGCGGAGGCGTCTGGTGGTTCCACGAGTCAGAACGACTAAAACTGCCCGGACCGACGCTGGAAAACAATATTATCGTGGTAAACTAATAATAATTCAGTTGATTAATCGTTTTTCCGTACAAAACGCATGGGGAAAGTTTATGGAGATTTCTGTCATTTCTAGTACTCATACCTTAAATGGTCCCATAGAGTCTTTAGATCCCTACAAGAAACAGGGTCGATTGGAATAAAAACATTTTTTTTTTGTTAACTTAGCATTTTTTTCGCTAAATTTTTTCGAAAATCTGTGAATGCAGTTCAGAATATCTCAAGAAGTTATGGATGGTTTCCTAGGAACGATTTCCTGTACCTAACTATAACGGTTAAGATACCTGCCCTTACTGTCCCGTCTCAAAAATCCATTTATACAGGATAAAGACAGTCAATAATTTCAAGAGTTAAAAGAATAAGGGTAAGCTTCACCGACCTGTCAATAACTGTTCATTAGCCTAATGTGATCGAATGTGAAATTGTTAGATATGCTTTCCACCACATATCAATATTGTTTATTGTCAGGATAAAGAAAGAACAGAAAGAAAGTAAAATTTCCTCAAGCTTAAAGGATCTATTGATGTTGCTAATATTGATACGTCGGTGAAGCAGCTCCTGAGAGAAGCCCCTAAGAATATTTTAGCAAAAATATAACAAGTGAAAGTCAATGCAATGCTTAGCAACAACTTTGCCCAGAAAAATGGTGCATAAGTAAAAAATGTGGTATTCACACCTACTGAGGAATTAGCGAAATATTTATTGCATAAAGATATAGCGGTAAAGTACTTACCTATTGTAGTAGTTATTATCGTTTCGGGATGGAGTGCGTGGATCTTCTTCGACGTAGGCGTTGTTTACTTGCCTGTAAAACGTATATGATATCATCATAACATACCTCTTTTATGTTAAGTATAAGGCAAAATTACATAGCAGAAAGCATGCCGTAGGAGGGGCCCACGTCGCATAATCTCTTTCAATACCTACTGTACAACAATAGGCGAGAGTAAGTTCTACGTCTCAGTGTTTAGGCGCCGGTTCCATAGCAAAAGTTCCGAGTTCTAAATTCGGCGGTCACTAATCTATGCGATGCTAGTTAGTACTACATATTATCTTTTCTGTGGCGACCGACGCCTTAAACTTCCACGAGAACTCTAGAACATAGAATTACTGCAGGGGAATCGGCGACTCAAGTAATACGTACCCGCGACCGAACGGTCCAGCATACATCTCAGGATTCCCCCAGTTATGATCCCTTCGTGGCTGCCTGAAAATATCATGATTTTCATTTCCGTTTTGTACGAATTTTGAACAGAAATAGAAGCATAAATGTCAACTTACTCAAAAGCGTCTAACGCTCCCACCTTGTGAACAGAATGCTGAAATTTAAACATAGTATTTGTTAATTACGGGATAACCATGAAGTCGTGCCATACCTACATAAGGAGATATTTAAAAAACAAGAATGAAGAAGAACCATTGGTGATCCTTTCTGATGGATACGCTAAACTACGCTAAAATGAAAAATGGACATCTGCTACACTACGCTATGCCGAGGCATTATTCGTAGCTCTATGTATATGTAGCGCTCGTAGCTCACCTAGCCGTTCGTAACTGGTAGGTTAAGCAAAATTCGCTGCGATCATCACTTTGATTTGTGACCGTCTGCGTGGTCATTCGCTGAGCGCTACCGTGCTTCGCAGGGCACTATAAGCCATCGGTCCCGGTTGTTGTCTAAAAACAACAGTCGTTAGGCTATATTATCTTGTATGACTGTGCTTGTTTATAGCCGCTATATCGAACGCCTTCAGGCGTCTTATCTCTGACACCAGGGCTAAACACCTATAAGCCAACCCTACCTATAGACATGGGCGTTTCGGATTTTTTATTCCATAGTATATAATTTTGTCAAAAAATGCCTTTACACCACTGCAATAAGGTTGCCGGAAAGTCTGTCTATGGGATTTCATTAAATGTGGCTTTTATCTATAACAGTGCAGGTACCTACATAGGTAGGTAAGTAATTACGTATAACCATTGTCACAGAATTAATAGTCGATTGTGTAACTAACCTCTTGCTGCTTGGCCATGTCCTGGTAGTCGTATAGGAAAACGATCATCAATAATATAAGCACAAAGTTGATGGCGTGGATGGCGTAGCCCTTCAGTGATATCGTCATTAGGTAGAAAGCGCCTTGCCTGATCACTTCCAATGAGAAATTATACTCACTGGTGTCGGCCTGTCGAAAAACAATACTAAAGTACTAGGTATTTAGTACATAAGCTGAAATCCATGAACTTAAGTACTAAATAAAATAAAATAGCGTTTATTTCCCTACACCAAAAAGTTCTAAAATATAAAAAGTTACTCCTTATTAAATATTCTTACAAATAAATTCCCTATGCCCAGATTTGCCTCTAAGCCTATGGCCTTACTTTGTTGACTAGGGGATTCGATCATGATCTGTAATTTTTCGGGATGTTCTGATAGCAAGAGTATATCATCTGCGAATCTAAGATGTGACAGGTATTTGCCGTCAATTTTTATACCCATATTCTTCCAGTTCAAGCCTCTAAAGATTTAACACTTTGATGAACAGTTTTGGTGAAAGTGAATCTCATTGTTTTACTCCACGCTGTATTAGAAATGAGGGGCCCGCTGACTCTAGCCGGACTCTTGCTGTGCTGTTTTTATATATTTCTTAAATGATATCTATATAATCTTTCAATATTCCTTGTTCCGTTAGTGATTGCCATATAGAGTTGTGAGAAATAGAGTCAAATGCTTTGGAGTAATCAATAAAACAGATATAAGGTTTGTCGTATTCTGAGTACTTTTCTATTATTTGCTTGATTGTGTGTATATGATTGATTGTAGAGTAGTTTTTCCGAAATCCTGCCTGTACGACTGGCTGATTTTCATCAACTGTCTTTGTTATTCTTCTTAGTAGTGTTGATGTAAAAACTTTATATAGGCACGACATCAAACTAAGAGGTCTATAGTTTGTGATAAGTTTAGGGTCTCCTTTCTTATATAGCAAGACTATTTCTGACCATGCCCATTGCTTCGGAAGTTTTTTAGTTTTCAAAATTAGGTTAAATAGTTCTGTAAGTGGAAATATTAGTTTATCCTTGCCTGCTAGGATCATATCATTTGTGATGCCGTCTGAACCTAAGCTTTTTTCTGGTTTTAACTTTTTGATTGACAGTTCCACTTCACTTTTCATAATGGGTAAAGCGGGTTCTGTGTTGCTTTTCCTGCTGGTGTCTATTTCTTCATGCGGACAGGAATTGTTGTAAAGGCTTTCATAAAACTGTGTGGCTATTTTCATGAGCTCCTTTCTATTAGTAACTGTGGATCCTGAGGTGTTATGTAGGTGCGTCATTAACTGTTTTGTCTTGTTAAGTTTTTTATAAGCCTTTTTTACTCCTCCTGTTTTCTCTAAAAAGTCATTCAATGTTCGTAGTCTGTAATTCTGGAGTTATCTTTTATCGTCCTATTTATTTTTCTGTATAGTTTGCTGAGTGTAAGTTTTTCTTCTTTCGTTTTATTCACTTTATTTTTAAGTTCGTGTCTTTGGTTTTTCAGCTGTATTATATCTTTTGTTATCAAATGTGTTGATATAGATATTTTTTTGAAATTTTCTCATTTTTTTAACAGTTTAGTAAACCATTATCAAGTCTGTCATATTATGATTGTACTGTTTCTTCATTATTCTGCTTATTTTTAAATGTCTGTTCTTCAAATTTTTCAATCTATATAATTTAGTGTATTGTTTTTATAATTTGCTCGAGTTTTTTTCTCAACGTTATGAATGTTCAGAGTAATTCTTACCATCCTGTGGTCGCTGGAGTGTAATAATCTGCTGAGAATGGTAGCGTTCTCTATCTTGTTGGGTAAATTGGTAGCTATAAAGTCTATTTCGTTATAGAAGTAATATATTGAGATAGCCATGTACATCTGAGCTTTTTTGACTTTCTGAACATTGTGTTGGTTATCTTTAGTTTGTGTTGGTGGCAGAAGTCTATAAACATTTGTCCTCTTAAGTTTCTTTTTCCGTAACCGTACCGGTCTCCATTATAAGGCGTTCGTTAGATTGTGGTATAGCAATTTTTGCGTTCATGTCACCCAAAAAGATGATGTTTTCTGTGCATTTGTCCACAGCTATTTCTATGTTGTTGTAGAATTGTTTAATCTCTATATCGTTAGCTTTTTCTGTAGGTGCATAAACTTGTATTAAACAGTATATATTCCTGTTTATTTTAACTTGCAATGTTAAGATACGTTCTGATATTGCAATAAAGTCCTCTACTATGATATGCTGCTGTTTTTTAACAAGGAAGCCCTTTTCTCCATGCGTCTCTCCATAATAGTAAAGGAGGTAATTGCCTCTATCTCCAATGTTGAATCCTTGTCTTCTTACTTCTGAAACACCAATGATATCCCATTTTATTAGAGAGATTGCATGTTCCATTTCAATTATTCTTGTTTCGCTCGCTAATGATCTTCCTTTAAAGGCTATGTAGTATTTATGAGTACTTGGAGGGCTGTAGTCTACTACCCCCAGCGGGGACCAGCCGTTCTGGGGGAGGTTTTTTAATTATTATTTCATAATGTAGTTTTTCGGTCTAGTCGTTGGCGGTGTGTGGAGGCGTTTGTAATTGCTATTGATCGATGTAGGGCGTTGAAGGCACGATCTTTGAGGTCCGTTCCTTTTTTGAATGAAGTTGGATATGGAGCTTTGGTTTCCCTGCGATATTTTATTTTTTTGGCTGTTTGATATTTTATTAGCCGTTCGGGATTTGCTGTTTGATGTGTTAATGCACATAAAGTTATCATCTTTGTTTTTCTGGTTAGGTTCTTTTATAATAATTTTATCGTAGTTAAGATATGCGATTTTGCCCTCGTTTCTTTCTTTCTGTAGTTGTTCTTGCAGTGATTTACGTATTTCAAGTACTTGAGGCGGGAATTTGGGAATGGGTCTTATTTTGTTTTCTATCTGCTTTCCCATTCTTTTGACTATTTGCCCATATCGCCGATAGTAGCTATAATTTTTTCTTCTAATTCTTCATACGATTTTTCGCCTTCTTCTACTCCAAAAAATATAATATTTCTTGCTCTTATTTATTTTTCAATAATCCTGAGCCTTTTTTCTTGGTCCTCGTTTGTTTGGTTGAATTTTCTCTTTTGGATACTATCAGCTCGAAATTTAGTCCGTCAGCGCGTTCACGCGTGTAACATTTGTTTTCGACTAAACCCTAAGTTCACTACGCCGCAAATGGGTGATCTGCCTTCATTTAGCTCAGACCTATTCTTAGCTGCATTCAAACGATTCGCGAGTCGTGCCTGTATCAATGATCTATAGTGATGGAGGTACAAACTTTGCTGGCGCGAGAAGAAAACTAGACGAAATTTACAATCTTATACAGTCCACTACTTTTCACAACTATATTAATTAAGAAATCTTATCTCATCGCATTCAGTTCAAGCGCAGCCGCCCTTATGGTCCACATTTTAATGGACTCACGAAATAGTGTAATAGGCCTACATACGCTAACTTATGAGGAATTTTCAACTGTACTCGTGCAGATTTAAGCACTATTAAATAGTTGACCTCTGTGTATACATCCGAATTCATCGGATCCATCGGATATAACTGCTTTAACGCCAAACCATTTCTTAAATGTAACGCCACGCAAATTTTTACCTTCTGAGGATTTAACTACTATAGCCGATAATCGCTTAACTCGGTTTCAACTTGTGAGTAAGTTTACACATAACTTTTGGCGCCGTTGGAGCCAAGAATACTTAACTTCTTTACAACAACGCGAAAAATGGAACACGCCTTCCAAACCCATCGAGTTAGGGTCTGTGATCATCATCAAAGATCAAAACGCGCACCCACTTTCCTGGCCGATTGGGGTGGTGGAAGAGTTATTTCGAGGTCGAGACTCCGTAATAAGAGCTTGTAAAGTGCGCACGACTACAGAAACTTATGTAAGGCCCGTAGTTCGGTTGGCGCCACTTCCAAGCCAGTAACAATATTTTAACTTGCTATATCTGGTGTCTCCTGGATTCTCGTTTAAGTTTAATTTACGCATTCACTCTTATAAAATAAAATATATTTTTTTAATTATTCAATTTATTTTTTAATTATTTAATTATTAATAAATATTTTAATTATTCAATTATTAATTATTCAAAAATTTATTTCTTATCAGGCTTACTCAATTTAGAGGAAACCTCTAGGCCGGCGGAGTTGTCTTTGCCAAAAATGAATATTACTCTATGGTATATTATAACTGTATCCGAACGCATTCCACGCACACAAACGCACAAAACGCACACTTTCAAATTTCCTCCCACAACCCCCGCATCCTAAATATCCGCACTTCCGAAAAAGCCAGTTCCGCGCGCGGTCCTCTATCGCAACTCTCGCAAAGTCACCCAAGTTCTGACCCCGGGGTGCACACGCGATCGCGACACCGAACCTCAAAGAAGCCCTTGTGAGGAGAAGAGCAGTACAGAAACCAGTGACCTCGTAAAGTCGCAAGTCCCTTCCTCTATCCTCAAACACTGCTTCTGCTCTGTAAGTTTAACAAAATTCTATAAACTACGAGTAACACGGTCTATATAGAATACAATACCTAACTATTACCCCGTCAATACGCCGGATAAGTGACACCGTTTTATTGTTCCTCCATTGTTATTAAACTGCCTTATAAGTGGTTAAAGTAACTAGGACGGCCATGAACAGCCAAGCTTAGCTTACCAACTGTTTCGTCAAATGCGTGTAGTCCATGCCGAGAAAGGTCCCGAAGGTCAAGTCCACAACCAGTGAGCTCACCCACGAGCCGATGTACGTGAACACGTACACGTTGAGATACTGCCATGTGTCCCTATTGTTGATCACTGAAACCGTCAATAGTGCCCGTTGAGCAGAGGCTCGTAAAGATCTCCCCCTATTTATATATAGCGGCAGTGAGCCGGAAAGTGGGGTATGTATATTTAAACACTTGTGTCACTTCTCATTTTTCTGTCGCTTGCACAATCATTGCCCGAATCCGTGCGAAGTATGAATGAAGCAGTATGTAATTACTGCCTTAATAATAAGTATTTTCGGCAATATTTACCTAAGGCAACACAAGTTGCAGCGGCAGGGGTTGAATGTAAATAATGTAAATCCGGCACGAGTGATAGAGTTTATTAATGTCAACTAATTACCTATACATAATTCACGAATCCTATAATAAAATTATCAATGTTATCTGTTATTTAGTTTTTAATTTATCCAATATTTATTTTAATCAGAAAGTCGACAAACTAGTTAAAAAAGAAACGGATCTATTTATACCGGGAGGTAGCGATGTAAAGGTATGTACCTACATATTCTCTAAATAATAAATTAATATTAAATAATTATTTATAGGAACTTTGGTATAACACCGTATTACTCACGTGATGCAAGCACAATCCCGGTGACCAGGGTCAACACAGAGAAGCTCAGAGTGATGGCCACGAACACGAACACAGTGTGTGTCTGGGTTATGCCATCTACTAGTGCCAAGGAATTCGAGCATTCGCTATCTGAAAGATCCAATTTGGTTTAAGAAGTACCTACGTATATTGTAACTGTGTTCTGTGGTCCTGATTTTTAACTAACTATATAGTCACGTTCCTATTTATAGGTACTTCAAGTAGATGAAAGCCAACGTCTCAAAGACGGGCGCAATAAACTTCATCCTCCCTTTCCCCTGTTTCAAAGTCAAAGTCAAATATCATTTATTAAATAGGCACAAAAGTGCACTTTTAAAGGTCATAAACACATGATACAAATAAAATATGTAAAAAGTTGTAACTTATGTTAACATGACTTTGAAAAAAAGGTAAGTATGTTTACCCATTTCTTTCCTATACCTACTGAAAAGAAATGCGAAAACTGACTCTAACAGTGCTTCGGAAATACGCCCGCTAGAGAAGATAGCACCAAGAAACTCTGCGGCGATGTCTTTTTTCAGCTCTTTTAAAATGTCTCGAAAATAACAATGAACAATTACGTATAAATTAGAATTAGCAGAATGTCAAACAAGAAATGCGAGTGAGATGTCCCATAGTCATAGTATCAGTAACAGAAAAGTGTAAATAAAATATAAGTAGGTATGACAGTAGCAGTAGGAGTGACTAGAACAGACCAGTCCCCGCAAGCAGCACCCGTTCACGAGTATGACTTGTGGACCAGCCATCACCATATTGGAACCCTCAACCATATTGGAGGGAAGGAAGTGACCGACACACAGAGCCGCCGCAAGCAAAGACATTTGAGTGAGCGTGACTGTAAAACCTAGTCACTTCCAACTCAACTACAATTTTTATAGCTTTATTTGAATGAATATTAACTAAATTAGACATCTCACATAGCACTGTACAGTCCAAGAAGAAATAAATTATAAATATCATGCACACACTTATGTTTTAATCTTTCATCATGGAGCTTAGGGCATACAGGCCATGCATTTTCATCATTAACATATTCATTTATTGAGTAGTATGCTTTTTTTTGGTGTAGTGGGACGACTAGCGTTAATGTAGAAGGGGATTTGCCAGACTGCCCTTAAAGGGCAGTGAATCTTCACTAAGCGCAGTCATGTCACAATCTCTCACCAGTGGCTCCAAGTAGCTGTAGTGCATGCAGCGGCCACACCCCGGCAAACCGCGTCGTCTCGCGGGCTAAACCTGGTGGAGGGGGACCTATCCTATCTAATTGCGGAACCTTAACGTAAAGTGCATAAAGTCTATTTCGGCGGAGAAGGCGATTCAAAGCAGATATGCAATGAGCTTAGCGGATCCGGCGGGATAGCAAGGCAAGGTGGATGGCCTAGGGCGACGGTAGAGGGCGTATAGTTACCGTCGGCCAGACAAACCATCTGAACCCTTCTCCGGTCGTATCGGTTTTCCGTTCTACTGGATCAAGGAGGACGAGTTTGTGCACCTGCGTTGGCACGTACGCTTGTGCACTGGAATATCTCTTGCGCAAATTACTGCTTCCGAATATGGACTCCTAGTGACACATAAGTCTTATGGCGATGAGCTGAGGTAGAGAGGTTCGGTCCGATGCAGACTGGGCTTTGTCTTAGGCTTGCACATGGGCGGCTCTGGGGGTGTTCGGTGAACACCGTGGTCGCTTCCGCTTTGCTCTGGGGTGACAAAGAGGATTTGGCAGCACCTGGAGTGACAAAGCAGCCCTATTTAGGGAGGCACTGCTTTCCCTGCTCAGCCGGGGAGGGGGCTAGAAAAGGTGCCCTAAAAATTGCTCATCCCAATCCATAAGGATGGTAGTAACCGCGGCTGCCTCCGCATCTTTCAATTCGCGGTCGACGCAACAAGAGAAACATTACAAGAATATCTGATATGACGTTTGGCGCATGGAACGTGCGAACACTCCTTGACCGGAATGTCAATGCCTGTCCTGAACGGAAGACCACCATTGTAGCTCGGGAACTTTTTCCCGATAATGTGGATGTGGCTGCTCTCAGCGAAACACATCTTGCCGATGAAGGAGAGCTGGTTGAGCATGGTGGAGGGTATACTTTCTTCTGGAAAGGTCTCCCCAGCTCTAAACCATGTAGGTCGGGTGTAGGATTTGCGGTCAAGAACAAGCTTGTAAAGCAATTCCAGGAATGTCCGGTGCACATCTCGGACCGCGTTACCTCATTGCGTCTTCACCTGGAAAATAACAATTTCTTGAATGTCATCAGTGTCTATGCCTCTACGCTTGACAAGTCTGATGACATAAAAGACATGTTTTACGAAGAACTGACACACGATGCATTGAAAGCGTACGTGGCAGTGAACAGATCCTATTACTGGGCGACTTTAATGCCAGAGTAGGTCGGGACTACGACGCAAGGCCAAAAGTTCTGGGCAGACACGGAGTAGGCAACATGAATAGTAACGGTCAGTTGCTGCTCAGTTTTTGTGCACAGTTCCACATGTTTAGACTTCCAGCCAAGCACAAGAACACGTGGATACACCCAAGGTCTAAGCACTGGCATCTGATAGATTACGCCATCGTACGGCAAAGAGACGTTTCCCAAGTCCATGTCACCCGCGTCATGCGTGATGCGCACTGCTGGACTGACCACAGGCTCGTAGTCACCAAACTGCGAATCCGCCTCCGATATCCTCGTAGATCAGGGAGGTCGAAACCTGCACGTTTAAACGTAGAGGGTCTTAATGATCTCGAGACAAAGGAGAAATATATTGACACTTTGGCTAGTGCACTTACAATGAGATCGGTGATGTCACTTCAGGATGGGAGACTCTATGTTCTCATATTTTAGATACCGCAAAATTCACTTTAGGTGTAAAATCCCGAAAAAGCGAAGACTGGTTTGATGAGAATGATGGAGCCCTTACTGAAGCACTTGTCAAACATTGACATCTTCTCCGACAGCATAGTGCAACACATCAAGGTGGAAATGTTGCGGAGATCAGGAAAAGTGACATGGAGCTACGTAGATTGTCTCGAGAAACGAAAGATAAATGGTGGCAGGAAAAGGCTCGACACATGCAGTGGCTCGCTGACACAAATCAGCTTGGGGAGTTCTACGGCGAGGTTCGAAAGCTAATTGGTACGACTGCTCGTGCAAAAGTGCCGCTTAAAACTGCCAATGGAGAAGGCCTTCTTAAAAGCAAGCGAGTACTTCGAGTACTTCCTGTACTCGAGCGACGGGCAGAACATTTCAACACTCTTTTGAACGTAGACCGGTCTGCTGACCTGGAACACGTTCGTTCGATGCCTCAACACCCATTCGATATTGAGCTGGATGAGCCGTTGTCTCATGCCGAGGTTGTCCTAGCCATCAAGCAACAGGAGAACAAACGTGCGGTGGGCATTGACTCTATACCGGGAGAGCTACTAAAATACGGCGGTGAGGTTTTGCACACAGCTATTTGGGAAATGTTTGTTCTTATGTGGAACGAAGAACAAGTCCCATCTACTTTTAAAGTATCTCGCATTAGGGCGCTATATAAGAACAAGGGCGACCGTTCTGACTGCAATTCCTACAGTGGTATTTCGCTTTTATGAGTCCCTGGAAAAGTCTTTGCCAGAGTGCTGTTAAACCGCCTCATGAAACTCTCCGAAAGGCTGCTACCCGAAACCCAGTTTGGCTTCCGTCCTGATCGAGGCACATGTGAGGTCATATTCTCATTGCGTCAGCTGCAAGAGAAAAGTAGAGAACAGGGCGAACAATTATATCTCTGTTTTATTGACCTTTGAAGGCATTTGACAGTGTGCCTCGTGAAGCCCTTTGGATAGTGCTTGAAAAGATAGGGTGCACAGAAAATTTGTAAGACTCCTGAGACTCCTGCACGACGACATGGAGTGCTGTGTCGCCGTTGACGGCGAACAGTCTAACTTTTTCCCCGTTACTTGTGGGGTGAAGCAAGGGTGTGTCCTAGCACCCACACTGTTTGCGCTTTACTTCGCAATTGTAGTTCAGGAAGTCTTACAAACAACTTCCGAAGGTATCCGCATCCGTTTTCGCACCGATGGCAGCCTTTTTAATTTAGCCAGGTTCAAGGCTCGCACAAAAGTCTCCTACACGGTCGTAAATGACATCATGTACGCAGATGACTTATGCTTTGTGGCAGAATATTTAATTTTTAGAGCGAGTGTGGCTCAGCGGGAACTCGTGCGCCTTTCGATCCGACGCACCTGGTTTCGAATCCCGACTCGGCCCTGCACCAATGACTTATAGTTAAGTGCAGATTTTGCACGCTCGCTCTAAAACGATGAAGGAAAACATCGTGATGAAACACGCTTACGCGCTTTGGAGTGGTAGGCTCTAGCCGTGGTTGTAGTACCACCCACCGAACTAAGCCATGCCGTCAAGCGACCTAGTCGTGTTTCGGGATGATGTTTGGTGAACCATCGGGAAGACGGGTATGAGCAGCCGCTCAACTGCCGCCTCTCTCTAGATCTATGTGCTCCATCTTAGGCCACATCCTCGCTTCACATTAGGCGAGATAGTGGCCAAACATAGATCTATAAAATGTAAAAAAAAAAGAATCCCCAGAAGGCTTGCAAAGGCTTATGTCAAGTTTCCATGAGTCTTGCCATAAGTTTAGCCTAAAAATCAGTGTCAAGAAGACGGAGGTGATGTCTTTGGATATTCATGGTCATGAGGCACTACTCATTAAACTGGGTGAGGACGAATTAATGCAAGTCGAAAAATTTCGGTATTTAGGAAGCACTTTAACATCTAAGTGCAACCTTGATGCTGAGGTTAACTGCAGGGTCGACGCTGCAGCCGCAGCGTTCGGCAAGCTAGACTCGAAGGTTTTCTCCTCAGATGATTTAAAACTGGTCACCAAGATTGCAGTATATATGGCGGTCGTACTGCCTAACATCTTATACTCTGCTGAAACATGGACTGTGTACCGCCGCCACATCCGCATGCTGGACCGATTCCACCTCAGATGCCTACGCAAAATTCTTAAAATCCGATGGTCTGATCGTGTGCGGAATAATGAAGTGTTGCGAAGAGCCAATGTGGGTGGCTGTGAAGCTTACCTCATGCGACGACAGCTTCGGTGGTGCGGACATGTGTCACGTATGGGAGAACAGCGAGTTGCAAAGCGCATCTTTTACTGTGAACTTGAGGAGGGCAAGCGTAAGCATGGCGGACGACTTCATGCAGTTCTCAGGTATAAAGATGTGCTAAAGCGGCACATGAAGGAATGCTCAATAAAACCCGGGCAGTGGGAGCAACAGGCCGCCAAACGGACGGAGTGGAGGGCTCTGGTTAAAGCCAGAGTCTATGAATTTGAAACTCAGAGACGCTCTGACTTTGACATTAGGCGTGATACACTAAAAGCCTGACCACCTGCGGCAATTAATTATGCATATGTTAACAGTGTGCTCACATGCCCGCAATGCTCGAGGATCTTTACAAAGAAGATTGGCTATGTAAGTCACATGCGAGTACACGAACGCAATCAATAAGGAGATAAATGCAGTCACCGTAGCCGAAATCGGCCAGGACATCATCATCATCGTCATCATCAGTATGCTTTTTTCATAAGGTTTATTTTGATAAATGATTTAAATCTACGCATTGGTAATTTGTCAATGCCTTCAGGTAGTTTATTATAAAAGCGTATACAGTTTCCCATAAACGAACTATTAACTCTCTGCAACACGAATCTAGGTACCTACATACAATTTATTCTTATGTCTCGTGTTAAAATTATGCAAGTCGCTGTTTTTGTAAAAGGTGCTAAGGTGTTTGCGAGCCTGCATTACATTTTCATAAATGTATTGGCAAGCCACTGTAAGAATGTTGATCTTTTAAAACCGTTCATTTAAAAATTAGAGATGTGTCATCTGCGAACAAATAGTAGATTGTATCATAAGGGAGCAAAATAATATTTTTACGGCGAGGGCGCTTTTTTGAATCCAGAGCGAAGTGAGGGATTCTAGAGTAGAATCCCGAGTGTAGCGAGGGATTCTTTAGTAGAATCCTGAACGTAGCGAGGGATTCAAAGTACGTCGCCCGAGCCAAAAATATATTTTGCGCCCGAGTGATACACTCTACTTTTCATCACCCACTATGAGAAAATAAAAGCGCCTCATATTTTATTGTAATATTATTATTTAATAAAACATAGAGTAACAACTAAATTGAAATTAAATAGTATCCTTTATTAAAACAACTAAAAACTTATATTTACATTTGTGACTATGGGCCGTCGTACCAGCCAGTCTTTATTCAAACAATATTTGCGTTCGATTTCTTTGGTGCTGAACACTAAGATGTTTCAAATTCAAAAAGTGCGCGGCAAAGATAATTGCGGCGCACTTATAAAGAGGATTAAAAACTCATTACTACCCGCTAAAAGTTTCTTATAGAAAACACCACCTTTGGGTGCACATAAAGGCGAACCAAGTCGTCCTTTTCGAATAGATGGGATGAAAACAATATCGCATAAGTCCTTCACAAAAAAGAATAGGTCGTTAATATAGACTAGTAATAAAAATGGTCCTAGTATTGAGCCCTGAGGGACTCCCATTTTTGTAAGAGCTCCGGATGACCTAGACCCGTTAACTTCAACTTTTTGGTTTCTATTGCTAAGATACGAGAAGACAAGATCAAGAATTTTTCCGTGAATTCCATAATGTTTTAATTTACAAATTAGTGTGTCATGATTAATGCAGTCAAATGCTTTAGACAGGTCACAGAAAACTGCAATTGCATCCTGTGACCTCTCCCGAGCATCAAAAATGTTCTTTAAAAGCCCTATTCCTGCGTCCGTAGTCGAGCGACCTTTAGTAAAGCCATATTGTTGATCGTGAAATAATCCATTTAGATTAAAATGTGACAACAGTTGGCTTAATATTAATTTTTCAAAAATTTTGCTTAGTGCTGGTAGTATAGAAATAGGTCTATAATTAGTCGGATCACTCTTATCTCCTGACTCCAAATCCATTATTTATAATGGAATCAGTTTGCTATACTTCATTATGTCAGGCATGTACACATAGTATTTAATATCTTTTAGTTTAGTTTTATTTAGTTTTTAAATTATTAAGCCTTTTGTTATATTATACTGTAAGGGAGCAATCAATTTTATACGCTGATTAAAATTTTTGTTTGATATTCCCCAAAGATCCTCGGTATTTTTTATATTAAGCAACTTGAATGTCCTCTCCATCGTATGGACATTAACGTGCCTGAATGCAAATACTACATCACACTCATTGAAGTTATTAGACAATAAAGATGAAGCTTCAGTCGAAGATGAATTTAGGGGCTGTGTGGTTGTGATTGGTATGTTAGAAAAGAAATTTGCAAAAGCGTCAGCAACTTTGCTATCATTAGATATTAATTTATTATTTACGTTTAAGAAAAAGCTCCGGTCCCGAGGTTTGATCTTGCCGGTTTCGGTGTTAATTATTTTCCATGTTGCTTTAATCTTGTCATCAGTTTGTTTAATTTCCCTTCTCAAGTGGAGCGTTAAAAAAGTAACATTATACTTGCATTAATATTTTTTTGAGAATATAAATAATATAATTTGCTTCTACTCTTGTAAATACCCGGCGTAGCCCAGTCATCAAACTTCGGCCTGACGCCCCAACTACATATTTTTTCCTTAAATATATGTACTAATATTTTTGTCCTTAGCAAATCGAACAAAGTTTGGCAAAGCTCATTGGGATTTTCATTAAACAGTTTAAAAAGTTTCAGTCAAATGTCTAAGAGACTTTCTGGGAGAATAACTTCGTGGGCAACTTACATGGGTGCATGTATAAAATTTGTAATTTCTGAAAATTATAGTGCAAAATTGCAGACCTTTGATGCGAACCTACAATGTGCCGGCTACTCCGTTGATTAATATGAGATAACAGCTGACCTGCCCTGTACAGTTTGTTTTACCTATATATAAACTGTGGCTAATCCTGGTGTCGGAGTTTTTAGACCGTTCGAAGGCCTCCGACATGGCCGAACGACTGTTGTACTAAGACAACAACCGGGCCGTGTCTTTCGAAGCACGGTAACACTTAGATGTAAATACCAAACAAATGGTCACCCATCCAAGTTGTGACCGCTGGCGCTGCGAACGTTGCTTAACCCAGAAAATCTATTACGAAAGGCTAGGTAAGATACGCTACGAGCGCTATTTCATATAGTGCACAACAGGTAAATAAATACAGCAGCAATGAGATGCAATAGTAGGCAGATCGTCTCATGATACGGAGATTTGCGGGTTATTTTCCATCTACGACGTAAATAGCCAAGTAGGTACAAGGTATATTTCGTACATTTTGTCTCTCGGTGTTTAGGGAGCACGTTTCATGAGCGTACATAGTTCTATTTTCCTAGTTAGAGGCCAAGATTTATGTACGTGATCATTAAACAATATAAATACTTAGATATTCAAATAATGAGTCAACAGTACAATACCTTGTATATAGACTCGATAAATGACTTTCCAGAAGAACTTTGAGGCATCTATGGACTCCGATTCCAAGTCACCTACGTCACAGTTAAAGCGGTATATCAATGCTAATATACTCAACACTATGTAGCAAATGGACACCGCCTGAAATTGAACATGAAAAATATTCAATTTATATATAAATTATGAAGTCGTTTTTACGAAAGATGAGCTTGCTATTAGGTAGGTACTTGTAAATTAATGTTGTACAAATTTAAATCTAAGGTATCGTAATGCTACGAATGAAAACCCATGAACTAATGTTATACTATATTTATACTATTATTGAAACAATCGTTAAATAATAAAATAAGAATAAAACGCTTCGCAACAGCTTTCGATATGGTAGGTGAGGATTTCGATGGGTCCCTCTCAAAAGTTCTTACAATATCAATACAAGTTCAATGCTACATCAAGCTTCAATTTCACCAAATGTTCAGAACGAGCGTTCGTTGGTGAAATCGTTTGTTCGAACATAGATTTATCGACACTACTGCGTTGTGACTCGTGAGTCATATCATACCGATAGAGAACGTTTTTTTTCAATCTACATAATTACATACCTTACCTTATAAACTAGGTGGGTATTATACATAAACCTGTAAGTCCTGGTTTAGCAGTGTCATTCTAACACCAACGCTTATTTATCCACCAAATAAATATAAAAAATAGGTGAATAACTAATAACTCCTTATGTGCGTTAATCTTAATATCTATCTGGACTGGGTAATCAATAAAGTTGTGTTACGACACTTATTAATACTGTTTAAGCCCTCGGATCAAACAATAAGTAGGTTTAACTAACTTTAAAGTTAAATTGTTCGCTGAGCTTATCCTGACGATATTTAAAAATAGACTACGCTGCGCTTCAAATCGCCAATGCAAAAAATAGCTACTGCTTTTATACTTACATAAGTATAATGAACTGGTAACTCATTGTTTTATACTTACAATAGTGATTCCACTGGACAGGAAAGCTGTCAGGAGTAGATTCGATGGCACTTTGGTGTTAGGTTTATCCATATTGTATTATTCACAGGTCATTTGTTCTAATGAACACACGTCATGTCGAGTTAGTGTTCGTTTATGAAGGAACTAAACAAGATATCGGCGTTAATCGCGCCATGATAATTGTTATCGGAAATAATGTCCGCGCTATCTGTATGAGTGGTTGATAGAATTAGCAAGTTTACGGGCTCTGCGCGATCGCACAATAGGTATCATCTATACTATGCTTGTCGCTGTTTGCAGATTCACTAGAGGCGAAGAACAGAACAAAAATTTCAAGAAGGTTCTCTCCGTACTGTCCCTTGTTTATATTGCCTGGATTGACTTTTACCTACCTATAGGGTTGAGAGAGGTATCAGGCCGGGGCGAGATGGTGAATGTTAGCGCGACCCTATCTCGCCCCACCTCGGTAAAAGACTGGGGGGTTTTTAGCGGGTTCGAGCCCCACACATCCCCTTCTGCCACCCCCGTGGCAGATGGGTGGCAGTGGCGGCAGTGCGATGGCATTTTTCCCCCACAAAAAAAAAGTATTAAGAATAGATAATGTCGGAGTTTTTAGACCGCCTGATAGTCCTCCGACATAGCCTAACGATTGTTGACCTAAGACAACAACCGGGACCGACGGCTTAACGTGCCTTCCGAAGCACGTTACGTTAACGCTCAGATGATAATATCATCCAAACGATAACCCATCCAAGTTGTGAACATTGCTTAATATAGAAGAATGCACTGCAAGTACGGTACTCGGCTCGACATATATATTGAGTCGCTACAGTCGATAAATATATGGAATCGAAATATCGTCTCTTGCGAGTATGGAAGATCGTTTAAATCGACAAAAGATCGGTATAACCAGTTTTATCAAATTTTGGCGATTTCTAATGTCAAATATATCGATCGGTAAGAACCGTACTTGCGCAGCTGTTACGTACAGATGGGTGAGCTACTTACTCTACGAGAGCTATGAGCAAAACATTAGCGCGGGAGATGAATGAAAAGTAGAAATGCGAACAGCGAATATGAATTTGTCGTCGAACACGACGTTGGAGCCGGAACATAAACATTTCATGAGATACAGGTAAATTCACCGTCAACGGTAAATTACATTTCTATTGTGATTTTCCTTGTATTGTACCATTTGCAAGAATGTTAATTACATTAGGTAAGTAGGTATATGAAAATGCTATATTGTGTAGCTCTTCCTCCTCACCTCATCGTATCGTATGATTTGTATATGTGAGATATACCTAAACGACCTTCTTATTTCTTTCGCATCATAACAATTGTGAGAAAAACCAACCACGGAGAGACTCTTCTTTCCAGGCTTAACTCACGTAGCAGAGTATGGATGTAAAACTAAAGAATTATAAATACATTTTAAAACACAATTAAAATGTTTTATTCACATAACAGTTATAAAGCAGAAACACGACAACACAACAAAAGATATATGAAAACCATTGAGGTCTCTTCCTCAATGATGAAAACACTTTTTACTCTCTATTCAAATATCCTTCATTCTGTCATACCAGCCAGACTGAAGGTAAACTATTGCAAACCTCTTTCTAACAATAAATACCTTGATGGTGATAGTACGTAGGTATGTAGGTGACCAAAAATAAAGAATTAAAAGTAGGTGACAGTCGAGTGACAGCCATGGAAAGACAACGTGACAGTAGTTTGGCAGAAAATAGCTTTAGCTGTCTCCAGTCGTGATGTTGCTTTGGTGTTGTATCGATACTTTGTCTATCAATAGATTACTTCGAACTCACAATGGTAGTATCAATAGCACAGAATGAGTGATACTATTGATGATCAGCAATAGTATCGATAGTAGGCATCGATACTATTGAATATTGATATAATATCACAGAACTGTCGAGAGTAACAATCCTATAAGTCTAACAATGATTTCATATAGTACTCATGCTACTGGTATGCTACTGGTGGCATGATACTGGTGGTAGGTATCGCGTATAAGGGAGACCGTCTGGTGGGTGTCCCACTTTGCCAGTTATTCTGCCGTCAAGCAGTAGTGCGCTAGCATTACTGTGTTCCGATTTAAAGGATTTTGTAGCCAGCGAAATTACTGAGCATAATGAGACTTCATATCTGATGTCTCGGGGTGACGATCGCAGTACCTATTTTTTATGGTATTTAAAGTTCTAGGTGGCACTGCAATTGTTATGGGTAGGCGTGGCTCTTACCATCAGGCAAACGACCTACTCGTCTTATTACTGAGTTTAATACTGAGATTATAAAAGATAGTTCCAGTACTACCGATAGGTATTGTGACAAGTTTTCGTCTTTTCGAAATCACGGGATAGTTTATCGATGCTTTCAATAGTTTCACTATTAGAGTTCAGCACTAATCTGCCCTAAGTCTGCTTTTGGCCTATTGGTTTGGTTGGTGCCATGGTGCAAGCATCAAGTTGAAAATTGGTTGTGTGCATCCAAGTTGTTGATCGGCAGAGATCGGTGATCGGTGCTTTGGGTTTGGGCAAGTTTGCTTTGCAAGTTTAGGTACCTATATATGGGCTTCTAATTAGTGAACGGAAAGAAAAATAATTAATCCATAGTGAAAAGTAATCGATGTGAACTAATTCTCTTTGTCGCATTGTCTAAATTTAAATATTCACGTACCGTAATATTCATCTAGCTATGTGAAAAGTTTACAACACGTAAACAAAAAGCCGAAAAAAAAATCTAGTGTCGTACTATGCTCTATGTCAAAGAGTGAAGCCTTTTTAACAACATTATTATATATATTTTTGTCATGGCGCATCGGAAGCTACTTATACTCAAGCTACTGCGTGTCCGAGATAGTTACGCCGTCCTCTGCTGGTACGGGAGGGAAACTCGTCGTCGCTGCTTCATTGATGACCAGTTCTTTAGTGCTGCAAACTCTCCCGCTGCACGAGTACCCGCGCCTCAGCCTCGCAAATAGAATCCTGAGCATACCGCCGCAAGTTAACACGATCTACTTCCTTCACGGCTACGTGGCGCCCGCGGTTGACAGTCGCCGGGTCACGGTATGCCTGGGCCTCTTCTCTCTCGCCACTATCATAGAAACTATATACATGATTCACACTGATTGGCATAAAATAGAATGATTTGACCGTTTGACTGTTCTTGTAAACCATTGTGTTGTTATTAGAATAAAGCATTGTCTCTGACCGTATCATGTATTTGTATGTATTTGTGTCTGTAATGAAATATAGGTATTTAGTCTAGGAACATAGTAAAGTAGAGCTTAAGTTTTGTTATAAAGTTTATTTACATTTACAAAGTCCAACAGAGAAAATACAGCCTATCACGTTGTTAAAGCTTAACGAAATCTCTCTTGAAGAGATTACAAAGCTTGCTAAGATACCAGAAACATTTTAATAGCGTGCTGCGTACCTCTCAATGATTCAATGGATCTTATTATTTACCTTACAGAAGTGTTTACTTTATTTATTGAACACTGATTACGCACGATAAAAGAATTTATGTTATCTTAGGTAACTACTTTCTTAGTCATTTCCAATGAATATACTTTTAGTATCTATTAAAAATTCGTCTTGTGGGACTTTATACAACATTAATTTACGTAGTTATAAAATCTTATTATTTTATCTTAACAACTATCCTTTATATTTACAGTTCAGAAGTAGATACACTCTTTCACTCTATATTCTACCTATTGGATTTTTATAAATACTGTTTTCAGTAGATTCATGTGTGTCGATTGGTCGTCTCAGGTCTCTCCAGGATGCCGGCGGCAGAGGTCTCTAGTACAATACATCAGACCGAGTTAGTGGCGCTGCAAAGTAGAAACGTATATTCTGACTCCTTTGAACGTTTGGGTATCTAACTTTTTAGAAAATAATGTTGATTTATCAACATTATTTTACCTGCCCTACCCAACTACTCCCTATGATATATTAGTTGATGCCAACCAGTAGCAGAAAAGCGCGATCTCTTGAACACTGGAAAATATAAATAACGATTCATAAAAGTAGTTAACGGCGTTTTAAGCTGTCGTCAGAACACTAAAATTCATGGTCGATAATCAAAATTCTTTTAGGATCACCTTCCTATTTAGATACCTACTAAGATTATTGCGGAATTTGATAACAAACTTAATCAGATATAAATATTACACATGACAGTTTCTTTATTCATTTTGGTTTGAATTAACGACTAGAAATTTAAGTAAATGATTTAGGACAAAAAATAAAATTACTGATCTGTAATATGATGCAAGAATCCAAGAATATTCGCGATAGCGATACCAGTTTTTTTATACGTAGTAGGTATATGGCTAACTAATTCCGTTGAATGCGTGTAACTTAGATACTAGTGTTTGGCACGAATGACCTATTGACCTGACCCAGTTTCGAATCGCACTTAGATATTATTACAACGAGATACTGAGGAGCACTTACGTCGAGTGGAGTGTGATGCGTAATCTTTTTTTTGCGTCAACGAACTAAGGCTTGAAGCGGCTCGATGGACAGCTGAAGATGAATTAAAATCCATGAATCCATCAAAAATAAACTTTATAATAATATTAATTATAAAATATTGAAAATAGATATTATAGAAGTAAACGGAAGATTACTCACATGCTTTCCTAAATGATGGTATGGCGGTGTAGTCCGGAAGCGGGACCGGAGGCAGATCCTCGTCAGGGGGAAGTTGGTCCCGCATGCGGTGTGCAGACGCTGGGATGTACGCCCAGGGCAGCTGGCCTTGCAGCTCAGCATTGGTGCCGCGACGCCTATATAATCAAAGAGAAAAAACACTGAAGTTGTTTATAGGATTCGTGATCGAACTGACTAATCTAGGTATTAGTAGGTATCATTGATAGCAGAGCGAGTGTGGCTCAGTGGTCAAGTCAGTCAGCAAGTACGCCTTTCGTTCCGAGTTCGATTCGCGCTGGCCCCGCACCACTGACTTTTTTAAGTTACGTGCGGATTTAACACGCTCTAAAGGAAGGAAAACATCGTGAGGAAACCGGCATGTCCAAGAATTAATCACCAAAGTTAAAGGACATGTGACATGCACCAACCCGCACTCTGCCAGCGTGGTCGATTATGGCCAATACTCTCCCTTTATATGAGAGAAGGCCCCTGTCCCAGCAGTGGGAACATGATGGGCTAATGATTGATAGCAGCCAATGACGTTTGGCTTTATCTTCAATCACAAACCGAATAGCGTAACTCTTCTAAGTCCTAGATAGTGATGGTTTTTCAAGATAGTCGTAGTTACAAAACATTACTTATATATATATTAGACATTTAGAATAGCTAGAAAAAATACCTAACCATAAAATTTAAAAATAAAAAAGTAGTTTTGAGTGGAGACTGGAATATTGATTTACTTAAAAACAATAGAATGTATAAAGAATTGCTTACAATATAGAAAAAAATTAATTACGATACCCTCATAAAAGTTCCTACAAGGCACATAGCGTGCATAGACCAGATAGCAACTAATAAAAAAGAAACGTAAATGCTGGCATCCATTACTTAGCATTGTCAGACCATGAAACTGCGCATAGAATTACCATTGAAGTTTAAGGCGACAAAATCATCCTCTGAATAGTTTGAAGATAAAAGAGACTATTCTACAGACAACATGGCCAAATTTTGCGAATGTAATTGCATCACTGAAATTCACTGATGTATACGATGAAACTACGCTCAACAAAGCTTTTGATGCATTTCATAGTCTCGTCACATTGTTTTTTGACCTGTGCTTCCCAGTTGTTAGGATGAAAATAAAACAAAAAATGTATTTAAACTGAGATGGCTCTCAAAGGGACTAAAAAAGTCTTGTGTACAAAAAAGAGTACATTATTTAAAATATGTACATAATAAAGATAACAAAAACTTAAATGCAAAAACATATAAATCATATAATAAACTACTACAAAAATGCATAAAGAAATCACAGCAAATACAGAATACAAAATATATTAACAATAATAAATGTAAAGGAAAAGCAGTTTGGGACGTGATACGGTATAATGTACAAAACGATAACATAAAATCAAATGAAATTTAGTCTATTAAAGTAAATAATTTGACATTTGATGATCCCCAAGTGCTTTGTAATATGTTTAATAATTATTTTACTGACATAAAAATGATACAGACACAACCCACAATCATCTGACAAAATATTTAATTCCATGACAAATAATTTAATAAATTCTATATTTTTAAAACAAACTCACGAAACTGAAATATTGAATATAATTTAATCATTCAATAATACTAAATCCGTAGGCTACGACAATATAAATACAAAAATCATAAAATTATGTGGTCCTTACTTATGTCAACATCTTTCTTATATCATAAACATGTCTTTTGCAGAAGGTACATTTCTTGAGACACTAAAGATTTCAATCATAAAACAACTACATAAGAAAGGAGAAAAAAATGATATGAATAATTATAGACCGGTAACTCTTATCCCAGTATTATCATAAATATTTGAAAAGGCTATGCTTTTAAGACTCGATGAGTTTATGACGCGAAATAAAATTCTTAGTTCTGATCAATTCGGATTTACAAAAAATAGATCTACCACTTTAGCTTGCTTCAACCTCATCAAAGCAGTTACAGATGGACTTAACAATAAAGCAAAAGTGGCAGCCATATTCTTAGATATGACAAAAGCCTTTGACTTAGTTGATCATAATATAGCACTCAACAAAATTAATCAATATGGAATAAGAGGAAATGCTCTTAAATGGTTAGAAAGTTATTTGATAAGCCGAAAACAATGTACAGAAGTATTTAAAATGATAGATGGACCTTAAAAAAATATTTAGAGGTTCAAGTTACCAAAACAGGTGTTCCACAAGGAAGCATTCTGAGGCCATTCATTTTCATAACCTATATAAATGATATTCCTAAAGTGACTAAACATCAGTGTATTTTGTAAGCTGATGATACCACAGTTGTTGTGAAATCTAAAAGTGATTAACAACTTAATACCGATATTAACAACACATTAAATGACATAATAATTTGGTTAAAACAAAATAAATTAAAAATGAATATAACTAAAAAGAATATTATGCAATTTTAAACGTATCAATCTAAACAGGATCCATTAAATGTTAATTTCCTAAATGAGCGAGTAGAAGAAGGGGATACGTGTAAGTTCCTAGGTATAACAATTGATAAGAACTGCAATTGGAAGTGTCACATAGATAACATTTGTGATAGACTAGACCGTTTTGTATACGCTATAAGACAATTGCGTCTCTCAGTGTCAAAATAATCTGCCCTGTGTGCGTACCATGGCTACGGGTCTTCGATTTTGTCATACGGATTACTTTTGTGGGGTAACTCTGTCGACATTAATAAGGCATTTATAGTACAGAAGAAATGTGTCCGGGCAATTTGCGGTGCCTGGTCTACCGATAGCTGTCGACCTATTTTCAATAAGTTCAACATACTCCCATTACCGTGTATGTACATCAAAGAGGTATGTCTGTTTGTTAAATGCCATCCCGAGTTCTTTGACATGAATTCAAAAATTATTGAAAGAAACACTAGGCATAAAAATAAACTATTTTTACCTTTATGTAGATTGGATATCTTTAAGAAGAATGCCTTTTCAATCAAAATTTATAACAAACTGCCAAAAGAAATAAAAACACTTAATAAAAATAAATTTAAACTAGAACTACAAAAATGACTATTAAATAATTGTTTTTACTCTGTAAATGAATACCTACAGTTAAAATAGACAAGTTATAAATTGTATAAATTTGACATTTAAAAATTGTTATAACCTATACCTACCTAATACATATGAAAATAATTAATTAAACTTTGACATTTAATATAACTAATAATTATTTCTAATGATTAATTTGAATCCAAGAATGTCATCATCATCATCATCAGCCCACATCAGTCCACTGCTGGACATAGGCCTCTCCCATAGCACGCCACTGAGCCCGATCTTCGGCTTTCCTTCTCCAGTCGCTACCAGCAACCTTACGTATATCGTCGCTCCATCTAGTCGCAGGGCGTCCTACACTACGTTTGCCGATTCGCGGTCTCCACTCTAGAACACGTCTAACCCAACGGTTATCGGTTCTGCGGCAAATATGACCAGCCCACTGCCACTTCAGCTTGCTAATCCGCTGAGCTATGTCGATAACTTTAGTTCTCTGGCGAATAATTTCGTTCCGGATTCGATCCCTTAGAGAAATACCGAGCATAGCTCTTTCCATAGCTCGCTGAGCAACTTTCATTTTGTGGACTAGTCGTACCGTGAGTGTCCACGTCTCGGCTCCGTATGTCATAACAGGTAGGAAGCACTGATTAAAGACTTTCGTCTTTAGGCACTGGGTTATTGGCGACGAAAAGACCCGACGAAGTTTCCTAAATGCTGCCCAGCCCAGCTAAATTCTTCTGTTGGCTTACCTCTCAAAGTTGTTTTTACCTAGTTGGAGCGTCTGTCCTAGATAAACATATTCTCGAACAACTTCAGGAGGTTCTCCATTTAGCGCAACCGATCCCGGGATAATAAGTTCATTGAACATAACTTTGGTTTTATCCAAGTTCATACGGAGACCGATGCGTTGCGAAGATTCAGCTAGGCTGTTCAGCATCTCCTGTAAGTCCTGCAACGACTCAGCCATGATGACGATGTCGTCTGCGAATCGTAAATGAGAGATGTACTCGCCATTAATATTCGTCCGTTCCAGTCCAGCGTCTTAAACATATGTTCCAGTGCTTTTGTGAACAATTTCGGGGAAATAACGTCCCCTTGCCTCAATCCTCGACGCAGGTTGATATGTTTCGTCTGCTGGTTCTGTACTTGGACGGTCATTGTTGCGGCGTCATACAGACATCTCATCACTTCGATGTGTCGCCAGTCGACTTTGCATCGTTGCAGGGATTCCAAAACAGACCAGGTCTCGATAGAGTCAAAGGCTTTCTCATAGTCCACAAATGCTAGACACAGAGGCCGATTATATTCTTCGGTCTTCTGTATAATCTGCCTCATTGTTTGGATGTGGTCTATGGTACCGTATCCTCCTCGAAACCCAGCCTGCTCTGGAGGCTGAAACTCATCGAGTCTTCGCGCAAGACGGTTCGTAATAACCCTTGAAAACAACTTATAGACATGGCTCAGAAGCGAAATGGGTCGATAATATTTCAAAAGGGTTTTGTCACCCTTTTTGAATAATAAAATCACCACGCTTCTGTTCCTTGCCTTTGGAGTTCTCCCAGCGAAAAGGACGGAATTGAAGAGGTTTCGGAGCTCCTCCTGCTTTCAGGAGCTTTGTTATCACTTCATCCTCACCTGGGGCTTTTCCATTTTTAAGTTGTTTAAGGGCCATCTCGATCTCGTCTAGGCTGACTCCAAGAATCCAAGAATGTAAAATAATAAAATTATGACTTGTAAATTAATTAAAATATCTTTATGTGAATTGTATTGCACACCCTTAAATAGGGTAGATTATATGGAACATTATAATTATTAACGTAACACCTAGATTACCTACCTAAATTCTAGAAATAAAAGTTTATGATTAATGATTTATGATTACCCGCGCGCATCTGTGAGGTTTGTCGAGTCCAGGTGTGGTAAGGACTGAGTAGCGCGCGGAGGGCTGTGCCGCCCAGCCGTGTCGATAACAGCCTGGTCCAGCCGGCGCTGTTGCTCCGCAATCATGTTCTCCAGGCGTTGCGGCAGAGATAACAGGTTTTCTGGAAAGTTAACTGTGCGCTTCTTGTCGAGCATTTCCACATGCTGGGGTCGAGGTGATCTGTCGAGTTCAAAAAGAACTTAGCGCAGTTTAGATAATTGTTACGAAGCCTTCAAAAAAATACTGTCATACGACGAAATTACAATCTCACCTTTCCGGCGAAGCATCCAACGAGTCAGGGTGTGATCTAGTCTGGCGCACAGGTGTGGGCGACCTCCTGAACAGGAATGCTTTCATTCTTCGGAAGGATTGACTGAGCCCAGCTCGGGGGATCCGCCCAGCGGCGCGGTAAGCGCTGGGCGTGCTCTCGACGTCCGCCTGCTCGCTGCTCGCTCTGTCCTCGTCGACTTGCACCGGCACTGGCGGGGGAACAGGGGCTGGCGCTGGTGCGGATATGGGTTGTGGCTCAGGCGTCGGAGCTTCCACTTGCTAGGTGAGATTCGTTTACATTAAATTTCATTGTTACCGCTTACATAACGCTTAAACAAATGGAAGTTTGAGCACAGAATACGTAATAGTTTGATAGTACAGCTTCAGTTTTTCAAAGTGTAGTAAATGTTTATACATGAGTAAAGACCTAATATTGTTTATCATACCACTGCAGTGCTCTCCTTCGTGTTCTTTTTCACATTGCACTCCACAACCATCATGATGACAAGGAACACGTTCAACACGAAAAGGACCGCGAATCGGGAGTATAGTATGACCATAGTCCACGCGGCCCAGGCGGTGTTGAGTTCTACGTTCCCGATGCCACTGACCGTGCCACCGATGAAGTCCATTGTGTCCGATAGTGTCTGCAAGGTACGTTGATGATGACGATATTTAAATAGCTAGATGTATATATGTAGCTGTGCCACATCATAGCTAGATATTTACTGGTAACTAGACAGAACAGCCACTGACTTACCCTAGTATGAAAAGAGTCGTTTGCATATGTGACAGTAGCCACGAGGTCAACAGCACATTGGGAAACCGACACTGTAATCCATGGCCACCTCATGTGTTTTGACCGCTTGCCTTTTGCGCCACCCACTGCAAAATAGAAATGAAAATGTAAATTAATAATTGCATACCTACTTATAATAGGTATGGACAATAATAAAACTGAGATCAAATAATAAAACTGAAATGAGATAAGAAAAAGAGAAGAAAGCAACAAAGCTTCTCTCAATGAATCTCTCAATCAAAAAATCTCTTAATGTTAAAGGTATAGTTGTGTAACTTTGCTTAAAGAAAGACATCGTAATTTAATCGAAGTTACGAAGAACATTTGATCGTAGCCATTCACGATAACTTGTGAATAGCTACGATCACATTATATGATGATGATGTGTTCAGAACACTTACTCATAAGAATGACGCTGGTTATAATCCACAGCACGCTCAAGCCGAGCCCCGTGCTGTTGATGATGAAGGTGCGGAAGGCGGTGAACGGTTTCTGGGTCAGAAGAATGAAGGCCTGGTTCGCTATGCTGTCGATCGACTGTCCAATGTTGATGCGGGACCCACAGGTGCTGGGGTCTACAGACAATATGTACTGTCACTGTTTTTAGTCTGTGATTATTAATTGACAGATTGGCACGCTATGACGTAAAATCGTATTTTATTAGCTTCCACGACTTTTCGTACATGTCAGGTCTATCGTGGTTACACAATAATTATTTGAGTCTTATGCTGGCTTTAATATGATTATCTTTTAATGAGTCTAAATTTGGATATAGTTCATAAAGGCATTTTTGTACCTTGTATGTTCTTCGGTAGGTATATTCGGTAAGAAATATTACCACTGCTTCTCTAATGCATCGTCATGTTGCAATTTTTTTAACTACATAAAGGTAATAAAGACTTTCATGCCATGTATATTTTTGTTTATGCCGATATAATGCTAGTTCGTATTTCCTATCAGAATAGCAGTGGCGATGTCCAATATTGAATGTTGGTTAAAATAATTACGATAATTAGAATTTTCAAACTTACTGTGGAAATAGAGAATCCTAATATATAGAAGAAATGGTAGTTCTTTCAGGAAATCGATGATGCAGAAGTGCTGCGTTATTGCAAGCGCAGTGTAGATTAACTGCCCCGTTGCCTGTAGCTAAATAAATATAAAAACAAATACGATTTAGTTATTATCATATTTAATAAATCGCACCTGATTATAGATACTAACATGTAACAGAGCTTTATTGTAGCAATGAGAATGACCACGCGGTAACTGTTTGTTGCTGTAACGAGATTTTTGTTTTAATTACATTTCGCAGCTTAATTTTTCCATAAATAAGATTAATGGTTTACGACCACAAAGCAAATCTGTGGTACTTGCTGTATAGGTAAATGACGTATGTACCTACCACTATACCTACTACACCACAATACCTACTTGAATATACCACCTAATAATTTATATACACACTTATAGTTATACATGCGCACGAGAAAGAACCCTTCCTTCTTGGTCCAAAAATAAACTAATCACTGCGGTCGGCGTTCCAGCCACCTTTCACCGAACGTGCCAGCAAGTTTCTAAGTTTTACAATTATACATACCTACCTAGTAGAATAAGTTTCAAACACGTAGTTACGTAACGCAAAAGAATTCCGGAAAGAATTCGGTTCCCATAGTGTGAAATCATTTATAACGAATGAGATAGAGATAAGATAGAAATTTCGTCAATAGGTTTGTGCATTTAAATATCTAATATATTATAATGTTTATTATTGTATGTAAGCTTTGCATTGTATAATTTTGTTTAAACCATGTATGTAAAGTAGGTAACTAATAGGTATATTATTTTATAAGCCCAGTGCCTATTCTATTATATGCAATTGCATAAGTAATTAGCAGTCACTCTAACAAGTTATGTGTACCTACTTACTACTTACCCGCTAATTGAGAATAAAATAAAACATACCCATAATAGATATAAAACTGTAACAAAATAACTTTTGCCTATAATCTACCCTGGTGGTACCAAAATTTTGCCACACCTTGTTTATATTTATGTATGTAGATCCCTATACTATATTAGTGAAGTACGTACGTATACGTACCCAACACGGTTTTAGTCCAGCGGCAAAAATGGTAAATACAATTTTTAGGCCCTTACTCCAATTGGTTGGACAAGAGTTGGACTACTCCGACACAAAGAGAACTTTTTTTAAATTAATATATTCCATGTAAGTTTTTAAAAGAATAATTATAGTGATCAAAGACAAAGATATTAAGTATAGATATATATTATATTATATATTATTATATATAGTATAGATATTATATATTAAGTATAAGATATTAAGTATAGATATTAAGCTATAATCAATGTAATCTATGTCGTGAAGAGACATACCTATAAAAATATTTATACTGATTTATCAAGGTGTGTATTAATTTTAAATCTCACAAAATTAATAGGGTACTATAGGTACCTACTTCCAATATTGTTCTTAATTCGCGATTCTCCAACATATCCAAAACAAAGTCTCAGTTGTATCATAGGTACATGATCCATACTCTACCTCACTATATGCGCATTAAGTTCTAGCAGTGGAAATGTAAAAACTGCGATGACGATCTTGCTTTAGAATGAATATGAACTCCTCCTTGAATTGTTTAGGCATTATCATTATGACAAGGTGCTAATTTAACATGGTCACCACAAAGGTATGTACTCGTAGTTCTAGCGTGTCGTCGGTCGCGACCACGCCAGGAACTGTATCGTTATCAGCGACATGACACTCTCGACTGATAGCGCGCGCTGATAACTCTTTACTATCATCTTTACTATTGACGAAATTATTATAGAGCGGTGTCCTACTTCTTACTGGCTTGGTGATAGTTTAGAAAGGCATATGACCCATTTCATATGTCGGTACCTACCTTTAAGAGCATCTCTTGTACGTAGTACCTATTACTTATTCTGTGGTAGTAGCTGGCATATAAATATAAAAGAAACAGTCACAAAACAACCTTTATCATTTATATGTAGTTAATAATAATAGAGGCGAGACTTTGCATTCTAGGTTTGGTTTTTATAGCAGTTTTGTAGGTATATATTTTAAGTATAGAAATATTGTAGAAAAACCTATGTGTAAGAAATAAAATAAATAACTGAATAATCATAAAAATAATTACGCCCAACGATAAATACTTAGATCCTGGTCCCTAACTAGGATTCCCTGTATTTAGAGAACCATGCTCATACCCAAGACACGAAACAAATAGTTGCCTTTTTTCTGTGCATATGTCGCGTCGCCGAAATCGAACCCGCAACCTCAGTGGTGATTTGATCAAACTGCCCTACCACTACACAATTGGGGCTACAGAGAAACTACTACATCAGCCCCCTTTGCACGGACCGGAGACAAATAATTTTATCCCCTGTTTTATCCACTTTCGACAAACAAAAAGGGTATATAAACAGGGGATAAAATTTCTGTCTCCGGTCCATGCTAAGGGTGCTGAGAGTTAGATTTTGAGTCGTAGACAATTGTCAGGTATATAATTAAAAATATATAATTTAAACAATTCGCTTTGCAGAGCTTAGGTACATCGAATAAGCGAAGAAACTATAAATTACTCACAATGATGATTTTACCGTTAATTTGTTTTCTACTCGTATATTTTAATAACTATTTATACATAGAGATAGATAGATGACCGCTTTATTGCAAACATTAAATTAAAGACATTACATAAAAACAATTAAAGAAAGTGTTACAATAGGCGGCCTTATCGCTAAAAGCGATTTATACCTACTTACTAAGCTAAAATGTTTCATTAATTCGCCAGCCCAAAGTTATCATTAGGTCATTACGTTCCCACTGTTGGGAAGACCTTTTCTCACTAGGACAGTGTTACAAAATCATAAATATAGCTAAACTTAGGTATTTTTTTACACTAGTACCTACAACTGCATATAACTTATACCTAAGTATACCATCGCTACTGCTTCCAAGATCGTGGCCAGGAACACCGCGGTTAGGTATTGGTTAAGTTTAGGAACGTACCTACTTGTATTATACTCATACTTAATTCTTATGCGGGGTTATGCGGGGCTTCACTAGGTGATAGGGTGAGTATGTGAGATAGCGTTTGGGTTGGTACCATCGTTTTGCTAGTTATTCTGCCGCTCAGCAGTAACGCGCAAGCATTACTCTGTTCCGGCTTGAAGGGGATTGTAGCCAGCGAAGTTACTGACCGTTGTGGTATTCATGACTTATGAGACTTAGAGTGACGAGCGCAGTGCAGTACCGCGCAGGATTTTGCAAAACAAAGTTCTGGGTGGTGCTGTTATTGTTATGAGCTGGCGTATTGCTTACCATCAGGCAAACGACCAGCTCGTCTCGTCACTCAATTTAAAAAGTTATAGAATGCAAAACTGTCTACGATCCTATAGTCACACAGCACAGGCAGCACAGCACACAGGTGTGAGAGTACAACATTTTTAATACCTTTACAGAGACGTGCTAAATACAAGTATTTTGTGGAATTCTTACCAAGGTACAGATACCAGCGAAAACCATAGGTTTATTCATCACCATCTTGAACCAATCAGAAGCCGGAAATCGAGTGTGGCGGTTCCTTCCTGGGTTAAAAATCACCACACACTCACTCTACCACTACGTTAGGCAAAGTCCTACACTATCACGGGCCAGCATCACACTGACTGGAGCTGCACCTCTCTAGAGATAACAGTCATTGATACCTGTTAAGATATTACTGAGAGAGTTTCGTAGGTACTTGACATTTTGTTTGGCTGATATTGTGAGAGGGCATGCGTGTACGTTTCATTTCCAATCATATTTTTTGAAATGCCGCTTGCTTTAGTTTTTAACACAAGCCTTATTTAAACCTTAAATGTTCTTATTTATAAAAGTAAATGACCAAAATAAATCATGTGGTGCCACAAGCCGGGCTTTCAATTCATAAATATTATTCATAATTATATTTTTTACATTTAATTATTCACAATAGGTACTTCTGCGGAAGGTATCTGGTATAGCACCGCAACTATTTATTACTAGCTGCGCCTCGTGGTTTCACACGCGGTTTTCCGGGATAAAAAGTAACCTATTTGCTATTCCTAAAAAGTCCTAAAGTACCTACATACCAAATTTCTTCAAAATCGGTTCGGTAGTTTTTGCGTGAAAGAGTAACAAACATACTTAATTATATAATAAACAAACCGGTGAAATGTTTAATTTTTTTTTATTTTTAATTATTAATTAATCATATCATGGACTGAAATTTGTTAGACAACCCATATGCAATATATTTATTGGCATATTAAATTAAATATAAAATACGTTTCATCAAATAAACATCTCGGTAAAGGTCGTTCTATATCGGGATCCTATACTATATGCCTATTCACTTGAGACCCAGGCTATAGTTGGTAGTTACTGGTATAAAACCTTAGTGAATTCCATTTCTTAGCATCTCTTAGCTCGTATAAAAGAGTCAGAAAAACTCTTAGTACAGATTGGGATAAGTTGTATGTGCACAATGTAAAGGTGGAATGACTCTCCTCGCCTGCTGATTCAGAGATGGAATGGGGTTGATGGCATCAGCTGATGCACGTTTTGTACACACTCCCCATAATCTAGCCTATAAAAACAGATACACAGACCACCTTTTGATTCAGACACTAGCTTAGGAATTGGTAATTCCCTGTCGACACACCGATGGGTGATAGCGGTGAATCCACGGGTCGGAACCCCCTTCTTCAAGTGTTCAAGGCTTTGCATATTCTGTTCAACAAGGATCTCATCACCATCAATTAATTTAAGAGCGCGTTGCTCAATAGCGTCCAGAGCCGCTAAAACTACATGACCTTCACTAATTTAGTTACTCAAGTAGGTACAATAAATACTGGATCTGGCCTTACTTCAAATTCTAGATCGCATTTTGGAATAAACGTACCATAACCATAAATAAGGTGGATGGCACTGGCTAATAAGACAAGTTCTATTAAGTACTCATAAAACTAAGGTGCATTGGCAGGTGGAATGCATTTTCTTTGGCACTAATACCTTTAAAGGAGAATTATTCCAGACGATATCTAACAACACGTTGCCAAGTATCTTAATATCAGTAATTAACATTGCCTCTTAACATCGCATCGTTAAACGGATGAAGAGGTATAATCTCCACTATATAAAGGCAGACTATGGGATGGTTCTTGCCATCATCAGTTACTTTATTACTACTGCTACTTTATTACTGAAAATAAAAATTTGTCGTCTCACTGTAGGAATACTATTTGCGCATAATATCTTTCTATAACATGGCGTTGGTGGTAAGTTGTTAGATGTAATAGCAATTTTTTGTGTGCTCGTTAATATTTATGTGGCCTCTAGCTGCGCCCCGCGGTTGTCCGGGATAAATGTCTATGTCATTTTCCAGGCACACTTCAGGTCCTGGAAAATCACATAGTCATTTGTCCTGGTTAGGTTCTTACATACTAAATTTCATCAAAATCCGTTCAGTAGTTTTTGCGTGATTGAGTAACAGACATCCATCCATCCATCCATCCTAACAAACTTTCGCATTTATAATGTTAATACGATATACCTAAATATATAACATACCTAAATAAATCTTACAACAAAAACGTAGATACTACATACTTTTGAAAAAGAAATGCTATCTATAATTTTTACTAAATAGGTTCCTATTTAAAATTTGGTTTGGTTTCGTTAGGTTAGCCTTACCTACTAAACCAAAATAGGAACCTATAGAATGTACGGTTCTTTTTATGTTGTACGGTTTTGTTGTTCATTCGGCGAATGCAAATATTTTCATGTAACTATGTATTCATCGTTTTGGTAGAAGCTAAGATAGTTATGCCAAACATCCAAGTTATACTCTGTGAATAATTTTGATCCAGATTCTAGTGTTGAGTCTAATGCCTTGCATCATGTTCGGGGCTTGCAAAGACGTCAACCACACTGACCCTTCGACAAACTACACTCACCCTGATCAAGACATGTAAGATACAAGTTTCAATTATAAGAACTTACTAGCAACACTACATAGAATAATATAAATATAAAATAAAATAAATCGAAATAAATAAATAGAGCACAGAAAGCTTGCGGCGTTTAACCAAAATTTTGCTATTGTTTGTGGTACATATTCAAGTTCCTTTCACAGCAAAATCTTAAGTTAAATTCGGCACAATAGATATATAACATTGTTAAGATAGTTCTTACAGGGCAATGGTTTATTTAGTTATATCTCACCTGTCAGTCAGTCAGTTATAACACTCACTACACGGGTTAGAAGTAGGTATCTAATGCCATATACATTAAAATATATATATTATATACATCAGCCTCCGTGGTGTAATGGTTGGGCCGAATGGCTCAAATCACACACACCGTTGAGGATGCGGGTTCGATTTCCGCGACGGGACAATTGTTTGAGCACAGAAAAAAAAGGCAAGCATTTGTTTCATCTCTGGGTGTTGTGGGACCATGGTCCTAATAGTTCCTAGTTCCCTAGATACAGGGAACCCTAGTTAGGGGTCAGGATCTATGTATGGCATCTTCGGGCGTATAAAAAATACATGCTTTACAAAAAACTAGAATTATCCTCCTGCTAAGAAAAACAGCAGAACACTAGATTAAAAATAAATAAAGACAACTTTACCTTCACTCCAGGTACGTCATACATGCGACTGTTTATCAAGTCGGGATTCTGACCAATCGGACCGACAACATGACGGATAATTTTAACTCCACGTAAGTGCTAAGTATGTACCTATGTATACAGAATTAGCAAGTAGAACTACATATAATACTGAGAATGAACGAAACCATAAGCAAGTCGATTTTTACCCTCAATGTGTGTTCTATATATATACATAGAACACACTATATATATACATATAAAGCACAGTAAAATATGTAAGTAGGTATTGCTATTTTTTCCCAAAAGCACGTGTGTGAAAGTGTTTTCATACTTTATCTCAGAGTAACTGTGTATATTTCGTCATTATCATTGTTATCCACATTCCTTCTAAGCTATCGGAAAATCGGTCACTTAAGATATACTAGCTATAGGCATGTTGGTACGTTGACACAACAGTCAATAAAAAAAATCCCCTCAGTTTCTTGCCGTATCTTCTGAGTACTGGTGCTTTTTCCGATACGGTGGAAGTGTCATTGTAATAATTGACGTTCATAAATGCGTCTGTGATGCTCAAATAGAAAGAAAATAAGTTCTAGGTGGCATTGTAATTATTATGGGCAAGCGTGAAGCTTATCATCAGGCGAACGACTTACTTACCTCATTGCGCAGTTGCATAATAAAGGTACTTAATATCCGTAGCAGGTGTAGTCTACAATTAATGGCGTAGGTATATTATGACTATATTATACGTCAAGATCATTGAATATATTTTATCTATAATTTTGTTCTGAACCTATTAGTATAAACTCTGTTAATGGTAAAAGTTTATTTGTACTTATTATTCCCGTATATTTTTAGCGGCCATCAAGAGTCGGTGATGTTATACAACACTAACGGCACTAATGTAGATTTCGGCGCAATACCGGAGCCAATCCTGACCAACGTGACTGCACAGAGTATGGTCGGCGTGGCTCCGGTCCCGTACACTGATGGAAACCACAGCGCGACGGCGGCGTCACCAGCTTGGGGCGGTTGGCGCGCACTGTCGAATCCTGCAATGTTTCCTTCAGGTCAGTAGGTTTATATGGGTCATTCCTGAGACGCCAAACTTTTTGTGTCATAGCTTTAATTTGTGTATAACAAATTATATTTTAGTTTTTGATACGAGTATAAAAATGTCTGAAAATTGGACACGCGGCTAACACATTTCCGCCCGCAACTCGAAATGGTGCCATTATCTTTAAAAAAAATAGAGACAAAGCCATGGTGACTGGTTCCTCAGATGCGCCAGTGCTGTATTTACTTACAGACAGAGTAGTAGTATTGCTCGTTCTCGCACTCAAAAATAACGAGCAAGTTTTCATTTTTTTTTAAGTTTGGTTCACCGGTGGAGGTAATTTCTGTATCTCGTTTTTCTATGTTAACGCATAAGATTTCCAAAAGTCTACTGCAAGGATATACATAAATGCTAAATTCCTTGAGAATACAATATTGTATTAATTTGTGTGATATCGTGTTTCGATTGAAAGTTATTTCGAATAATTATAAATTCTAAATTCATCATTTCCATGTATATTGGAACCATTGGAACCATGGAAATTATTTAACGGCCATAAAAATTAAATGTTTTGTCTCTCTTGTCAGTTAAAGCTTATTTTTTTGGCTTTTTCTGAATTAAACTATCTAAATACTTAGTACTTTAGAATAATTCACACACCCTCACACAGCCTCTTTGGTGTAGTGGTTGGGCAGGTTGGCTCAAATCTCGTACACCACTGAGGTTGCGAGTTCGATTACCGCGACGGGACAAATGTTTGTAAAAAAATAATCCCCAAATCATAAGAAAAAAAATCACAAGAAAAAATAAAAGCTCAAGCATTTGTTTTGTGTCTGGGTGTTGTGGGAACACGGTCCTTATAGATCCTGGTTCCCTAGATACAGGGAATCCTAGTTAGGGGTCAGGATCATGTATGTGATCGTTGGGCGTATTTATTTATTTAATTAATGTATCCCAAATCTACAAACCAGTCTTAATCGATTCATAAATGTATTATTTGATATACCTACACAATTTGTCGTTTATAAAGATTTTATAAAACGATTGGGATACAAATTAATAGGTCCTGTTTACATGCTAGAGAAAGAGGAGCTAAAATAAAGAAAATAAATGAAACAAAAGATTTCTAGTTTAAAGACAAATATAAAAAGAGATAATATAAGAAGAAAACAGAAGGAATAATAGTGACAGTTAAAGATGTGACAGATATTCAGAAAAAAAAATTGTAAATATGTTTAAAATGTTCAAGAAGACTTGATCAACCTGTAGTAAAATGGAAGAAGAAATTAATGATCCTCCATCCTCAGAAACAGCTTCAAATACTGATCTGGGTAGGTCAACAAGAGAATCTAGGTACTGCATCAGAAATTGCACTAGAAAGTTTAGTTTTCCTTGTTCAGATAGAACAGCAGAACCCTCTCCAAATGCATGTGAAGACTCACACATCATCACTCATCATCTTACCACAGAAGTGAACGAAATGAACATTACAATACCAAGACCTCGCACTAGAGCCTACACTAGAAGCACAACAGCACAGCTTTTTTTTAAATTTTAATCAATACAATCTTCGTCAATATCTTCAAACTGCAGCTCTCCTGCATCATACAAAGTATCAAGTATACTCATCATGATCTTCATCATCGTCAACAGCCTGTATAAGTCCGCTGCTGGACATAGGCCTCTCCAAATACACGCCCTTCGGCTCTTCTCATTTGCTGCCAGCTACATTACGCAGATCGTCGCTCCATCTGGCTGGAGAGTTTCCTAAACTACGTTTGCCCAAACGTGATCTCCACTCCAGAACACGTTCACGTTACATCACTGTTCATACGGAGACCAATACTTCGTGAGGAGTCAGCTAGGCCGGTCAACATTTGTTGCAGCTCCTGCAGCGACTCCGCCATAAGGACGATCATCTGTGAATCGCAATTTTGAAATAATCTCGCCATTAATGTTGAGTCCAAAAAGGCTAAACACAGTGGCCGATTATACTCTGCGGAATTCTGTATTATCTGGCGCACTGTGTACGGTACCATATCCTCCTCGAAACCCAGCCTGCTCGGGGGGTTGGAATTTATTAAGCCTTTGCGCGAAACAGTTTGTAAAGACCCTTGAGAACAATTTGTAGACGTGGCTCAGGAGTGAGATGGGTCTATAATAAAATTCTTGAGTTAGATTTTATCCCTTTTCTTGAAAAATAGCACCACTACACTTCTATTCGAGGCCTTCGGATTTCTCCCACAGTCAATAACGGTGTTAAATAGCATTTTCAGCTCTTTCAGGAGAGGAGTGCCTCCCGTCTTTAAGAGCTCGGACGTTATACCGTCTTCACCAGGGGCGTTTCCATAATTCAGTTGTCTCAGGGCCGCTTCCATCTCGCCTAGGCTGACTCCTGGAAACTCAGTGAGGGTCAGCGTGGCTCTTGAGTCTTCAATTGTAGGAGTAGGGCCAAGAGCATGAGAAGTGTATAGACGGCCATAGAAATCCTCGGTCTCTGCAAGAATCTCCTGTTTTGACACTATGGTTCTGCCATCAGCTGTTTTGAGCTTTGTCAGGTGACTCCTACGAAGTTTCTGGACGATGACTTTAGACCCTCGGTTCTGCTCGATCACCTCTTGTATTAGGCGTGTATTGGAACACCAAAGGTCCTGACTAGTTAGCTTTTTAATTACACTCGAGAGCAATGAATCCGGGTCACTTAAAGAATGTTAAAAATCTCGGAAACTAAAAATGATAGGTTAATGCAATAAATTGTATTTAATAGACAATGTAATACTCCTTAAATGAAAGTAAAAAAAATATGAGTCACCATACATTTTATTAACACAAAATTACATAAAGAAAAAAACTGCTGATCTCTCCTTAAAACAAAAATAGGAAACATGAAATTTTTGAACTTTATTACGATTTTCTTGAATTTTAATACTTCGTATTGCCTCCTCGTGCTTCCATTACTGCGTTTACGCGGTTTGGCATGCTGTACACCAAGTTCCTTATACGATTTTGGGGAATATTCTCCCATTCCTCTGTGAGAGCAATTTTGAGCTCACGAAGCGTGATTGGGGGAGGGTTTCGTTGTTTTACGCATCTGCCTAGCTCGTCCCAAGCATGCTCGATCGGGTTGATATCCGGGCTGCGCGCTGGCCACTCCATACGAGTAATGTTCATCTCTTGAAGGTAGTCATTCACAATCCTACCTGTATGAGGTCGGGCATTGTCATGCATAAATATAGCATCCTCACCTAAATTGACCATAAATGGACCAACGTGATCATTGAGGATTTCTTCCACATATCTTACGCTAGTTAAAGAGCCGTTTTCTATGATCACCAGCTCTGTGCGACTTTCAGAAGAAATTCCGGCCCACACAAGTACAGACCCACCACCGTAGGCTACTTTTTCTTCGATGCATGCTTGCTTGAATCTTTCCCCTGGTCTTCGATACACTCTGTGTCTTCCATCGTGCTTGTAGAGCATAAATTTTGATTCGTCGGAGAACATAACTTTTGACCAATCTTCAATACTCCAATTTACGTGGCTCTGGGCATATCTTAGTCTCGAAATACGATGCCCACGCTCCAGTTTAGGGCCGTTTGCAGGTCTAAGGGGTTTTAAGTTAGATTCAGCAAGCCGACGTCTTACTGTCCATGCACTTGGGTTACTTCCTCCGAGGCGTCGAAACTGATTGGTGAGTTCAGTTCCTGTGAGAAAGCGATTTCGAAGCATGGTGTTCACCAAGTATCGGTCTTCTCGTGCTGTGGTACACCTGGTTCTGCCCGTTCCTGGTCTGCGTAGGTTAGAACCAGTTTCTTCGTAACGTCGGAGAACTCTTTGTACTGTTGACAGCGACACACCGACAGTCCTGGCTGTATCGCGCTGACTCCGGCCGGTTTCCAGCATTGTAAGTATTCTGGTGCATTCTTCAGGCGTAAGCGACATAATTTCAGCTTGAATAATGAATATAGAGCACTATCAACATGGTTTATGTACCCACATAAATGACAGATTACAAACAAAAGCAAAACCAAATGCTGTAATTTCGTAGTTCCATCTTCGAAAGTGGCCCTTTTTCAAATTTGATTTTTTTATGATATAACTTTACAATAACTAAGAAGTTTTAATACCTTCATTTAAGGAGTATTACATTGTCTATTAAATACAATTTATTGCATTAACCTAGCATTTTTAGTTTCCGAGATTTTTAGGATTCTTTAAGTGACCCGGATTCATTGCTCTCGAGTGTATTTTGTTAAGAGTCACCTGTTCTGACAGAGGCTTAGGTGTTTTTCCGTTTTTGTATCATAAACTGGAGAGTCTTATCTGAGTTTGGATTTCTTGCCTTGACTTGGCATACTTAAAATGTTCTTGCCCTCGTCGACGTTGTAATTTCCATGGACATTATTGTCATTTTCATGGAACGAAAATATTCATTATTTTTTTACTCCAAAATAAACGCCTCATCGAAAAATGTATAAGTATTTATGGCCACAAATTTTAGTTTTAATGAATGATAAATAATAATTTTATTTATAATCATTCATTAAAACTAAAATGGAAATGACATCAGAACACTTTTTTCAAGAATCACCCATATGTGCAAAGTTAGAAGTTCTCATACAGCAACAGGATCATTTTTTCATAAAGCTCTTAGACCATAACACGAACTACTTAAACAAACAACTTTTGTTCTACGACTTTTTTAAATTGTTAATGCTAAGTATTTTCATCCAATATAAATATATTATTATGTTATTTTGCTTTTTTCCGAACTCTATTACTCTTTCTAAGTCGGTACCTAAGTAACTTAGCTGAAGTTAAAACTACACACGTTCCTACTCCTGCCACTACTACACCATTATGGTAAAAAATAAAATTGCTAAATTAAAAAATATATCTCTTTAATATTTTGAAAGCTATTAAGTTAAAAAGTCATTAAACAATAATAGGTCAGATAAAGTCTGCAGAGAGTTTTGATATTTTTAAAATCACCCTGTATTTTTATGGTTAATCACTCTTCTAAACCTCGTAGAAGATTCCTTCTGTGCTGCTTTTAAAGTTACTATCAGACATCGGGCATAATCATATTATCTATTATCAGACCCAAATCTGCCTTTGAAGTGGATATAACTGTATAAGTTTGCAAATTTAGGTAAACTTAGGAGAAATGCAAGACTAAGTGTACCGGTTACCATCAGGCGGACCATCTGATTGTTTATCGATACTTGTAAGTACCTAATTTAAAAATATGTTTCTATCCTTTTCTTTTTACTCCTACAGGAAACGTCAACGCACCAGTTCCTGATAAAGAAAAACCTTCGACGGAGTCAAACCGTAAAAGGTCCCTTGACAACTTCTTCCTACATCTGTTCAAGAGGGACACTGGCCTTACTCCAGTGAGGGTGGTGAACGGAGCCGCGGTGATACCCCCCGAGGCCGGGCTCCAGTCTATCTCCCTGCCGCCTCTGTTGTCTTTTAACAACAACATGTCGGAGATACCTGTGCCCATACCCAACACTTCGGTGGTACATTACGCTAAAGTTAACACTCTCATTCAAAAACCCTGAAGGGCCTACAATTTTTTTGTTCAAATGTTATAGGTACTTATATATTATTTGATTTGTAAATAGCGTGGTTTGATAACCTTATTACTAAAATTGTTTTGTTTAAATTGGGTAGTACGTATTTGCTATTGCACGTCTATAATAAAATATGTAATAAATTAAGTGGTCCATATTAAACATTATTTTACTTCCTATGTATGTAGGTACATTGAGTGACATAAGTAACTGAACTTTTACAATCTTTCAATTGTCAATAACACCCCTAAATATATAAATAACATGCATTTTTTTGCGATTTCCCCATTCGCACAGAATATTAACAGACTTTTTAAATGCAACATTCAGTGAAATTAGACAAATATAAAGGTGTAGTCAATCAAAGATTCACAGATGTTCGGCTACTTTTGTCGCTGACTGTACCATATAAATGTATTGATGTATAACAATTCAAAGGCTCTACATGGGGGTAATCTTAATGTACTTAGAACTTAGAAGGTATGAACGAAACGAGCTTGGTATACGAAGACCATAAAACATCGTATATTTTGTATGTGACCAGAGATAAAAACAAAAAAAAATTGACTTAAGTAAAAGTTTACCAGAAAAAAGAATGCGCTATGCATGGGCACCATCTAAGAAGGTACCTTTAATAAATATTACGTGTGTTTTTATTGGCTTGCTTACGAGTTTGAAGATACTATAGCAGGCAGGTATGAAGATTAAAGGCGTTGTTTATGTTTCCACGTGTTCTACCCTAACCTTTGTCTCACGCCGACTATACGCATGTGCGCGGCGGTACGCATGCGCGAATTAATGATTTCTCCCGCCTCGGAGAGCTCGCTTCAGTCGCCACTCGGCCACACTTCCACTCTTTAGTAATGTAAAAAAAACTTCCATAAAATGGCGATTCTTTCGCCAATCTTCACAACGTAACAATAAACAGATCAACGAATAGGTTAACTGACACTGCCAGCAATACAATGAGTTCGCCCAAGTTGAACGAGAGGTGCGCGAGCACCATGAGCAACAGCAAGAAACTCCTCAGCAGCGATTCCAAGGAAGACTCCTTAGATAACTCAGTAAGTATACACAAACTTCAATGACAACTGTAAGTTAAACAAGTCAGGCTTAAAACTCATTAAAAATTACCTACTGGATGTACACTGTATTCCTAATAAAATATTTGTGTTTTAGATTAGAGAATCAATAAAATCCGAAAGGCCTGGAAAAAGTGAAGAAGACTGGCGGCGGAGGACAATTATCGTCGAAAAGAAAAACGGCAGTTATGGATTCACTCTACAAAGCTATGGCATTCATTATAAAAAGGTAAATATTTCGAGGATATAGAAGGACCTTCTTTAGATATTATGATGAAGTTAAATAAAGTTATTATGGTTTAATACTTTGTTTAGGTACGATGTTGTCGGTACGGTATTACCTCGAGAGAAGAACTATTATTTCAGAAGTAGATAGGAGATGAGATATTTATACGTATACAAGAATTCATTGATTACCAAAGGAAATTACATATATTTTTTTACCAAAGTAGTTATTATGAGAAAATATAAGGGACTCCTCAATATCACATTCCATTAGATATGGCTATCCTAAATTTTATCAAAAGATAAAGAAATCAACTGACATCACGTCAATATTACTTTTAATGCAATAAATTGTGTATTTATTAGTATTCCGTGTGTTCCAGGAGCAAGAGATAGAAGTGATCACGTACGTAGACCACGTGGAGGCAGAAGGCCCGGCGGCGGCGGCGGGCATGCGCGAGGGCGACGTCATCATGTCCATCAACGGCGCCGACGTCGAGCGCGCCGACCACACCGCCATCGTCGACGCCATCAACCACTGCGACGCCCGCATGCGAATGGTCGTCATCTTCGAGGACTGCGTCCGAAAAGTCGAGCTCCATCTCAAGTACATCAACATCCAGAGAGCACTTCAGTCCAAAATGCGAGAGCTGGAACAACTCACCGTTCGCGAGAGACAACTCTTCGATTCCAACTGGAAAACCCACAGTCTTCCCTCGCAGAAAAAGAAGACGTCACCGTCCGACGTGATCTCGGACTCCGAAGAAAATGCTAACGCCGAAAACATCAACAATACCTACTGCCGGCCAACACTTTCGAGTGAAAATGTCACTGCCGCCAAACCACCGCAGCCGAACGTTTTTATGTATCAATATCTCGACCCGCGGTACGGAACGTGCCTTATTCAACCCAACTTACGCACAGGTAGCTTCGTAATTACAGTCGGTTCGCCGAGAAACCGACGCGACTGCCATCACTACGTAGTTAAAGCTCAGGGAGAGTGTCATCGAGCATCTGAAACGTATGTGAAGTCCAGCAGTGGGAAGCACAGCAAAGGTCACAGAAGCAGCCACAGCCACAGCTGTGCGCCGTGCATGCCGGCGTATAATAACCAAGACGCCAACAGTCTCGAAGCTTACGATCTCGCAAGTCCGTGTTGCGATCCGCATTGCGTTCCAAATAGCCGAAAGAAAACGAGAAGGAAAAAGGAATGTTCCAAAGAACATAAACGAAAAGATAAATGCCAACAGGTTGACAAATCCACACAGAAACCGGACAGCGGATCCCACACTAGAACAAAGAAAGTGTGTTCATCTGGACATTGCTCCAGCCGGTATCGCTATCTGACCACTGAATCGACACAGACTAGCCAGTGCAGCCTGCAGTCGTACGCGACGAGCAACGCCACTGTGCAGTGCGAAAATTCAGCATCAAGTTACAGCACGTCGCTCAGCAGCGACACTCTGTTTTGGGATAACGATCGCTCCGAATCCAAGTCCTCTCCCAAGATACAATATCAAAGTTCTCATCAGCATGTAAAACCAAAATCTTGGGATAATCTGACGACGAAAGCTTTCGGGGGCTATGGATTCGGATACGGCTATCTCGATACTACCACTACTACTAATACAAAGCACACCAACCGGTCTAAGAGTCACGGCCGCAGTCACAGCGGGCGCAGTCTGCAGAACCATCACGAGTATCAGCACCATCCGCAGGAGAAGGCCTCGCATCGACAAAACAACGTTCCTCACCACTACTCGGTGTACGCGAGGAGCCACAGCCACTGCCCGCCGACGAAATCTACGGAGAGTCTGGTGATGGTTCCGAAGTACCAGCTGGAGAGCAGTGGGTCGGAGAGCCGGCTGGCGTGTGAGTGCGCGGCCGAGCCGGAGTACTACCGCCGCGTGCCCACCACCAAGAGTCCCGCCGAGCCGCATTCCAGCGCGTACTACACGCAGCACTTCATCTACCCCACGCATACCTATAAGAAGAAAGACTCGAATGTTAGCTCAGAAATAACGAGGTTGTAATACTTAGCTAGTAAAATTATTCGCTCAAAAAGCAGTTGGCCTAAAGGTGACAAACGTAAGCATTATTTAGTTTGTCTTTTTGTACTGTAGTCGCTGAATATGATTTAGGTTACGCTGTATTTAACTGCTTTAAAATATCCTTGTTGATTTATAGTTTAACAATAAAATTTTACCTAAACCAAGCGCTTCTTTTTTTTGTCTTTTGATCAGCTAACTTAGTTTCTCAGAATATCTACTGGACTGAGCTTTACCATAATAGAGATCGACTTATTCATATGTAGAAAAGGCTAAAAAAGTAAGTAGGTTTACCAAAATCTAACTGTTCTAAGTGGAAAATACTTACCTACCTATTAGACTCTACCAAGTCATTTTCTTTAGACGTCTTTGCGTTTTCTATGTTTTTAAGAATTCAGTAATTGAAAGGCCTTTGCGCGGTAGTATATAGTAATTAAAATAAATATTGACGTGAGCAAAATAATAATATAATAAACCTGAGACGCAAAAAGATTGCATTGGCCGGGAATCGAATCCGGATCGCCCGCGTGGGAAGCGAGCATTCTATCATTGAACTACCAATGCTCAGTTGTAACATTTAAAAATCGGCGTTCGTTGGAGCTTTGAAAGGCTTTATACACTCCTTCGTACACATATTTTTGTAGACGTCGAATAAATATGACTCCAGCAAAACTGAAGTCTGTATAGGTACTTGGCTACTCGTTTATTCAAGTTCCCTAAAGATCGACTGCTTTCAAAATAGTTAAATTATTTAAAATACCTAATGTTACCGGCAGTATGTAAGTAAAGAGCGAATTCACGAGCATAAAGGAACCTTGACTTACGATATCTGTAAGCACTAAAACCGAAATAAAACGACAACAATATAAGGTGTTTTTAGCAGGAATCCTAGATGCAATAACCTAGAAAGGATTTTGTAAGTGCTTTCCAAATATAAATATATATATATATATATATATATATATATATTGTTGTTGTTGTTTGTTGTTAGAATATATTATATATATATATATATATATATATATATATTTTCTAACAACATCACACAAATAGTTGTGTAGCAGCAACTGGTATAGTTGCCATACAGATCCCAGTGGTTCTCACGATCTACTCGCTCTTGGTTACACCCGCGGTTTCCCGGGATCAAAGTAACCTTTGTGTTTTTCCAAGTCCTAAAGTACCTACATACCTAATTTCACGGATTAGATATATGAGGTACGGGTAAAGACTGGTAAATACCCACTTTTCGGATGTTAGAGATGACCATAATAATTGGTTTCGGTAACCACTCCACTTTATCGTAATAAATGGCTTTCTTTGCCTACTTGCCTATACCATATATTAGTGCACATTTTAGATATTGTTTAAATTAGTCAGTTGCTTATATCAATGTTTTGTGTACGTATGAACAATATGTCGGTTAAACTTAAAAAGATAAATTATAGGAACTGGGCGTTATCTAAGCTCGAGATACTTCCTTATATTAGAGTCAAAATGTGGCAAATCAGTTCGCTATCGCCGAAATTAGGTGGGTGAACTTCTATCTGGTGCGAGTTCATCTTGGGTTAGGCAGGGGCCGGGTCAGATGGCGGGCGCTGGTCCGGACGCGGCGGCAGCGCGGCAGAGCGTCGCCGCGCTCCACCGCATCGGCATGAGTCGCGCCGCGCTCCCAGCGGGCTCGTCGCGCCCGCAACCTCGCACGCATTCGCGAGCTTTGCGCTGCCTCATATTTGCTAGTATCTTCCTCGTCATTCTAACGACTACAAATGCTACACCGTCGCAAGTAAGTTCTGTTATTCATTTTCTTGATTTTTCTTTTTATTCATATTTTTATAGAATCTTTATATTATTAACATTAATGCAAGCGATTAATTAAACACAAGTGTTTTAATATTTTAAATAAGCAAAGTTATATAAAATAAATCGGTCCATTAAGAGAATCTCGCTGCACCCGGGTGTGCATAGGGTGACCTACTTCCGGCAAGCCAACCGTTGCTCGGTGTTGATATTACATTTCCCGTATTGATTTCAGCTGTACATAACATGCAAGGTGCCAAGCACCAAGTGGTGCGTGGCATGGCCCATGCATCGCGCGGAGGCCGAGGGGCTGGCGCGCCGTCTGTACCCGGGCTCCGATCTCAGCGAGAACTGCGGCCTCAGCGACCTCAAGCCAGTACAGCCGACGCTCAAGTTTATCATGGTAAGTGGCTTCTGGCAAGTTTCTCCTTCGCCCTATTGTGTCCTTCTTGGGAATAATTTGCCTGTTGCATGCTCTGCTGTGCGTAGCAACGTTTGTGACAGTTGTCGACTCGTGTGAGAAGTCTATCACACGAGTGTTGAGAACTAAGTACCAATGTATGTATTTGTTTATGTGACAGCGAATATCGAAATCACTACGCATACCTAATATAACCGAAATTTCAATCAATTTCAAGAATATCGTTTATTTTCATATTTTTGTTGTTTCTCTGTTGAATCTGTATATCATTATTGTTGTAATAGGAGTAACTTAGATACTTAGTTACATTATAAGACATTTCTAGGTAGGTATATAATATAGTAAATATCTGAATTATTCAGCGAAAGTGAATAATGCTTACGTAGCTAACAAGTTTTAAAAAAACGTTTTACAATGTTTTGCTCCAGGCCTTGAACGAAGAAACAAGCTCTAGGTATAATGTATTATAACGATATAAAGTGTTTGTGGCTATATAATTCATCTTAAAGTTTTTGATTACAATTTGCCTATCCGTTCGTAAACAATAAAATATTTGAAACTACCTCTATAGGTTGGTGAGTCAAATAGGTATAAGAAAGTATATAGAAAAATGCCATAGAAGTTATAGCTTTTCTTTGATTAGCTTTTAGATGACAGCCTCTGTGGTGTAGCGGACAGGTCAGCTCATGTCTCACATACCACGGAGGTTGTGGGTTCGGTTCCCGCTGCTAGACAAAAGTTAGTGCAAAAAAGCGGAAGTATTTATGTTCTGGTTCTTGTGTGAGCATTACATTTTTAATTGGTATTTGTAAATTTTGTAACAAGGGCTGAGCTGAAAATAAAATTATTCATTGCGATATTATTTTAATTATACTATTTTATATACTGGCGTGATTATTACGCATCGGAAATGTGAGACTTAACCATGTATCGTGAAAAGGGGACGAAGTATCCGTCGACATAACTGTTAGGTATTAGTCCTTGTAATTAGATACATTGCAAATAGTTTTGGATTGTCTAATCCAATAGAAAAAAGTGCTTTCAGATTCTCCGGAATTTCCCAATTTGCCAAGAAAATTTCCCAATTTTTCTTTCTACAAAATACTAATGCAGACTACTACGATCATTTAAAATGATATGTCATGACGGTCCAGCCGTTGTCAAGTAGTGCGCTTACCAACGAATAGTAGGTAAATAATTAATTTTTTCAAATAGTTAAGTAATTACTGTTTAAATAGTTAAGTAATTACTGTTTAAAAAGTATTAAAGTAGTTAAGAGTTGAGAATTAATAAATATAAATTAAAATTTTTAAAAACACCCGACACAATAAAACACGTCGACAGTTGAAATTTAGCTTGCGATATTCCGGGAAATCAGGTTTACAAAAGTCTTAATCAAATTACATAGGTACTTTATTATCTATTGGTCTTTTATTTATTGCCATGGTACAGACTACGGATCACTTATTAGGCGAGGTCCAATCCGCACTTAGCCGCATTTAATGAAATACTTCCGATCTTAAAAATAAGTACTAATTTATCTGGGTAAAGGTACAATTATGTATATTGTAAACAATTAAGATGCCGACGGCCTAAACTGAGTTGAGCATTGTAGGTAGTTGTAAAGTAGACAGGCATATTACATACGCGTAATTTGATAAAAATCTGTTTTTTTTCTATTTTATCCCCAGAATTTAACTTATTCTGGAGATAGGCCTCGATTCCGATGACACGTGTAAAATAAAACATGATAGAGACCAAGAATCTAACGTGTGATATTAATACAAAAGTATTGTTTATCGCTCCCTCGTTATGTATTTGAAAGATAACTACTTCTGTCAAGGTTGAAAGAGTCACTTTGGCCCATGTTTCACAACTTTTTGTACATTATCATAAATGGGACAATCGGATTAAATATATGTCAAGGCAATCTTACGCTAGACGCATGAGGCGTTGCGTTAGAAATACATAATTATATAGGTACCTACATTGGTCTAATTATGCATTATTCTTCCGTAACAGGTGAAACCATTCTATGAATCAAAGAAAAGTACGTTTTGCAAGGGCACAGACGTAATAATAAAAAATGAGTACGATTGGACGTCAGAGAATGTCCAGGGGATGTTGCGCGTACGTCGCCAGGCGGGGTACTCCCCGAGGGGGCGATACCGTGGTCAGACTCAGTCGCAGTACCTGGCCATTGATCGAGGAAATGGAAAAGACGAAGGAAAAGCTGAAGCACACTCGGATGCTGACTCCTCCCGTGCTAGTGTCAGTGAGTATTGTTGCTTAAAAATGTTCTTCTTTTAATAGTAATAGATGTCAAGCCATTTAATTTTTATTTTTAGGTGGTAACAGCGGAATGGGACAAGCTCAAAGTCAAACAATATATGACCCCAGCTGCGAAGAATGCGCGGGAAGATCCGAGATGGAAGCGCAGAGCTTAAAGCGGGGACCGTATTCTCCACACCAGGGTGGGACTCCAGGCGGAATGTAAGTTATGGTCAAGCAAAAGTTAAGTTATATTACATATTATACATTAAAAAAATAACCAACATATATTATTGTTCAGGTCTGGTAACGGAGGCTATGGTCCTAATGGTTATGGTACAAACCAGGGCAGCCCAGGTGGGGCTAGTGGTTACGGACCAAGCGGAAGCGGCTCTAGTGGAAATGGGCGTGGACAAGGAGCCCCTGGAACAGGTGGATCTGGACAAGGAGGTGGCGCTCCGGGAACAAATGGAGGTTATGGACCTGGACAAGGAGGTGTGGGCCCTGGAGGCACTGGTGGATATGGACCCGGCTCAATCGGAGGCTACGGCCCTGGACATGTCGGTGGGGGCCCTGGCCAAGGAGGTGCCGGCCCTGGGGCTCATAGGGTCTATGGCCCTGGCCAAGGAGGTGTTGTCCCTGGGGATAATGGTGGATATGGGCCTGGCCAAGGGGTTGGTGGCCCTGGAACAAGTGAAAGTTACGACCCTGGGCAAGTAGGTAAAGCTCCTGGAAGTATTGGCGGATATGGTCCTGGTCAAGGAAGTGCGGGCCCTGGAGGTGCTGGTGGATATGGAACTGGACAAGCTGGAGGAGGCCCTGGCCAAGGAGGTGCAGGTCCTGGAGGTGTTGGTGGATATGGCCCTGGACAAGTCGGAGGAAGCCCTAGCCAAGGAGGTGCCAGCCCTGGAGGTGCTGGTGGGTATGGCCCTGGACAAGTCGGCGGTGGAGCTGGCCAAGGAGGTACGGGCCCTGGAGGTGCTGGTGGATATGGTCCTCGACAATTAGGAGTAGGCCCTGGGCAAGGAGGTACAGGCCCTGGGGGTACTGGTGTATATGGCCCTGGCCAAATCGGAGGAGGCCCTGGAGGTGCTGGTGGATATGGCCCTGGACAAGTCGGAGGAGGCCCTGGCCAAGGAGGTGCGGGCCCTGGAGGTGCTGGTGGATATGGTCCTGGACAAATTGGAGGAGGACCTGGAGGTGCTGGTGGATATGGCCCTGGACAAGTAGGAGGAGGCCTTGGCCAAGGAGGTGCGGGTCCTGGTGGTGCTGGTGGGTATGGCCCTGGCCAAGAAGGTGCGAGCCCTGGAGGTGCTGGTGGTTATGGCCCTGGACAAGTTAGTGGAGGCCCTGGCACAAGTGGAAGCTACGGCCCTGGTCAAGGCGGAGGCCCTGGAAGTATTGGCGGATATGGCCCAGGGCAAGGAGTTGGTGTCCCCGGCACTAGTGGAAGCTACGGTCCCGGACAAGGTGGAGGATATGGTCCTGGACAAGTCAGTGGAAGCCCTGGGACCGGTGCAGGTTACGGCCCCCAAGGAGGTGTGGCTCCATGGGGCACGCCTGGAACAAGTGGCAGCTATGGACCTAGTCAAGGCGGGGCACCTGGAACTGGCGGTAGTTATGGACCTGGGCAAGGATTCAGCCCAGGTCAGGTAGGTGGTCCTGGTGGCGTAGGATTTCAACCTGGCCAAGCACCTGGCAATTCACTTGGTAGTTTTCCTGGAATTCCTACTGGTGGATTACCTCCGGGCGTACATGGACCCTTCCAAGGCCCTGGAGGTCTCAACTATATTTGTTGCGTTGTAGATCCTAATAACAATCCTCAGTACCTAAAACTTGGCGGCGGTGGGGGTACGCAGCCCGGTATTGGAAGTGGTACTGGAGTTGGACCTCAAGGACCGAGTGTTATGGGAGGAACAAATGCTCAGCAAGGTGGAGTCGGTGGGCAATACGGGACAGGACCATTAGGTGGATCTAATACGCCCTTCGGCACAGGAGCTCAAGGACCTTACGGAACCGGAACCACATTGCCAGGGCCTTATGGTACTGGAGGTTCTAGTCCTGGTACAGGAATTACTGGAACTGGGTCAGGCGTTGGTCAAGGAGGGCCGAACGTACCACATAGCGGTGTGGGAACAGGCATGGGTGGACTAAACGGACCTTATTCTGGTAGTGGAACGGGAGGTGGAGGACCATATGGTGGAACTGGAACTGTTGCAAGACCAAATGGGCCCTATGGTGGTACTAGTATTGGAGGGCCTTACGGCGGTACCGGAACTGGCGGAGGACCTAACGTCCCTTATGGCGGAACTGGAACAGGTAGTGGTGGGCCGAACGGACCTTATGGTGGTGCTGGCACAGGGCAATACGGTGGTACTGGAATAGGCGAAGGACCAAACGGGCCATACGGTGGTACTGGCATTAGTGGTGGAGGGGTTAACGGACCATACGGTGGCACCGTTGCAGGACCAAACGGACCGTATGGTAGTACTGGTGGGCCAAATGGACCATACGGTGGCACCGTAGCAGGTGGGGGTTCAAACGGACCATACGGTGGAACTGGAACTGGCGGAGGTCCAAACGGACCATATGGTGGTACTGGTACAACAGGTGGAGGAGTAAATGGACCATACGGTGGAACCGGAACTGGTGGAGGTCCAAACGGACCATATGGTGGTGCTGGTACAGCAGGTGGGGGAATAAATGGACCATACGGTGGAACCGGAACTGGCGGAGGTCCAAACGGACCATTTGGTGGTACTGGTACAACAGGTGGAGGAGTAAATGGACCATACGGTGGAACCGGAACTGGCGGAGGTCCAAACGGACCACATGGTGGTACTGGTACAACAGGTGGAGGAGTAAATGGACCATACGGTGGAACCGGAACTGGCGGAGGTCCAAACGGACTATCCACTGGCACTGGGACAGGCGGAGTAAGTCCAAATGTACCATATGGTGGCACTGGCACAGGGGCAGGACAAAACGGGCCGTATGCAGGTACTGGTTCAACAGTTGGAGGAGTTAATGGACCATACGGTGGCACTGGCTCAGGTGGTGTAGGACCAAACGGACCGTACGGTAGCACTGGCTCAGGTGGTGTAGGTCCAAACGGACCATATGGGGGAACTGGACCAACTGGCGTAAGTCCAAACGGGCCATATGGCGGTACTGGAACTACGGTTGGAGGACCATCTAGTGGCACTGGAGGTGGTGTTGGACCAAATGGACTTTACGGTGGCACTGGCGCTGGTGGTACAGGACCAAATGGACCTTACGGCGGCACTGGTGCTGGTGGTACAGGACAAAATGGACCTTACGGTGGCACTGGCTCTAGCGGTACAGGGCCAAATGGACCCTATGGTGGCACTGGCTCTGGTGGCACAGGATCAAATGGACCTTACGGTGGCACTGGCTCTGGTGGTACAGGACCAAATGGACCAGGTGGTGTTGGAATAAATGGACCGTACGGTGGCACTGGCACAGGCGGTGTTGGACCAAATGGACCGTACGGTGGCACTGGCTCTAGTGGTATGGGTCCAAACGGACCAAATGGCGGAACTGGATATGACAATCAAGGGGTAAGAATAAATTGTATACATAAAAGTATGTAATAGTTAGCTTAACTAAAGACTAAACCAAACTTCGTACTACTTATATTGTCTTACTATGATATGGCCATATCTAGCTTGAGTGCATTAAAGAAGACTTCAAGAGAAAAACAATGAATGTCACTGTTTTTGTGAAAATGACCTTTTAATGCCATCTGTTGGCTTTTTGGTATATTATTTTTATACATTAATCAGAATTGGGTAAAATCATTGAGGAATGAGACCTCAATTGGTAAAACCATCGTATTCGGCTGTAATAGTTCAATTTATCTCCGCACGCTGAACGTCAAAAACCGTCGTTGTTAATATGAAAGTTGTCATTGCACGTTTTTTCCTAACCTAGCGATTGACCCTAGTAAATCCAGTAATTGAAGTTTTTAATGCAAAATATTTCTTTAGTGCGATATTTGTTTAGTACCTAATATTTTTGATAAGAATAAGCAATGCAATGTCAAGTAGCAATGAAAATACGCGTAACAAATCAAAAAATATGTATGAAAAAAAATGTAAAGGGCGAATAAAAGATGTGTGCGACAAATCCGCATATAAAGTTATGAACACGGCGAAGCTTGTTCTGCATACGTTTAGAGTGCTCTAAAAATTTATCGGAAACAGAAAGAAATGTTACTTCGTCATTTTAATCAATTTTTAACGATAAATGAACAAAATAGCTTTCTAATAAAGCAACGACGCTCGCGAAAAGAAGACATCGAAAAAAGTAAATAACACGACTGCTACTATTCTTATGACATAAAAATCATCAGAAACGATGTTTATCACGAGGTTCAATGTGATGCAAAAACCAGTAATGTCAATGACTTAGACTGTTTATGCTATGGAATATTATCACTAGTTTCTGACATTTTGCAATAATTACTAAAATATAAAACTAAAGTTAATTTTTAAGTAAATTTAAAGGGTATAATTATATATTGAAATAAGTTGTTTCGTTATTTGTATAACTTAGCGAACAATGAAAAAAATACAGACTTTGAAACTATAAAAAGTAACTTTTTTCTTACTAATCATTTTTTGACATTCATTCTTCCCAAGGAGTCTTCACCTTTTCATAATAAGAATGCAAGTTATTGTTAATATTAAAGTTGTATTATTTATCAAATATCCAAAACCTAATTGAGCTAACAACCCATAAACGGGCAGCAGTCTCATCCATTTCGTTTTGATGATTAGTCAAATGAAAGGTACTAAATACATACGTGCAAGATCTATGGAAAATGCATGTTAATAACCACATTTTTTTGTTGCAGGGTAATGGGTACAACGTCGACAATTCAGGTAAGCAGACTATTGAAATACATAACTATTTTGGTATGTCCAAATATTAAATTAATTGAACGTATTATCTGGTTCTAGGTGTGCCACAAAATGTGATCGACCCAAATACAGTAGCAGTAGATGGAGACGATTCTGAAGCAGAAGCAAGTGTTTCTCAAGGCGCTAATGGTACCATAGCTACAGCAGCGTCGAAAGGAGGAAATGATAAGGGTCGCGCTCAAACTAACGTTCACGGCGCTTATACTGGTAGCGGATCATTTTCAGCACAAGCTGAAATCTCTGGCGATAACAAAGCTGCCAACAGTGAAGTTACAGGTGATAAGAAAGGGGCATCGAGTAATGCTCAGGGAAGTGGCCGAAACAATAAATCCCAAGCCAACGTCAAACTGGGATCGGAGACCGGTTCTATACTGACGGGATCGCAAAGTGAAGGCACTATGCACTCATCAAACTCGCAAGTACAGGGCAGCATCAAGGGAGGCATGGCTGACGCACAAGCGAAAGGACCAGGCAGCACATCTTCCCAAGCTCAAATTGGATTCACACCATTCAAAGATGAAGACAAAGCTCAGCATGACCTACAAAAAACTCCATTTGTAGGGGGAGGAACCGCATCCGCTCAATCTAGTGGTAGAACTGGAATGTCACAATCGCAGCTTCGAGGCACATTCAAATACGGCATTACATATAACGGGGCGGCGCAGTCAGGAGCTAGTTTAGATAAAGATGCTGTGTTCCCTAATAGATTGCCTTTCGATAAAATTGATGTGTATGACGAACATAACAAGAATATAAACGTTGATCTTTTAAGCACTGAAAATCCACCAGAATCCATTCCAGAAAGTGACATTCCTTCGGCGAATATAATACCTTCGACTGAGCCACCATTCGATAACAGGTATTATAGCACGGAGAAAGTCGAAGAAACAAGTGAAAAAACTGACACTGAGTACGATCTTCACACGCATTCCGATCACCACAAATTGAACAGTGAACCAAGTGCGCCGACTCGTTCCCCGCCAATAGAAAGTAGACGGTCCTTCCAGCCCACTTACAGCACCAATAACGGTGACTACGAATATACCACTGATAAGGACGAAAATGAAGACTATGATATCGATGATGGCTTTGGCCCTGAAGGCAATGGAGACACTGAGGTAGAACAAGGAGAGTACAATTACAATGAGCTCTCACGTGATCCAGGTGCAACACATCAATCTTTACACAGCCCAAAAAGAAGCGGGGTAGATGTCAGACAAACAACAAGAGGCAATACGCAACATATTGTCTTGGGATCGCTGGCCGATCACGATGCAGAAATTACACAGAAAAACTCTGAACGGCCGGATGAAAGCAAAGTATATCAACCTGGAGAACGTATTCCTGGCACAGGCGGGTACACGATACCAGTCGGGTTCACCGGCAGCGTCAAATCTGTCGCATCAAAGGACAAAACTTATGTAGTGGGATCCAAAAATTCTCCATCACAGGCGCAGACCGTAACTTTGACTCCTGGAACTGGTAAAATTAAGTACACGTATCCTGCCGCTTACGGTACAAGGGTTCATCCGAAGGACTTGCGGTCACTCTACAGCCATAAGCCTGACGACAACAGATACGTTTCCGTATCAAAGTCTGTGACCCGTTCACTGGACGAGGAAAATAACATCAGGAAGCAGTATTCCCACACGTACTACACCAAGTCCTCATCGTGCGGCTACTTCACGTTTACCTGCACCATGGTCAGCAGCGCGGAGGGAAAGAAAAAGGTTTGCAAACCGAAAATGCCCACGAATCCAGACGGGAGCCCCATGAGGTGTTAGTTAATTTCAAATAAAATTTCTAGAAAGTTCAGGATCCAAAAGTAATGTTCATAATATCGTAATTACTGTTTTTAAACTAATTTAATGTCAACCTTTAAAAGCTTTTATACTTCAAATAAATAAACGCTTACCTAGTAATCCTTTAACATGAAAATAATATTATCTATTAGGATCCTGCTTTATTTTATTAAAATAAAAATAAGGTGAAGTATTTTAACTATCTATAAAATAATATAATGTAATCCTAGTATTTTATTAAATAACCATGTACTTATGTCGAGTTTAAAGTAACTATACATTGCAATTTGCATGGGAAATTTGTAACATCACATCCTGCATAAGTTACTATTCCAGCTCTATCATCTGATTACTCCATGAAATGTGATTTAAGTGTATTATAGTAATAAATAAATTTAAATAAAATATTCGCCTTTCATTTTTAATTTAAAACCCCAACGAATACAGATACAAGTTTTAGGACTAAATACCCACCACATGTATTAGAAAATTACTCTTACTTACCGACACTGTCATCTGTACCCAATATTTTTTAACCAAGTACTTTTGAACATCGTTATTATAAATGAGAACATTTTGTCTCGAGTTAACCACATTAAGTTGCATTTTTTTATGTTACCGAGTGTTGCGCCGAGCACGTCGTTCGTCCGAAAGGTAACACCACGCCTGCCCATAACCATTGCAGTGCCACCGAGGACCTTTAATACCATAAAAAACACTACATAGCACTGCATTGCGCTCATCACTCCGAGACATCAGATAACGCCCAGTAATTTCGCTGGCTAGTATTTGCAATTGACTATAAAAACCAGGAAACCTACAGGGTTTTAATTAAAACAAACATTTACATTTTAATACAATGACAGTTTAATATCTCGGATAGTTTTTTCGAATATTTATAATTTTAGAATTTGTGACAATTAGACATTATTATTATAGTAACAAGTAAATATTTAATCCGCAAACTACGTGATGTATTAATATTTATATGTTTATCCATTTGTGAGAAATAGTTCTGACTATAGATTTGCATTTTGAGTTGGGTTTATAGATCACTAATGACATTTAATTAAGGAATGTAGAAATATAAGAAACATATCACAGGATAAAATATCAGTCACAAATACAAAACAAAGCGAGGGTCATAAGATTAACAATTTTAGAATATGTATCACAAGTCGATGGGTCTCGAAAACAAATATTGAACTTCAAGGACAGCTAGTTACAATCCCTATAATCTAGATCATTAGTTCGTTAGCGTTTGTTGCTGGGTATAACAATGGAACTACTAACAATTGAAGTCAACATAATTAAAGCACGAATCAATACTGTGTTAGGTTCATACAATTTGAATACAAACAGGGGTTTTGTACTATATACTAAAGTGAATAAATAAACATTAGGAAAAGTTAAGTACACATTTCAGTCTATTGAGAATGGAATGTATTTAGGTAACGAAGTTATGAATATTTAGTATTTAAGTAATACAAAGGCGAGCTAGCATAACTATAGCATTTTCAGACAGTGGTATGACGTGACAATCCTGGATCCAAAATGAAATAATATAGGTAACTGAGAGTTACTTCTCCGTACTCAGCACTACGTAGTACTAACGTAGTCAGCAGTTAACCTTGCGGCAAAACAGGAAGAGACATGGCAAAGGGCAACCCGATACCATCCTGGGAAAAAGACGCGGACAATTAGAAAATTTAGTGCTTGATTCGGATATGCCCAGGATTAATCTTCACGTCGTGAAAGAGAGAATCTTGCAACGTATATAGTGAAAAGCGCAATAGACAGACGTGTACACTGCAATGACTCTTCACCTTAATCTGAGCCCAACATGATATACGATTATCGCTTATACGGGGCCAGTGGGTACGGGGCCTGTAATGGCACACACTTTGGGGCGTTTAACTGCGGTGATCGCTGCTTACAAATACATAAGCCAAAGTGAGTGGAAACTATAAACAGAGACTTTGGGGCGTTTAACTGCGGTGATCGCTGCTTACAAATACATAAGCCAAAAGTGAGTGGAAACTATAAACAGAGACTTTGGGGCGTTTAACTGCGGTGATCGCTGCTTACAAATACATAAGCCAAAGTGAGTGGAAACTATAAACAGAGACTTTGGGGCGTTTAACTGCGGTGATCGCTGCTTACAAATACATAAGCCAAAAGTGAGTGGAAACTATAAACAGAGACTTTGGGGCGTTTAACTGCGGTGATCGCTGCTTACAAATACATAAGCCAAAGTGAGTGGAAACTATAAACAGAGACTTTGGGGCGTTTAACTGCGGTGATCGCTGCTTACAAATACATAAGCCAAAAGTGAGTGGAAACTATAAACAGAGACTTTGGGGCGTTTAACTGCGGTGATCGCTGCTTACAAATACATAAGCCAAAAGTGAGTGGAAACTATAAACAGAGACTTTGGGGCGTTTAACTGCGGTGATCGCTGCTTACAAATACATAAGCCAAAAGTGAGTGGAAACTATAAACAGAGACTTTGGGGCGTTTAACTGCGGTGATCGCTGCTTACAAATACATAAGCCAAAAGTGAGTGGAAACTATAAACAGAGACTTTGGGGCGTTTAACTGCGGTGATCGCTGCTTACAAATACATAAGCCAAAAGTGAGTGGAAACTATAAACAGAGACTTTGGGGCGTTTAACTGCGGTGATCGCTGCTTACAAATACATAAGCCAAAAGTGAGTGGAAACTATAAACAGAGACTTTGGGGCGTTTAACTGCGGTGATCGCTGCTTACAAATACATAAGCCAAAAGTGAGTGGAAACTATAAACAGAGACTTTGGGGCGTTTAACTGCGGTGATCGCTGCTTACAAATACATAAGCTAAAAGTGAGTGGAAACTATAAACAGAGATTTGGTTCATAAACTGCCTGAAATGCCGTACGAAAAGAGGACAGAAGAGATCACTCCAGCCCCATTACCCGATTATGTGCCTATAACTTGGACATTTTATTATAGATACAATCTCAGAAAAAGGAACGTGGTTGAGATACAAAAACTCTTGACACTGCCATGGATGACTATTCAATTATTGGAAATCTCAATGAAGAAAAGTCGTATCCTTTGGATCCCTTGGAGTTTTACAGGCATGTAACAGATCAGAGATCGCCATCGAAAATGAGATCGCCTTTACTAAAGACTAAAGAAAAATTGGCATTCATTGTTGGTTGCCAATAAATAGAGTTATATTCATTTTTTTATTTCACTGGTGGTGTTGCCAGTTTAGACAGATTTGGGACAATTTTTTTACATGGTCCTTCGAACCAGATTAGAACTAGCGACCAAAGGATCTTGTTTGCAAATATCGGTGGATACACAGAGAAAGACAAAAACTACAGAGTGACACAAATATTAATTATCTTAATAAAATATTTCGCAATGCGAATAGACATTGAGTTTTGTAACACTGTACGCTATGTAATATGTATTGTAAGTGGTGAATCATACTGACTCACAAATCAAAGAACAATGGACCGATATTTTATTACATTTTACATAATGTAAAGCTGGTGTCAGATTTATGCGAGAATGAAATATATACTCACGTACTTTGCTGAGTATCATATGAATGTATTCAAACTGCTTTCAAAACCGATCTTTTAGAGAACATTTGCATATATTTTCTCTTATTATTTATTGTATTAGATAATAATTAATGTTTTTTCATTAAACGTTATAAACCTATGAACTCTAACAGGGAGAAATAATTACTTATTACTAGCATTTACTTAAATATGAGAACATTATCACGTTCGAATAATCAAATATGAACAAAGAGTTGCGTTCAGAGAGGTCGCTTGAATTACTTCAGAGATTTTAATTATCGTAACAATTGACACATTTCTGTAACAAGACACAAGTCCATTGTTCTTAACTAAACTATTATTACATACCAAGTCGAAAACATTGACAAAATATATTAAACACTATATATTTGTAAATTAACATGGCAATCTTGATACAATAAAGCATTATAATCTAAATATAAATAATATATACGTGATCGTAATACACACATTCAATAAACCTAATTAAGTACATACTCTGCTGAGAAACGCTCTTATTCTCAAAACTGCTCATAAATATCGTTACAATGTGTTGGTAAACATGTCGAGAGATATTACATTACGCGCGGCGCAGTCAGCCTACAGCTACTTCGCTACGTCGTTACACGCCTTTTAAAGGCTTTCTGAGGTCATTGTATACAGATAAAATTCTCCAATATCACAAATTATTTCCAATACTTATGTTTTAATTAAACATTTGCTGTAAAAAATATTTTCCGTTTGAATTTCACATGAATTTAGTATTTTAAAACCGAGCCTCTAGTAGGTTTATTTGATTACTCAGACAATGCATTACTATGTATGCGATACACAGGACAGTGTCGATAGAACTACTACAGGGACCATCAACGGTCACTAAACTTGTAAGCAAAGAACTTCAACTTAATTTATAGAGCGATCATTACTTAATATAACTCGGTGCGCATAAAACTGCACAATTAACATAAAAATACCTTTATAGTAAACTTAAAACTAACATTGACGACATTCCGTTAACTTGATACTACATATTGGAATACCGAAGAGTTTATTTTCACTTGTGTATTGAAAATGGAATTTTTAATAAACTACGTTATGTAACTGGTTTTATTTTTCAATTTTCACTAGGTTTCTATTATTTCACTATGATAAAATAATTATAATATAATATTTTGAACAATTACAACAGTGATTAAAAAACATGGTGTATTACACATTGAAAATACTCTAGCTGTAAAAATATTCCAACACAATTGAACTGGTGCTAAACAAATTAATTGAATTAGCGGTTCACAGGAGGTACAATATGAATTATAAATATATTGTGAAATATATCCAATATAAATATAAAATACATTAATTCGTTAATTGATACAAGCTGCATATTATCGCCCGCGTAGGCACAAGGCAAATACGCCGAAACCCTAAATGAGATCAATTTTCGTGTACATACTGTTTATTAATTATTGTTAAAAAATAAGTAAAAAACATTACCCTAATTACGAGATTCATTGAAATGGCGAAACATTTAAAAATGTCAATACTGTTGCGTAAGGAACTTGTATCTAGATGGCCTCATCGATTATTTCAAATAATGTACATTGAAATAAATAGTTTTAATAACTAGCTAAAACATAGCAAATTCCATAGTTACGTTTAGATTTGTTCAATCCACGATAGCGATATTATTATTGTATATTGTATGGGATGTCACGCCGAGGTCAAGACACTTACAATTTATCGATATCATAGAATGGGCTGGGTAGAAAATGTACGTACGTATATATATATATATATACGTATGTATGCACGTTATTTGTGTTCGTCTCACAGATCTTAATTTTACAATCCCACTCTACGATTCGAAACAGAAGCTTAAACTCTATAACTGTTAACAGGCCAATATAGACAGATACTTTTCAATTTTCCACATCAATGATTAATTTTGGACACACAACATTGATATCTGAAGCTGTAGATTCTGTCACTAGTTTGTCACAACACCGAAGAAAAACAACTATATTTCACATACGGCGAAGTGTCCCATTCACTATTACCTTTATGTCCTTGATGATGTCTATGTATTAATGTGGTCCGTAACTATTTCGTTCGTACCTGTAGCAGGCGGCAGTCGGGTTCGTGGGATTTAAAATTGGAACACATGCTTCAGCCAGTGGTTCTTCCGTTGGAGGAGGAAGGTCCGCGGCGCCGCGTCCGCGATGGTGTAAACGTAATCTTAGCTGGCGCCGCGCAGCCGCTTCAGCCGCTCCTTCTCGAGGTTGTCTACGGGCGGCTCGCGTTCGAACGAACACAACTCTAGAGCTGGAAATTACAACAATGTTAATTCTACGCGGTCAACTGTCTTTTTGAAAGTATATCCACAATGGTTTTACGACCATAGACCATATTTAATATTTATTACTTTTTTTTGTAGAACTGAATGACGAGACTAGCTGGTCGTTTGCCTGATGGTAAGCAATACGCCAGCCCATAACAATAACAGCACCACCCAGAATTTTGTTTTGCAAAATCCTGCGCGGCGCTGCACTGCGCTCGTCACCCTGAGACAATTAGCTGTTGAATCTCATAATGCCCAGTAATTTCGCTGGCTACAATGCCCTTCAAACCGGAACACAGTAATGCTTGCGCACTACCGCTTGGCGGCTGAATAACTAGCAAAGCGGTGGTACCCACCCAGACGGCCTCTCGCATACGAGAAACCTACCACCAGTAAAAAAAAAGTAATAAATATTAAATATATATTATATTACTATATCAATGTTTAAGTTATACTTCACTATTGTATTCGATATTGTCGTTTCATAAACGAATACCTAACTTGTACATTTGTATTTTTAGTGTTTACGTTACTTATGTCATAATTTTGTTTGGCATAATTTAAAGAATTAAGTTATATGTACAAGTACGAAATATTTATTTTATTGCATGTTATTAATTATAAATGGGCGTAAATAAATAAATAAAATCAAAACAATAATCCTAATAATACGATGCAAAAGTATAATTATATGTGTGTGTGAGGGTTGTTGAGTGTGTAAGTGTTTCTGTGTTTGTTACAACTATTACAGTCGATATCGATATACTACATCTCGAAATGCGATGTTTCAACACAATTAGCTGCGATACTTTGTGAAATTGTTTCTTTTTTTATACATTATGGCTTGCGTTTGACCACTATCTCACCTGATGGTAAGCGACGATGCGGTCGACGATGTAGCACGCTTGCCAAGATAGTATCTGTTCACTCGAGACTTGAAGATTCCAAGATTATAAGTATCGGGAAAGATGTAAGTGTCGCGTGAGGAGCGACCGGACGCAGGCGTACAATATTGAAGGAACGCTGCGGACCCATCCCTTACCTACGGCGTCTTTTCGCAAATCGATAGTGACTGAGTTTTCTAGGAAAGTGGTGGCTCAACATAGCGACCGCAATAAAATATGATACTTTAGACGTATGCTACTTTTAACCCTCGACGGAAACAAAGGGGCGTTATAATAATAATAATAATAATAATAATAATTCATTTATTTTCTCTCACAATAAGTGTTACAATATTGAGAATCTATGGCTAATTTACTTACTAATACCTATTCTTCAGAGAGACTGGTGCCTGTGGTAGGTTCATAAGAACCTGGTCACCAGTGCCCTCCCGTCGTTCGGTATAGTGGCTTTATACAATACATAGTTTGTAACGAGAAAATATATAAAAAAAACAAAAGAAGGAAAGTTAAAGTGCAGAGCAGACTCATAAAATACATGTATATAAAAATTATGTGGGGGGGGGGGTATGCGTGAGTGTGCGAGTATAAATGTGTGGAAGGAGTATGTGTGTGTGTAGAAATATAAAAAGGTGTGTTATATGAGTGGGAGAACGAAAGGCAAGATAAATAGGTAATAGGGCTCGATAGATTTTGTGGTCATTTTATGGTGGTCAATACTGTTTCAGTTTCAAGATAGTTAAGCGATTTGAGATATTTCTTTATTACCCCTTTGCAGGCAAAGGAGGGAAGGGGATATAACTACTATATACTACTTACTGTGACATCGTAGCTCCCAAACGGGTAAAACGATTTCGATTTAGTTTTTTTCGAGTGTTTCAGTTATGAATAAAAAAAAACCTGTTATCAACATTTTTGTATGACATTACGGCGTCGAACGCTTGGAAACCACACTGTATTGATTGCAAAAACCAGTTTAAATGACGACATTGCGGGACCGCTTTCCCAGGAAAGGACCTGGACCCTTACCGATCTCTGTGAGCGTGGGGCGGTCGTTTAGGAACCGCCAGACGGCGTGGTGCGGCGGAGGCGGGGAGGGCGGCGGCGCGGCGGCGGGCTCGTCGCCGGTCAGTCGCCGCGCGCCCAGCTGTGCGTTCACATGCCGCGCCAGTAGCAGACACTTCTCGAAGTTCACTCGGTTGCCTGCCAACCTACCGCACATACATTTATTTACTTGTTGCTCCCCACGGTTTTATTTTAGTTGGGTGGCTAACTGCTATTTTTACAAAAAAGATTGACAAAACTAATATAAATAATTAATTTTTAGAAAAAAACAAATACCGACTTCAATGTATCTTCGAAGTCCAAGGTCACATATCTATGAAATTTATATGGGACCACTTCGTAGCTATACTGAACCCGACGCAAAAAGAATTTTTCAAATCGGTTCATAAATGACGGAGTTCTGAGGTAACAAACATAAAAAAAAATACAATCGAACAGAGAACCTCCTCCTTTTTGAAGTCGGTTAAAAAGCCAATTATAAGCCTCCGCAAATAGCAATGAACGAATTAATTAGGGATTTTTACAACTAAATAAAGAAAAAAATAGAACCAAAGTTCAAAAGTTCTTTGTTTAATTTTGGCATCGTAGACGCACTTATGAACGTCAATTATTACAATGACTCTACTAATTGCGTATAACACACAAATTGCAATAATTTGATAATAATGACGTTAGGGCTGCTAGGACTCTGCTTGTAAATAGATCAATATTGGAATAAAAATATTATATAATTTTTCCGACATGAAAAGTATCACTCAGTTGTCTGCCAACCTACCGGACACACATTTATTTATTTACTTGTTGTTGATGTCCTCTCAGGGCAACAGGTTTACATCAAGAGTTGAACAAAATCCGTTCAGTACTTGGCATGATTAGAGTGGAGTGTTATCGATTTTAGGCAGATTTGTATGAAAATTAAATTATATCAATATAATGTGAGAAAGAGATCTGTGTAGATAAGAGATATTTTTTTAATTCACGTCGAAGGTTTAAGTAAAATTTTTGTTGCAAAATATTTTTTTCAAGAAATGCTTTTAACAAATTTGTAATCGGAACCGCGGGCAGATTAAAATGAGCCGAAACACTAGTAGTTTACGATTATCCGTCAAGAAGTTCCATTGCCAACCACCCGTCTCCATCATCAGATCAGCTTGCTATCACCATAATATTGCATTGTCATCGGACTTTGACAAGTGTGCAAAATTTAAACCCCGTAGGATAAGAGGAAGTAGTTCTGATTTAACTTGCAATATTTGACCCAATTTTATCATCATTGCAAGTTAAATAAAAGCTTGTAATAAAATAGAATACTATTAATAGGTTACTTTGAAGGAGCGCCTTGGTTGGCGAAGTGTAGATCCCGGCAGGTGACTGAGAGCAACGGCACTGCCGTCTCAGTGGGCGCGGCCGCCAGGGCCGCTCTATACCTGGAATCATACACAAGCGAATTTCAGTAATCTAAAATTTAAAAATCTCCCGACACAAAAATACCTACCAAAAAAACGGTAAAATGATTTCTATAAAATATCAATTAACAACCGCTAGAAAACTTGCTTTCAAATAAAAAACCCGCATCCAAATCGGTTCACCTGTTTAAGAGACACAGTGCCACAGACAGACACACATAGTGGTCAAACTTATAACACCCCTCCTTTTTGCGTCGGGGGTTAAAAACAAGTTACGAATCGTTGGATAGGGCGGTGACGGTGAACAAAATCAGTGAGAGTCGAGCCATTGACTCGATGAATGAATGAAAAGAACTTTATGCCCTAACACACCACGTGACCTACACTCTATATGATTTTATTTGTTTATTTATTATTAATTGCATTCATGTACATATATTTATCATGTAGGTCTTAAATTACATCTTATGTTGGTACATGAGCCCTGTAAGGGCGTTTGCAAGTCAGTGCGAGAGTACATTTAGTCATTAAACTTTATATTAATTTATGTTTTATTAAAGTCAGTATATTTTATATGTCAGTATAGTGTCACGGAATTGAGTCATTTTTTTCCACATGCTTGTCAGTTTTGAATTCATCTACGGAATAATAACATTTTTTAATTAGATAAGATTTGAGTTTTCTGCAGAATACGTTGTATCTAGTCTGTTTTGTATTCAGTCTCCGTGGTGTAGTAGCTTGGCTCAAATCAAATACACCACTGAGGTTGCTGGTTCGATTCCCGTGACGAGACAAATGTTGGCGTAGGAAAAAAGCCCAAGTATTTGTTTCGTTTCTGGGTGTTGTGACTAGTTCCTGGTTTCCTAGATACAGGGAATCCTAGTTAAAGCCCAAGATCTATGTATGTCATCATTGGGCGTTATTACTGCGCAGGTCAGCGGGCCATAAAGTGAAGCGCGAGTTGTACCTTGCGTGGTTCCCGCTGGGCTCGACGCAGAGCTCTAACTGGCGCAGCTGCTGCCCGCACACTGCCGACGTACGGCTCCACTGGAATCAGACACCACGACTATACTCAATATTACAAATATAATAATCTCATATGTGTCAAAAATTATCAGTCTATCGACAATTAATTTTTAGAAAAAAAACAAAAACCGACTTCAATGTATCTTCGAAGTCCAAGGTCACATATCGATGAAATTTATATGGGACCACTTCGTAGCTATACTGAACCCGACGCAAGAATTTTTCAAATCGGTTCATAAATGACGGAGTTCTGAGGTAACAAACATAAAAAATAAAAAAAATACAATCGAACAGAGAACCTCCTCCTTTTTTGAAGTCGGTTAAAAATAAGTTTTTTTTGTCGGATCGCATAAGAAACAGTGTCCTGCGCTCCAAAACCCAAACCGCCGGCGTGGGACAATAAGCTGCCGTTTTAAAATGGAACTGAGCTGCACACGTCTGCCGCATGTCGAACGAGCTGTGGGCCAAACTCACCACAGAGTGGGTCCCACACAACGTCAGACGACAACGCGGCAGGCCCAGAGCCAACCCGCCAAAATGGCGGGATGGGTCTACTCTTTTCTTACTTGAAGGAAGGGTAGGGAGGCCTTTACCCTGCAGCGGGACTAACACTAAATAAAAAAAAATAAACAAAATTATGTGTATGTATAATGTAATGGTTTGGTCGGCTTGTTGACTTGCTCCTACCATGTCAGGATTGTCTCATCAGCCCATCACGTTCCCACTGCTGGGACACGGGTCTTCTCTCATAGAGAGAGAATGGGCCATAATCCACCACGCTGGCCCAGTGCGGGTTGGTGGATGTCACATGTCCTTGAATTTTTGTGAAAAATTCTTGGACATGCCGGTTTCCTCACGATGTTTTCCTTCACCGTTTTTGGAGCGAGTGTTAAATCCGCACATAACTTAAGAAAGTCAGTGGTGCGGGCCAGCGGGATTCGAACTCTCGCTCAAGATTGTCTATCGCCACAGAATAGATAATATGTAGTACCAACTAGCTTCGCATAGATTACCGAGATTGCTGAACTCAGAACTCTTGCTATGTACCCGCATCTACAATAGAAACAATAGAACGTACCGTTTTCTTGAGCCTGGTGACGGGCGACATGTTCAGTGCGCTGATGATGGCCATCAGCGAATTGAAGTTGCCGAGGTTGAAGCACTCGCGCGCGGTCATAACCCATTGCTCAATCACGCGCGCTCGATATTTGCTCTTCACAGACTGCAACCAATCACATATCAGAACTACAGAATAATAGAACTTGCATCGACGTAAAGTTGCCAGCGTGTCAGAATTTTATAGGATTCATGACGGTGAGAGTGCGATTGAATTATACGAGCTAATTCCTCCATCTCCTTTCTACCATCGAACAACAAGACGCACTGAAACTCGGCATCCGTACATGGTTGACATTCCTCCTGCCGGAAAAAAACCGTTTTGCTTCAACCTTTTTAATGCAAACTGCTAATGAATAGAACACTTTACCAGCGTCTTTGTTTCCCGATTCTTATAATCTACGTATCTTCAAGTTTCGAGTGAATCGGTATCACCTAGGCAAGCATGATCCATCGTCGACCGCGTTAGTGCAACCAAACGTCGTCACATTCCATCAGGTGAGACTGCGGTCAAATGCTTGCCTAATCGGTAATACCCAAAAAAACTACTACGTCGGAACAAGCTGCGCAAAGAGGTTAAACCTGCGTAGACTATTTTCAAAGATAAAAATAAAGCGTATCACACACTACGCAGATACGGTAATATTTTATCTTCGTATAAAAACTTTACTTATCTGAAAGTATTACACACTTCGCAGATACGATAATATACGAAATTATACTTATCCACACATCCACCCACCACCCTCCATCCACCCACTCATCCACATACATCTGCTTTTTCCGACACACTCACATACCAAGACTATTAACATTCACTCCTCTACATACATATAATAATTTTCACGCACCCCGTAACTTAAATTAATTTATTATTATCGACACATTATATATGATACATATATTACATTATATATTTATTATTATCGTAGGTATATCGTTGTAATGCGCTCGATTCGCTTCGTCACCTCAGACAGGGCAATAGCTGAAAATCAGTGTTTGCTCCTTGAGCAATGTTATTCGCTGAGCTATGGCCCATTTGTCATAACTGCAACACACACGTACTTATAGTTTAAGTGTCTTACAATTTGCTGTTTAATGTACATGTGTGTTGTGTTAACAAATAAACGTTTTATCTATCTATCTACCTATCTACTTTCACGCGGAATATTCAAACTGACTATACATGTTTATTGGTGCGGATCGTATATATATATATATATATATATATATATATATATATATACAGTCTATTACAATGAGTTCGCGTTTAATGCTTCCCACCGCCCGCCTCTCCGCATACCGCGCCGCCTCAGTGCAAAACATCATGTATAAAGTAAAAAATATACGCAGATAACATCTGACCATCTTTCGATATATGTCGGTGCCTACAGATACTTGACGAGTTATCTGCGTAGTGTGCACTGCTCCTTGAGTTTAGTATAGAGAGCGATATTGACAGATACCGATATCTTACCGTATCTGCGTAGTGTGTGACACGCTTTAGTACGTCTGATCCAGTAAAAGTAAATAATAGTACTACGTCAGAACTAGCTTCGCAAAGCGGTTACACATGCGTAGACTATTTTCCGGGATAAAAAATATCTTATGTCCTACTGTAAGATATAGTTATTTATAAAATTTTATCAAAATCCTTTCTGTAGTTTTTGCTGGATTTAGTAACTACCATCCATACATTCATCCTCACAAATTTTAATTAATTTTATAATATAACTCGGATATCAGCATTGTATTACTGTGTCTCTAGTTAGTGGCATTGTATATTAAAATTGTCACAGAACAAGAAATCTGGTAGATAAACTCACTTAGGTCTTTGTTTTGAAGCCTAATTGTTTTAAGGAAAGTCGTTCATCTGCCTCTTTGATGTGGTTTTCATCACTGATCATTTAAAGATTTTATTGAAGATGTTTCAGAGAAAAATAAATTCATAATTTACTATAAATCTATGATATATTTACCTTCAAAATATCAGTAGCAACCAAGTAGCTCAACCTATTGAACCAATCAGCATACCCCTCCAAGTTTCGAGTGCACTTTGACTCAATGTGATGCAAGTTAATTGAGCTTTTGGCGGAAGCGCTCGCTTGCGTGGTCGAGTGTGGCGCAAATGTTTGCACAAACTCTTCGGGGCCCACGAACGAGAGCCTGTGCAGTTCCACAATTGTCAGCTGATTTGCCAGCTCCACTGGAGTCAGGCCCAGAGTTAAAATATCCCCCTAAAACATATTGAAATCAACATAAATTCTAATAATCTAAATATGTATACAGAAAAGAGCAAATTTAAATTTCTCGCACAGGATTTCTACCTACGTCTTCAGAATACCACCCTTAACCACGCCTAAGCCACTGGGCTACCAAATAATCTGCTCGCGCAACGTCAATTCTCATTCATTCTGATCGAAGTTTCTAATTAATATCTGAGCAAGTGAGCGTTTATATTTTCTTTTTTTTACGCTTAATAGATCTATGTTTGGCCACTATCTCGCCTAATGTAAAGCGATGATGTGGCCTGTGATGGAACATATGTGTATATTATTATGTATGTAGTTCTTCATCACTCCTCTCGTGTGGGTATGTGCCCGATCCTGGTGTCGGAGTTTTTAGACCGCCCGAAGGCCTCCGACATGGCCTAACGACTGTTGTCCTATGGCAACAACCGGGACCAACTGGTTAACGTGCCCTACGAATCACGGTAGCGCTTAGATGTAAATACAAAAAATCGGACCCATTCAAGGCGTATGTTGTATGTATCTAGTTTGATAGACGATATCTTTCATACGGTTGTTCTAATTTTTATGAAAGGCATAATAGAGTTTGCAAGTTTGAATATGGTCTAGACCTAGACCAATCTAGAGAGGTTGTTGAGATTTGGTTCAGTCAGCGGCAATTAAACCTCTAGTTGTATTAAGGTGGTGGTCCTTACTTGTGCTAATTGGTCTACAGATGACGTTTGCGGCACTTCTGTCAAGGTTGCTTCATATTGCTCCAAGGCTGTCAGCTTGTCGAGAAGTTTCTCCAGGGTCGTAGACATCTCGACCCGCACTTCGGCCATGTGTTCTGCTGCGCACCTGATAATATTTTCATTTGAAATTAATTATTCAAGTAGTATAAGTAATATTTTATGTTAAAACTAAAAAATTCACCAACTTAGAGTCTTACCTCTCTGTGATACTCCGAACTAAAGCCATCACCCTCTCATCACGGAAATCGTAGGGGAACATAATGGTCCATTCGCTGAACAAAGCCACTAAAGCTACCATATCTTCAAACTCTTTGCGTAGCATCTCTGCATCTGCATTTCCCCTTTCTCGCTAAAAATTAAACAATAAAACTGTACCTAAAAACTAAAATAAATGTGGTGTTTTTTTAACAGTCATGTCAGTACATATATTTTAGGGTTGAAGTCAGTGTTAATGAACTTACCAGTCTGTCATAATTCTTGAAATATCTTTTACACAACTTTCCGAGCAACTCATGTGGCTTTATAAAGAGCCGTGAACACAGAATGAATGTGAACTTGAACGACTTATTTGCTCCCGGTCTCAGCATGTCTACTAATGCATCTAGTGTACCAGTGAGGATTTGCCCATCTCGGTATTCAATATCAGGTCTGTCTGCTCCACAGTTGACATAGGGTAGAGCTGCTAATGCTCTTGGAGCAATAACTGCTTGAATCTGCAATAGGTTAATTACTCATTTTAATATATATATTAATTATGTTATTTTAGAAGCCCTCAAGCATAAACTAAAATACATTGAATGTAATGACTGCTGAGTAAAAAAAAAATAGTACTGAAAATAAGAGTAATAAACACCAGAAGCAGCAACAATGTACAACAATAACAGGCTATTGCAAATTTGTGTTGATTAAGTAATAATTTGATGTTGCCTTATATTTTGGTATTGTAAAAGGAAGCCAATTAAAAAGTTTTCTGCAATACCTGTGGTGCATCAACTTTCTGAGAGGCCACAAAGTTGATGCCACCATTCATTACGATGTGTTGGCATGCGCTTTCTGACATGAATTTATTCCCTCTTACCATGGAGTAGTAGTCATCATTCTGAAATAAAGAAATCAAAATAAGTAATTACTCTATAATAATAACAAATGAGTACTTCATAAATTCAAAACTGTAAGGTACTTCAAAAAGTGGATAATACTATATGCAATAATTTCAGCAGGATCACAAAAAAATTTATGATAGAGATGTCTTTACCTGGTAGTGGTTAGATATGGGTTAATTAGATAAAGCTGAATCACTTTCTATTTACAAAGGGGTGTCTGGATTCAAATAAGTGTGTTATCAGATGATTGCATAAAATTACCAATGACCCTAATTCCAGGATAAAACTATATACATACCCATAGTACAAGATCTGTTTTGATCATATCTGTAACCTTACTATTATATTAAAAGTGCGAATAAAACAAACTTACATCGTAATAGGATAACCCATTGCCGGCACGTAGAAGGGCCGGGTCCGCTACTATAGGAGCATGTTCAGTGGGTGGCGGGGGCACTGGTGCTGGCTCTGTTGGAGCCGGAGGCACCCTCATGTTGCAGCGATTAGTACTACATGAGGCCTCATTCAGTTTACTAGCATAGTAATACATGGCCATTCAATTCCGGAGCAGCAACTAACACTAACCGCTTCCACTGAAGCTAGCTGGCTAGATTTAAGTCAAGGAACCCATTAGTTCATCTGCAAATAAATTAGAATATATATAACAATGAATTTGGTACAGCATGCCTTTGTTTGATTACGCTATTGATATACATTTTAGGTATGATGTGTTTTAATGGCATTCCAGTCACAGGCCAGACAGATTCATGAAACTAAAAATAATAGAGTATGAGTAACATATAGGTACCACTATATGGGTATTATATCATATTATTTTCTTAACATTTTATTATTATTCACAACAGTTTCACGATATCGCACCTTCAGTGCTACAAAGTCACAACCGCTCAGTTTTGAACTTTACAGGAGAGGACTTTGAAGATTTTTTTCGCATTTATTGCCTTATCACTGGATGTCTAATTGTAGTAGGTTTAAATCTTTATAAAATTGATGCTTTATTGTGTTTTCTATAGTTTCATGTCAAAAGTTTAATTCAAATTACTAAAATTATTCTAATAAACTGCAAAACAAAAAAAGTGTCCTGAATTGTGACTTTGTTGCACCAGAAATTATTTAGTTAAATGAGTTATGCCTTTAATGATGGATCCTAAAAATAAGAATATCAGTAACCAACATTCTAATTCTAACACACCGAGCACCACTGTCTCGGATAGTACAAATAACCTATGCACCAGTAGGAAAATTGACATTATTCAAGCTAACATTCAACACAGCGTCACAGGTTTTGCCTCGTTGCGCAGAACACTGGAGAAGCAAACTAACACAATAGCACTGGTCCAGGAACCCTATCTCAGCCGAGGAAAGGTGAGTGGTTTCAACGCCCTACCGGGCAACGTTTTCTCCCCCCCAGTGCAAATTAAAACACGGACTTTTATCTACGTACCGAAGCAATACAAAGCGTCATTGGTAACACATCTGTGCACCGATGACCTTACCGTAGTGAGACTGGAGACAAAACTCCAGGGAAAACTCGAAACCATCATTTTGGCCTCCGCGTACATGGATATCGGGGCCGAAACGCCACCACCAGCTCTAGAAGAACTGATGAATTTCTGCATGGAAAATAAACTGGAATGTGCAGTAGGGTGCGACGCAAACGCTCACTGTACAGTCTGGGGATGCTCAAACACCAATGAAAGAGGCAAAGATATACTCGACTTTATTCTGAGACACAATCTCAGCCTACTAAATAGAGGCTCCGAGCCGACTTTCGTCACCTCGAGGGCTAAAACTATAATTGACATAACAATAGCTACAAACGATCTAGCAGAGACGATAACTGACTGGCGCGTGGCGACTGATGAGGTCACCTGCGCGGACCACAGGAGGCTTAGGTTCAGCCTGGACGTGGGAAAGCATGAACCACGTACATACAGAAATCCAAAAAACACTGACAGATCTATCTTTAGAGAAACACTCCGAGTGGCACTGGAGGAAGCACAGCTAGCGGATGCAAACTCGGAGCTGACACCCAAAAATATAGAGGACACAATTGAATGCATGGTAAGGTCAATCATAAAAAGCTATGAAACAGCCTGCCCTCTCAAAACAGAAAGAAATGTAATATCGCACAAAAAAGACAGATGGTGGAACAAGGAACTCAGCAGAATGAGGAAACAAACTAGACACCATTTCAACAGAGCCATGAACACCGACCAAGACACAGACTGGCAAGAATATAGAAAAACACGACACCGACTCAAAGTAGAAATAACTAAGAGCCGGAAGAACTCGTGGAAAAGATATAGCAACTCCATCCAATCGGAAAGCGAAACTGCGAGACTAAGAAAAATCGTTTCGAACGATAAACAAATGAAGCTAGGCACACTGAAAAAGGCAGATGGTACCTACACAGCTTCCGAGCAAGAACAGTTTGAACTGCTGCTCCAAACCCACTTCCCTGACTGTCGCATAGACAAAGACGAAAAGTGGGAAAATGAAACACTGAAGGAACCAGGCATTGAAGACTGGGCTTTTGCGGATTCAATAGTCAAGGAAGAAACCCTGTTGTGGGCAATAAGTACCTTCCAGCCATATAAAGCAGCAGGAATAGATGGCATCTTTCCGGCGCTCCTTCAATGGAGCCTATGCAAAATAAAAAATCACCTCATTGCCATCTTCAGGGCATGCATCGCATGGAGATACATACCCAAGGCATGGCGGGAAGTCAAAGTCGTCTTTCTACCTAAACCAGGAAAAACTGACTACACAAATCCAAAGTCGTTCAGGCCAATAAGTCTGAGCTCGTTTATTCTCAAAACGCTTGAGAGATTATGTGACAAACACTTAAGATGTGGACCACTGGCGGCAAACCCAATCCACAACAATCAACATGCCTATCAATCAGGCAAATCGACAGAGACTGCTTTGCATCAGGTGGTTTACAAAATAGAATCGGCACTAGAAAACAAGCAGTCCTGCCTAGCTACCTTCATCGACATAGAAGGGGCTTTCGACAAGACGACGTTTCATAGTATCGAAGAAGGACTGAAAACCAGGGGCGTGGACCCAATAGTAAACAAACTGGTTACATCCATGCTGGCAAATAGAGCAGCTAAAATTGAATCCTCGAGCGCCACGCGCTGTCTCGTTACAAGAGGTTGCCCGCAAGGAGGTGTCTTATCACCGCTACTCTGGGTAGTAGTGGCAAACGAACTTGTTGAATCACTGAACAAGGACGGCATAGTCACCGTGGCATACGCAGACGACCTGGCCATCATGGTAAATGGGCTCTTTGAGGCGACTCTCTGCGAAAAGATGCAGAAGGCACTTCGAGAAGTCGAGAGGTGGTGCGAACGCCACAGTCTATCCGTAAACCCACACAAAACAGAAATGGTGCTGTTTACACGCAAGAAGAAAACAACAAGTCTGAAACTTCCGACACTATTCGGAACTACACTCAGCCTTAGTAACGAAGTAAAATATCTAGGCATTTGGCTAGACAGCAAACTACTTTGGGGGAAACACCTCGATCACATCACCACAAAAGCAACAAACATCCTTTGGCAGTGCACGAGAGCTGTCGGCAAAGACTGGGGACTCAAACCAAAACTTTGCCGCTGGCTATACACTGTAATAGTGAGACCAGTGCTAACCTACGGATGTGTAGTGTGGTGGCCGCGAACTAATCTAGCGACCACAATCACAAAACTGCAGCAAATACAACGACTGGCGTGCTCGTTAATCAGCGGGTGTAAGAAAACGACACCGTCAGCTGCCCTGGACATCATCCTTGGCCTGACGCCGCTGCATCTGCACATACAGCAAGAAGCAATGGTATCAGCACTAAGGATTAAATCTACAAACCAATGGAAGGGTAATGGGCCCACAATAAACCATTGCAAAATACTTGACAAAGCAATACACATCATACCAGAGGCCAGTAAAGGAACTGATAAGATAGCTAGCACGCACCTCGACAACAAGAGGTACGAGTTAATCACAGAAGACAGCGCCGTGGAAGAACCAAAACCTTCCTATAATATCTACACTGACGGTGCTAAGAACAAAACGGGGGTGGGTTGCGGTTACTATTCACCGGAACTCGGACTTGCTGAATCCAAGGCCCTTAGCAAAACCACAACAGTTCTGCAGGCAGAAGCCATAGCTCTACTCCTAGCGGTAAGGGCAATCACTAAGCAAGTAAAACCACCTATCTTGGTAAAAGACCAGGAAGATGAACTCCTCATCTTCATCACGGACAGTGCGGCGATCATATATGCACTCAGAAGACCCGTCACCAGATCTAGGGTCGTAGCAGAGTGCCATAAAGCTCTACAAGAACTGACTGAAAAATACAAAATCAAAGTGAAATGGACTAAGGGCCACAGTTCCTGTCCAGGCAACATCGCTGCAGACACCCTCGCTAAAGAGGGAGCAAGAAAACAGGTAAGTGACGAAGCAGAGGTTCTCTGTAAACCATCAGCGATGGAAGTACGAGAACAGCTGCGTCATCATACGGAAATCCAACACCAAAATCTGTGGGACAAGAGAACGGACTGCAAACACACCAGAGCCGTCTTCCCGACTCTCAACAGAAACATAACCAACAATCTCATAAAGCTGCAGCGGAAGGATCTCCGCCTTATGGTAGGCCTAATCACAGGTCACTGCAACTTAAATTATCACCTATATAAAACCGGAGCCACTGACAGCCCCCTATGCAGAGGCTGCATGCTGGAAAATGAAACAGTTGAACACGTGCTGCTGCACTGTACGGCCACGGATGACATCCGAACAAAGGTAACAAAGCCAATAGACGGCACGGCAGACACCGGACACACATCATCATCATCACTTTCATTACCACCATCATCTTCCCCACAAACAACCTCAACACTGGAGCAGCTATGCCAGCGCCCCAAAGCCGCACTCCGTTATTTCAAGGAGTTGGGATGGCTTGGGTAAATGCTGGCGGGGGGAATGCACAATACACCCCATGCGGGACGTCAGTGCAGGACTCATCGCCCCCTCATCGAATAAGAATAAGAATAAGAGTTATGCCTTAAGGAATGCAATGGAATCAGGCGTGACGTTGCGGAAATTCATCTCAAAACTGAAACGCAATGAAAATATATAGTGTAATCCCGCTGAATATTATGTAGGTTGTTGTTAGTTCCTAACAACAACACTCTTTGTACGACACGTGTTTCGCCGTCTGCACGAGGCAATCAGGTGTCGACTCGCCACTACTCTTGTTTACTCTCGTTCCAACGTTCGGCGAGTCGACAGCTGATGATGCCTCGTGCAGACGGCGAAACACGTCGTACAAAGAGTGTTGTTGTTAGGAACTAACAACAACCTACATATTCAGCGGGATTACACTATATATTTTCATTGCGTTTCAGTTTTGAGTTATGCCTTATTATTTAGGCATGTCAGTCAGGCTTTTTGCACTCGTCTACATCATTTGTGTGGCTTTAGCTCCAACGCACGTCATAATCTCGCAGGCGCGGGGGCACAACTGTCTAATCAAACTTTGTTGGCCCAAAACGAATGGACAAATGCACCAATAATCACAAAGGCACTCGCGCCATTTAGTAGATTTTTGCGATACTTTCGCGGGTGTTTTTGTTGCCCCGATATAGGCATGGCTCTAAGACAATTTGGCATACTTAACTCAATTTTGCAGTTTTGGCTATTTGTGACTTAGTTGCACCGAAGGTGCGATATGTTAAATATTTCATAAAGGTACCAAGTAATTGTAACGAAAAATATTTGAATTTAAATAGTTCTAATGCTTTAAGTTACATATTACTTGTACAATATTTTTATCCAATCGTATAAAAAAGCAAGGGGACAAATATGTTACCGATTGTATTTATGTTATTCTACGAGGCGAAAATATGTACCAACATTATTGTATAATCTTGAAACAAAAGTGAGGAATTATGTATAAGTATGATTTTATCATTTAAGCTTATTATTAAAAATGGGTATTTCAGCCTTTTTTCATACAATTCCTCGGAAAAGAAAGGTGAAAGTTGATTTCTTTTGAAACGAAAATCTAGTCCTATGTACCTTGTAAGAACAGACTGCAATTCGCGAAATCACAAGTTACGAAAGGTATTGCGTAACAGAATTATATCACGTTCACTTGAAATAATAGTCACATTAATTCATTACACAATTATTTTTGGGAATAAAACGCAAAAAACCGCCAATAGCAGACACGACCAGCCACCGTCGAACACGGGTCCGGTTAATGTACAGCCAATATTTGGAGGCTAAATAATGTACGGCCTGTATTGCACACCCAATAATTCATGTACATGGCTTCCAAATGTTGGGGCGTGCAATCCAGGCCGTACAATAGTGGATGCAAAATAACCTCAGATAAAGTATCCAGCCTGGATTGGTGACGCGCACTCATTCCCATTACAAAAGTCTGTCATTTTCGGTGGGGCACAAGGAAACGCACACAATTAAATGATCACTCCTAACGCATTTTTCAATCACGTCGCTATGCACGCACACAACAAAAGAAGCAAACACTAGCTTAAATTTTACGCAAACAATCACATTCACACGTTCTATCGGTACACGATAAGTTTCAGTTTCATTTGACTTTCTTATAACGTGCAGGAAAACAGAGCTTTGGCTGCCTAGATACATAAACACAAACACAATAAGCTAAAAAATTTATTCGAAATATAACTTTTTCGATTTAGTTGCAACACTATGTGAGTTTATGTGACTGACAATAATTTTCAAATTTTCGCTATTTTATTGCATTATTAGATATGAAAATACATACAGATGAAAAGTTACGCTATCCTTGGTGTAGTTTGATGTTCTTGAAATTTTTTTGCACTAATATATGCTGCAACTTGGCATTTTTCTAAGAGCTCTTTCGCCCGCTACGACAGTTGGTGAATGGCGCGTGATGCGCGTCAACTAGTTTTATATAACGTCGTGGATATTTTTGTCATTGACGTTTGGCAAAATTGGCGAGAGGGGTAGGCTTGTCGTGTCGACTCCGTTTTGGCTGTCTACTCGAAGGAAATAACAGTCCGAGACGATTTTGTACAGCCGATATTGCACAGGCAATAATCCGAAGCCGAAAGTAGTTTTTTTCAATGTACACGAATTATCAGGCTGTGCAATACGTTACGGCATTTATTGTCACGGACAGATTTTGTACGGCCAGTATTGTACAGCCAATATTCCGAATCCATTGTTATGTCAAAGTCGAAGCCTCGTTTGGTTATGCCAGTGCTCTTTTTGCACAGACTATGGAGTCTGTCTAACGAAAGTAGACACTCGATTTTGTTTTAACTTTTTACATGGCCACACTAAAGTGTTTCCACCTCCGGGCATTATGCTCCATAACGGAGTAAATTCAGGATACCCAAGGTTTGAAATATTTGTTATTAAAAAAATGTTTCTTACGTTTTAGTGGACTGTTTTATTTTATTTTTATCGACTTAGTTTCACTCCAATGTAATTTACTACCATACGATCTTTTTTGTATGTACATTATGTAAAAAAACAACTAAAACGACTTATAATCAAATAAATAATTTAAAATAAACCATTGTTATTGAATTTGATTTATTAATTCTTAATAGAAAAAAAAAGCATTTACGTGAGTTAAGTCCCAATGTTTTTTCCAAAGATTAGGGAAAACCGGAATCGGGGTATGGCATTACTATTCCCTAATGTTTACAAGATGGCGGCATATATAGTATTGCTCAAATATTTTGATACTTTAATACATATTTTGTGGCTCTGAACTCTTATCCCCTTTTATTAATAATATTGTCTTCTTTTATGATATCAGAATAACATTAATAGATTATTATTATACATTGGGGAAAATAATCATCGCATGTACACTATAATTTAATATCGAATTGTTCTATTATAGCAAATCTGAAGGAAGTAGCAGAAGCTATCGAGAAAATGATAAATTTAATCATGAAAAAGTTGTTAAAATAGGCACTTACTGCAGTACCCGTGCCAGTTACATTACTGCTTGGCGGCAGAAAAAATACATACCTATGCCTAGATCTATACTTATATAGTCATTTGATACTTTAGTTTGTACCTTCCAAAAATGTTGAAAGTTCTTTTACATCAAGTAAGTAACTAGATACGTAAACGACACTAGTTTGGCAACCCTTGACATGTTTGACAGTTTTGTGGTTTTGACTTGAACGGGAACGATGCACTCGTTCCCATTCAAGTCAAAATATTTTAGTCAGAGCCATTGAGGAATGGTCAGAGCATTGAGGTCTACACTTCCTCAATGAGTCTGAGTCATTAAGGAATGACACTACCTCAATGGTCAGAGCATTGAGGTCCTAGATAAAAATTGTATGATTGAGGTCTCTCATTCCTCAATGGGTCAGAGCAAAGAAAAAGTATCTAAATCTTAGGGTCAGAGCATTGAGGAATGAGACCTCAATGGGTTAGAGTATATTTTAACGAGTGAGTGTCACAGATTATTAATCTTAGGGTGCAGACCTAAGATTTAGTATACTACTTTTTCTTTGGTGCAGACACATGACACTAATAAAACTTGATCGGTATTCAGTGTTCCGGTTTGAAAGGCATTGTAGTCAGCGAAATTACTGGGCATATGAAACTTAATATCTGATGTCACGGGGTGAGAGCAATGCAGCGCTACGCAGTGCTTTTTATGTTATTAAATGTTCTGGGTGGCACCGCAATTGTTATGGGCAGGCGTGGCGCTTACTATCAGGCGAACGACCTGCTCATCACATCACTCGGTTCCATAAAAGCTTTCGTAAAAATGTATGTCTTGTTTAAGAGAAACCGATCGAGGATCATGTGACGAATCATCTTAAAATTTTTGACGTTATTATACTTTGATTATGATCGAAGTTATTATACTTAAACATTGATATATATGTCTAGATTGCAGACAGCCTCTATGGTATGATGGTTGAGTGGGTCGCCTTGGAGGGTGCAAGTTTGATTTCAACAATGCCTTCATTACCATCATAAAATAAATAGCCCTACCACAACCTCTAAACGCCTGGATGACGATGACAAAATAAAATTAAAGTTATTAACAATAGGAATTAATAAATATTTATTGTTCCACAAATCTACAGAATGTAGCAAAATTTTTGGATTTTCGGGTAGTAGTAATCTTTTCCTTTGCAGTGAGCTATAGATCCCAAAATGTTGCCACAACTGTATATCACTTACCATTATTACTTTTTAAATGCTTATTACTGAACAAGTTAAGAAACATACCTAGATAACAATAACATATAATATATTTGCTTACAACTTACACTACATTACTTACAAATAAGACAGATCAATATTGTTACAGAATAAAACCAATAATTTCCATACGCATCGTCACTTTCCATCAGGTGAGACTGTGGTCAAATGCTAGCCTATCAGGTAATAAAAAAAATAAAAATAAAAAATAAACCATGGTATCTGTAAAAAACAACTATAATTGATTAATCTTCTGCTGACATATTTTGATCTGAATACTAATTATCATTTGTATTGTCATTAAAATTAAACATCTCATTTTCTCTCAGATAAAGTATTTTCTTCACATTATGAGTTTAATTATTGGTGTTTGTATTTTTTGCTTGCAGACTTTCAAACCGAAGATGTGTTTTCTTAGTAGGTGGTATGGTGACAGCTGGTGCTTGTGGCAAATATTTCTGTTTGAAGGTCGGTCTGGGTATATATACTTCATCTATACCTGTCGCTTTTGGTCCCTCGTTAGAGAGCAACACTGGCCACAAAAATAGTGTTGTGAACCTTTCTTTCAATACACATAATGCCTCCTTTAAATATATATTCCTGCGTGCCATCAAACTTAGATTGACTTCTTCCTCTTTGCTTAATTCAGGTCTTGACCCAATTTGGTTCATTAGGACCCTGCAACCTGTTATTGTAGCATAATTTGGTGGTAGTACATAGGTTATGGGCCCTAGCTGTAGGTTTCCCCACACATCTGGACTTTCATCCATTTGTATAGTCTTTACTCCTTGTATCTTAGAGTAAGACTTCACTTTTAGATGCGATACCTCCTTAGATGTGTCACCCAAGCCTGGGAATTGTCTACCATATTTGCTGTTGTCAAATTTATTTTTATCTAAACTTGCGTTTAGCAAAATAAGTACTTTACGGAGATCGGAGATATTTTGCGAAGGTGCACCACTTCGGGATGGCAACAGACTGGTAACTTCACCTATCTCTAATCTATCTGATTTTCTATTGGCTTCCTCTTTAATTATTTCATTTATTAGTGCAGCCATAATGCCATCTTCAATGTCTTCTTCACGAGATAATTTTGTAATACGCTTGGTTTTCTTGGTCTTGACCTCTGATTCCATTCTCCTGCTGAGATTTGCAAGTGCTTCATTTAAGCTAATATGAGCATGAGCATGAGCCAGTCTGCGTGCGCCTCGACGGGGAGCCATCTCAAGGTCAGTAGCCGGATGAGCTTTCATCCACTTCATTAAAGTTTTGTACCTGGATCTTATATGCATTCTGTCTTTTCCTGGAAAATAAGCTGTTGCATTAGAGAAGCTAGAATTGGTATCCAGATTCGCCATGATTTGTATAAGTTTCTTATCATCTTCCACAGTCCATGTTGTTGATAGTCTGTATTTTGTTAGTAAATTGAAGCGGGTTCGTAATTGAACTGCAGATCTTCCAGGAAGATATTCTGCAATCTTTTTAAAATTATTGCCATACTTGTCGTGGCAGTTCAATATTACAATGTCTTCTTCTTCTAGGAATCTACCCTTCCTACGTTCAATCATTCTTGTGTATTTGTTGTAAACCTGTATTTTTGTTCGGTTGTCCATGGCCGAAGCAACTTTACCCCAGGGTATGTAAGTATCTTCTCGGAAAAAATCAATCACTCTTTGAAGGTATTCAATTTCCTCTGCAGTCCATCTGCGATTAGTGGATACATCAACCATGTTTGTCCGGTAATACACAAAGCATTGGTAGCCTGTCCGCCCTGAGTTTAGTTTCCTGGCTATTGCGTCCCAGTCTTGCATATTAAAAGCTGTGGAGATTTTCTGTAACTCTTGATGCTCATTTTTACTCCAGTTTTTCTTGTTAATGGAGGGATGGAAAAACAATTTCCAAAGAGCTTGATATTCTTGCGCTGTATGTCTCCGATTTAATGAATTAGCTAAAGCTTCCCAATCATACTCCTGGTCCAAAGGTAGGGCAATTTCTGCAAGTGTTTTCTTATGCAGTTGTGTTATTTCTCTCTCTAGTTTGGCTATTTTCACTATGTTTAAATTATTATTCTCTCTACGAAGTCTGGCTATTTCGGACATCAATTCCCGCTTTCTGATGTCTCGCGACATTTCTTGTAATGCAGTGACTAATTCAGTTTTATCTCGTATTGTCCAACCGGGCACTGAAGACACTTGAGAGAAGTCATACATTTCAGCGCGTCTCATCATGATAGTGTCTTCATTGTCTGGTGCAGGGAAGTTGTATTTGTCTTTGAAATATGGCTTGCCGCTTCTGAGATAACTGAATCCGCCTTCACTTGTATTTGATCCCTTCAATATTGCTTGTTCATTTGCGGTAATCTTGTTCCTGACTTCTTTTATGGATCGGTAGAGAGTGTCTTCAATCTCTTTGTACTTAGCTTCTCCTTCTGTGATGACCGCTATAGCTTCTTTGATGAGTGCGATGTGTTCCTGTTGTTCAGGCGTGTATGTATATGTGGGTCTACTTGTGCTGGCACGTATTGTATCCACATCTGGTGTGTTGTAAAGATAGTCCTTTATGGCTCGGTCTGTCTCTTCATCTATTCCACTGGAATCATCACTATCCACTTCCATTGTCAAGTCCACTTTGCTTGCCGGAGTTTGTTGAGTTTGCCGGGGGCAAAATTAAAACACTTTATAGCTAAATGTAATTTTACAAACTGAATTTCGATTCGAAAGTAAAGAATTCAGATTATTAACGGCACTTTCATCAAGCAATTATTTCAATTATTTGTGGAACAATATCAAAATTATCAAATCAACCAATTCAGAACTAAAAATATTCACTACTTCAAAGAGTATCACTAACACCGTCAAAGTTAGCCATAGACTAACTCCTTCAATAATTTTTTTCTCTATCTATGATGGCGTCTGACCAAGGAGCTTTAGATTCCATGCTTTTTTTTAAGTTCACCCGTTAGGGCAGGCTAATGTCTCTAGGACCATACCGCCATGTCTTACGTAATTTTTATTTGATAGTTTAATATTCCATTTATTATATTTTGTTGAGAATGAGGGTTATTAGCAACCAGCTGGACCCTCTCCTAGTGCTTCAATAAAGTGGTGGAACTTTATTCAAGTTTTCCATGGACTTTTTGGGAGAACATAAAAAGCAATGTTTTTCCCTATTTTGTTTCATTTGCCTACTCGTGCACGTTTACGAACACATAATGGTTAATATTCCACCGATATTACACATGATCACTCGAAATAACACTTGTTTGGAAAATAAAACAAAATCGAACTGTATCACTTTTCACTTCCCGCCAAAAAGTTCTAGATTTCCATGCGTTTGACTCGCGCATAGATTTCCATGCAAAGACCTCAATGGCAAAGATAAAATATCATTGAGGAATGACACTAAGACCTCAATGTAAAATATAGTAGTTTGTCCATTCCTCAATGCATTGAGGTCTCACACTATAGAGGGATAATTACGAAGTTTTCCGACCTAAAAAAGGATAGCGCTATACAACAGGCTCTTATAAAGAACGAGGTACATCTATTATCATATTGTCTCTATCGCGTAACCCATTTTCTTAACATTGGTCATGACATGTTAAGTCAAAATTGGGGAAGACGGCCGCGATGCTTACCGGAGCCCAGCGCACCCTGATACCTCCACTGAAACTATTTGGACAGGACGTCAAGTGGGAAACCACAGTGAAGTACCTGGGCGTCCGCATCGACCGGACGTTGAGGATGTGCCCGCAGGTAGACAACGCCGTCTGCCAGGCAAAGGCCGCCCGCGCACTCCTCCGTCCGGTCCTAGCCTCGAAACTCCCTCTACGTACGAAAGTGGGAGTATACAAGACGTACATTCGTACTCGCCTCACGTACGCGGCACCGGCATGGTATCCACTATGCTCGGAAGCCCAACGGAGGCGACTCCAAATAGTTCAGAACGTCGCCCTGCGCATGTGCACGGGAGCGGGCCGTTACGTACGCAATGACTTAATCGCCCGCGACGTCGGGATTGAGTCGGTGAAGGAGTTCGTGGTCCGGCTGGCGCGTCGTATGTACGACCGCGCCGACAACGGACCACACCCTCACCTGAACGACATTGCGCCCCACCACACAAGGCCCCCCGACGAACCGCAGAAGCGTGCACTGCCCCGCGACATTCTCCCGCAGCAGGACGAGGAGGATGTCCGCGACGAGGGCAGATGAAGGCGCCTCGGCGGATTGCCCCAGGAGGGCACGACGACCAACACAGAGCCACCGATGAGGCACTCCGACCTTAAGAGAAGCCCACGGTGGCCTGCCAGTTCCCCGGGGGTAGATGCCCCCGTGAGTTTCAGCTTGGGCAATGGGATCCACCCCGAGGCCCACCCCTACCACCCCCCCAGGGGGAGGTGGAAGAACGATCAACAAAAAGTCAAAATAGTGGCCCGGCAGGGTCAGCTTGTAGTTTTTTAATATGTGTTGTGGTTATTCTTATTATTTTTAAGTGAATCTTTGAGAATGTGTACTAGAAACAATTTAGAATTGAATGTGAAAAAATATTCCGGTGTTCCATTCATGGTGAACTGAAAATTGTACCGAAATATTAAGTTTTCAAACGCATTTGTTTTTCTTGTGTTTATTGATGTTTTTCGGTAACTTTAATTTATGTGGATGTAACTATACATCGGGTTCGACTATTAGAACCTGCATTTGGCTTGATATATTCAGTTTTCGGTATTATTTTGTTAAAACAACATTGACCAGTTTCGTGTGTCAGTGTGGCCATCGTATAAACATTTCAGTTCCCATTACGTCGGGTAACAAATTGCATATTTGTGTAAAATGTTAAATGTATTAAAACTGTGCATTCTTAAACCATTTAATTAAGATATAGGTAATAAAAGTAGTTAATCATTATACTTTTTATTTAATTAGAAATTAAAAAGTTAAAGTTTAGTAAGAAGAGAGTAGAATTGTTTAAAACATATGTTGTAAATAAGTTCTTATTTTGTGTAATAAATTTATCTTACAGGACTTTGCTGTCGATTACTATGGCCAATCATCCAATTCCATTGATGGATCACAATCCTACAATAAAAATGTAAGCAACGAATCTCGGATTTCTAATCCTAATTAACGCCACATAGTGAGAACGAGTTTATGAACGTAGACTTCATCATCATGTGAACGTCAAGGCTGTTCAGGACACAAAAGGACAAACCGTTTCGGGTTAGTGTAGTGAATTGACAGTTATGTATAGTTAGTGCTATCCAATACGGTGGTATGGTCAATGTAATAATTGACTTTCATAAGTACGTCTGTGAGCTACTCCGACAGTATGACATTTAACTGAGACACTATGCTATTTAGAATACTTCAAGTGGTTTTTTTAACATTGTGTTTATCTATCTACCTATATCCTAAGTATCAGTTGTGCTGCAGTCTTGTAAATTATGTCAAAATACTAGTTCTTCTATTGTAAATTTTACCTGTATGGAAATAATGAATGTATGTCTATTGTATAAATGTGTCTTATATTTTAGTTGATTATTTTATTTACCTGACTGGTTTAAACCTAGATAAAACCTGGTTAACAACAAAATATTAATGATTGCATAAGAAGCATACCGTAAGGAAATGTAGTTACCGCAATTTCATTCGAGCTCTGCGTTGTAGCGCCGCCACTACAACTTCAGAAAGTCGTAGGTAGTTGGTCTGTAAAAGGTACGAAATCTGTACTATTATTCTGTGGCCACACTAGAACGTATTCATTACTCGGCCACCTAAAAGAGACCTTCACCTTTTGATCTGTTTACAGGAGTCTATCATAAAAAGTAATTTCTAGATTTTTCGACAACATATGCATATTCCCTATTCCCTATTTCCCTATTCTTTCACTCTGGGGTACAGAATAGTACAGATGTCCTATCTTTTACAGACCAACTACGAACTTCTGAAGTTATAGTGGCTGCAATGCAACGCAGAACACGTTACATTTTCATTCAAGCGAATGGGAGAATTTTTCATAGGTATGGTAAACACTCCAAAATTAGTGTCAAAAAACTATTGCTTTCCAAAAGTGTTACGCTGTCAAGGACTCTATAGTGTCATTCATTGAGGACCTCAATGAGTTTGACTTTGTTTCCATGCGTCTGAATCGTGCATAGAGAATTAATACTCCATAGACTTGCGCTCTCTCTATGAGAGAAGGCCCGAGTCCCAGCAGTGGGAACGTGATGGGCTGATGATGATGATGATGAGACTTGCGCGGCACGGAGCGCAACGCAACGCGTTGCACCGGCGGCATGCGGCACCGAGACTCCTTTGAGCATTAATTGTAGTTTCGGATTTGGCCCTCCACGCCTACTTGAAAAAAGGGAAGAAGATTTCAACTTTATCCCGCTGCTTTATCTGACAGGTGCGGTGCTCGTAAAATTTTCGTCGTATAAAACAAGAATTAATAATAATATGTTGCTGGATATAAGAACAACGAGTAATGACTATTTTTTCAAAACAAAGGTAACAAGCCATTGGTTAAAGTTAGGTTCAGCACTAGCTTTATTAACACGCATGTGATTATGATATACGTGTAGGTGCATTTAATTTTTTCTATTTAAGTCCAAAATTCATAATTGTGATGACGTTATCCTTTACAGATGCTCAAAACATTCAAAATACAGACCGTTCCAGCTAATCTTTCGTCTTGAACCTCTTGAGCCTCGGCGGATTGCCCCAGGAGGGCACGACGACCAACACAGAGCCACCGATGAGGCACTCCGACCTCCCCGGGGGTAGATGCCCCCGCGAGTTTCAGCTTGGGCAATGGGATCCACCCCGAGGCCCACCCCTACCACCCCCCCAGGGGGAGGTGGAAGAACGATCGAACGAACGTCTTGAACCTTAAGCTTGCACTTCATGGTCTAAGTTTTGTATTTGATTTTCAAATTACTATATTAAGCCAACTTCTACTAAAAAATCCAGTCTACAATCGGTTTTCTTCTTCGAGTGGCTGGATACCTTATCTGAGGTTTTCTTGAATTTTTGGTAAATTAATATTTTGACCTTTGTTTATTTACTCTATATGCTAGTAGCGACCTCTATGATAAACTTCTTCTAAGCACAACATTTAGGTGAGACCTCAATGATGCACAATATCATAACCCCACAGTGAAGTACCTGGGCGTCCGCATCGACCAGACGTTGAGGATGTGCCCGCAGGTAGACAACGCCGTCTGCCAGGCAAAGGCCGCCCGCGCACTCCTCCGTCCGGTCCTAGCCTCGAAACTCCCTCTACGTACGAAAGTGGGAGTATACAAGACATACATTCGTACTCGCCTCACGTACGCGGCACCGGCATGGTATCCACTATGCTCGGAAGCCCAACGGAGGCGACTCCAAATAGTTCAGAACGTCGCCCTGCGCATGTGCACGGGAGCGGGCCGTTACGTACGCAATGACGTAATCGCCCGCGACGTCGGGATCTAGTCGGTGAAGGAGATCGTGGTCCGGCTGGCGCGTCGTATGTACGACCGCGCCGACAACGGACCACACCCTCACCTGAACGACATTGCGCCCCACCACACAAGGCCCCCCGACGAACCGCAGAAGCGTGCACTGCCCCGCGACATTCTCCCGCAGCAGGACGAGGAGGATGTCCGCGACGAGGGCAGATGAAGGCGCCTCGGCGGATTGCCCCAGGAGGGCACGACGACCAACACAGAGCCACCAATGAGGCACTCCGAACTTAAGAGAAGCCCACGGTGGCCTGCCAGTTCCCCGGGGGTAGATGCCCCCGCGAGTTTCAGCTTGGGCAATGGGATCCACCCCGAGGCCCACCCCTACGGGGGAGGTGGAAAAACGATCGAATATCATAACCAAAGACGTATTATATAATCTTTGATCATAACAAAAAAATTGACAAATTAATAAATGTTTATGGTTACAAATAAAGCGGGTAGTTTTAATTCTTTCTATAAAATTATTGGTATTTTTGTATTCGTTTTTTAATGATTTTCTTTATACCTACATACCTATATTGTTCTTTTGCGGGTGAATTAATCGTTTTTAGTGAATACATTGACTAACTCATACGATATACAAAATTACAACTTTCATATATATTTGTATATAAATTGTTTTGCTTAATTATCCTTTTTTTATTTATGAGACTTGGTTTCTTGAAATAAATAAAATGAAAATATTTTATTAAGCTATTGCATAGCTTCTATCGCGGGCCTTGAGCGTGGAGACCGAATCCAGAAATTCCGTAACGAAAATAACCTAACACCCCCCACTCCGAATGCTATGCAATAGCTTTACCGCGGCAGTCTCCGAGTGCCACACGTCTTTTTTAATTATTTAGATTTTCTCGGCACGTCCCAAGTAGGTTTGATCGACTTTGACCTATCATCACCATGGTAACAGTCATCGAGCTATTTTTGTTATTGTGTGTGACGTCTATTTACATTTCAAGATTTTCGAGACATGTTTTGATTTTGTAATGTAAATATGAATGGTAGCTCGAAGAAAAAAGATCATCCCTCTGCTCTGCCGGCAATTGAAACCCTGCAGAGAAATGTGCGGAAAGTACCAACCTTATATGAGAGGTAAAGCACTTACATTGAGCAAATAAAAAGAGCCAGCCTTTTTTATTACTTCAAGGCACCTACCTAATTTTGTACTTTAAAAATACAGTAGGTATACCTACCATTGAAGTACAACACTGTAAATCTTGTTCCATTCAGTAATTGTTCACCTTTTATTTCGGTGAAGTGGAACCCGATGGCATTATAAATACCTACCTACCTATCTACCAGCAACTAATAGCAATTACTGTGTTCCGGTTTGAAGGGCATTGTACCTAGCGAAATTAGGTACTGGGCATTATGAGACTCAACAGCTAATTGTCTCAGGGTGACGAGCGCAGTGCAGCGCCGCGCAAGATTTTGCTAAACAAAGTTCTGGGTGTTGCTGTTATTGTTATGGGCTGGCGCATTGCTTACCATCAGGCAAGCGTCCAGCTTGTCTCGTCATTCGGTAACATTAAAAAAACTGAGTATTAAAAAAAGAGTAGGTAGGTACCTAGTATCTGTTTTCAACATCATTAAGAGATTTAATTGAGAGATTATCGGTAGGTACACTATCGGTTACACTTAACTGGATTTTGCGACCTCGAGCCTCATCCGTTGCCTCCATATTTATTTATAACTTCACCCAAAAAATAAAGTACCTACCTAAATATAATGATTTTAAAAAATAATATTGTTACTTATTAGAGCCGATTTAGGTCAATGTAAAATCTTAGATTGAATTAGGTTTAACCTTGATTTTTCAATGAAAATTGGCACTGAATCCGCCATATCACGTTATCGCAAGTGGGCCTAAAACTTGGACAACCATATTCTTTTAACAATATATGTACGCACTGTTCTATTAGAAAGCTTTATTTCCTCTTATTATACTGTCATGCTTTGTATTGAATGCATAGGTTGCCTGTTCTTAAAAAGTACCTTTCGTTTTTCATCTTGAAAATTAGTGAGTAGAACCGACAGACGATAGGTATACGCACTATTCAAATAACTACATTAGTCTTACATTGTTTTATACTTAGCCACTTTATACTTTTCACAGAAAGCCCCGAGACATCCCGTTTCATTTGCCACATAAAAAGTTACTGGAAAAAATAGAATATGTGAAAAAAGAACCAGAACCATTGGTAAGTACTTACCTGACTTACCAACTTACGTGCTTGTGTAGTAATTTTTATTTTCTCATTGGTACAAAAAGATTTTCAATGTATTTTTCATGTAACTTAATATGAAAACAGCGTTCAATAGTTTTTTCTTGTTATTTAGACAGGATTTACAGCCGCTCAAGAAGAGCGATATAGAAGAGAGAAGAAACAAACGAAACTTGAACCAATTGTATTGGACGAGAGCCAAAGTATTTATTTATATTTATTAATATCATTAGATATATATAACCATTAGCGTATTTATATCTAGATGATCACCACCATTGTATAATTTGATTGGAAGATAACTCACTACAACTAGATTCACCTTTATATATTCCCACACGCGTCTTAAAGGTATGCCGATGAGAACTTTATGCTTTTCTAGAATTAAAACTATCCTATTGTCTTCTTCGTTTTGCTTGTAGCCATAATAATATTTATAAAAAAAATTACAATTCGTTCAATTGCTTTGTCACGACGTAGTGGAAAGAACAGGCAAATGATGGGAAAATGCTAGGATGGCATTTTCTGACATTTTTCTTTCACCTTATTATTATATTGAGGAACATTATTTTTAACCGTCTTCAAAAAAGGAGAAGGTTCTCTATTCGATTGTTTTTATGTTAGTTACCTCAGAACTCCGTCATTTATGAAACGATTTAAAAAAATATTTTTGCATTGGGTTCAGTGTAGCTACGAAGTTGTCTCATATAAATTTCATCTATATTTGACCTTGGACTTCGAAGATACATTGAAGTCGGTTATTTTTTTGATAAAATGTATATTTGTACGGGTTTTTCTTACAATATGAACGTATCCAAGAATAAGCAGATAATTAAGAAAGCCCAATCATCGTGGTCATCTCATTGTAGATAGATCGCTACATAACTATAGGCACAGAATAGGTACTAAGGCTATAGGTACGGATTAAGGTAACAGGATTTATGCACTAACGCAAAAGCGTTGCGGTTATTATTTGTAATTAAGTGGGCTATCGGAAATATGGACTGGATCTGGATCGAATATGATTTCGTCGACAATACCTACACAGATTATTTAGTCCGACCATTAAAACAATGCAAGGACAAGCTACCTACGTATGGCATAGTTTATCAGATTTTTAGAGAGAAGTTATATTTCTTATGAAAGTCTATATTTGATATGTGATAGCTACTGTCTTAGCTATTCAGATAGTAACATTATTTGTATTTTGCAGTAATTAGCGTTGTTTTATACCTACTTGATATTTTATCTTTAATCATTTTTATTGTGTATTGTGTTTGAAAAAGAGTATTAGGTATTTTAATTGCTTTAATATGAATGCTTATACAGCTACCATAAAAAAGAAGAGAACTCTTAAAATACGCGAAAGAAGCAGCTCGCAACTGACTGTAAAGGTCGAGGAATACAATGTAGATCCTTTAAAAGTAAAACCAGTTGTCGCATCTCAGAAGGAAGTCATCGACTTCGTCAGGAATACTCCGGAGTGTGGGTTTCTATATATGGTGTACGCAGTCCATCCAGAGAATGTATACTTTACACCATATTACCTAAAGTGAGTACCTCTATATACAAAGTAACTGGAAACTTTTTGTTTTTCCGAATCACGATGTAATTTTAATACAAAAACTTGAAAGTTAATTTAATCTATACTAATATTACATAAGTTAATACTGTAAGTATGTATCTGGGAGCTAATCTCTGGAACAATTGATCCGATTTTAAAAATTATTTTACTAATATAAAGCTACACTATCCTTGAGTATCATAGGCTATATTTTACTATGGCGATGCGAACGAAGTCGCGGGCGGCTAGTAGATAGATAAATATCGTAGCGTTATTCAGAAATAATACGTTTAAAGCCTAAGCTATATGCGCTCAATCTATGTAGTACAAACGTGTGCTACCACATTCGTTCATTGCTACGACCGAACTACGCCGTAGGCTCGATGGCACAGAACAAATAATAATAGTACTACGCATCAATGGTTTAAAACTTTTTATTTGTTTTCAGTGTTGTACCCTATGAAGAGATTGATAAAAAGAATTACTTGACGATCAGTCCGTGTGGTGTTACGCACTACACAAACGAGATGGTATTTACGAATCTCAAAGCTTGGGAACAAGAGTATACAATATTTGTGAAGTTGACTGATGTAAATTCTTATTCTAAAACTATTAAAAATCATATTTATTTTCAAAATGATTGCAGCTTTACTTACTAAAAAAACAAATTTCAGATCAAGTTCTTCAAAGTTTATAGATATTGGAAAGCGTTTTACGTGTGGCGGAAGTCTATAATTTTCAGAAAGTACAGCAAACTAAGGGCGAGGCTTGCTAAGAATTTGTTTATTCTGACCCCAGTGCTGGGCAAAGCACTGCTTAACATGCAGTCTATGTGCTGTGAGATGTATATGCAAAGTTGGGCAGATTTAAGTAGAGATATGGACACAGCGTTCTTCTACTTTATTGAAGTTCAAGTATGTATTTATTAAACATGGTTAAATTTGCCTTAGTTATTGCGAGTTAAATTATTTAATGAATTTAATGATACAAAAAGAAAACGAAAATGTATGTTTAATTAGTACTACTCCGAACATGAGGTATATATTTTGTAACCTTTTACCTATTGCAAAAAATAAATTAAATAAAATATAAAACACTAAAGAAACACTTTTGATCATTAGATGAGACGAGTTGAATTCATTCGCGATAAGCTGCTAGAGTTCCGCACGGTTGTCCTCGAGATTATCACGCAGGCGTGTCACACGGCGCTGTACAACCAGGGGTTCGTGTACGACGACAGGAACATCCCGCCGTTCCAGGTCATACGAGGCAAGCCAACTGGTGGCATGTCTTACACTGAGAAGGCCAACAAGAGAAAGTACTGCGAGAGACTAGCCTGGTAATTAATTTAACATTATACGACTTGGGCCCACCACTGACCGATAGGGATATCCAACCCTGTCAGGAAGTATAAGCAGCATTCACATGCAGATTTAGAAAAATAATGTACGGTTACTAAGAAAATAGACAGTTCTTACTTTTTATTTCCTTATCAAAAGATTGATCACAACGCTCTTTGAGACCTACTGAAGTTCACTTGTAGTTATTAAGAATCGAAAATACCTTTACCAATAGTCTACAAAAATATATTTTTTCCTATAGGTATCTGCAAAAGTACCTATATCTCAGTAGCCAGCTAATGTCCCATATAAAACTTCCACCCGTATACCTACTAATAATTAAAGTTTCAATACTAGTATGAAAAAACAACTCTCGGCTTGGTGATCACTAATATCACCATAGCTTAGTTGGGAGAGACGCAGAGAATGTTGTAAAGCCCGTAAAAAATCTCATCGTATACATTCTTAAAAATAAGCTACAGTCTTAGTACAAACTCTACAATTCGTAGAGCATTTATGAGTCCCCTTATTACGAGTGTTTAGGTATATGTACATAAATACTAATATCAATCTCCTAAAGGCGTAGAAACAGTAACTTTATGGAATTTCTTCAATGACATTTTCAGCTACATAAAACTAAACGACTACATGACTAACTACATGTTGTATCGATTGACAAAATATTCAAACGTGATGATGGCGGACATGCTCCGAATTCACGTGGGCTTCACGCCCGACAAAGAACTACTCATGGGGACAGAGGTCGATGAGGTGCTGGAAGTAGTGCCGCGACAAACCGAAACTTGTAAGGTATGTCGACACTTTTAAGAAATGCTATGCAACACAATGATATACGGGCAATACGTGGACAGGGAAATAAAATGCTGTTTTTTAATTCCTGATGAAAGTTACGATTTTATAGCTCTGTCCATATTTTTTATTGATTTAATAGTCCTACAAAGGAATACATAATTTAATGGTCCACGCTAGGTTTAATGCTATTTTACGTCTATATCTTTGTGACCAGAAAACAAAGCTTTTCGACTAATCCATATACATAAGTAATTTTTAAATAAAAAACTTTGGGTATTGATGATTTATATGAGTCTACCATGAAATGACTAGTCTGTCTCGACCTGGTCTCGACTGCAGTCAAATATACTTTTAATCATGGCCCAAGAGAGGGAGGTTTTATGTGTTTCACGCACTACAGTTAGTATGTCTAAGTAAGTTTGTTTATCAGCTATTTTGTGCCCTCCATCTTAACAAAAAACAAGGATTACGATGTAGTTTTTTTGTTATGTTTTATTGCAAGCCTCTTTCCAATTATAATTTTATAATTGAAAACGGACATCAATTTGCAGTGGGCATTGTTCCAAGTGGACGCGTACGTCATCCCCTCTGGCGAAGTGATACTCAATCCAAGCGAGGAAATCTTGTCGAGCTACATGGAAAAGATAACTGACTACTGGGACGAATATGTCCGAACTTTCCATAACTTCCTCAACGAAGACACGCTGCAAATATTTGTACAACCAACCATAATGGGGAAACAAGTAGATTGGTCGGCAGGAGTATCACCAAATCTATATTTCCTTATGAACCAAGACAAAGAAATGTTGGATAACATCGCTTTTATACCCTACTCTATAAAGTACGGCTATGAGTGCGTTTGGATATTCCTCGAAAGAATGAGGGAGTTCATGGATAACTTTAGACAGGCTTACGAAATGGACATCGAATTGATTAAGAACGAGAGAGACACGGCCGAATTCAAGAAGATGTGCGATAAGTTTGTGAAGGAAATGGACCAAATTGAGGAAGTAGTCCCCTACCAGCCTTTGGGCATGATATTCCTTTGTCTGTGTCCCTTTCAAGAGTTGTTCAGGCCGCAACCCAGACATTTGTTTGACGTCGTCGTCTGCACTACTCCCGAGTGAGTATCAGTTGTCATCTATACTATCATAAAAATGAAAAAGAGCCAATTCTGTACATTGAAGATATTTTTGCAAAAGTAACTGGGATGGACTCTAAAGTGTTCAGTACCCTCTAAATTTTAGGGGGTACTGAACACGAATCTATGGTTTTTAGAATTTTTGTCTGTTTGTTTGTGTGTTTTTTACCTATAGCCTCGAAAACTACAAAGAGATTTTAATGCGATTGATAGCCTACATCTTAACTTAAAAACTGGTGTATGATTCATTATGCTGCCATCGCAATGCTGAGATATCTTTACATGAGTGCAGGAAAAGCTAATTCCCACATTTTTGCATTCGTAACTGTAAACTAAATTCGACACAGACTGTCAGTGTTCGAGTGGCCCAGTGGACAGACTCAGAACTTACAAAGTCCGTGGTTCGATACTCAAGCTGGTATATTTTTGCATCTTTTTGCATTTTTTAGGTTTAAAAATAATGGATGTGTAAAAAATGTGTCTAGTAGTCTGTACACTACATCTATACATATAATAAAATCTTAGAACCCAAAAAATCTGTATATTATAGATATTCGAAACAATAACAACCAGGGCCACCTAGAATGAGTAACAAAATATATTAAAACAGTTTTTGAAATTTTTGTGTTTAATTATTTGAACTGCTATAACTTAAAAACCACTGACGGGATTTTGATAGTGTTTCCACGAATATGTTTAATTACACCTTGATTCTAAGATAGCCTATCTAAATTTAAAAAAAATCTTATGGTGGTTGAATAGAGGGTAAAGTTAGTATGTAAAACGTTATTAGATTGTCATAGAATCTTGAAACTCAGAATTAATATTTTAGTATGAAAGTTTACGTGAATTGTATACATTATAAAAACGTATACTCAGAATTAATACTTACCTATAATTACAAGTTAATAAATACGGGTTCGAGCATTTTCTTAATAATGCTTTAGCTTGAAGCTTCTTTAAACAGTGAGGACATAAAATTGGCATCTAAAGATTATGAAAACGGATGAAATACGAGTACATACATGAAAAATTTAATTTTCGTTAACATATACTATTATTTCAGCGTTTTTAGTAAGTCTTAGAAAACAACCTGGTCGTTCACCTGATCGTAAGCGCTACGCTTGCGATCAGGTGCCATAACAATTGCATAACCTTATACCATAGAAAGTACTGCATAGCACTGCATTGCGCTCATCACCCAGAGACAGCCGATACTAAGTCTCATATGCCCAGTAATTTCGCTGGTTACAATGCCCTTTAAACTGGAACACAGCACACTACTGTTTGCGAGAACAATAATTGCCAAAGCGGTGTTAGCGATGATACCTACCCAGACGGCCTCCCGCATACGAGAGACCTACCTACGAGTAAATGGTCGGTATGTACCTCTGAAGCGCCATGGCGAATTGTGGAAAAAGTTTTAAAAGATCAGTGTTAAATTATAGTCCAAGCGTGGTTAATAAATCGTCATTGGTCGAAGTGAACGAAGTAGGAAAATTTTGTAAATAACTTGTAGTATATGTTAAACTATAGCCCATGCGAACGAAATCGAGGGCAACAGCTAGTACACAACATGATTCAGGTCTAAACGGCATTGATTAAAATATAAACACAGTTCTAGGTGGCGCTGCAACTGTTATAGGCAGGCATTTTGCTTATATTACCATGAGGTGAATATTCTGCTCGCATCGTCACTTACTTGTGTAATAATAAACTTTATTAATAAAAACCGAGCAGTCGTAATTCGCTGTAAAATAAACGAAGTGATCACTCGGCCGGCATTGTTTCCGTAACAAGCTCTCCGGTTAATTGGCTGACTATTCAACCGGTTTCCGCCGTAATATTATTATGTACGAGTATGTAGCGTCTGCATCGCAGAGCCCTCCGATCGTAGCTCGTCCATCCAATTATTTCAAAGAGTAATTATTGTAATTTATAAAAATGCTATACAGCCTCCGTTAAAATTTTAATAATGCGAATCAATATTTTCAGTATCGGTCGTATGTGTATTGATGAGATTTTGGAAGGCATAGATAACATAACGGAAGACATAACTAAGGAGCCTGAGAGTGCGGCAGAGTTGGTCGCATTTAACTTCATGTTGGATGGGCTGGAACCAAGGGTTGTATTCCTGGAGGAAAGGCTCGAATACCTTAGAGAATTATATGACTTGATGGGAGAGTACAATATAGCGATATCGCCAGATGACATGACTGAATATTTGGGTATGCTACATTTCTGCAATATTACAAACTCAGATTCATGCAATAACTTTTTTTTATATGTAGCTTGTATGTTATTTTTTAGCCTGAGTTTTGAAATAGCGGTTAGCTGTCTTTTACACATTTCTTAAATGGGTTCATGCCAAAAGGCTCTTGCCTGAGAAACTGCTAGTTTAATGAGTAGTGCTACCCATTTAATGTATAATTAGGTGTTTATATACTTAACAGTGTCTTGATAAATTGACACAACAAAGCAATGCCGTCAAGCAATATTGTCAGAGTCGGGATGATGTTTGGTGACCATCAGGGAGACGAATCTGAGCTGTCGCTTATGTTGCTGATTTATGAACGTCGGTTTCGGCCACATTATCGCTTAACATCAGGCGAGATAGCGGTCAAGCTTAGAAAAAGCGATAAGAAAAAGCTCGTAAAGTGCCAATTTCTTAAAATCCAAACAAATACATATATTACATTTAAATATTTGCTAAGGTCTAAGCGTGGCGCTGGGTACGCTACGGACCAACGTGGATGCTCGTTTGGAGACGCGCAGCAAGCTCGCCGGCTTGTTCGCGAGCCAGATCGGGAAGGATATCATGGAGCTCATGCTTGACGTCAACAACCTTCGGGAAGAAGTGGCTGTGAGTTAATTAATGTACCTAAAGGCATCTTATGTTTATATTATTTTAATGCTTGGACCAGACCATACTAGGTAGACCTATCAATAATCTACTGCGGTGGTGCCGTGCATAAATAACAAAAGTTTCTAAAATATAAAATAATATAATCGAAATAATTAAAACCTTTTACATTAACATTATGCAGGTCTTGATTTGAGTTGTAAGTTTTTAATTATGTAATAAATATGTTTATTTAATAAGACAACTATAACAAGAAAAGGATATTTGTCCTGTTTCTATTATTTATATATTTATATTATATATTATTATATATATATTTTTTATATACTTTAGCACAAAACAGTTTGTACATGGAGGATTTAATGCTAGATAGCATTTTCTACCAGTCATCCAGGACGTGCAAGAAAAAATGGCAGCGGTGCAGTTAGTTACGTGATGGGTACTATTATTAAAACAACCACATAAACTTAATATATATACCTAAAATAAGCCTTATTATAAAATATATACTTAAATCATAATAATATTATAAATGCGAAAGTTTGTGTGTGTGATGTTTGTTACCACGTATCACCGTAACTACTGAAGCGAATTTTAAATATATACAAAAATATATACACCTAAATATTTACATAAATAAAAAATATATACCAGGATTACGTCAATGGGCTAGGTTAGGATTATAGATCTAGTAGAAGAGGAACTTAAAGAACGAATTGTTTTAGGGGTTACAACCTATCTGGTACACATTTTTGATGAAACATTCACTATTAATTGAGTCGTAACTCCAAGATGACGAACGCGGCGGTGGAAGTGCATAAAAGTACTTACGTTTCAAAGCCAACGTAAATAATTTCATAGGATGCGTAGGTATGAACCAACGAAATATAGGCAGCGGCAGGGTAACTAGTGGACGCGTGTCAGCCATGCATTTATTTAGCTAGTAGCGGCTAACTGAACCGCTCTCGGGTAATCGCATCGGTCCCCTGTACCTACTATGTACCTACAGGACACAGTTTATACAATCTTGGGGCACAAACTCTTGATTTAACATAGAATAATTAGGTGCGTCCCAGGAAAAGCCATCGGCATAAATAATGGACATAGCTTTAGGTCATGCAAACATTTAAATAGTTTGCCGTAAATACCAGAATTTAAATAAATAAATAATACATTACGCTCACATCTTAATTGATAGATCCTGGACCCTAACTAGGATTCCCTATATGTATGCAAACAAAAACTACGTGGACCATGGCCCCGCAACCCCTAGACACGAAACAAATGCTTACTTTATTTCGGAACATTTGTCCTGTAGCGGGATACGAACCCTTAAACTCCGTGAGATATGATCTGACCTGCCCAACCACTACACCACAGGGACTGTAAATTTGCTGGAATGTTCTTTATTATAGCAACCATGGTTGTACAACGATAACTCAGACATGGAAAAGGTGTTGGAAACTCTAGAAGATCTAATGGAAAGGTTGATGGCATGCTCTGCAAGAGACAAGCAGATTAGGGAGTGGCAGAAAATTTTCAAGGTAGAGTCGCTAGTAACCGTATTCTGCTTTAGTAGTGTACCTAAAAGTATGTTTTAGTTATTTTGTGTTAGTATCCGTAATTTTTAGGGGTGTGTTTTAAAATTTTAAGGAACAGTTCCTTTAATATCTCATGATATTAAAGAAACTGTACGGAAAGTCTCTTTCCTCTTACGCCATGATTTTGTCACAATATTTCTGACATATAGAGCTTCACGAGGCTCTAGTAACGCTATTGTTAAAGAAACAGGTGACAATCCGTAATCCTGGATTGTTTTGCTTGGGTTCCTACCTTTCTGAAGTAAAGATAACCGTTAGAGAACAGTTTTGGAGTGAAAAATAGTATTTGGAACTTCATAAGAAATAAATATAACGATTATATTGTTAATTTTACAGATACCCCCCGCGAGGTTAGAAGCTCTAGATGAGGCTATAAACGATGTGAAACTTAGACAAATGTTGTGGAAGGCTTCAAAAGAATGGACCGATTTGTTTGCGTCATGGTAAGTACTGCCTCTGTGTTATCCCTCGATTTCCTCAAATTAGAAGAGTCCTTCGCTTGAACCGTTTTTGTATATAGATATTTTACATTTCACTCCCTGTCGTACTTGACCATCACACTATTCTAAAAAATGTATTCCTGTTAGTTATAACTAAGTCCTGAAGTTTATTATAGTCAAACATAAAATTATATATGTACATATTATATTCGCATCTTCCGAATGTACTGATGTACCTACCTAAAGTATAAGCATTCAGGCGTTAAATACAAATAATATTTGTATTGGCAATACGGAACATATTGCAAGTTTCTTACACCTTATAATTCCACATTTCCTCAATATGTCTCGACTTTTTGACGGAATTGCATCGCATTGATTAATTTTGAATTTGTTTACATTGCACTCTTTGTGTAATGAAAACGAGCAGGACCTAGAAAATTGCACAACATGGGAGAGGCATTTTGGCAAGTTGCCGTTCATTATTCGCTTGTATAATAAGAATGATGATTTAGGTACGAAAATCCGTTCAACACACTGGACGTTGATGACATTCAGACGACCACCATCAATTATGGCAAGATATTCAATCAGTTGGATAAGGGGCTGCCTCCTAACAAAATAGTGCCGAAGTGCAAGGCGACTATAGACATCATCAAAGAGAAGGTATAGTACATATATAAACTTTTACGACGTAAATACTATTTCTGTGAAAATTTAAAAGCAGTTTCAACACAGTGCGTTTTATTTAGAACTTTTATAAAAACTAAAGTGACGTAGATTTTACGTTTTTTTTTGCTAGAGCACTCCTGTCATGTTGTAAATATCAATGCGGAATGTAATATGTAGATTCTGATTCAGAACTCTATCTCTCTCCTCTCTTCAACATTAAATTTGTAAGCTAAGATGTTTCTCTATAACCTGGACTAATTAATTTAATGAACTTATTTGTATCTACTATTGGTAATCTAAACCTCTTTGGTTTCCACACTAATTGACACTAATCTCGATTCCAAGCAAATCAATTAATATTTGGAACTCTTTTATTCTTAAAGTTTTGAACGTAACTTAGTTCACAGTTTCTATAAGCTCCAAAGACATAAAGGATTATGTTAAGTATGTACTACTATTTCAAATATACTCTGTTATAACCATCTAGCCTATATTCAACGAACTCCGCGATGACGCTAAATCTTTAAAGGAAAGTTAAGAGAAGAGTTAGTTAGAAAGTTTAAAGGAAACTCCGGTTAACTATTACCTACGTTTTCATTGAAAAGTTCAATTAGACTGTGTTGGACACACCATTCACAGGAATGGAAAAAACGGAAGTTTTGTTTCAGAGCAATGCTAAAAATATGTTAGTTTATAGTTTGTAATTGAAAGTATGGCGTATAAGTTTTAATGGACCTGTTTTTTGTTAAAAAATACTTTCCTATACACTTTTTTAATTAAAACAATATAATTGCTTTCACCGTCTAAGTGTTATTGCATTTTTTAAAGAGTTGCTATACTTTTTAACAAAAACAATGAGGATTATTTTTAATATGGTTTTAGACTAATTTTGTTATTTGCGGAAAGGTTTATAATGCGTACCTCTTAGTATACGAGGCGTATGAGTATATTTACCATGTTCTTTATTTAATATAGCTACCCGTAATGTCATATCTCCGCAACCCGGCTCTAAAAACACGCCATTGGGTTAAAATCGAGGAGATTCTAAAGACTAGGTTCACACCTGAAATGGTTGTGACGCTAAAAATGCTGGAGGACCTTCGTGCGTTCCAACATGCCGAGGAGTTGATGGAAGTCGCCGGCCAGGCCAGCTCCGAGGCCGGACTTGAACAATTACTCAAAAAGGTAATTATTGGTTATAATTTCATTTCAAACTCATAGAGACAGTTTTCAACATTACATTTTCTTCTTATTACATACTAGCAACCGCCCGCGACTTTATTAGTCTATATATCACAAACATATATAATTACAACTTTACCAATAAAAATATTAGTATAGTTTGATGGTAGGTTTCTCGTATGCGAGAGGCCGTCTGGGTGGGTACCACCGCTTTGCCAGTTATTTAGCCGCCAAGCAGTAGTGCGCAAGCATTACTGTGTTCCGGTTTGAAGGGCATTGTAGCCAGCAAAATTACTGGGCATTATGAGACTCAACAGCTAATTGTCTCAGGTTGACGAGCGCAGTGTAGCGCCGCGCAGGATTTGGCAAAACAAAGTTCTGGATGGTGCTGTTATTGTTATGAGTTGGTGTATTGCTTACCATCAGGCAAACGACCAGCTCGTCTCGTCATCCAGTTACATAAAAAAAAAATTGCTATGGAAAACGGACATCTCTTTTGCAACATCGCCTTCGCCTTCGCCTTAGAAAAGGCCACATCTTTGCTAGCCATTCAACCGCCAAGAAGTTGTACTCGTATACAAACGCTTAAAACAGCTATTGTCTCACTTTGACAAGCGCAGCGCCGCGCAGGAGTTTGCAGAACTAAGTTCTGGGTGGCGCTGCATTTGTTATGGGCAGGCGTGTTGCTCACCATCGGTGAGTGACCTGCTCGTCGGGCACTCAATTACATATAAAACATATGGTTGAAGTTATACCAAATCAAATATTTTGGGGAATTGCTAGTTTCATCGCAATCGCATTCATTAGCTAATTTTGAAACTAGCTACGCTTCTCGTAGAAGTGCTACGCCGTAGACGCGTAAACCAATTTCTAGAAAAATATTTGTTTAACTTCACAAATGCGATCATTGCGATGATGTTTCTAAATTGACTTAATTACAAGATTTTCGTTATAAAATATATTTATCAAGACAAACTTTTAACAAATTCGTAATCGAATAAAGCCGCGAGCAGATTAAAATGAGCCCAAACACTAGTAGTTTAGATTGTCCGTCAAGGAGCTCGATTGCCCACCTTTCAACTCTATCATCAGATCAGCTGGCTGTCACCATAATATTGCATTGTCATCGGACTTTGACAAAATTTCAACTGTGTAGGATAAGAGGAACTGGTTCTGATTCAACTAGCCCAAAAATTTGACCCAAACAAACAAACAATGCAAGTTAAATAAAAGCTTGTAAAAAGGCCAATGATGTATAATTGTTCTTGTAAAGTCGAACCTTGCCAAGCTTAGAAAAAATAAAATAGACTAGCACCACACTCGTGTTTAGCCATCGGTCCCGATTCTTGTCCCGGTGTCTTAGAGCAACAGTCGTCAGGCTACGTCGGGGGCTTTCGGTAACTACGAAGCCAGAGTTAACCACACACCCACAAAAGAAGAAGAAGCATGTCTTGTTTATGTTAACTCGGTGGTAGATCTCCCGTATGTGGGAGACCATCTGGGTAGGTATCACCACTTTGCCAGATATTCTGCCGGCAAGCAATAGTGCGCAAGCATTACTGTTTCGATTTGAAATTACTGGAGATTGTGAGACTTAAGAATCTTAGGGTGACGACTGCGGTGCAGTACCGCGGAGGAATGCTGCAAAACAACGTTCTAGGTGGTACTACAACTGTTATTGGCAGGTGTATTGCTTACCATCAGGTATGGTATCTGCTCGTCTCGTCACTCAATTACGTAAAAAAACTAATTATTACTTGTTCAAAGGTGGAAGAAACGTGGGCGTCTCTCGAATTCCCAGTAATCCTTCACAAAGATGCCAAAGACGTGTATATTCTGGGTGGCCTCGACGAGATCCAGGTGGCCATAGACGAGAGTAATATTTACATTAGCACGATACTAAGCTCGAGGAACTGCGGACCTATCAAAAGCAGGGTCGAAGAGTGGGCGAGGAATTTGGACTTGTTTGCTAAGACTCTTGTAAGTATACCTACCTATGTGTATACTAGCCCTGGTATTTTCATTTTTTGTCATACAGTGTTTTATGATAGTATTGAAGTTTATATTCTTTATTAATTTTAAAGAGGGTTTGATCATGCATGATCATACCACCCTCATAGGCAAAATTTTGAAGTTAAATGGACGGAATCAAATCCCATTAGAAACAAACAAGTAATCCACTGCATCAACAAATTCATCGGGTAACTCTGATGAACTAGTTTAACCTTTGAAAGGGTTTGTAACATTTTAGTATGGAAGGTGGCCTATCGGTTTTCCGCCATTTTAAAAGTTTCGTTGTATCACGGCCATGTCAAGTTTTAACAAACCGATTAATTCAAACCAAAAAAAATTGTAAGGTATCCTAAAATGTCAAATTTTGTAAATATTTTATCTTATAATTTTATTGTTTATTTTAAAAATGATAGACCTGTGGTAAGTTGCTAGTTAGTGATTTCCCTATTTCAATAATAAAATATAGTTATTTACACATCAAGGTTATAGGCCGACCGTTTATCTGAGTCCTCGCCTGCGCGGTACAGGGGCGCGGGGGTATGACGATAAAGTAAACTGAGACAGGTGCGGGCGGCGGGGGCGCTTAGTGAGATACACACGAGATGAAATGCGCCTAGATAGTTCCTAAGATATGTGACGTCATAGTAAAGAAATTGTGATTTATTAAATGAAAAATTATTAATGATAATACAAAATTTTAATTTACTAACTAAAAGCTATGAAGGTACGTAAATAAAATATTTGGTAATTAACTATTGTACTATTTATTATATAGAATAATCATCAAAATTATATTTCAATCAGTTATGTCCATATCAATGTCGGTGGAACTTGATTCTTCACTTTCGAAGGAGCCATCATCGGATTCATCAGAGTCGTCCAGAGTGTTAATACCGAAGATCTTACGATTCATCTTGAGATTGTTATCACATGTGTATCTCTCACAAGGCGTCCGCAACAATTAACACGTGCGATCGCTGTCCGCGTTGCGATCGAAATGAGCGATTACAAAAATTCGCCCGCCGCCCGCACCTTTCTCAGTCCCCTTTGTCGTCATACCCCCGCGCCCCTGTACCGCGCAGGCGAGGACTCAGATAAACGGTCAGCCTATAGTAACATATAACCATAACGTCACTTATTTTTTGCCACGTCATTAAAAAACATACAAAAAAACATTAATACACATTAACGTGACTAAGCGTAAGTCCTTGAAGAGCGTATGTACCGTTCGAACACTGATCGAGTGTTTCGACTAATACCCGTGAGTGTAGCCGGTTTTTCAATCAAATTTTTAATGTCCCGGATTGTAAAAGTAGTCATGAATGAGTTCTTCAGGTGTCAAGTAATAGCAAGTTTAGTATTAAATAATAGTAGGGCGTGGCGGCAAGGCAATACCTCGTCACATTACCTTAACTAAGCTGGCAGGCAACTGACTTGACAGCTGTTTTATATAGAGTTAGGTCATCTTCACTGACATTCTACGTTTGAATATAGGAAGAATGGTACACCTGCCAACAAACCTGGATTTACCTGGAGGTGATATTCTCAGCCCCTGACATCCAGAGGCAGTTGCCCAATGAGACTAGGCTGTTCACCATCGTCGATAAGTCTTGGAAGGATATCATGAGAAAACTGGCTAAGGTGAGATTACTTCAGGACCATACTGTCCTTCTTGATATTGAGTTTTTGCGACTAATCTTTGATCTACTTAACTTACCTAGCGCTTTCACTTTTGGAACAGCCTGGTTTTCAACTAAATTTATCTATGAAGTTTTTTTTTACGCTTAATAGATCTTTATTTGGCCACTATCTCGCCTGATGTGAAGCGATAATGTGGCCTAAGATGGAACACATAGATCTAAAAATTGGAACATAACAGTAAATATTGTTCTAGAGAGTTACATTTTTACAAACTTATATACAAATGATATAGTAAAGGATTATATCACAGAATACTAAGGGACAGGAGCATCACTCCGCAAAGAAATTTAAACAAATAGCGACTCTTGCTATGAGGCAATAAAATTCAATTCAGCTCGCGTAGCGCTGCATACCTACCAGTCATATTAACCTACAGAGCGCCTCTCTTTCTATCGCATAGCTCTTATCTCTTCTGATGCGGCACGTGTAACGACGCGCGACCCGCCGTCGGTGTCCGGCTATGTACTTGTAGCTTCGTACCTACAGTGCGAAGTGCGCTACGCCTGGTTATACGCACCGTTTCGAAACACGTTTAATCGACTCTCAATTAATCGATTACATTTTTTCCGTTGTCCGTCGGCCGTCTAACAACTTGATTCAATTTAAGGTTCCTAAGTTTAAACGAGTGGTCTCGATCCACGTGTAGCTAAGCCTAAAGGTCAATCCGATTACCTTCCAACCAGCTCCAAGCAGCCATTCGAGATTTACCTCCGTAACCAATTAAACTCAGTTTTGATTTTATCAGACTCGATTTATACCTTTGAAGGCTAATAGAATTTAAGTGGCTTTGAACACTCCACGTACTGTAATAAATTTCATTTCTTGAAAAATTACTAGAGGGGCGGCCCTATACCAGGCCTGGTATAGGTCAGGCCTGGTTTACTCAGTTCGAATACTTCGAAGTTCGAAGTAATGGAAGCTAAATTTGTTTCTTATCCCTGTGTGCGAGAGACAAGCAAGCTAGATTGTGCCTTATTGCTGCGTTGCGAGAGTAGCTTTTTATTGAGGCGTCTTGACGGAGTGAACCTTCTGCATGTAGTAGGTATTATTATCTAATATATGACTATTATAATCAAAAACAATATGTTTTGGTGGAAAAGAGTCATTAGTAAACATAGTTCTTTTATTTTATGGAAAACACCTGAAGTTCTTACTATAACATTTTATGTCTCCTCCGTGGAAGTACATACCTACCTACATTTCGGAAAAATATCGAATCCAATTATACAGAGTATGTTATGAGTGCTGCGCTGCATTTTACATGTTTTAAAATCTTTTGATTTTACACAAGATCTTTATAAAAACATTTTGCTATAGTGCTTTACATGTTTAGGTTCCCTTAGCCATGCCGGCGGCCACTCAGCCAAAGCTTTACGAAGAGTTTGTGAAGAACAACGAAATGCTCGACCAAATCATGAAGTGCCTTGAAGCGTACCTAGAAACGAAACGAGTGGCATTCCCGCGGTTCTTCTTCCTGTCAAATGACGAACTGTTGGAGATTTTGGCCCAGGTCTGTACATATTACTACATATATGCTTAAGTACATTCCATTTAATATTGTTATGGCGTAATCTTAAAGCTTTCAAAGACTAAAAATACGAAAGCTTAGAGTTGCTGCTGTCTATGAAATTATTTTGTTACTTATTTTCTGCTTCTGGTCACTGGTTTAAAAAAATTGCGACTTCTTGTTGAAACTTTTTAAGATTCTAAGATATGTTTTTGAAATGGTTTAAATGTAAAAGCAAGTTATCTCTATAATATTTATAATATATTCATAATATATATCTATTTCAAGATCGAGATGAATAAACTTTTTTCTAAGTCCCTGTTCGGATTAGCGTGCATTTGCTCTAGAAATATCTCGCGCGTGATTATAAGCACGTTCACAGATGACAACAGTTAATATATCACAATCACACAGATACCTTATGTCTACTAATGTAGTACCCACGTACAAGTAGGTAGGACATTTACGAGTAGGTACGGCTCTCATCACAACAGGACCTAAATGGAAAGTGGATCAAGCTCCGGAAATGGAAAGCACGCTCCGATCCTCAACGGCTGTTTGTAAGATCTCCGTATTGCATCCGCGTTGGAATATTGTGTGCCGGGATTATTTCCCTCTTACTGTACTGGATAGAGGATATCTAAGTTGGCAGAGACACTGTTGCGTTGTGACCCATTTCCTCATAGTTCTAGACTTCGGGGAATCCAAGATTACTACTGTACTTGACTATTTCGACGTTATTGACTTCCTTAGCATATAATATTCGTTCAAGGAAAATTTAATCAAATAGGTTACCTGGTCGGGCCAAGTATGTCTGATGTTGTCGAACAATGGGCCCCATACGTAGTTAGGGGTAAAATTTGTGTGTAAATGTGAAGTTTAGGGCGGGATTTATCTTTTATTTTTAATGTGAAATGTAAAGAAACGGTTGTAATAATTTGCACAGACACGCAACCCGCACGCAGTACAGCCGCACTTACGCAAGTGCTTCGATGCCATCGCCAAGTTGGAGTTTGGGGTTAAATTGCCCGAGACTGAGATGGAAATCACTGAAGATGGTATGGTATTCTATTGTATCATCTTTACAACATTATAGCCACTTTAATTAGCGAGGTAAAAGTTCAGCCAGTGAAGACTTGGTTTGTCTTGGCCAACTCCAAAGAGTTGGAGAATAGGACGCTGAAATCAGTCCCAGGCCCTGGTAATGCCAGCCTATAAACCAGTTTTTGTTAAAATTATAGACAGTATGTTTTGTGAAATTTTATATTTGTTTACCTACATAATCATCAATATTATACATAACTATTTGTATTCCAGGCACCTTAGTAGAGAAGGAGATGTCTTTTTTAACCAGGGACATGCTGCAAGCCAAACTGGCCAAGACAGCTAAGCCGGAGGAACTCACCACCGACATTATAGCCATGCTCTCGCCGGAAACAGAGAGGGTCAATTTGGGCAAGGTAAGTTTAAAACTCGTCAGAAGCTATTTGTATACATTTTGTGTAGCTATTTTTTACAGCGTAGACACAAGACGAAGAATATAACTTTTTTCTTATAACCAAGATTGAGTATTGCTACTGTTATATTAATACTGCCTAAGAATAAGCATAATAGAAAATGTCTATAGCATAGTTAATAAGGTACTCGTACCTACTCATTCTTTACATTCTTCCATGGCCGCCAACATTTCTTTGACCTTTTCATCTCAAAAAATAATTGTACCTGTGAAAATATCTTGTCGTACGTACTCGTATGTCGTAGGCATGATTAATTTTATTCTACTACTAGCTGATGCCCGCGACTTCGTACGCGTAGTGAAGTATTCATCCTGCTTCCGACCATTTTCCGTCCCACCATATTCCCGTTCCAGTTCCCGTTCCGCTCGTATTCATATCTCGTTACCGTACCGTACCGCTTCTGTTTCGTGTCCTTTCCACTCTTATCCTGTTATCGTCCCGCTCCTATCCCGTTACCGTACTGGGCCCCAATTCACTATGACAACTTGGTGATTCCTTGCTTCGAGGAATAGTCGTATCCTTCATTAATAAACGACATCTGCGAAATTTGTATTATCTATGACGCGTCATATATATGTATATATGAATTTGTCATAGAGATGTCGTTTATATATGAAGGAATGGACGTGATTTCGAAGAAAGAAATTACCGAGTTTACATAGTGAATTGGGGCCCTTCTCTGGTCCTAATATTCCGTCCCACTTCTATCCCGTTACCGTCCCACTCCCATCCTATTACAGTCCCACTCTTATTCCGTTACCGTCCCTCTCTGCTCCCGATCCTATTCCAATTCTAACCTTTATCGTCCTGAACAGAATTCGTTGTATATATAATTTAAAAATAAAAGTTATACAATTAATAAAAAAAATGAATTTGTTGTGTTGTTATTTTCACATTACGTCATCGTTCACAGCGGTCCATGCCTCTTCCACTCATATACCACATACGCACACCCTTTCAATAAATAAAATATATTTTCATACTCTAGAAAAAATTGATATGGCAAAACAACGTTGGCCGGGTCAGCTAGTAAACATATATTTTCTTCACAAACTTTACCACCCGTTAAAACCTGTCAGGGGATGGTGTTCAAAACAATGGTAATAATACATGTGTCAATAGTTTTTTTGGCTAAGTATATGTAAGTATTTTGGCCAAAAGTCAATCGTCGTAGCTCCAGAAAAAATATTGTAAGTCGCAGGGAAATGAGGATACCAGAGATTTCATGAAATCCCTAGGGATACGACGTACAGTTTTAATAAATAGGCTCTCGCCAGAACTCTCGCTTTGTCATCCCTTCGCACCACTCGCGCACTCGACCATCACTCCACTCGGGATGTCGCCGGCTCGCTACGCTCGCCACCTCTCCCCCTCGCTTCATTTTGGCCTTGCGCACTCGTTTTGCTCAGGAACTCCTCGCGAGCTTCTGGCTCCGCGCTTTTTATATACACTCTAGGGGTAAAAGCTAGTCGGACCGCGGAGAAGTGGTCCTTCCTATACATGATTATACCATCCCTAGGAATTTTGCGAAATCCCAGATATCCTCATTTCCCGATTTGCGACACGTACGGTCAACGACAAAAGTTGCTGAATATTTGAAAATCTTCGATTGACTACACCTTGAGTATTTCTTACTTTTCTGAGTGTTGCATTTTAAAAGTCTATTAAAGTCTTGTACGAATAAAGAAATTGCAAAAAATTGCATTACGTTAGAATTCATCATCTTTTGCCTAGTCTATATACCAAATTTTGCTTTCACCTTATAAACAAAGGTTTTTCACTAAAATATTTGCCATCCCATTTAGACCTTTTAAGATGTTTAAATAGTGGTAAAACATGTGTGTATAGTATTTTCGATTAGTATTTGTACCAAATTTCACCGTCGTAGGTTTAGAAAAAATGTTAAATTCCACCTTGTTTAACGTTTTTAGAAGTTCATTAATATAGTGAGTTTCATTTTAATTTATTACTTTTGTTTGGTCTGTATACGAAATTTCATTGCTTCAACTTCATAAACAAAAATTCTCCATAGAAACTTTACCAACCTGTATAACCCTGTTATGGGGATGATTTCAAAACATGGTGGAATACGTGTTTAGAATTTTATTGGCTGAATACTTGTAACAAATTTCAAAATCGTAGCATTGAAATATATTTGATACTTTCCACCCTGATTAACTTTGTTAGAGGGTGAATTTCAAAAAATGCCGAATTACGTTTCAATTTATTTCTTTTGTTTACTATGTGTACCAAATTTAATTGCCATAACTTCATGAACAAAGATTATCCATATACACTTAACCACCCCGTTTGAACCAGTTTAGGGATGATTCCAGCAAAATGGTGAAACAGGTGCTTAAAGTTTATCTGTTTGAGTAATTGAACCGAATTTCATCGTCGTAGCTTCAAAAAATGTAACTTCATTTCACCCTTATTAAACCTGGTTATGGGTAGATTTAAAAAAATGTAAATCACGTTTTAACTATCTCCTTTTTCTTAGTTTGTGTACCAAGTTTCATCATAACCACAAACTTCATAAATAAAAAAGATTTTCTATACAAACTTTACCACTCCGCTTGTTGGGGGATGATTTAAAAAAATGTGAATATGTGAAATCTATAATTTCATTGGCTAAGCACATATACCACATTTCATCGCTGTAGCTTAAAAATAATAATCTTCACTTTCCACCCTGTTTAACCCTGTTAAGGGATGATTTTCAAAAATTATAAATTACGTTTTAATTATCTTCTTTTACCAAGTTTTATGATAGCCACGAAACTTCATAAACAAAGATTTTCTATACAAATTTTACCACCTCGCTTAGGCTTGTTAGGGGATGATTTTCAAAAAATGGTGAAATATACATCTATAATTTCATTAGCTTACCACGTACACAACATTCCATCGTTGTAGCTTAAAAATAATAATCTTCACTTTTCACCTTGTTTAACCCTTTTAAGGGATGATTTTCAAAAATGGTAGATCACATTCTAATATTGTTTTGTCAGGTATGTACCAAGTTTCATCGCTATAAACAAAGATTTTTTATGTAAACTTTACCACCTCGTTTAACCTAGTAAGGGGTTGATTTTTGGAAAATGCTGAAAACTTATTTATAAACTTGATCAAAAATAATTTATTTACCCTGTTTCTTTACTGTAGCTACAGTGTCGCATTAATAAAAAAATCCTACTCCATACAAACTTTACGGCCCTATTTAATTACCTCAGGGGTTGATTTTTGAAAAGTTACTGAAATCATATTTTTATATGCTTATGTTTAGTTAATTTACTAAGTTTCATAACTTTACTAAAAAAACCTACACCATGAAAACTTTGCGACCCCAATAAATGACCTTAGGGGATGAATTTCGCAAAATGCCGAAAACAAGTTCCTATTATTTACATGCTTAATGCTCACACAAAATTTAATAACTACTGGTCAAGAAATAATCACTGTAGCATACATTATAGTTTCCGCATTCCAATCTAAAAAACCACACTAAACCCCCCTTAAGGGTTGATTTTCAAAAAACTGTGATACACGTGTCCTTTTATTTCTTTTGCATAGTATACTGCCAAAGTTTCGTGACCGTGCGACAAAAGAATTTTTTTTCCCCATACATCCTTTATGACCCCATTTGACCCACTTAAAGGTCAAATTTCGAAAAATCCGTTCTTAAATGACGCCTTCACTACTTGTAAAATACGTGGTCCAAATTTCAGGTTTCTATGTTAAGCGGTTTCAGCTGTGCGATGATTGTAGAAAAAAACTCTGTTCTTTTATTATATAGATTACGAGTACATTCCTTTCACACTATACACGATGCGGCCTAAAGGACAAAGGACATAATAATATTTGTATGGGAGGTGTCCCAATTTTAGTAATAATTCGTGACTGGTAAGGACATTCAATATCATTGTTAATAATTACATATAAAAAAATGAAGAGTTGTACTCTTTCTTAAGAAATTATATCTTAAACCACAATTAGAAATAATAAAGATAGTTAAGTATAGCTATTGAATAAATACATATTGTGTAGAAAATTATTGTTTATAATACTATTACATAAGATGTATGCAATGAATACGTATTCAACAAGCACTAATTTTCTATCAATTGCAACGGTAAAAACACATTTATGTACTTTGTAAACAAATTGATTGAGAAAATGTTTTATTGAACCTACATACCGAGTTTCCAGCTGGGTGCAAGGGCGCATTCAATCGAAAGAAAAATGAACGATAATGAACCCGATTCATCGCGGCCCATTTAGCTCTCTATAAGTATTACGTAATATACCACTCGTTTATCCTTCCTTAAGGACGATCCATTGAAACGGCAAGCCGGCGGGCGGCGGCTCGACTGGTTTAACATGGCTTCGTGCCGCGATAGACAGCAAGAAAGCGGGCTCGTAGTTCAATAAAGTACCTAGTTAGGTGTACCTAAATTGTATGAATCGTGGAGGGTAAAGCCGCCGGCTTCGGTGTTTCACCGCGCGTGCCCAGTGCCCATAGTAGTTGCCGCAACACCCACAACTTTGTCATGCAAAATTTGGGATGTTCCGGATATTCCCCAGTTTTCGTCCAATTTTATTCCTTGTTAATAATAGTTAAATGCATAATCCTTAATTGCTTTTCTTTATTTTTCGTATTGAATGTTTTATTTTACTATTCATGCTCGCATGTCTATTTGTTTAAATGTTATTTTATGTGTTAGTACCTGCTTGTGCGTTTAATTTTCAGAAAATTAACCAACGCAATGTTATTTTGTTTCTAATATTTATAACGTTCTCAATAGCTTACCGATAAATAAAAAACATTGTATAACTTAGCCAAATACAGATTATTGCCTATTTTTTATTTTAATCCTAGGGTCTAAAAGCCCGCGGTAACGTGGAGGACTGGCTTGGTAAAGTGGAAGAGGCGATGTTCGCATCGGTGAAGCGATGCATGAAACATGCGCTTAAGGACTTTATGGTACGCCCTCGTGTGGAATGGGTTGAGCTGCATCCTAATCAAGTAAGACCTTATTCAACTTTTGGTAGTCTGTGGTATTTAACTTTAAACGTTGAACGACCCGGTCGAACACGCGTCGGCGTTGGCACATTTTATACCGAGTCTGTCCACTCAAATTTAGCGACCAAATTCTTAATAGCGGTCTCAGAAGGACGATTATGTTGTCCGAAAATATCACGAATTTCACGAAATAAAACTTTAACAGAACCACCATTTTCATAGTGGATTTTAATTATTTCAATGTCATTTTCGAGCGAAATTGAATTCATTGTAACAATTGCCAAACTTTTCTCTTCGTAATACAATAAAAAATTGAATCATCTTTATATCAACATTTATTATGTTTTAGAAAACAAAGTTCTTGTTGAAAAACCCTGTATAAGAAACTCATATTAAAAAAGCACCTAAATATTGGTATTTATAACGAAGTGATTTACAACAAGTATGGCACGCCCTTACACGGTTAAGCCAAAAAAAGGCGTACCTGTATGAATTATTGAGTAGAACTATTTAAACTTAAGGACTCTAAAGTACTTGCATGAATGCGACGTAGCTGAAATATTTAAGTAAGCCGGACGCGTAAAGCTTTTTGTGACAGGCTTAACTTTTATAAAGCGATGCACGTAAACTGCGCGCGTTTATTGCAGAATGCTCCTTGAAGTAAAATAGATCGAGGTACATCTTAGTTGAGCATGTTGAGTTTATTAAGAACCCTTCCGATAGCGTTCAAATAATCGAGCTTAATATTATATTTATTAAATTTAATATAGCTTTTATATAGGATACAGAGCTCAAAGAGCTCGAAGGAAGCCTTATCGGTGACGCTTATAATGTGTATGTGTACAGTTTATTGCGTCTGCCAAATGCATCGTGTCCGAAATCCGCTGCGATGTTCGGAACTCGTTCTGAAAGCATTGAAATATATACCTACTTTATTTCCATTAGACCAATTTTAAATTTTTCACAGCAGAGGATTTAAATTTTTCATCTCGTCCCGTTTGTTTGTGCCGTCTCTTGTTTTGCGTAACAACTTCTAAATTTTCGCAGATAATGTATTCCAGTGATCAAAGTATCTCTAAATTATTAAACTTGATAAAACTGTGCGGAACCCCGTGAGCACAAGGCCTTGTTTCGCTTGGCTAGTTTCTTCCTCATGTAGTCTCAGGAGACCCTTTTGTACCGCAATTTCCGGCGATAAAGTGATATTTCTAAAAACATGTGTAAAATTCCACGAAATTCATCCTAGCGTCAAACTGCATCCTTCCTCATCAAGCGCGATCTCGATTACAGCGAAGATTACAAGTACTTTCTTATTTCATCTTTTGTTTAATGTTTCATGTTTCTTAGAAAGTAGCGGATATTACTGGAAATGGCATGACATTTTGCGCAAAAAGTCAATTTTTAAACTCTATACAAAATTTGCTGTTCTTGTTAAGTCTGAAATTCTTTTTAATTATTAGATTCTTTTGATGATTAAAAACTTTTAACGCACTTAAAAAGCGTTGAAGCAGTTGCCCCTTTTAACCATGGAAGAGATAATAGAACCTACTAGGTAACACGTAAAGTAAAAAGAAATCCAATATGATATAATTAATTATAATTTGTTCTTGCAGCTTTGCTAAAAATCAATAAGATAAAAGAGCAACACGTAATTTCTAAAATTTTATCAAAGTAAAATAAAATGCATTTAAAAATTATGGTAAATTGTAGTTTCCAGTACAATATTGTAATATTAGTTATTAATTTATAACAAAAACACTGAAAGACAAACATTTAATCAAGGTTTTACTGTTCACACGAATTATTAAAATAATCAATTGTTTAGTGTTTGGAGGAAAATCACAACCACAAAAAACTAGCTAATTAGAAAAAAATATTCAACGAAATGTATAGGTCAAAAATCGAAATCTCTTTAATCATTTTGGCATCACAGACGCACTTATGAACGTCAAATTATCACAATGACTTTACCACCGTATCGGAAAGAGAACCACTACTCAGAAGATACGGCAAGAAACTGAGGGGCATTTTTTTAAAGAGATTTTGTTAATTTTTTTTTGGTTTTTGCAATGTTATGTTTCATAAGTACCAGTTGGTTACTTTGCAGAAGTGAAATGTTCCAAGCATCTTTGTCTTCTATGTAATTACGACCAGTGAAGTATGCTTTTCTCATTAGAATATTCTTAACGCGTAATTTGAATTTACTTTCTGTGAGCTCCGTTATACATTTTGGAATTTTATTATAAAAACGTACGCAGTTGCCCATAAAGGACTTATTCGTTTTAGTCAGTCTATACCTAGGTACAACAATCCTATCCTTATTTCTGGTGTTTATGTTGTGATGGTCACTATTTACTTTAAATTTTCGGAAGTTTTTACGAACGTGCATTATATTTTCATAAATCGGTAGGTACTTAAATAAAACACCTTGTTGTAGGTATAATAAATATTTTATTTCAATTTATTTATTTTATTTCACTATACTTTAATTAATAGCTTTGTAATTTTTCTATGGTCGTACAATAAGCCGAACATGAATTATAATTTAAACAACTCTTGAAAAAATACAAACACCATAAATAAATGTCTCAAGAAAGTCAAATTTATTAGGAAACAATGAAGACAAAGAAGCGTTGTTGTGAATCTTACACCCGACGCTTCGCCGAAAACACGTGTTGCGCGTCTAAGGGGTAAAATTGGTCAAACAAAACTTTATTTTCTCTTTTATCTCGATTAGGTAAAAGAGAAAAGTAAATTAGGTATTTGAAAATGCCACGACAACAATTTAACTAACTAAAATATAGAAAAAAGGGTTAGACAATCCGTTTAAAGCTGTTAGTAAAATCGCCGGAATGATGAATTTTATTTTTCCAGATCGTTCTCACCGTCTCCCAAATAATGTGGGCAAAAGGAGTACATGAAGTTTTCGCCCTGGAAATACCGCTTCGAATCGACACCACTATCTTAGAATACGAGAAGAAATGCATAGCTGACCTGAATGACTTGGCCGCGTTGACTCGGCTGGATATCACTTCGCTGTTCAGAAAAGTTCTATGCGCACTGATCACAATAGACGTTCACGCGCGCGATACTATTACCCATATGGTCGAGAAACACGTGCACCGCGCGTTAGTATCGTCTCTCGACTGGACCATTTCATTCCAGTGTAGGCTTCAAACCAGTTCCGCGCTTTGCGCTTTGCGCCCTCCCCCCAGCTGCATGTTCAGCCCGCCTAACGCTGACCACTTCACCTGTAATATCGATTTTCTCTTACTACCTGCATGGATACTTTTATTTCCACACATGAAATTAATATATTTATCTCGAATTTTAGGAACATTGAGTACCTGTATAATAGTTGAAGGCTGCACTCGATTTGTAGTTTGGGTTCGATTCCTGCATCGGCAGTGGAATAAATATCTATGCGTAGAAAAAAGTCATAATAATTTCAGTAACTTCTACCTTAAACCATCTTTTTTATGTTTAGAACGGACTTTGAATGGCTGAAAATGATTCGCTATTATTGGGAGGAAGACATCGACAACTGCGTGGCGCGAATGTCCAGTGCTATGTACATTTACGGGCATGAGTATTTAGGAGCTGGAGGTAATTTTTGTCTTTTAGTTTGGATGTCGCAATGTTCGTGCATTTAGCCAGTTACAAATATAATATAATATATAGGTAGGACTTATGATAATGATACTTTTATGGTGCGGGTTTTCTATAATTGAAAACCAAATGCCATCAGCCATTATCGGCACGGGTGATACAAATTGGCTCCGTGTTAATATCTGGGCCATATTTCAAAAACCTATAACGTATGAAAGCATCTAAAATCTCTAAATATAATTATAAAATTAACATAATCCCTATCCGTGTCCTCATTTTTGTTTCTCTGCTTATTTATTCTAAGCCATACAACGGATTTTGATGCAGTTTCCAATATCATTTAGAGATTTTATACCGATGGTTAATATGTAAAATACATTCTAATTAAGCTTATTTATAGTAGATAAAATCAAGACGTCAAAAAATGACACTATATTAGTAAATTGCATTCGTGAGAAGCCAGGACGGGTCGCTAGTAATAAGTAAAATAGGCAGAGAGAGTGCGTCACTGAAAACATAAGTAACTGTGAGCGCAACAAGTGCGCCGCGCGCTTATGTAGTCTCCTAATGTCGAGTAATTTCGCTAGAAACAAGCGTTCAAATCGGAACACAGCAATTTTTGCACATTACATACTGCATAGCAGTTGAAATTCTGATCTAAATGAAATACCCCCGACACACTAAAACATGTCTAAGAACCACCGCTAGAAAACCTGCTTTCAAATAAAAAAGCCGCATCTAAATCGGTTCACCCGTTTAAAAGCTACGGTGCCACAGATAGACACACAGACAGACACACATATTGGTCAAACTTATAACACCCCTCCTTTTTGCGTTGGGGGTTAAAAGTGTTCCTATGTTCAAGGTGTGCTGGTAATAACGCCCCTCACGGATCGTTGTTATCTGTGTCTCATGGGGGCCTTGCAATTGGACCTAGGCGGTGCTCCCGCGGGCCCCGCGGGCACCGGTAAGACTGAGACTACCAAGGATCTGGCCAAGTCACTCGCTATACAGTGCGTGGTCTTCAATTGTTCGGAAGGTAAGAGCTCTCTTGATTATATCTTATCTATCTATATAAAAAATGAATTTTAATTGTCTATGCGTTCCTAAACTATTGATCCGATTGTGATGAAAATTTGGTGGATCGCATGCCAGGTATTATTTTATTTTATTTATAGCCTGTGTCAGATTCAATTTTGTTTATTGTACTTTGCTTCGATTCCTTTTGTTTGGGTTTGAATCTGTGCGCCCTTTGGCAAAGGCCTTTTCCAACCCCTTCCAACCTTCTCTTTCCCGAGCTAGTCTGGACCATGTTCTACCAGCTGTTTGAACAATTTCGTCATCCCATCTTTTAAATTGTCGTCCTTGCTTTCTCTCCCTCTGTTGAATATCACAAACTAGCCGATTTACTTCATCTCTGCTCCTCGAATTGTGTGTCCAGCCCATCTCCACTTTAAAGTTCTTGTTTTTAGTACCTACTGCATCTTGGGTTTTTGTTGCTTTCCTGATGGTGCTGTGTCTTGTTTTGTCCATAAGCCTTTTGCTCAACATACTTCTCTACATACCACGTTGGCATTTCTATAGAGATATCTACTCAAATACAACAAATATTGATGACATCACACTCTATGATAATACTGCACTAATAATGAAGAGCTAAGTGGAAAAGGCCATAAAATCTCAGAAAAAGGATACAATGATTTATTAGTCTGCGAATCTAGGTATATACATATGTAGTTGTTATAAACGGATAGTTCCTCTAGTTCCGCCATATTAGCATACAGACATGGTCACAAGTTAATTAGTACATTACAATAAAAACAAAGACATTGACTAAATTATAAATAATAATAATAATAGGATTTAAAACTGCGATGTCAGTCAAAAAATTATAATACAAATGTCAAAATGATAACGAATTATAACAATTAAATATGTCAAATTATCAGTATACCAATCACATTTATTATATATTAGTCAATTTCTGTTGTCATCTATAAATTCCTCAATGGTGTAGTAAGCTTTTTTTATTAGAAATTCAGATATTGCATTTTTAAGGACAAAGCTCCCGGTCCAGACAACATAGCCAATGAACTCTTGCTAGGAACACAAAACGTAATAACAAGCGCTCTAACTAATGCATGCCGGGTATAGTTAGTTTTAAATTAGGAAGGATAGTGAACTAGTACACGTAAATAATGTATTAGATATTGTGTCAAATTGGTTCGCTGCCAACAACTTGTTATTAAACGCGAAAAAGACGAAATGTTTAAAGTTCTCTTTGCCCAATGTTAGACATGTAGAGCCAAACGTAATGCTTAATAGTGATAAACTCAACACAGACAAGGCGACGGTATTCCTAGGTATAGGCATAGACTCTAAGTTGCAGTGGGGTCCTCATATCGATGCTCTATCAGGAAAACTTAGTTCTGCTGCATACGCGGTTAGTAAAATTAGGCAATTAACGGATATAGCTACGGCTCGGTTAGTTTACTTTGCATACTTCCACAGCCTAATGTCATATGGCATTTTGCCGTGGGGGTCTGCCGCGGATATAGAAGCAATTTTTATTTTACAAAAGTGGGCGGTTCGCGCTATTTATGAGTTAGGTCCTCGCGAATCATTAAGAGAAGTCTTTAAACAAATTAATGTATTAACTTTACCTTCTCTGTATATTTATGAAAATATAATGTATGTTCGTAAAAATCTGCACAAATTCAAGGTGAATAGTGACCACCACAACATAAACACTAGAAATAAGGATAGAATTGCAGTACCTAGGTTTAGACTGAGTAAAACGAATAAGTCCTTCATGGGCAATTGTGTACGTTTTTACAATAAAATTCCAAAATGTATAACGGAGCTCACAGAAAGTAGATTCAAATTTAGGGTGAAAAATATTCTAATAAAAAAAGCATACTATAAAGTTAGTAATTACATAGAAGACAAAGATGCATGGAACATTCCGCTTCTGCCATGTAGCAAACTGGCACATAAGAAAAATAACATTGTCAAAAACAAACATAAAATATTGTAACAAAAGTTCTAAAAAAATATGCCCCTCAGTTTCTTGCCGTATCTTCTGAGTAGTGGTTCTTTTTCCGATACGGTGGTAGAGTCATTGTAATAATTGACGTTCATAAGTGCGTCTGTGACGACAAAATTGAATAAAGAACTTTTGATTGATTGATTGATTGAAATAAAATTTTATTGGGATTCGTTGGGACCTCAAAATATTATATCTGAGCTTAGATGTGACAGATATTATTTGGGGTTCGATTTTTGGGACTCGTTGGAAGCTACTAACCTCGGTACTTCTAACAGCGGTTTGTTTGTATTTGTACCAATACGAGTATGTTTTAAAGAAGCTGTATAGTTTGACTTGGACAGCACAAAAAGGCGGCACTGGCAAGACAGGTAACCAAGGACTTGAAAAATATTTTTTTGTAAGTCAATAATTCAATGTATGGCCTTGAATGGTTCGTTGTTATAAATAAATGTGTCGTTGGCGGCTCCATGTGATACTTATGATTTTAATTTGGGCTTATAAGGTTTTTATAAGGGTTATTGTTAACTTCTTTAGATCGATGTTGACCACATTCACGCCTAATAAACGATGTGGCCGAATAATAATATAATGAAACTTGGAACAGGGCTGGACTACAAAATGATGGGTAGGTTCTTTTCCGGGCTGGCCACGTCCGGAGCGTGGTGTTGTTTCGACGAGTTCAACCGGATCGACATCGAGGTGCTCTCCGTCATAGCTCAGCAGCTCATCACCATCAGAAACGCGAAGGTCGCCAAAGCAAGCAGGTAAATAATTCCAACAACATTATTTGTGAAAGAAATAACTTTGTAGTCTTATGTCCCGATATTTAGGTACATTATATTGAGTTTTTTTTCGGTCATTGTAGCAATTGACAAAATTAAATATATTGTGGCTCAGTAATTTAAAGTTAAATAAAACAAACATATATAATATATTTTTATTAAATAAAAATACTTTTCCACAAATATCAGAACAACTTGAATAATAAATTGCAGCTTCAATAGAATCAAATGATTTGTTGAGGTTAACAAGAATGCAAAGGTAATCAAAGGAATTATTACAATGGATCTTTATTCTGTTATTGACCTTGAGAACACAATAAATAATTGTGATCTAAAGTACACACAGGAGATATCTCTGTTTAATGTAGATATAACCTCGTAGAGTCGTCATACGAGTAGAGGTTTTCTACCTCAACTTCGAAACACTGCGATGACATACATAGTCAAATCACGAATTTTTTTAAAGTGAAACACAGTCTCCAATACGTCACTAACGGAACGGTCTCAAGAACAGGTGCAGTTGCTACACAGTGTGGTAATTTTGCAGGTTCATGTTCGAAGGGCGTGAAATCAAACTAGTCCACACGTGCGCGGCTTTTATTACGATGAACCCGGGCTACGCGGGCCGGACTGAGCTGCCTGACAATCTGAAAGCCCTGTTCCGGCCCATCTCTATGATGGTGCCGGACTATGGTAAACTTACTACTTAGTCGTAGGATTTTTAGCTTTCTGTTTGTGGCTCTGAACATTTTGAGACGATTTACGGTTATACGTCAATTATGAAAATAACAAGATGCAATCTTTCTTATTTGGTCATATTTGTTGGGTGGTGCGAAATATCAAAACTCACATAACAAATTGAAGAAAATCCTACGATCGAAATATGTTTTCATCCATTTAGTTCAGTATCTCTTGTACCATTTTTGACTATTGTGTCCAAATAACTAAAAATGTCAACAAAAATCAATTCAAAATTTTTAAAACTCATTGATAATTTGTATGCTTAGATATTGCAAACTACAGTGAGGAAAAGACGCACTAAATGTTATCACACATTTCAGCGTTAATTGCGGAGGTCATTCTTTACTCTGAAGGCTTCGAATCGTCAAAAGGCTTAGCGAAAAAGATGGTACAAATGTACAAGCTGTCAAGTGAGCAGCTTTCAAAACAAGACCATTACGATTTCGGCATGCGAGCCGTGAAAAGTGTATTGGTAAGTGTGACTAAAACAACACTAACTTTCCTACACAATTCTATGTATACGTTTGTATAGCCTCAGTTATAAATAAAATAAAAGTTATATTAATGTAAATAAACTACTAGGTATTTATAAAGATATATGTTACTGTAAATGCTCGAACTACGGTAAATCCTAAGATTTAACAAATTACAATAACGGTAAGAAGGACTTGCAATCATCTGCTTATCTTGTAACTCCCAACATACCCCGTGAAGGATTTTGAAACCATTTATTACTAATGGGTGTTAAGATTTAGGAGGAATACATGTTTTATTTTTAGGTAATGGCGGGTGCTCTGAAGCGAGCTAGCCCTGACCAGCATGAAGAGATGACCCTCATGTGCGCTCTGAACGACAGCAACTTGCCAAAGTTCTTAGCCGCTGACGCTATACTATTTGCTGGTATTCTTTCCGATCTATTCCCAGGCGTTAGTCTGCCTGAAAGAGACTATGGCGTCATGGAAGAAGTTATACGTAAGCATTACATTAAGCATTAAGACATTTTAATAACGAAATTGATTAAACTAATAGCATTGAGCACTACTATCAAGTACGCATAACCTCCCACGCACACAAACGTGAGTCCTGATGGTTACAACTATGCATACACTATATAGCGTAATTAAAACGTATTAAAACTGGATTCTCGGTGCAAACGGGCAAAAATGTCATACAGTAAAACAAAGGTAAAAAAAAACGTTTATGAGATTAAAGGTATGTATGTATATGTCTTAAATAGTAATGTTCCGAATAATTGCTTGCTATAATACTGAAAAGAACGAAATTGTTATGGAAAATCACAAAAAATGATTACAATAAACATGAATTTGCCTTGACAGAATACATAAGTTTGAATACGTTTGAAAAACGAATCATTCTATCTTTAACGGTTATCGTAGATACCTAAAGAATCCCTGCGAAAAATTGTAGGTTTATATTTTGTTTTCTTTTTAATTCGATTTCGTGCACAGGTTCATTATCGCGCCTCGATTTATAAAATATTGTGGCCAATATTTTATAATAAATATAATTATTTAAATTTAAATTAATAGAAATATTTTTGCATTCCTAGTATATAAGAATATAATAGATATATATTACGCAATTTACGACTATGAGAAGTAAAAAATATCATACTAATATACTGTCCCATGTACTGCTCAATAGAGATAGTTCTACGTGAAAAGAAAATGCAGGTAGAAGTATGTCAGATCCGCAAAGTGATACAGCTCCACGAGACGATGATTGTGAGGTGGGGCGTGATGCTGGTTGGACCCACAGGCGGTGGGAAGACCGTTGTACTCCATGTAAGTAGACTCACTACTACTACTAGCACAGAATACTAAGGGACAGAAGCATCACTCCGCAAAGAAATTTAAACAAATAGCGACTCTTGCCATGACGCAATAAAATTCAATTCAGTTCGCGTAGCGCTGCATACCTGCCAGTCATATTAACCTACAGAGCGCCTCTCTTTCTATCGCATAGCTCTTATCTCTTCTGACGCGGCACGTGTAACGACGCGCGACCCGCTGTCGGTGTCGGCGGGCTCTATTATCGGCTATGTTCTTGTAGCTTCGTACCTACAGTGCGGAGTGCGCTAAGCCTGCTACTATCTAGTAGGTACTTACTTTTATATAGCTTTGATTTATCTTGCAACGTACCTTTCGTGAATAATGTCAATACAGTTTGTTTTAATGTACTTCAAAAAAGGGATGTTCTCAATACTACATGTATGTATTTTTTTCTTTTTTTATGTAGTGCATTGTTTATTTTAAAACAACTATAACAAAAAAAACAAAACAAGCATCGAAACCTTATCGGATAACTGGTATCTGTTGAGTTTTGCATACATATGTAGTTCCGACGACCATACCTTAGGTACAGTCTAAAATTACTACTGATAATGAGCTGAAGTAACGGTGGAGGCGGAAGGTTGATAATGAACTCTATATGCAGTGTATTGAGCTTGGCGTTGTTTCAATGAGTACTTTGGTTGTAGATGCTGACCAGGGTGTGACAATGTGGAACCGTTTAATTAATCCTTGTTTGAAACAGGCTTTTTAATTATTCATAATTTTTTGGACTATCATCTTTGTAGACGACGCGAAGCTCTGCACCTGAAACATAAAAATAATATATAAATAACATTAAATAACTCACATATATATAATAATTAGTTAAAAATATGTACTTACCTTAAATAAATAATGCAAGTAGCGGCGGAGCTACGTATATACCTATATCTGTGCGTACGTACCTTTAGCGCACCGACACGCAGCTACCGGCCGCTCAGTCGCGAAGCCAACGCCGTTCGGAACGCTGCTACATATACATACCTTATATACGTGTCTCCAAAGCACTTCGTTATTACGCAATCCTGGTAGTTTTTCTTCTCCTCCTCAAGACCTTGCACCTGTCGTGTACATCTGTCAATCTTTAATGACTAGTAACTGTGTCTCAGGGTGACGAACACAATGAAATGCTAAGCAGTACTTTTATTAAACGCACTGGAATTGTTATGGACAGGCATGAAGGTTTTCACATTGCTCAGTTGCAATAAATAAGTATATTTAAATAGATACCGTAAAAAACGTGCATATAGAAAAAACTGACCATGAAATAGAGTGAATGATGTGGAACAGCAGAGTAAAGTTAAGCAAGAGGGTCTCAGCGCTAGAAATAAAATTGAATTCCAGTCCAGACAAAGGTCACGAGCTTCTGACGGGGTCACATATTATATTAAGACAATTTCTGATAAATAGCTTTCTAGGTTATTCGACCTGAAATAGAACAATCATTTTACACTTACCTTATTTAGTTTCTGTAGTCTATATAGTTTAGAGTTATTTTGATATAAACACTGATTTCTACAATAACTTTAGGGTTTGGGAGATACATATACGCGACTACATGATAATGGGGTGGAAGGCCCTCAGAACCAAATCGTTCATAAGTATATAATGAATCCGAAGAGCCTCACCATTGGCGAGCTGTATGGTGAAGTCAATCTACAGACACTAGAGTGGCACGATGGAATCTTACCGCTCAGTTTGAGGACCGCTGTGCAAGTACGTTTATCATAATACGATTAATACAGTTCCATAAAAATATACACTAAATCTGCACTTAACTATAGGTAAGTTAGTTAAGCATTGGTGCTGTGCTCAACTCAAGTGAACTTCAGATCGTAAGGCACACGTAAACTCTACTTGAGTCATCCGGTCTCATTCAGATTCTTGTCGCACTATGCGTTAGGCTAATTTTTAGTCCGATTTCCGTTATTCATAGCCATTATAAGTAGGTTGCAATCAACCAATGATAAAATAATAATGTTCGTTATTTTCTAGCAGAACTCCAATAAGCTCTCTTGGCTCTAAGCACCATAATGAATCCTTTTCTCAGAAGGCTGCATTGGCTGGGTGGGTTGCCAGGCCCTGCCTCGGGCTTAAAAAACAGAAACCAACCTTTCTATAAGAGTTTTAGAGTTCTCATGCTATAAAAAGCAACTTCGAGAGCAACAACAAGAAGCTTATTGATATCAAACATGTACTGAATAATTTCTAGAACTATTGGTTTCGATTATTGTACAAGTTTTAGTATTAGTTCGTTATAACTTATAAGCAGCAGAACTTAAAAAATAATGTTGGTCTTTATCAATTTGGGTAGACTGATTTTTCTAAATTTGATTAGAATAATACATTTAGAAATCTCTTAATACATTTCTAACAACGAATTATTCTATTTTTAACGAATTATATAGCTGCCCTGCTAAAAGTAAAAATACTCACCATATATTAACAAATTATGATATGTGGTTGCTTGCTTTGCTACCATAAAATGTTCTATAAAGTTAACGTTCGTCTTCGCTTGGAGTAAATAGTTTTTTGTCTGTGTACCCGGTACACACTTTTGTGTGCTCGTCCTTGTAAACACTCAATGCATGTCATAAGTACATTATATTATTTAAAATCAATTTCATAAATGTTTGTATTTGCACGCCGCATTCCGGCAAAATGTACCCATAATTAAGATCTTTTATGTAACCGACATTTTATGCAAATAAATGAATTCTAATTCTAATTCTCAAAATCCACAACAGACAGTAGAAGAAGAACAGTAGGAGAAGTACAGTTCAAGAAGTTACATAATTCCGCGTGTGATTCCATTATTTAGGGCTGCTTTTTAAATCCTCGAATAAAAGATAGGTCGCTATTAAGTCGAATCACTTCGCTGCTAACTAATAATTTTGCAAGCGAGATGTACTTATGCAGCGTTCGGCATGCAAGTAAAGAATAAGTATGTGTTATAAATAAAATAGACGTAATTGTACTGTCTATACTTGAACTATTACATTACCAATACTTAACTATTTACTAATTATCAATACTTACAGTGCGAGAAACCGGACCACCAGTGGTTGATATGCGACGGGCCCGTGGACGCGGTGTGGATTGAAAATATGAATACAGTCCTCGATGATAACAAAATGTTATGTCTCTCCAACTCCGAGCGGATCAAACTCACACCCTATGTACACATGCTCTTTGAGGTATATTAAAACAATTTCATGTTAGCTGTTTATAATTTGAGACTAACTAAAGTTCTGAATTGTACCCGTAGCTACTACAAGATAAATAATTATTAATTGATGATTGTTGGTAAGCGCATCACTTGAGAACGGCTGGACCGATTTGTTCTTTTTTAGATAGGTATTTTTAATAATCCTAACTAACTTTTTTTTGAAAAGAACATTATAAATGTTACCCAAAAAAATAGAAAATTCGGGGAAAACTGAAGCTGCATTCTCGCGAGGGCGAAACCACGAGGCGCAGCTAGTACAAGACAAAAAAAAATGTTTGAGCAGTGGGCTCGATGGCCGAGTTAGTTTAAAACGTCGGGACGGTATTCGAAGACGTGGTTTCGAATATTGCACGAACAAATCGTCTAAATATTTTTTAAATCCTAATAGGGGATCGGACAGTAATCTAAAAAAGATCTAAAATGTAGTTAGAACGAATGTTTGTCGAATTCGAAAGGTCATTCAATCATTATTTTTGTAAAATAATAATAATTTATATTTTTAAATCAATACACAAAATCTAGTTATTCTGACATTTTTTATCTGTTCCGAAACACCAACACAGTGCATGACGTCATTTCAAAGTAAATACCGAGTGCGAAGCTTGTGTTTATTTTATATTTTTGCCTTTTATTTATATCAAAACGATATGTTTTCCATGCCATGACGACCGTAAAGTCTTTAAACTTCGCAAAAATGTGTAAATCACTTTGCAAGTTTGCTTTCGTAGAGCTTGTCGTTTCGTTGGCCAGCGTGTGACGTCATACGTCTGAGGTGACCTTTTGCGCGGCAATATTTGAAACCTAACATTCAAACATAATTTTAAGTACTTTTAGGACTTTATTTAATTTAAACATTATTTTTCATGGCTTTATATATACATTATGGTTAATTTTAAACACTTTCTGAAAAGTTGTCCGATCCCCTATTAAAGTTATTAAAAATTAACAGCATATTAACACTATTAGTGTGTTTCATTAGGCCCCGATAATAACAAGATGTGTGTTTTTAGAAAGTATGTGACGGTTTTCAGAAATAATAGACTGTGATATTGTCAAAGTTGCTGTAGATTTGTGTCACTATCAAACATATTTTTTGGATCCTTTCGAATTCACGTAATATTATTTTAGGTGGCAGATTTAGCCCAAGCTTCACCTGCAACCGTTTCCCGTTGCGGGATGGTATACATAGATCCGAACGAAATGGGCTACTTACCGTATGTGCGCTCGTGGCTCGAAGAAGGTGTCGAGAAAAACCTGTACAACCAAGAGAATGCGGATTTTCTATACGAACTATTTATGATGCTCGAGACAGGCGTCAATTTTGTCAATACTAAATGCATGGTTGGAATTAAACAGGTGATTTCTTCTAATTATATAAAACTAGCCGATATCCGTGACTTCGTCTCGTTCGTTCGTTTTGCTGAGATAAAAAGTATTAGAGTCTTATTGTAGGACATAAAGTACGTACATACCACATACCAATCAGAATTGGATCAGCTGTTACGGACATACCTAAGTGGTAACAAACACACACTCACACACACACACACACACAGACTGTCGCATTTATAATATTGGCAGGATTGCAGAAACATTTAATTAGATATTATAATATAGATTGCGTGATTAGTTTCTTAAATTCGAATAGCTTGTTATTATATTTTTAATGAAAATGCAAATTGTTATTGCCTATTATTGAACCTTTAATCGCAACATCGTCATTCAATTATAAGAGGTCGTGGATAAAATTGGCCATTACGGTCTTATCAATGCGTAATATCATTATGAACCGCTAAATTGTGCAAAACAGAGACCATAAAATAAGTGTTATCTTTTTGTTGAACTTTCGAGTAGAATTCCTTTAAGCATAACTCGGGCGGCTTCTTAAGCTTCGGTCACAAGAAGCACTCTCTGCAAATGCGAGCGCCGCGAACATGATCGCTTGGTTGACGCGCTACTCGCTGCGACTAAAAATCGCCCACCGAGACATGTTGCAGGGTTCAATTTTAGGGCCATTCTTGTTCTTAGTGTACGTAAATGACTTACCTTTTATGGTGAAAAACCTTGCAGAAATTGTACTTTTTGCGGATGATACATCGATAATCTTTAAGGTAGATAGGAAGGATAGTGAACTAGTACACGTAAATAATGTATTAGATATTGTGTCAAATTGGTTCGCTGCCAACAACTTGTTATTAAACGCGAAAAAGACGAAATGTTTAAAGTTCTCTTTGCCCAATGTTAGACATGTAGAGCCAAACGTAATGCTTAATAGTGATAAACTCAACACAGACAAGGTTACGGTATTCCTAGGTATAGGCATAGACTCTAAGTTGCAGTGGGGTCCTCATATCGATGCTTAATAAACTTAGTTCTGCTGCATACGCGGTTAGTAAAATTAGGCAATTAACGGATATAGCTACGGCTCGGTTAGTTTACTTTGCATACTTCCACAGCTTAATGTCATATGGCATTTTGCTGTGGGGGTCTGCCGCGGATATAGAAGCAATTTTTATTTTACAAAAGTTAGGTCCTCGCGAATCATTAAGAGAAATCTTTAAACAAATTAATGTATTAACTTTACCTTCTCTGTATATTTATGAAAATATAATGTATGTTCGTAAAAATCTGCACAAATTCAAGGTGAATAGTGACCACCACAACATAAACGCTAGAAATAAGGATAGAATTGCAGTACCTAGGTTTAGACTGAGTAAAACGAATAAGTCCTTCATGGGCAATTGTGTACGTTTTTACAATAAAATTCCAAAATGTATAACGGAGCTCACAGAAAGTAGATTCAAATTTAGGGTGAAAAATATTCTAATAAAAAAAGCATACTATAAAGTTAGTAATTACATAGAAGACAAAGATGCATGGAACATTCCGCTTCTGCCATGTAGCCAACTGGCACATAAGAAAAATAATATTGTCAAAAACAAACATAAAATATTGTAACAAAAATTCTAAAAAAATATGCCCCTCAGTTTCTTGCCGTATCTTCTGAGTAGTGGTTCTTTTTCCAATACGGTGGTAGAGTCATTGTAATAATTGACGTTCATAAGTGCGTCTGTGACGACAAAATTGAATAAAGAACTTTTTGATTGATTGATTGAGTGGAGTTCATGCGCTGCGAGTACGTAACTGCGAGCAAACTCGTTTCGTGTGACCAAAGCTTTAAGTAACTGCGTTGTGTGCTTAAAGAACCACGTCCTTCCCGCAACGTGCAGCTGCATCAAGAGTTATCAAAGCCCTGATAACATTAAAACAGTATAGCATAAGTAGTAAATTAATTTGTAGGTGGACATAAGCAAAGTGTCAGCTATATGCTTCCTCATGGGCGCTTTGCTCAGTGAACCAGGCGAGCGGTTCCCTGAGAAATCGATGGTAAAAGTTTACATTGCTCACTGCTTCATATTTTGCTATGTTTGGTGTATTGGAGGAAACATCCTGGAGGTCAATCGAAAAGCCTTCGAAGAAGTTATCAAGAGGCAGTTTGAAATTTATGAAGAAGCTGAATAGTAAGTCTATTTAGATAGCTCTATCAATGTTAGTTGTAACCATTTAATTTGGCGTGGTTTAATCGCATATAGAAGTAATAATATTACACTGTTTCACATGGTGCTCTCACGATGCAGTTACATAACATTTTATCACACATAACAAACAAATTGTGAAAAAAATATTGCGTGTGTTACAGAATGTTATCGTGTCATATACTTTTATAACGTTATTTATGTATATTGAACCAATTATTATCCATCGCCAACAAATGAGTATCTTATAACGTATTTTAAAACTTGGTGATCACTTATGAAAATGTATAAAAATTTCTTACGCATATGTACGATTACGTTCTCGCAATTAATCATACACCCTACCAGTACTCTGAAGCGTAACGTTTGTGCTTCGCATAATTCTTACATTGCGATTCCAGGGCCATATTATAGTGCATTTCCTACAAAAATGTAGACAAAGTAGCACTTTGTAGCAAGTGTAGCTAAATTATTGTAGCCCACTGCCGTAGCGTACCTGAAAATATGTGTAGCAAATTTGGACACAATTTTTTTTATTTTGCTTTTATTCCTTTCAATTGTTATAATTTTGAAAAGGCACGCTGAAATTTTCATACAAAAAGAAAAAACGTGTTTCTACCCCTAAACATTAAACAAATTCGATTAAATTTGGACATGTAAGAGATGTTATCATTATTGAGGTTTGTAGCTTTTTATTTTTTCAATAATTCCTATAGAATTTGAATAAATGGACCCAAAAAGTGAAAAAAATTAAGTTTGGAAGCTGTTATCTTTAGACATAAATAAACTTTGAAAAAGGAAAACCTACAAACCCAGTTTATTCTCTATTTATGAAATTGAGTGTAAAATTACCAAATTTGGTTGAGATTTAGTGTGGTAGAAACGTTTTCTCCCGAAACGCTAATTTTAACAAAAATCTGAAGCATGATACGAATTTAGTTAAATTATTATTATTATTTAGTTAATTTAATTTAATTTACGCATTTTCTGAGAGACCGTAAACCATTATTCAAATACTGCTCAAAATGTGTGCTCAATATGTATGGCTGTGCCATATCCTCTTAACTGTTCTATCCATTCAAAAGTTGTCGGAAAGAAATCGCTCTAAGTTTAAATTTTACCTCTATGTATTTGATTATTAGTTTCTGTCATTATTTTATTTGTTGTGCAATAACGTGTTATTGTATTGACTTTAATGAAACAAATAAATATAAATTACAATGACTATACTTCTCGCACTGAATTGCAAACGCCCTTACAGGGCTCAAGTACCAAGCTAACATATTACTTAAGACCTACCTATATATGACTAATAAATGTATATGAATGCAAAGAATAAATGAATTATGAATCGATACGCAAATGCTTCAAAGCTGTAGCGGTTTTAAATCATCTTGTCCTTTTTGAGTGCGTACCGAATACATTTCGTATAATTGAATGTAATCAAACTTATTGTTTCTCAGTTACCCACAAGGGTTCAACTTCTTCGACATGTTTATGGACACGAAACACCGTCGGCTGAAAGTGTGGGCGGAGATCATTCCCGAGTTCATTTACGACTGCAATCGACCTTTCTTTGAAACTCTCGTGCCGACCATAGACACCGTGCGATACGGTTACCTGTTCGAGAAACTGCTAGGGTCAGGGAAACCTGTCATGTTCACTGGGAACACTGGTAAGGGCCCTACACCATATTATTCAGTCATAGTATTTTTTTGAAATACCTGTCGCGCCAGACCAAGAAGGAGATAGCGGGATGAGCTAGACTCATACCTTAAAGATTGGTCTATCGTGGCAATGGATAGAGATAAGTGGAGGGAGGGTAGGGAGGCCTTTGCCCTGCAGTGGGACAAAACAGACTCCTTATAATAATATAATACCTATCGCAGAATAGTCTAGTTATAAAATGTACCTACTAATATTAAAAATGCGAATCTTTGTAAGTATGTGTGACATATAAATGCAAAACATATGGGTATGCGATAAATTTGTGAAAGAGTTAGATTTTATTATTATTTCGTGACTACAAGTATAATCTGTGATATATATTTCAGGTGTGGGTAAAACATGTATCGCTGCTGAAATCTTGAATCGTATGTCTACCACAGGATATTACATCCCGGTTATGTTGAATTTCTCAGCTCAAACCAGCAGTACTCGGACGCAGGTATTTACTCATTAACACTGGCCACCATATTTGCTTCCTTTAACTATTTGTAACCCCATTGAATTTTGCCCCCTAAGGTACACGTTAACGTAAGGAATCTGCACTTGCGATACCGATGGGCTAAAATACCTTTCCGAAATAAAGTAACGCTAGAGCTTTTGTTTTTGTTAACAGATTAATTTGAAATACATGCAAGGATATTTATTTCGCCTTGACGCCTGTTTATTGTTAACGTACATTAGTAATTTAATCTGCATTATCCGAAAATACAAATGGGTAACAAAGTATATATGAATCTCACAGGAAATTTAAGAATGCACGAATCCATTACTAAATTAATTAAATTATTTGAAATAATTTTACATTTTTGATATGCTACAGGAAGTGATAGAGTTGAGACTAGACAAGAGACCTCGCAAAGCGATAGGAGCGCCACTCGGCAAGAAAATAATTATATTTATTGATGACGTCAACATGCCCAAACTGGACGTGTATGGCGCGCAACCGACTATTGAATTGCTCAGGTAATAACAAATTCTGGCGTAAAATGAATGGAAAGTTTCTTAAAAAAATATTTTAACTCCAAAGTAGAATAATCTACATTTAAAAGTATAAATTTCCTCATATCTTAGAGGTAGGTAATATAACGTCAGTGCATTAGGCGATTGCTTCCAAGATTGCAATAACGTTATATCATACTTGGGAATAAACATTATACCGCGAGATTGACTTCCGGAACTAAACCACAAGTTCACGCAACATCAGCGGCTTCTTCCCAATATTTGCCGAAAGCTTATGCTTTCGGCAAATAAAATATTTATATAGCAGTGTTATTGCGAGAGCAGTTTATCCTCTTAACTGACCAATTTAACTACGCTTTCTTCTTCTGCCCCGTTTATGGAGCAGTAAATCATATTTCAAGAAAAAAACTGCTAGACTAGCTCTCCATGTATTCCCTGGTCCACACCACACCTAAATATTTTATTGGAAGACGGCGGTGTTTAGCTTCACGCAGTTGGTAACATTCAAAGGAATTTACTAAAGCTACCGCAGCATCTGGATAGAGCGGACGGCCTCTCGGAACTCGCTATTGAACTTGGTTCACTGACTGTTACGCCCTTCCAGTAAATATTCCAGTGAATCGGCCTTTGGGAACATTCTGACAATACCCAAAGAGACGGAGTCGTATTAAACGAATGCTCCGAAGTTAGCGCAGAACAATGCAGTGGTTTCAAACCATAGATAGCACACAAATCACAGCAAAATTACAATCGAACAACAAACAAGCGCTTTGTTCCGTTTTCGTAACTACTTTCAAAACACAAAAAAAAAACAATTTTCATTTTTATCAAACTTTTCAATCTTCTTACGAATTTTTGGCCGAGATATAGAGCTACTTGAATACTGTTATAGTCTTAAAAAATCTTATAAAACTTATCTCATGTCAGGCAATTCCTAGACTTCGGCGGTCTATACGACAGAGATAAACTCTACTGGAAGGATATCCTAGATGTGGTACTGTCGTGTGCTTGCGCACCGCCCGGCGGTGGCCGCAACCCGCTCACCGCTCGCTTCGTGAGACACTTCGCGATGTTCTATATATCCGCGCCCAATTCCGACGCTATGAAGACTATATTCAAGGTTTGTAAAAAGAAGCTTAAAGTTTTACATTTGGTTTTCAATATACCTACCTATTTATGGAATGAGTCCAGTGCGAAAAGGAAGTGAGTTTACGTATTTTATGTACCTACAAAGTGCGCATGCAAAGTAAAGTCAAATCTTATATTTCTATATACACACAAAACATAGTTAAATTGTAATTTTGACCTTTTTTACACGAAGTTTTTGTGATAGCTGGGGGCCCAAACTAAGATAAACCTGATGTATCTTAGAAACCCGATGAAAATAAATTTCATGAACTTTTTTACACATCGAATTCCGAACAATCGAATTTCGAACACAAAAAAAAGTATCTTTCAAGATGATTAGTTAACTGGCTTTCTACTCGCACCGTATGTATTTTAGGCTTATAATTCGGAACTGTACAATATCAATTGTGAAGTACATTCCGGAATTGCCCGGTACGAGGTAGCGCTTTATGCTGACGTTATTGAATGACGGAGATATTTAATTTTTTTATCAAAAATTGCAAATATATGCGTTTTGATATGTTCCACAAGAACGGGCAACCCGACACCTCTTCTTATTATAGAATATACTATTTTGTATGCTTATCGATATTTCAATTCAAATTTATCAAAATTTGTGAAACATTTTTAATAGATGTCGCGTTTGTCGCCCAAGCGGTAAGTAGCAAGTAAAGGGAATTCAGAATGCAAATATTTCAGCCTCCGATGTAACTGCTCCGGTGGCTCGAGTAGTTAGAGTGCTTCCCGTACTGAAAAAAGCTAGAGGCTAAAATTTGCATAAAGCAATATTTGCGTACCCAAAAATTTGGTAGTTAAAATAAGCTATAGCTACATATATATTGTTCCTTGTTTGCGGTTATCATTCAAACTTCTTTTTTAGTGTTCTTTCTACTAGCCTCTTGCCACATGGCATGCCAGCTCCATTATTACCTAAAACTAGTTTCTTAGTTACTCTTAAATATTTTGCATAAAAGTTAATTTAACCTTAAATGCCTCAATAACCAAACAGGCGATACTGAGAGGGCACATGGAGGACTTTGTCCCCGAAGTGTCGTGCCTCGGTGACCACATAGTGGACGCGGCCGTCGATGTGTACAACAAGATCTGTGCTGAGCTGCTGCCTACGCCGGCTAAGTCGCACTACGTGTTTAACTTGCGAGACTTGTCCAAGTCCATGCAAGGCGTGCTGCAAGCTGATGCTGCATACATGCGCGCTCCGCAAGCGATGCTCAGGTAAACGTTTATTGTTAACCTATGACTAATAGAAGCTCAGAAGAATAAGATTGCACTTTGAAACAGCATACGTAGACGTTTTGATTGTTATGCTCGGGTAATATTTTAAGTATTTTTACTATACATATTCACTTAAAAGTTTTCTAGATTAAGAATATAGGTAAAATGTAGCGTATCTACCTATACTTATCTTAAAAGTAATCGATGTTTTATAATTAAGGTACTATTTGAATGAAGTACCTATATGTATAAAAAGGTATTTTCTTTATAAATGCAAGCAATGAGCAGTTAGCTAGATAAACTAGCATTGACGATCGAACCAGTATTTTCAATCAACAGGGTCATTTGAAATATTAGAGGTGCCTGAGGATAATTTCTCTCTCAGATTGTTCTACCACGAATGTCTCCGCGTATTCCACGATCGTCTGATTAACATCGAAGACAAGAGTTACTTTTACCACTTGATGAGCAACATCTGTCAGAAGAACTTCCAGACGCCTATACTTGAAGTGCCCGACGACCCGATTATCGAACATCCTCCGGTACTTCTCTATGGAGATTTCATCAACTCTGCTACACCGAAGGAGAACAGAGTCTATGCAGAAATACCGGACATGAACAAGCTAATGATTGTCTTAAAGGTACCTACTCCTATAATATTATAAATGCGAAAGTTTGATGGATAAATTGATGGATGAAAATTTGTTGTACAATCACGCAAATACTTATGAACGGATTTTGATGAAATTTAGTATGTGGATACTTTAGGTCCTCGAATAGAACATAGAATAGTTCTACACTGGAAATCACCGGGTACAGCTAATATGACATAAATAAAACTATCTACGTGCAATATATTTTTAAAAACTCTCCTCTAAGGAAAAAATCAGAATTGTTTTAAAGAGCTTGTGCATAAAGAATAGGATGGATGAACCACAAATATTTCTGTGTTCTTTGCTTTTATTTTAATTTTGACAAGGCCGTAGCAAACTGCATACAGTTTCACGCTTAACTGGCCACATAAAGCTTTGATTAGGTACTAGGTATTCCACAATTCATTTACTATGAGTGTGTTCTTGTCGATCGCGATGATAGAAGTGAAGATCAGTTTTATCAGTCAAGTCGTGACCTTTTTTCATACTTACAATTTAGATTTAGAAACAATATATAGGGCAATAATAATATATATGGGGTATATTATTATTGCCCCACGGGAAGGAGTTATGAACGCATTGACGCTATTTTCGTAAATAGTATTTCAGTTCATTCAGTTTTCATTGCGTTTTAAATAGTATTGCCAAAAACGTTTAAATAAATGTACTGAAAATAGGTCTAGATTAATAATAATAAAATAATAATAATAATAATTTATTGTGACATAATAGATATTTCTACAGAGTAGTATTGAATCCATAGGCTCTCGAACTAGTTTAAACTGTGTTTCGAGAGCCAGAAACCACGACTAGCTCGGTATTGTTATCAAATATATGACAATTCTCCAAAATACGTATACCCCACGCAAATTGTACTTTTGACTATGATCAACAGCTTGGTAGAACTACAGGCAACAAAAATTTACAACAGCCCTACTAGTAGAACTAGGCGGTTATAAATCCTCGCGCAACGTAGGTATAGAATTATTCGTCACATAAAATTGCACCAGCTTCTGGCGCCACCTTAATACTTGATGCTTACTCGCGCAATTACGCTTCGATACCAGTCAAAGCTTTGTTCACCGAGAAGTTTGTTCAATTATTGTATAATATTTCTTGCACGGGAAAGCAGAATTCAAAGTGAGTGAACTAAAATATTCTTTAGGAATATCTCGAAGAGTACAACTCTACGGCACGTGCTGAAATGCACTTGGTGCTTTTCAAAGACTGCGTGGAGCATGTGGTTAGAGTGGCGCGGGTGCTGCGAGCAGAGAGAGGACACTGCCTCATGGTGGGGCCGGGTGGCTCGGGACGCAGGAGTGTGGCCACTCTGGCCGGCCATGTCAACGAGTGCAAGTGAGTACCTCGCCTTGAAGTTTATTTTTACATATGAGGTTCTTAAATCATTCATCAATCAATTTAATCATTTCATTTCATTTGTTTAATTATGTCCGATAAAAGCAAAAATAATAAATTTTCAATAACCTACGCTTACTCGGGCGGTTGGGCCCCATACAACTTTAGTTGCCTGGAGACCATGGATCGTATAAACTATTCTCAGGTATCGTTTTGAGGAGTATAGCCATAAAATAATGAACTACCAATCATAGAGCAATCTGATGGTTGTATCGAGGCGACCAACCGGCTAAAAACAGTTTTATTATAAATGCATAATCACAGTTTCGCCAAAATGACAAACAAATTCGTTTTAAAATAACATTAATTCAATGTTTTACCTACCAAGTAATTATTGCTTAGTTTTAATCATTTTACTTCGATGCGAATAACAGCAACTAGTAAGTAACAAAGTTCAAAGAAGAATCTAATACCTATGTAAAGAAGTAAAAGGTAGGTACATAATAATTATTATAAAACGGTTAACCAATTTATTATATCAACAACGAGTTCAGAATCCATTCGCGGAGGTAAACACGTTTCTACTGTGCATTTCGTCCGGCCGACGACCTGAGTTATATGAAATGAAAAGCAAAGCTTATTCAGCTTTCCTGGTGATTGCAATATTTCCCACTGTCGGTTATACTTTATACTTCCAGCCGCTGAAATTGAAATGGAATAAGCTCAACTTATACATTTACTCAACATCAATATGAAAATTACTCCCTTTGAAAGTGGCGGTTTATAAAACAAACGAGTATGTTTCACCATATAGTTTTGTTGTGTAAACCTGTTAGTCCTCTCCTTTTTTATCATTACTTCGTACCGGAAATATAGTTTTTATATCGTTGATTAATCATTTAAATATTAAAGGTAGGCAGTTATCCTTACTCGATATTTTCTTAGCATATCATCGGATCACGATGTTTTCTCGGAAGTTTGAGCCGATAAGCCGCTTTCGTTCGGATGCCAGGAATGAAACATGTTTGCCACGGATTTCACAAATTCTAGACCTAGATTTCAAAAGCCTCTCAAAGGATGTGGGTACGTCAGAATTGTGTTTGAGTATCGGAGTGGAGCAAACGTACAAAGGTACCTACGTACAATTTCATCAAACACTCAACAGATTAACTATTCAATGTTTGAAAAGTCTATTTGCAGTAGTTGTTTGATGCTGAAATTGTACTTACATAGGGGGACAATAGGTATAGCGACGGATACTCTACGTACTTGTTCCTAAGTTGTTTTTGAGACATTAAAAATATTTCTATAGGTACCTACTCATAGTAAAAATTTATACAGGTGCATGGGTATGGAAATAAAGCGAACCTACGATACGCCCGAGTTCCACGATGACCTCCGTAAGATGTACATGAGAGCCGGAGTCAATTACGAAGACACGGTCTTCTTGTTCACTGACACTCAGATCACTAAAGAGGAGTTCTTGGAAGACATCAACAATATGCTGAACTCTGGTTAGTGTACTGGACCATTGTATAATTATTTCATTTAATGCATCTATTGCATTCATTGTACATTCATTACATTTATGTTAAATTAAAACAGAGTCTTTCAAATATGCTATCATAGAAGGTATGAACATTGACCCTGTGAGGGATTGCAATTTAGTGCGCGTCAGTGGGCCATTATTATCTACATACTTATAATGATTCTTCATTTTACTTTGTACCCAGCTCAGCTAATATCAAATCACTGCAGGGTATAATAATATTAGTCCGTTTGAGCTGAAACCAAACACTGCGGAGTTTATTTGTCTGTGTGATTTCCTACAGTATCAGTTTGCTGGGTGAAGCGGTTGTGGAATTGTGTGTGGGTTTTTTTCTCATAGCTTTTAAAATACTTATTGTCTTTACCAAAATTTCTGTAATAATTTCTACCAATAAACGTTTTTATTATTTTATTATTATTATTATTGTGTGTTATATAGTGTTAAGTATTATATATATTTTATTTTTTCCTCTGTTATTTGTAATGTAAAGTATGCCTAGTGTTACAAAAAAGAAGTATCAGAAGCTGGCCCTACGGCTACTTGCCCTGCCTAACCACACGCTCTCTATTATTATTTTATGCATATGTACACTAGTAAGATAAATTTACTGATAAAGGTTTCACCACATCACGGTAAATACTTTAATCCTTTGAATTTAATGTCTTGCGCACACTTTACGTACATGAACACGCATAAATCTATTGTTAATTACGTAAACAAGCGCGTGACTAAAGAAGAGTCCGTGAACCAATGAAAATGTAGGATTATTTATAGTATGACAAAATTGAGATGTTAAATAATTGAACTAAGTTAATCCACCGTCCTTCCAAATTATGTTAGTCAGAGGTTTTCTGGAAGAGATCGCTTTGAGCGATAAGGCCGCCTTTATTGTGATGATCATAATCATAATCATATTTAATTGTTAATTTGCCATAATACACATAATAAACAATATTTCAGATGTCATAAAATCAAAAAGTCTCGGTATTCAACCTGCAAGCAGGCGTGCAAATATTAATAATGAAATTAATGAATCTAATGTAAATCATATGCACATGCTGATTATTGTGTAATTTACTTGTTTTTCGTGTACATATTTTTAAAGTTTCTAACAATAAAGTTTAGTGTTTATCTATCTAAGTAGTTAAGGCGACGGAAAAGTATTTCGAGGACGCGGGTTCGATCCCCGCTTGAGTAATATCATTTTTCTTCTTCCCATTCTTTAAAATCTTACGACTTTCGCCTAGCAAGTGCATTTAATATGAAAAAATATGATAAAATTGAGATTTCATTAGTTCTTTTGTATGAACTCGTCGTATTATTAAAATGATTTTATTTTTCATTATTATTCTTTCTATTTCTATTGCGATTTTAACTAAAAGTAGAATTAACTGGGCCCCACTCACCCATTAGGTGAGGTGCCTAATCTATTTGAAGGCGACACATACGAGGCAGTGCAGTCGGGCTGCCGCGCCGACGCCGCCAAGAGTAACATCAACCCGGCGGACAGAGACGCCGTCTATTACTTCTTCATCAACAGGGTCCGCGGGAAGCTCCATCTCTGCATATGCATGAGTCCTGTTGGAGAAGCGTTCAGGTAATGTATACTTATTTTCACAGACTTCAAAAAAAGGAGGAGGTTCTCAATTCGATTGTTTTTTAATGTTTGTTACTTCAGCACTCCGTCATTTATAAACTGATTTGGAAAATATTTGCGTTGGGTTCAGTATAGCACGCAGTGGTCCCATGTAGTTTTTATCAATATTTGACCTTGGACTTCGAAGATAAATACATTGTAGTCGGTTTTTTATTTTATAAATATCTTCGTAATCATGGAGCTTGCAACAGTGACGAAATATCGAAAACGCAAAACAAAACAAATACATGGTAAATATCCCGTTTCTTAATCAAATTCTAATGTATACCTAGAAACTGAATAGCCGTACTGGAAAATATACTTGAAACTTTCGAGTTGGAAAAGTATACAGTTAGTACGCGAGGAGTGGCTCTGGCTACAATCTTAAGTACGCTCGTAGCTGTCCAATCTTATTCCGTAGCAGTCGTAGCAATATGCGTAGCGCTAGTGACTACACGTAGCTATATTACAATGTATAGCTACATTCATAGTTGTAATAGGGAATATGCATGTGTTGTCAAAAAATCTGGAAATTACTTTTTACGATAGATTACTCTTGTAAACATTTAGTAGTGATATAATAATTAGTATTAATAGCGTAGTTTATTTGTATTCCTATGCTTCTTTTTCTTATTTTTGGAGAAACGGAAAGTAATCGCAAAGCGCTTGAGTACGTGCAACCACATTTTGACGTCACGCGCCTCGCTGCTTATTGGTCAATTTTTGACATAGAGCCCGCCCTATTGGTAAATTATTGATATACACATACATGTAGCATAGATGGACCAATGAGGAGATCCTAGGTCTCCACATTTTGACATTACACGCAAATGGCGCGTTTATGTTGATTTAAATTTTCATTTAATTATTTTACTGAGGAATGATGCCGCAAAATTTTTAAACATTTTTTTTCATTAATAGTATTTAATAATTAATCGATACATGTATTAAAAAATTCATACATATTCCCTATTACTGCAAATTCATGTAAAGCGACCAATGTTCTGTCTCGACCAAAAACAAGCAGAGGCAACGAGCATAACATAACGACTAGCATTAATTAAGATTTTAAATATTAACTAGACAACGCGTGACTCGTCCGCGTAGAATTCGGTTTACATCGGTTGTCTCCTAGAGAATTGTTGGTTTTTTTGTGATGAAAATTACCATATTTCAGGACCTAAAGAACTTACCTACCTACATACTAAATTTTATCGATATCAGTTCAGAAATTCTCCTCATTATTAAGCTAAGTGGTAACAAACACACACACACACACCCTCTCACATACCCTGACTCCCACACACACACATATACACTCTCTTGCGTTTATTTTTTTTGTTTGTAGCATTATTATGTTACAATATCAAATATCGTTATAGACGTCGCTGCCGCATGTTCCCATCACTCGTGAACTGCTGCACAATAGACTGGTTCACTAAATGGCCACCAGAGGCGTTGTTGTCGGTGGCAGAGCAGTGCCTGCATCCTATGGGCGACCAGGACATCATCGAGAAGATAGCCAAGCTTTGCGTTGCTATGCATCAGGTATGTTCAGCTAAACTTATTGAATTTGTATCATTAACTGACCTCTTTAGAAATTAATTAGACCTTTACCGACAAAATTTTGCGTACATTTTGAGTGGCTACATTTATTTTGTGTATTTTTTTGATCTCCATATCTTAAATCTCGCGTGGTCGTCTGAAAGTATTTACCTAGCACGACCATGACTTCTAAGGTAGAATATCAAAACTATAAGGGAACACTTTATACACTATTTACTTTAATGTACTTTTGAATTAAAATCAAAAGTACATTATAGCACGCCTTGGGAAAAATCCTAAGGCGTGCTATAGTGTACTTTTGCTGGTTTTCAGCAAAAGCTGAAACCAGCACCTGCGACTGAGCGAGGTGGTGTAAGGTCACGACGGATATTCAGACCGCGCAGAAAGTTTTTGGAAAAACCAAAAACAATTTATTAAAAAAAATAACTTTACAAGATATCGACAATTTTTTTTACATTTACATCTTCCTCATATTAGTTTACATTTACATCTTCCTCATTAGATTATTAAACGACAATTCACCGTTTAGTGTTGAATTTAAACAACCGTCCACTGAACAGTTATAATAACTTTTTTTTTTGTTGCTGCATTTTTAAAAAAGAGGTAAAAGAAGAAAAAGGTCACTGACGATTGTCTCAAGCGGATATCGTGTCCGTGAGCGGTGTCTATGTGTGCGTTGCTCGAGCGCACTTTGTATGCAGATTGACTTCTGTACTTATCTGTTTTGTATCTGTGCTAAGTCAAACCCCCTGTTGGCACTGCAATTTCATCTCTTTTTGTATATTTGTATAATATGTATTGTTTGTTATTTTTCATAACTATGTTTGTTCTATATTTTGTCGTTGTCAAATAAATGCCTCTTTTCTTTCTTTCTTCTTTCGGTTTCACAATTTTTTGTAGATTTTTCTTTTAGCTGATTTTTTCGAGTGTTTCCAGGATGTAGACTTAATGACAGATCGACTATACCAAGAAATGCGAAGGTATTTCTACACGACGCCGAGCAGTTACCTGGATTTATTGAAACTATACTTGGTACTGTTGGACAAAAAACAGCAGCAGATCATTCGCGGCAGAGACAGGATCTCTTGTGGATTACAAGTAAGGACGTTCCTATGCCGGCTTTTATCGTTGTCTCATAGTTTCCGATTTTTTAACCAACTTCAAAAAGGAGAAGGTTCTCTGTTCGATTGTATTTTTTTTATGTTTGTTACCTCAGAACTCCGTCATTTATGAACCGATTTGGAAAATCCTTTTTTTTGCGTTGGGTTCAGTATAGCTACGAAATGGGTCCCATATAAATTTCATCGATATTTGACCTTGGACTTCAAAGTTACCTTTTCATAGATACATTGAAGTAGGTTTTTGTGTTTTTCTAAAAATTAAACCTATCTCTGTAAGTACCTATACTATATTTCAATAAGTTTGTACATATGTAAGACAATGTACTCGTATATTGATTATTACATTGCTTGATATTTTGTATTGAGCATTAGTCCCTTTCAGCACTACACACTTATTACTTGCTATTTGTTTTCATTTAATTTGTTATTGTCATAAGTATGTCTATAAATATGAAGGTATTCCGAAGACGCAGGTTTGATCCATGCCCGAGCAATATCATTTTTTATTCCTAATTCTTTAAAATCTTAAGAATTATGTCTATCTCTGTTAAAATGTTTTTTGCTTGTCGTAACATTTTTTATACAGAAATTGTACGAAACATACGAAGTGGTGGGCGTGATGGAGCAGCAAGTGAGGGAAATGGAGCCGATCTTGGCAAAAAAGGCGGAGGAAGGTCACGCCTTGGTGCTGCGACTGAAAGTCGAACAGAAAGCGGCCGATGAAGTCAAACATGCAGTCATGAAGGACGAGGCGGCTGCGAAGGTAACCAACAACAAACTGACAAGATGAGAGGACTAACTACTGAGTTTAAAGAGTGTCAGTCTTAGAAGATAAATTCTTCGGAACTTGACAGTCCGTCTGATTCCTACTAATATTATAAATGCAAAGTTTGCGAGGATAGATGGATGGATAGATGGATAGATGTAAATTTACATAGACATACAACACATACATACATGTACATGTTTACTTACATGGAATGGACATAGCTTACTTTAGCCCTTTAACTGACTAAAACGAATAAGTCCTTCATGGGCAATTGAAAATTTCTTGTACACAAAAAGAAAATTAAAATTGCGTGTAAAACTATAATTCTAATGGAAAAAGCATACAATACAGTTAGAAATTACATAAAAACAAAGATGCATGAAACATTCCGCTTCTGCCAAGTAGCTAAATGGCACATAAAAAACCTAAAATTGACAAAAACAAACACGTAACAAAAGTTCTAACAAATCAGTTTCTTGCCATATCTTGCCATAGGTTCTATTTCCGATACGGTGGTAGAGTCATTATAATAATGGAAGTTCATAAGAGCGTCAGTAATGCCTTAATTTAATAAAAACGTTAGAGTGTTGAACTTTGAACTGCAGTAGTAGTCAATAGCGACTAATTATTAACATTTATCATCATCATCATCATCAGCCCATCACGTTCCCACTGCTGGGACACGGGTCTTCTCTCATAGAGAGAGAATGACATTTATTAACATTTATGTTTTATAGAAATTAGTAGTGTTTCTGTGGCCTGGTGATGCAGTCTGCAGTTGCCGTCTAGCTCGTAACAATACTTTTACAAAACTCTTATATTCTTTATTGTTGTGTTGTGTGGGTTATAAAGTACATATACAAAGGCAAGCTTAAACCCTAAGAAGAGTTTTCTTCCAGCAAACCCTTTAGAAAAGAGAACTGTCACTTGAGCAAATAGGTTTCAGTGTACAGTTACAGTTTGAATAAAAAGAAGTACCTTTTTCAACCAGATAAAAGCGGAAGAAGTGAAGCAAATCGCTGACGAAGCGAAAGCCGACTTGGCTCTAGCCATGCCGGCTATGGACGCGGCTCAGAATGCTCTGAAGGCCTTGAACAAGGCAGATATAAACGAACTGAAGGCGTTCCAGAAACCACCGGTGTTGGTACGGTTCGTAATGGAACCGGTGTGCATCCTCATGGGGACGAAGTAAGTTTATCATAATCATAGATATCTATATCTACTAATCCTTCTAGCGAAAAGTTAAAAATAAAGATGTTGTTTTTAATTGAGTAATGAGACGAACAAATCGTTCGCCTGTTTTAAACACCCTGCCCATAAATACTGCAGGGCCACCGAGTAGGTACTATAAAAAGCACTGCTTAGCACTGCATTGCGCTCATTACCCCGAGACATCAGATATTAAGTCTCATATGCCCAGTAAACTTAACTAATACTAGTACTACTTATTATCTACAAATTTACTAAACTTATTACCTATCATAAACTTGTAACTTACAAAAATATCAAAAGCAATAAGTAGAAAATGACATGAAAGCGTGGAAACTAGGTTATTTCATAAAACATACTTTACGACGACTTGTAAATAATTCAGCCTCCGAAAAGGAACATTTTGTTTTGGTCCTTAGAAGATCTGAAAAGATGTGTTAAAAATCCTGACAATAATTTGAAGCCAATATTGCCAATATTCGTGCTAGGAGCAACGCTTGCCCTTAACAATTATTACAGTGCCACCCAGAGCTTTTACCATGTACTGCGTAGCACTGCATTGCGCTCATAACCGCGAGATAGCAGATTTTAAGTCTCATATACCTAATAATTTTACTGCCTACAATGCCCTTCAAACCGGAACACAGTAGGTATAATGCTTGTGCATTGCTGCTTGGCGGCAGAGGTGGAAATTGGCAAAGCGGTAGTACCAACGAACCCAAACGGGTACTTACCATCTGTTCTACTATTTGTTCTATCAATAGAATATTTTTTTTTATTGCTAATTGGCTTGCGTTTGACCACTATACCACCTGATGGTAAGCGACGATGTGGTCGACGATCTATCACGCTTACCAATATAGTATGTGTTCATTTGAGACTTGAAGATTCCCAGATTGTAGCTATTGGGAAAGACTTACTGAAAGTAGGAAAAATAAAGCCCGGTTGTTCTACCAATGCAACAAGTTGGAAAATACCCTGGAGACGTTCTCTCGCATACGAGAGACCACCTTGTATCTACATAATTATACTAACCCAAAAGATATAGTATCTTCAACAAGAGTTTTAATTTCCAGGCCCGATTGGGATTCCACTAAGAAATTGCTGGCCGACGTAAATTTTATTGGTAAACTCGAGGAATACGATAAAGACCACATACCTGAGGCCACGTTGAAGAAACTCAAGGTTTATCTCACGCACAAGGATTTTAACCCTGACACCGTTGTCAAAGTATCGAAGGTGAATAACTATCATCACCATCAACATAATCGTCGTTATCATCATCATCATTATTATCAAAATCATCGTCACCATCACTATCATAATTGAAGATTTTATCCTACTCTACACAAGTGATATTTCCAGGTTTGCAAATCTATGGTTCTTTGGGTGCAAGCTATTGACATGTATGCAAAAGTATTCAGAGTTGTAGAACCGAAGATTCTAGCGTAAGTACAAATAATATTACCTACTTGATATCATATATATTTTTTAATAAATTTGGACTTTTTTCGTGCTTCTACTTCGCCAGCTATTTTATGGTATGAACTACGTATTTTTCGAAACTGAATATAAAACGCACGTTAGCCCTAATAAATATGCATACATAATAACCTACTTCCTGAAACTTATTGAGTAACAAAATTACTTAATGCATTTTTCTTTAGTTTGATTAAACATCTTTTTAATAATATAGTTGTATATGTAGACAGTTTATGATTGTATCACTAATATTAATACAAAATGTTTGGAGAAGATTGAAGATAGATAATTATAACTAAACTGTCAAAATGCAACAGGCACAAAGAAGCAGCTAATATACTGAAGCAGGTAATGGCAGTGCTCAGAGCGAAACAGAAAGAAGTAGAGGCAATCGAAGCTATGCTAGCTAAAATGTTATCTGAACTAAAGGTGAGATATTATGTGACACTGACACTTTTTAATGAAATTCATTCAAATTATAAGCGGCTATGATAAACGTTTCCAAATATATTCGAATCATATAACCTCCGTATCCCAAAATATCCGTATCCTAAAATCTCTCTTCACTAAAATCATTCTAATTGAGTGCACATAGGGTGCTGACATTTTTTCTACGAGGCCAAATATATTCGAATCATATAACATCCGTATCCCAAAATATCCGTATTCTTAAAACTCTTTTCACTAAAATCGTTACTAGTTGAGTGCACATAGGATGCTGATTTTTTTCTACTGAGCCAAATAAATTCCAAATAGATTCGAGCTATATAACATCCGTATCTCAAAAAATCAGTATCCTAAAACCTCTCTTCACTAAAATCGTTCGTAATTGTACATAGGGTGCTGATGTTTTTTTCTACTGAGCCGTAATTAGCAGACCTATGTCTTATTTCCACATTATCGTCACTTTCAGGGACACTGTGTATTATCACCTCAATTAATTCGATAACATTTAAAAAAGATTTTAATGTACCCATAGGTAGTCGAAGACGAGAGGTTGAAGTTGCAAGCCGACGTGGACTTAGCGGCCGCGCGACTGTACCGGGCAGGCAAGCTCACGCAGGCCTTGGCTGATGAGCAGACTAGGTGGGAAGAGAGCGTTAAGGTATGGAACATTGGATTTATGTACCATACACTTATAAATATTTACATAGTTTTCGCAATTACACATATTCAGAGAGGAATTGAATTCTATTATTTTCCGACATGTATGTATAGTTCATGCTTTAGAATAAATCCATAGCGTGAAATTAAAAAATAAAAATGAATGAACAAAAACTAATAGATAATTAGCTGATAAGTCTATTTCACTAAGGGTTTCACTGGGGCGTCGCGGCGTGGCGCGGGCGCACAGCACGGCGCTTACTAGCCTCACATTTCATCTTTGTCAATTATCTTTACATTTATTTTTTAAATTAACGCTATATATTTGTTCTGAAGCATGGACTAAGTACACACATTTCGGAAAATATAGAATTCAATTCTACGCAGTATACCTATGTATCACCCGTTTCCTGTACCCCATGAATGTTTCTTTTAGTCCCTGCCTCAAACAACACATAATTAGGTAATTTAGTGTTTGCCTCTAGCGTTTCTAACAACCGAGATTTACCGCTTGCTATAAAGCGAACCGTCTGCCTAATGCAACTTTTATTCGTGATTATTATTATTGAATATGTAAATAAATCAAAAATAAATCCGACATTGAATTTTTTTATTTTAATTGCTTAAAACGTAGAGGGATACGTGCAAATAAAAACTTAGTAAAAAAGTCTAATAAAAAAACCATATGAAATCTTGAAAAATCTAATAAATATTTTGTACGTATTTTGTGAACACAAATAAATAAATAGAGAAAATGGCGGGGATGTCCAACGGAATTTTATATCAAATAATTTTATTGGTCAGCTGTAATCAATATTCGTTGAAAAAGGTATTTTTATTAACCACAAATTTATTTTTGACGCATCGCATTTAATTTGGGAAACAATAAGGGTGGTTAGTTAATCAACAATAAGCCGAAACGTTGAGATACAAGCGTGCGGCATGATTGCATTATTTCGATTTTCGACACACGTCGGAATAAACACCGCGTGGTCTCCAATAGCACTGAGTCGCATGGGAAATCAAAATGAATAGAGCATGCATTTGCATTGCTTGTCGCCTACCATCGACTCGATTGCTCACTTATCAGCGTTACTATCGATATTCGAAACCCGTTGGCATTATTTGTAACAAAATTGTAACTTAATTTAACACAATTTTGAAAAAAGTTAAGTATGTCTGTCTACCCATTTCTCACCCAAGCTCAAATTAATAATAAATGTCAAACTTGAAGTGCGATTGAGATGCCCCATAGACATAGAGTAAATAACAGAAAAACATAAGTAATATTTAAATGCGTGCTGTAAATTTAAAATAAACTGTTATAACCTTACCAAATTTGATATTTTGCACATTAAAATTACTTCTTTTTAACGGGCGAATGCCTTTATTACTTAAAACAACTCTACTACTACTCACACTACTTACTAAAACTAAATTAACTACTTACAAGGACAAGCAATTGGACAAGCCATAGACCATTAAAGGCCTATAGATAGCTCGAATGCTCCAACACACTACCAGTTGGCAGCGTACGCAAGATGCTGGCAGTATTGCCCCGTTGGATTGCAATACTGATACGTTGAGCCAAATAAGTGCCAGCATTTTAGTCACGCGTCGCATCGATCAGGCGCTCTGACAGACTTTTGAAAATACGATGAGTTCCCGGTCCCCACGGACCCAAAGTCTCCACACCAAACGGCTCAAATATGTAACCGCTACCGAGGTTAGCATATTCTTCAAACCACTGTATCAAATCTTACAAAACATGGAGGATCAATTATACTTGGATTTTCATTCCTAAAGTAAGACTTTCATCGTGTAAACTGATTCAGATTATATATGTATTAAGCAAGGTTGTAATTATTTCTTAAAAACACAAACACCCTTACTGCTATAAAAAATGCCATTGTGATGTCAAATATTAAAGGTTTAAATATTATGTATAATTATATGGTGTTCTATGATAAGAGCGCATCACTGGAGAACGGTTCGACTGATTTGGCAGTTTTTTCTTTTAATATTTGTAGCAGTCCAGCTTGTTTTCATGAAAAGAAAAATTTGAAAACCTGCCCGAAAAATTCTAAAATCCGCAAAAAAAAAACGAAATTCCTTTCTCGCGTAGGCGAAACCATAGCGCAGCTAGTTAAATAATAAATGTATGTTCTGAAACCCAGACAGCAACCAAGCAGTTGTACTGCACCACTGGTGACATCATAGTAGCCTCTGGCTGCATTGCTTACTTCGGCGCCTTTCCCTCCACCTACCGGCGCGAGCTCGAGGTCAAGTGGATAGCGCAGTGCTCCGAGCTCATGATACCGTCCTCCGACACTTTCGAGTGAGTATGTGTGTGATGGCCTCTGTAGCGCCGTGGTTAAGCAGGTCGGCTCATATTTTATATGCCTCAGAGGTTCGATTCCCGCTACGGGACATGTTTGCGGATTCAAAATAGTATCAAGCATTTGTTTCATGTCTGGGTGTTGTGGGACCATGGTCCTCGCAGATCCTTGTTAGCTAGCAGAGCCTAGCCTACCCGTTTAAATTTACACAAGCACAAGCAAGTACCCTACTATTATGTGAGTGTGTAGTGTGTTTGTTCCCTTTTCACGCCGCAACAGATGAACGAGTATTGAGGAAATTTGGTATAGTATTCTCTAGATCATCGAATAACACATAGAATACTTACCAAGTGGAACCAAAGACGAAGCTAGTTGTAGTTTAATAGCAACCACCATCAATAAATCGCCGAAGTTGGACCCAAATATGCAGATTCCAAACGGTATCTAAAAGGGAAATGACCTACCTTACCTATGATACTTTTTTTTTACTTTTGATTACATTTCATGTTCTAGTTTGATCGCCATAATGGCCGACTCGTATACCGTGCGCACATGGAATTCGCAAGGCTTGCCTCGTGACTCTATTTCCACTGAAAACGGTATCCTAGTGACTAGAGCCGGGCGGTGGCCGCTGACCATCGATCCGCAGGAACAAGTGAGTCATTACTCTAATGGCTGGGCTTTATTTTATCAGCTCTTATACCTGTGCAACAGTATTATACAATATTGTACCTAATTACGCTATCCTACTTCCTACTATCCTATCCTAATAATATTATAAACGCGAAACTTTGTAATAATGAATGGATGTATGTTTGTTACTCTTTCACGCAAAAACTACTGAATGGATTTTGATGAAATTTGGTATGTAGGTACTTTAGGACTTGGAATAGCACACAGGCTACTTTTTTCCCGGGAAACCGCGGGGCGCAGCTAGTAATATTATAAATGCGAAAGTTTGTATGTGTGTGTGTTTGTTATTTCTTCAGGCTGAAACGGCTCAACAGATTTGAGTGAAATTTGGACAGGAGATAGCTTATACCCTGGATTAATATATAGGCTACTTTTTATTCCGAGAAACCGCGGGTAAAACCGCAGGGTGCAGCTAGTAGTATAATATGAAACAAAATTACCATTACAACGGTTCCTTTAAAATATTCCTACTCTTATCTGTGAAACAATCATTTTGCTGTAGAGAATTATAAGACTGAAGAGCTCTTGTCTCAGGGTGACGAGCGCTGTGCAGAGCCGCGCAGTAAACAAAGCAAAGTTCTGGGTGGTGCTGTAACCGTTATAGGCAGGCGTTTTGCTTACCATCAGGTCAAAGACTTGCTCTGCTCGTCGATTACATTAAAAAAAACTGTTTTGCTGTTTCATTGATGCGATGGCTACTTCAGTTTTAGACATCTCATTTTATTCTAATGCCGCCTACCTTTATGTACATCTTATAAAGTTACTTATACAAATGTCAAAACAATCTAAAGATAAGAGCAATTAGCATGAAGTATTAATTCTAGGCCAACAGATGGATAAAGAACATGGAGCATTCAGAAGGTCTCATGATAACAAAACTGAGCGACCCAGGTTACATTCGTTTATTAGAGAACTGTATCCGCCTGGGCTGGCCTATGCTTATAGAGGACCTTGGTGAAACTCTTGAAGCTACACTGGCGCCTGTTCTTTTGAAACAAACCTTCATGCAGGTACCTTCTATTATGTTTTAAAATTTAATTTTAATTTCAAGTATATATATATTATTATATTTTTTATATATATTGTTACTGATTTGTATGTATATATCTTGTTATTATTTTTGTATGGTCTTTTAATTTGTTTACTGTTACTTTATATTTTGTTTGCACTACCTTATAAAATCTCCACAGTACACCGAGGTTAACTGGAAGATAATGCTCACTAGCATTAAGTTCGCCTATGTACTTACAAATTTGTTTTTGCAATAAAGAATTTTCTATCTATCTAATTGTCGTAGACATAGTTAATATTTAACTAAGTCAGTGAAATCAGTTATCATAAACTCTAAGTCAGTGATCTCCTTTTGAGAAAGAATATACCTATTCCAATTTTTTGGTCTGTTATATGCACTCGTGCTATAAATCTATTTACTAGACTACAAATTACAAGCTTGTGGTTATAGAAATACCCATTCAATAAGTGCATCTGTATCTTGAATTAAGATTTAATAGGACACTGACTTCAAAAGCTTTATAAAATCCTCAGGCAGGCCGGCTGCTCATCCACCTCGGCGACAGCGACATAGAATACGACACTAACTTCAGGCTGTACTTGACCACGAAACTAGCCAACCCTCATTATCTACCCGAAATTTGTATACAAGTGACTCTGGTCAACTTCACTGTGACACTGTCGGGGCTTGAGGATCAGCTGCTGGCGTGAGTAAAACCTATTGGAACTGATCGCACTTTGGCAATTTTGCACATCGCCTACATTTTCAACTCCAATACCTACCTATAACGTGCTATAACTTATAGTCATATAACTTTTTAGCCGTCATACTTGTCTGCTAGTTGCACTTTGCTTTACTTGATTTTGTAATACTACAAAATATGTTGTTTTTTTTTCATTTAGGTTATTTTTTAAAAGGCTAAATCAGGATCTTTCTTAGTTTTATTACAATTATTGTTATTAATAAATTAAAATCTAAACGGCTAGTAAAGCTAAACAAATAGTCTAAAAGCGATCAGATACCAATACGGGTTAAAAAAAATTGGTGATATGCGCAGTTGGCAAAGCACAAACAGACTTAGTGTAGTATTGGACTTACTGCGTTTTATTTTGTGATTTACTAATGTTAGGGTAAAGATATTCAAAAATAAAGTGTTCACTCCTCCACTACCATTATCAATTTAGAAGCACACGGTTGAAATTGCAGTAGAGGAGCGTGATATAGCCACAATGTAAACAAAGTTAGGAGGGCATCTCCATCACCATCCATCTTAATAGTTTGCTATAAGTCAAGTAGGAAGTTCGTTTCAAAGCTTGCTCAGAGAATTATCATACCTTTCAAAGTAAAACAAGTTTTTTCTATGTCACTATTTACCTAAAAATTGGTTGAGTGACTATGAAAATACTGCTTTAATCTCATCGTAGTACGCGCATTCATATACTGGGAAGGTCTTGCTAAAATGGTCGTGGAAAATAATCGCGGGAGGAAGCTAGTAATTCATTAAATGAGCTAGACGACGAATTTCATTCCATAACTTCTAATTTACCCAGTGATGTGGTAAGACTGGAGCGGCCGGACCTCGAGATCTTGCGAACTGAGCTGATAGTTCGAATCAACGCCGACAAGGCCACGCTGCTCGAGATCGAAGACAAGATTCTGAGGCTTCTGTACGCGTCCTCAGGAAACATCCTCGATGATGAAGAGCTTATTGAGACTCTAAATGAGAGTAAAGTGAGTACAATAGAGTACCTATTAGTCAGTTATATTGACGCCATAAACTTTCAAGTATGAACGAAACTGTTTATACTATATCAACACTTATCTTAAATATGTCTTATTTAGGTACCATGCAATCAATGCGTCCATCAAAAAGCAATTATATAAAATACTGTTATTAAAAGCAGAAATCTAAACAATGTTTCCTATTAATCTAGATAAATTATTTTAGATTTTTTAAATACAAAAATAAAAATTCTCGGTCTGAGATCGAGGCTGCGTTTTTGAAATAAAGTCACGCCTTAGCCAACTGCAACCAAGACGTGTGCTCAAACCACTTCTCTTTTTAACTCGTCTTACGGGGACGCTTCTACCTTGCTTATCTTTAAATTCCACTAATACAATTAGTTTAATTTAGGAAACATCGGAAATCATAAACGCTCGTTTAGAAGAGACAGAGGCGACAGAGATCAGCATATCAGCGGCTCGAGAAAAGTACCGCACAGTCGCAACCAGAGGCGCCGTGTTGTACTTCGCAGTAGCACAACTAGCTGACATAGACCCCATGTATCAGTTCTCCTTGAAGTATTTCAACCAGGTATGTTCTAGAAGAGCTAGTGCAATCAAACTTGAGCATACACTACAGTATCGAAATGAATGATGTACTAAAAGAAAGACCTATCTCAGCAGTGGATGGATATATTTTTATATTACAATAGGTACCCAACATTCATGAAAAAAGTCCAGTTAAACTTTAAAAATCCCCCGATTCAATAAAACATGTATTAAAAACTCTCACTCAGTCGTTTAAGAGCTACGGTGCCACAGACAGACACACATAGTGGTCAAACTTACAACACCTTCCTTTTTGCGTTGAGGGTAAAAAAAGGTAAACTGGCATCGCATCATAATAGCGTCCCATTCTTATAGTCTCAGCTCTCTTTAAATATTAAATAATTCTACCGATTCAATAATATCACAATCATTGGTCAGTGTGATATTCGGTATTATGGTAACCAGCTTGTTTAGATGCCTAAAAAGTATTTGATTGTGCATCATGTTACAGACCTAATAACCGGGCCTTGTTAGCGTTCCTGGCGTTATTAAGCTCGTGCATTGATTACCTGCATTAGCCTCTAGGCTTACCGTGTAACATGACATGCGAAATGTTTACCTATGACGAGGACCATTGCGTAACTAAAGCCCTGCCAAATTGTTGTTTAAAACGTTTGATCTAACCAGAAGGCGCTTCAACATATGGGACGTCAGAACATGCAGATAATTAATGAACGCAATTTATGTTGATTCAATATTATGTCCATTAAACTTGAATGATTCAATATTCTCCGAGCCTGCTACCCCTCATTGAAAGTGAACGACCGCGTTTATTGTATTTATGCATAATCCGCAAAATATTAAAAGTTTTTACTCTACTTCGCTGTAATCACAATAGTAATTAATATAATACGAAACACGAGGTATACCTTTATATTTTATACGATAATAATATAAGGTATATAGATATAGCCGAGATAGTCATTCCTAATTCTAAAATAAAGCCTAAAAGCTTGCCTACATATAGTAGCATATATATACCATTTGCGAGGAGATATTCGCATCGTAGTAGAGCGAATGAAAAACAGTGAATGAAAACATCGTAAGAAGTACAAAATAACAAAATTCAAGGACATGAGACATCCACTGGGCCAGCGAAGTGGATGTCATGGCCCATAACCTCTATGAGAGAAGGCCCGTGTCGCAGCAGTGGGAACGTTGTTGATGATAATTTCTCATTGTGATTTCATGTCAGCAAGAACTATTTCAATTTCTACACATAAGATAATTTGGTTCTCCTTTGATAATAATACAAGTCGTTCGTGCTGGCCTCACAGATCTATTTCCATGTTTGCCGACGTTTAGAACACTCATCCCAATTGAGCGCTTGTTATACATCTATGACCTTAATGGAATACTGAAATCGATGACGCACATCACCTAGATTTTCCGCACATCTCGGAAACGTACCCATCGGGTCAACACACACCACGAGTAAACAAATGGAATGAGCTGTACGACACATCCAGTTAGAATTGAATCGGTTTATAGACGCCAGTAGAAAAATATTCAGTGACGCATTCTAACTTTATCGATAACTAAAATATAATCAATCTACTTTGGTAACCACTGTAGCTCCTAAAATTTGCTTGTAGGTTACCAAATAAAGTGTTGTGGAGTCATAAATTTGCAATAATAGTTGAAATATAGGAATCAATTTATATAAACGTGAAATCCTACAATGGGGAGTAAAATAAGAGTGACACCTAAAACCTATTATTATTTTTCCTTTTCTTGCTTTTGCTTATCTCATTACTCAGTTCCATATAAAAATGTTCTATTTTTTTATTCCTATTTTTCTTACGTCATCCCTTCCTCACTTCAAATTCAAATTCAATTTGTTTTTTGCTAGAATGTTGTATACAAAGATGACAAATAAAGATAATTCCTAACATTCTACCATGACAAAGGTGTGCAATATTAACATAATTTCAAATAACATAATTTAATTAAATTCAAATTGTCAGATTATTATAAGTTGATTTTATCTTTATCCCTTCCTTCCGTCCTAATTTCATTCACGTCTCTCCCTCCTACCTTCCTTCCTTTTTTCTTATTTCCTTTCCTTCTAGCCTTCTTTCATGTCTTCCCTCACTCCTTACTTCCAGTGTAATGGTCAACACGCGGTGATGATTTGCGTGTTCGATTCCTTTTCAACATGTACTTGGAAGACAAGTGATAGGATGATTTGGCAAATAATAAAATTTGTGCGCCAATTATGTAGGCTAAAGGCAGGAGGATGCAAAGGAACCCAGAATGCTTTGGTTCCACATTTCATTTATATTTAAAGTTTAATTTTAAGTTTCCTGCAAGCTTATTAACCTAAATGGTGAAAACGTTTCGACGTGAGAACCAGAAATTACGGTCTGGGGGGAAAACAATATAATATATTAAGAGAACAAGAGAGTGCATGATGCACGGCGTCAGTGCCTTGTGACACGCTCCTGCGGACAGTTGGGATGCACTACTACATCATACTTAACACAAATAATAGACATTGTCTTCAATTTAACTACAATTTTACATTTTATCAATTTTACGTAGATTTTCAACCTAGTGATAGAAAAGAGCGAGAAGTGCGACGTGCTCGAAACCCGGCTCGACATCCTCCATCGTGAGATCACCCTGTCTGTGTACCGGAACGTCTCTCGAGGACTGTTTGAAAGGCACAAGCTGGTGTTCAGTTTCCTTCTGAACATGGCGATATACCTAAACGCAGGGTTGGTCGACCCTGAGCAGTGGAACTTTGTGCTGCGTGGAGCGGCTGGGACTAAAGTGGTAAGTTGTCAAATAACATATCTACTAGTGTTTAGCCAATGTTTGTAGTCTTTTCAATAATATGGTATGACAACAATATTGGTTGAGGGCGACACCATCTATCACGAGACTTGGTAAACAGTAAACATTCAGGGCGTCATCTAAAACTAAAAAATCCTAAGTAAAATGAAATAAGTAATTTTATCCTAAGTAATTTGTCGTTTTCATAATATGTGTAAGAACGACTAATCAAATATAATAAAATAATGTATAGTTCAGGCTCCTGGTAGTTTAAACTCTTAATCTAGAAAGAAAGAAAGAAAGACATTTATTCATGACACACACGCAACATTACATTAAACTATAACAATAGGCATACTATAGATACATTACAAATAACAGAGAAAAAATTAAATAAAAATATGTATAATATCTAACACTAAATAACCTAAATCTACCTTGTCTACTGTAATCTTTTATACCACGTCACTAAACTATGGTTGATTTAATGAGCTTTGAAATTTAGCTTTTGATTATATATAGTTCCTGGCAAATTTTGGGTAGTCTGATCATTTATTCGTTTAGGTATGCTTGTCTCTGTCAAGCGCTAATATCATAAGAATCAGGAGGATGACAGCCCCGTTTAACAATAGTCAATTTTTCCGAAACTAGGTGTGAAGTACCTACCTATATGATATTAAAACGAAGTTTGGGCGCGAAAAAACATTTCTTTACTTAAGTTTAAGTTACATCGACCTCGTTGCGTCGAGAGTCTTCTCGTGATTACACTCGATGCAACTTTGAGGTAAATAAATGGCAAAAAATATTTTTGTCGCAAAGTGTGTCAAATTTTTCGTAAGTATAAAAAAATATTTTCAGTGTTTTTGACTGTATAATATATCTAATCAATAGGTACCGCCCAAAAAGCCACATGAAGAAGCCATGACGGACGCGATGTGGCTCGCTGTCAACCACCTCTCGGAAACGGATGAGAGCTTCGAGGGTCTTGTGGACGACTGCATGCGAAATATCTTTATAAGCGTTGGTTCCTTCAATGTGGTGAGAATACCCCTTGACACGTAAATGGGCCGCCCGGCCTGGAATACCATTGTCTGGCAACCATGACTCAATGGTTTATTATGCTAAAATATTGCTTTAAACGATAAGACCTTCTGCTAGTCTTAAACTTAGATGAACTATGTTCATTTTTGTAATGTATGATAAATTATTATTTATCTGTGCTCATTTGCACTGCAGTTTTGTACGACTGACAGATCTACCTATAAAGACGCAGTCTTCTTTGTTTGAACAGCAAAGATACGCTTTACCAGGATCTGGTTTTGGACAACTAAATGCGGCTTGATGTTCAAAAATAATTCGATGGGCCTCAGCCAGTCAGTTCTTTCTTGTAGGATTACGTTTTCAAATAAAGTAAGGTATATTTACAATATTGAAAAATATATCTAAATCTTTATATTATACCTATAGTAAATATACTAACCAAATAAGTTATTTTAATGTACCTACATTTTAAAGTCCAATACTGAGCGCAGCAGAAGCTTGCAAATCAAAACCAGTCAACGACGGATAACTCCTACATCGAGCCCGTTCAACTATAGGTCACCTCGGGGAGCCCTAGATTTTAATCGAAACTCTGCGATATGTTCTACCAATCCTGACATCTAGCTAGCTATATTAATTATAGCATACATAGGATTACACATTCGAGACGTCGTTGTTACGACCAATCTGTATCTTTTAATAATCAATTCCACTAGGAATTTATTTAAAGCAATATTTTTTATATAATACATATAAAGTCGATCTCAAATAATACAGTTTTCTAAAATCTGTCCACTTCTACGTCACGTCCAAACCAACGAATGAACTCACTCTGTCGCGTAGCACTTTAGTGCCGTAGCAGTTCGTAGCGCTTCGTAGAACCTTGCATTTTTGTAAGTGCTATACTCACAGTTTATTTTTCAACGAAATGAAAATGTTCGCCCTAAATAAATGCACTTTCGCTTTGGTTGCACAAAAAATCAATGGACGGACATTTCGTAACAAGCTATAATTTTGAGCTGAAATTAAACTTGTGTCTGTTGTTTTCCAATATGATAGGTTTTATAGATATAATAACTAAGTACGTAAAATTAATTGATTGTGTGTTATTCGAAAATTGATCAATACTTATGTACATATATGTTTGTGATTGATAGGCGTATTTTTTTTAAATTATATATATATATATAAATATATATATGAGTGAAATATTTGCGAAATATCTATGTATATACATATATTTAAAGGTTGTTTATACACATACCTACTTATTATTGGAAAACCGACCAGTTTTTTAAAGAATCGCTAGTCTTAATACAATCTGCGCTGACTCATAACTTTGGGTCATTATATATTATAGTACGTAGGTGTATGAAGTATTATCGAATTTGCCACGTCAGAACTTTCCGTCATATCAAACTCCAGCCAGGTGCTCTGGTGCGGTTCGCCTGTATTGAGCTAACTTCGATGAAGTCTGAAACTGGAGAACCAAGTATAGTTGTAGGTAATGTTATAGGAACCCAGGTATAAACGTATATAAATGCAATATCTTCTATCAAAAGTGTAGTTGGGTATAGGAACCTAGGATAACACAACATACTTATTATTTCTACGAAATTTCGAATACTTTGCAAATCATGAAGAGGTAATTAATTTAATATAGCCTGCAAGCATCTCCTGAGAGATGATAGCTGTCTAAATTATTTATGAATATTTTAGTTCAGTTTATTTTAGTGCTTACAGTCGCAGAAAAAGTATTTTATTTTTTCAAATTATTAGGTATTCTGTGGTTTTCCTCGATATTGTTTTTCTTTGAAACCTATGTAGGTGAATTCTCGAAAAGAGTGTAGGTAGCCAACTCTGAAACAATGCAGTATAAAGAAAATATTATTTCCATTTAAACGAAAACTAAAACTGCCTTGACATTTGATTATTTCTGCTAGTCACGGAGTTTACCATCCATAACCTTTTCAAAAATTAAACCAGTATCCAAACTAATGCGTAGACACTTCATTTGACGTTACAGGAAATACATGTGGACAAGAAAGACCACCATCCAGCCAAGACAGATTGGAACGCAAAGCTGTCACCGTTTGAAAAGCTGATGATTATAAAATGTCTAAGAGAAGAGAAGCTGGTTTTCGCTATCGCTCAGTATGTGAGCACCAGCCTTGGTTCCGTCTTCATAGAGAGCCCTACTGTCCAGCTCAACACGCTGTAAGTTTAGTTTAGCTACTATTCGCGTGTCTTATGGATACTAGATTGTCAACCTTGACTAAGGCGTGTCTTATATATATATATATATATATATATATATATATATATATATATATATATATATATATATATATAAAGAAAAATTCCCAATATGAAAGGGCAATGTGATAATCATCATGATCATCATAATCAGCCCATCATATTCCCACTGCTGGGACATAGAGAGTCTCTCATAGATATAGGTACTCTTTTTAGGGTTAAGCTCGCCTTTGTACATATATTTTATAAATCATCGATGTAAAAATTTTAGTGTACAATAAAGAATATAAGAATATAAGAAGGTATGGGCCATAATCCACCATGCTGGTCCAGTGCAGGTTGGTGGATGTCACATGCCCTCGATTTTTGCCTTAGACATACCGGTTTCCTCACGATGTTTTCCTTCACCCGCATATAACTTAAGAAAGTCAGTGGTGCGGCGCCAGCGGGATTCGAACTCGGGTGCGTCGGATCGAAAGTCGCACGTGCTGCCACTGAGCTACACTCGCTCTCATGTGATAATACAACTATTGAAATAATCAAATTGACCGGGCATTATTTATAAAGCTCGTCACCTATAGGACACAATAATTAAAACCAGGTTTTATGTACCGAATTACTATGTTTTGGTATACTACGAGTACTATCTTATAATTATACTATAATACTATTATATTATCTTATTACTCTTTATAATTTTGGTATAATTTTAACAAATGATGTTTTGTTTAATACAATATTATTTAAATAACTAGTTCAGGGCAAAGTAATACGAGTGTTATGTTACTGGTGCACCACTACCAGAAGAATATCGTTCATAAATATGACTTGGGCTTATTCTTCTTCTGGCGCATCGCCGGCCGCTGCCGCGGCTCACTCGCTTCGGTCACTCGACTCGCGCGTAGTGATTGCCCGACAACCTAGGGCAATATTCATAATGTATAGGCAATGTGTTAAATAAGAAAGTTCAAATTATAATTGTTTATTTCACCCGAAGTAGCTTGTCATTATTCCCCTATTTCATATTATTACAAACTGTAATCAAATTCAATTCAATTGTTCTTTATTTCAATTTTGTCGTCACAGACGCACTTATGATCGTCAATTATTACAATCATTCTACCACCGTATCGGAAAAAGAACCACTACTCAGAAGATACGGCAAGAAACTGAGCGGCATATTTTTTAGAACTTTTGTTACAATATTTTATGCTTGTTTTTTTCGTATCGTATGTAAATATTGTAATTATATTTTTTTTTTTTTAATACGGGCGAATGCCTTTATTACTCAAAACAAACTACACTCTACTTACTAAAACTAAACTAACTACATACAAGGAGAAGCAATTGGACAACCCATAGACCATTAAAGGCCTATAGGTAGCTCAAATGCTCCAACCCACTACCAGTTGGCAGCGTACCCAAGATGCTGGCAGTATTGCCCCGTTGGATTGCAATACTGATACGTTGAGCCAAATAAGTCCCAGCATTTTGGTCACGCGTCGCATCGATCAGGCGCTCTGACAGACTTTTGAAAATACGATGAGCTCCCGGTCCCCACGGACCCAAAGTCTCCACACCAAACGGCTCAAATATGTAACCGCTACCGAGGTTAGCATATTTCCGCCGCTTGAGCTGCTCGGCCGAATTAGCCGCCGCGCCAGCCCTATTCTGCGTCTCCGGAAGATGCGACGGCGCCATAGTATCGACGCAAGTAGCGTCCCACACTAGAGGCCGCCCCAACTTCCAGGGGATCAGGGTCATACCGTCAGGCCTTTTACCATCGTCACGCATTAGACCATTCGGTTCGAGAATGGCTGCAACGTTAACGCTGGTAAAAGCCCGGCGGATGATATCGTTAAGACTGGCGTGACGCGAAATTCGACCGGCACTTTTGGAACATGAGAGACCGTGGTGACCGAGTTGATCAACTGCAGTACCACACTGGCAACGATGGGCTTCATAACACCTTGCACCCAGACGTAAGCTAATAGCAAGACGGAAAGCAGATGGGTCTAATAAATTGCCAGTATTAAAAGAGGGGATAGCCTGCAACCAAAGCCCTGATTCCCACACAGAGACTGCAAGAAGGCGGGCACGATCTGCGACGCTAGTACACGTATCTAAAAGATGTTTCCGTGCTAGTCCGCAGAGCGGCCCATCCCACAGCCTCTGTGAAGCCAAAACTTTCGTAATTATATTAGTTATATTAAGTTGTTGGCAATAATAACTCATTTTCTTTATTTGCTTTCTTTCTTTCTTTACAAGGAAATACTAACGCTGTTAATGAATTAAAGTCTTATTTTTAAAATTAAAAACATTTGAACCGCGTATTAGAAACGAGGTATCTTAATATTGGCACTTAAATTCCAGCCTATAGGTTCATGTTTAATCACTTTTGCATTTCGCCGACCTACCTGCTAATTGAGTCACTGGGCTGCACCACCGCTCGCTCCGCCGCCGTTCATGTTTCTTGTCATTTACCTTCGTCCTGTGACAATATAAGCCAATTTTGAACAGAGACAATGGCGTCCGCTTTATGAACGCTGCTTCAATAGGGCTTTTTGTTTTTCATAAACAACCTACCCCGAGCTATATTAATAAGTAGTTCGCTCTTTTATTGAAAGTATTTATTTTTATAATGGGTGGAGGGACATTTAAACATCAAAGCTTGTTAATATAGGTTTATTATCAAACAATCATCTCACATGAATGCAATAAAAATAATTGATAGTTCTGTTGTTTATTAATTTGCTTGTTATTTTGAAAAAAGCTACAAATTTACACTCGTAAATATTGCTTTTAAGTTTTTTTTAACCGAAGGGTATCTATATTTTAATAGAATATTGATTATCCAACAACCAAAGCCACATAATTTATTTAAATACAGTCGATGCACCGCTGCGGCTGCACTGCCTACAAATAATTAATGCTAATGGTGCCTCGCCGCTCTCCTGTAGTTTTCTTCGGTAAATTGGTTGCAAGTTGCAAAGTACTGTTTGCAACTAGCGATAGAAGAAATTAGCAGATAATGTATTTATTTAGCTAAGAAAACAATAGTGGGTCCTGAAAACTGCGAGTTTACGTAAACTTTAATTCAACCCCATATAGTTCAGCCATCTATAGACCTTACAAAATATTTGAAGATACGGAAAGAGATTTTCTCTTTTTTATTGCATAAAATTAGGAAAAAAATATTCTTCTTATTATGTAGATACAAACCGTAACGCAAAAAAAGTACAAGTACCTACAAAACCAGGGTCTTTGTAATGTAGTCTTTGGGCAGTTCAGCTCAAATCACATATTATGCGGAGGTTGCAGGTTTGATTCCCGCTACAGGACAAATGCACAAAAAAAGCGCAAGCATTTATTTTGTGTCTCGGTGTAGTAACGTGGGACCATGATCCTTATATAGTTCTTGGTACCTACCCTGGATACAGAAAATCCTAGTTAGGATGTCAAGATCTTTAAGATATACATATGTGATCGATAAGCGTTATTTGTTTTAAGTTACTTTTTTCTTTTATTCCACTTACCATGACTTACAAAATCATCAACAAGTTAAAGCCAATTTTGTGTCTAGAACAATATTAATATATTTTGGCCTAACAACGCGAGCATATTATTATTTTTCTATAATTTTAATTTTTAATGTTTCTGTGGTTTATCGCACTTAGAACATTCAGTGGAAAATTAATTCAAGTTCGTGTTACCTACCAATTGTAACCGCCCCTAATTACTTCCTCTACCCGCTTGCATTGGAGAAACGTGTTTAAAAGAAAAATAGACTTGTACCTACTGTAGTCCACGAAGCTAGTAAAAGAAGGTCTTCTTAATTCTAAGTTCAGTAGCCAGCTAAAGTCGTGAAGCCAAACCACGTTGTCTTGTCACAGGTATGCGGACACAACGTCCATAATCCCCCTCGTATTCGTGCTGAGCACGGGCTCGGATCCGTTCGGCGCGTTCCAGAAGTTCGCGACGGAAATGGGAGTGCGCGACCGCGTGCATTCCATCTCACTCGGGCAGGGACAGGGACCAGTGGCGGAAAAGATGATCAACACCGCCAAGCCCAAGGGAGATTGGGTATTTTTACAAGTAATGACCTTTTTTTATTTCAATTTTACTTATGTCATGTCATGTCATGGACCGGGTTCTGACTGAAAATTAGTGCTAAGGTACTTCAAAATACCTTAGCGTATGCTGATTCGGAACCTTTCATGACATCGCGCAAGATTTCACTGTGTTGTATTTATTGTTTTTGTTTTGTCTTAATTTTAGTATGCTCAGTGTAATGTTGTGTGACATCCTAAATAAACTTAATTTATTTATTTTTCTTATACCTACTTTGACTATACAAGCCAGTTCACGTCTAACCGTTACAGTTATCTTAGGGCATATATAAATACTCATTTCAGAACTGTCACTTAGCAGCATCGTGGATGCTCAACCTCGAGTTGATAGTAGCTAACTTGGGCAGCGATACTGGCACGCCGCATCCCGATTTCCGGCTCTACCTCAGCTCTATGCCAACTGCAAAGTTCCCCGTATCAGTGCTGCAGAACTCTGTCAAAGTCACTAACGAGCCACCCAAAGGACTTAAAGCGAACATCAAACGGGCACTTATAGAAATGGAAGACGACTTCTTCGAGAATAATGGTACGTTTTATGTAATTGATCAGCCAACCTAGGTAGCGACTAAGTCCCTCCGCACCCCGACTGCCGCCTGCAGAGATCTTCCACATTAAGTACGCACTGAAATATCGTGGACGTGTTCCAGCACCGTAGCTAACCATCCCTCCAAATATCCCCTACTCCTCTTATTATATTATAAACTAGCTTTTGCCCGCGATTTCGTACGCATGGACCAATCGAAATTAGCTAACAGTTACGGAAGCAAAAAATGTGAGAATCCGCTTTTCCTGCATGACTTCGGACGCTTATGTCAAAATATTTCAGCATTGCGATGTCACAGCGCGATGTAACATCCACCATATTTTAAGGTAAGATGTAGGCTACCGAACCATGAATACCGCATTATGATCCGTTCCATAGTTTTCAAGTCTACTTAGTCTGGCCATAATTAGGTACTGTTACAATTAAAAATAAACAAAATATTACATTTGAATTTGGAATCTAACATTTTTATATGATTGTTCATTTTGTTTTCTCATTTTAGCGCCAATACATTGTAGAATATTTTGCGATATTAAAATGGAGTGGGGTGATAAAGAGAACCGAATCGCTGTGATTGCATTACACAAAGTAGGTATGGAGACAAATGCAATTTTTAAAACTCTCCATACGCTTGGTATTAGTAAAATGTTTGTGTACCGGGCTATTAATAGGCACAATGAGACCTCCTCTGTTTGTGACAGAAAAAGATCTGGCCGTCCACGTAGAGTTCGTACGAAAAAGGTGGTCAAAACAGTAAGAGAAAGAATTCGAAGAAATCCTGTCCGAAAGCAAAAGATTTCGGGAGATGAAGATAGCACCTAGAACCATGTCGCGTATTTTAAAGATATTTATTCGCGTATTTGACTTAGGACTTGCAGCCTATAAGAGACGTACTGGTCATTTCTTAACAGATAATTTAAAAAAGAATAGGGTGGTAAAATCGAAACACTACTGAAGCGGTACGCAAAGGGAGGTCACAGAAAAGAAGAAAAATTTTGTTTACGGATGGGATTTTTTTACAATTGTGCAACATTTTAACAAACAAAATGACTGTATTTTGGCTCAAAGCTCTACGGAAGCTTCCCAATTAGTCGACAAAATGCAACGTGGGCACTATCTGACTTTAGTGATGGTTTGGTGGGGTATCAGCTATGAAGGAGTGACTGAGCCATACTTTTGTGAAAAAGGTATCAAAACATCAGCACAAGTGTATTAAGATACCATTCTTGAGAAGGTAGTAAAGCCCCTTAACACCACCATGTTCAATAACCAAGAATGGTCCTTCCAGCAAGACTCGGCGCCGGATCATAAAGCTCGTTTCGGACTTCATCAGAGCCGAAGACTGGCCGTCGTCTAGTCCCGATCTTAATCCGCTGGATTATGATTTATGGTCAGTTTTGGAGAGTACGGCTTGCTCTAAACGCCATGATAATTTAAAGTCCATAAAACAATCCGTACGATTGGCAGTGAAGAATTTTCCAATGGAAAGAGTGCGTGCTTCTATTGATAACTGGCCTCAACGTTTAAAGGACTGTATTGCAGCCAATGGAGACCACTTCGAATAAGCTTTTTATATTTTAATTTTTTTTATATTTATGTATTAAACTAACACACTGTAAAAGTAATAAATACTATTTGCAATAGATTTTTTTTTCTTTGTTTCAGTATTTATGGCAAGACTAGGTATAGATAACAAACACACAAACAGACAAAAATTACCGTAGATTCATGTTCAGTACCCTCTAAATAGTTGATCCCAGTTGGTTTTTCAAAAATATCTTTAATGTGCAGAATTGGCTCAGTTCCAGTATTATAATAGTATAGATTATAAATGCCCACATGCGAAGGTACCGACCTGAACAGGAATACAGGAAGGACCGATAAAAATCAGACATGTCATCGCTAACCCCCGATGTTCCAATCACCACATTTATTTCTCGCACTTCAATTCTCGGACAGTCCTGGGACAAGACTGGCGCACCATGATCTTTGGCATCGTGATGTTCCACGCCATCATCCAGGAGCGGAAGAAGTTCGGTCCACTAGGGTGGAACATCACATACGAGTTCAACAACAGTGACCGCGAGTGCGCTCTGATGAACCTGCATATGTTCTGTGAGTGCGGGACAATACCATGGGACGCACTGGAGTACATCACCAGTGAGTATCATGAATTTTAAGGACAATTCGTATATTTACAGATGCCATAACATTTTATTCAAGCCGACCGAATGTGAAACTGAAACTAATATTCGTAAAACAAACTCACGAGAGCTGACCTATTCGATTCGTCTAGTGCTTCAATGCGTGCCTCGAAAACTTTGTTCTTACGTAACTTAAAAGTACTTAACATCCATCTTGGCTTGTAAGTGGTTTATGTTATGCAATCATGTAGAATGTAACAGTATAGGTACCTATAAGAATATTTCTCGATTTGATCGCATGAGTAGTTACCTACTTGCAACAAAAACGGTAAATAATATGGTATAATGTGCACATATAAAAAAGAGATATAAAAGTGAATGACAAATTTATTTGTAATGGTTATAAAACTGAATGCATGCATATGTAGATTCACACTCCTAACTAGGAGGATCACGGTCCCACAAGACCCTGACCCGAAACAAAATTTTCCTCATTTTTCAATCCACGAATGTCTCGTAACGGGAATCGAATCCATAACCTCCGTGGTATACAAAATATGAGCTGACTTGCCCAATGACTACATCAACAGAGGCTGTCACTACACGTCCCTGCGGTGAAATTGACAGCTTTTTGTTCTACACTTGTGCTGAATTGGCGTCATTATGTAATAATCGCATGACTGAAAGATCTAACATCAACATCACCAATCTTTCTTTTATCTCTCATATCAAGCATTCTATCCACATATCGGCAAATCCGTGTGTGGATCAACTCGGCATCGCCTGTGCCGATTAATGTCAATCGTATACAACATGCCTCAGACGCATTTAAAATTTGTACTAGGTTCTATCACATATGGTGGTAGAGTAACCGACATGTGGGACCAGCGATGTCTGACCACCATCCTAAAGGGATTCTTCTCGCCGGCAACCCTCGAGGAAGGTTATACTTACTCACAGTCCGGGAAGTACTACTGTCCGAGAGAGGACAAGCTTGAGGTGGTCAAGGAATACATCGAGACCCTGCCGGTCATTGAGAGTCCAGAAGTTTTTGGTATGCACGATAATGCTAACATTGCTTTCGAGGTAAGTCAACGTTTCGATAGTTTACTATAATTGTATTGTTATCCGTAGTATCTATTATACCAATGAAGTGTAATCAAAGAATTATGCATGATCCAGTCTGAAAAGGTACATTTTTAGATACAAGTAGGTACACGAAATTACGTAAGTTTAAAATGAAAGCATGTGTCCAATATTTAGGAAAGCAGTGACTAAGTATGACACTAATGTCCCAAGTTACAGTTTATACACATTGCACACGGCATCATTAATTTACCTACCAGGTTTAATAATAATTCCTATTTGAACGCGGGTTTATCAGCGACCAGCGAATCGCACTTTGTCCCACTGTACTTCATAGGATACTTAACCACTCTTTACACCACCAGAACAAAGAAACACACACGCTCATCAATACAATAGTGGACGTGCAACCACGCACGGCCGGCGGTGGCGGCGGCGACACCCCCGACCAGATCGTATGGCGGATCTGCGACCAAACGCGCTCCATTGTCGCCAAGAAGATCGACGAGTCGACGATCAATCCCGACCTGATGATACCGGACGATATGGGCCAGCTGCACTCGCTTACCACAGTACTGATACACGAGACAGAACGGTTCAATACTCTGCTGAAGGTGATACACACCTCGCTCACTGAACTGCAGAAGGCTATTAAGGTTGGTCAATTCGATGAGAAACAATGGTTTTTATGAAGTATCAAATGGTATCTAAAATAAAATTCAATTTTAAAATAACTGGCGTGCACGAGCTCAAGATCGAGAACAATGGAAAAGTAGTGTAAGTTTGTGCATGTTACAAACTAGGTGAGGTATTCCACGGGAATCTGTTGAAAATATTAGGTGTTTAACGCGGTGTTACTTCCTTTACCCATTTACTCCTTCAGTAGCAGGTTTTCAAGATTGTATTGTTTCTAGGGTATAGTGGTGATGTCAGAAGCATATGAGGAAGTATTCAATGCGTTCCTGAACTCTAGAGTGCCCTCGATGTGGCACAATAAGGGATACAACTCACTCAAGTCGCTCGGCTCGTGGATTCATGACCTCGAACTCAGGATTGACTTTATGGAGGTGAGTGGAACATATCTTCGTAAAGCCATTTTTACTGAAATATGAACATAGCCTTGGTGCAACCACGGTTCGTAAAAGTAAAAAAATATATAATTATATGTAAATTTATATTTATTTTTATACAATTATAATATTATGACCAGCCCGTTTTTCTACTTTTATCATTAGTTGAAATTCTCTTTCATTATCAGCCCATCACGTTCCCACTGCTGGGACACGGGCCTTCTCTCATAGAGAGAATATGGGGCATAATCCACCACGTGGGCCCAGTGCGGGTTGGTGGATGTCACATGTCCTTGAATTTTGTGATTAATTCTTAGACATGTCGGATTCTTCAAAATTATTTCCTTCGCCGCTTTTAGAGCGAGTGTTAAATCCGCACATAACTTAAGAAAGGTGGTGCGGGGCCAGCGGGATTCGAACTCGGGTGCGTCAGATCGAAAGTCGCACATGCTCCCACTGAGCCATATTCGCTCTGATTCTCTTTAACTAATGATAGTCTTCAACTAATGATAGTCTTCGACTAATGATAATTAATAATGTCTCCTTGTCTCTCCTAGAAATGGCTGCTGGAAGGTCTGCAGCCCAGCAGCTGGGTGTCGGGGCTATTCTTCCCTCAGGGGCTGCTGACGGGGTCGCTGCAGTCGTACGCGCGCCACTACCGCGTGCCGATCGACGCGCTTATGTTCGACTTCATGCCGATACCCTACTTCCTCTCACAGGAGGACGTCTATAAGCAGAACAAGAAGAAGAAGGTTCGTTAGTTTTGACTAATTTATTATACTTCGGGTATTATTGATCAATGAACCCGAACGCGTTCTAAGTTTCATTCAATTTTAATCCTTGTTAATCTATTTACAAAATCTATACAAATGTGAAAGTGAAAAAGTATATATATCTATCTATTATGCAAAACGCATAGTATTATCATGGCGGATTATGCAAAAAAAATAGCCATGCGTTCTAATCTCCTGCACCAAGCAGCTTCCTAAGGAGCTGTGAAAGCTAAAGCCCTAGAGCTATAGCTGTAAATGTGTTGTGCCAGGAGGAAGGAACGAACGTGTACGGCGAGCTGAAGCGTCCAGAAGACGGCATCAATATCCACGGGCTGTTCATAGACGCGGGTCGCTGGGACTCGACCAATAACTGCCTCGTCGATGCGCTTCCAGGTACACTACACAGCTACTCACATCCACCGATAAAAACGTGTTTGCGACTTGTTGCCACACTTGCCGCATTTTTTTTTTTACCGACTTTACATAAGGTTCTCAAGTCGATTGTATTTTTTACATATAATCATATTCTGACATAACTTGTTTATGAGCCGATTTTAATTATTATTTTTAGTCAAGGTTTTTTTGACACGGCTCCTCAAAGTATTAAATATAATTTCTCATTTTTAGTCCTCTTCTATTCTATTCCAAAATTATTTTGTGCTTATTAAGAAATAACCATAAAAAGTAAACTGATCCGCAATAAGAGACGAGAGAGTGACGTTTGTATTGTCAGGTCAAATGAACCCGCCGCTCCCCGTCGTATGGTTCCAACCGGTGATGGAGCTACCTAAGCCCGACCCGCGTTACGAAGCGCCACTCTACAAGACGGCCGAGCGCGCCGGCGTTTTGTCCACCACCGGCCACAGCACCAACTTCGTACTACCAGTGCTGCTGCCCTCAGACCACCCGTCGGACTACTGGATCATACGCGGGACGGCACTGCTCACGCAGATCACTGACTAGCAACGTAGCAAGTCACTTACTAGCATGAAACCTCACTATCGTGCGTCCAACCGCACTATAGGTCACTGACAAGCACGGCATCTAGAACTGTATCATCAATCAATCATGTAACTCATCGTCTCAAAGCGACACATTCAAAGCTCAGGTAGGAAAACTGTAAACGGCGTAAGGCCGTGGCTTCAGGCAGATTAGGATATGTTTACGAGCAGCGCTGCTGCCGCGAAACTGTTTGCTTCAAGCAGACCGAATCCTTTTTCTTAATGTGCAGAAATCTTTTGTTAGAAACTAGCCGCTACTCCGTCCGCGTAGAACTCGGTCGTTTTCCTTTATAAAAAGTATCCTATGTCCTCTTTACAGAACTAAAGTCAAGTAAAGTGGTTGTCTGGAAGAGATCGCTTTGAGCGATTAGACCGCCCATTGTAACACTTTAGTTTTTAGTTTGTTATTATTCTTTCTGTATTTATGTTTTCTGGTGGTGAAACAAAGAGTTATCTAATCTAAAGTTCATCAAATTCAGTTCAGTTGTTACGGCCAACTTTCGTCCAAGGTTAGCTTTTAATCCTGGTTGACTCAAGTCCCCCTAAGTGGTAACAAACATACAATGAAAACTGTAAAGTCGCTGCGACCTGCTGCTGACGTAGATACACGATTTCGCCTTGTGTGTAATCGGATTGAATAACTTCAGAGTTCTATACGATATTCTAATACGATTTTTACTTGTTACACAAACCGTAATTTCTGATGTAAGTAAATATTTTATTGCTATCGTGACTGTATAAAAAATTAAATGCTCATTAACATTATAGGTCAATTCGTTTTTCAATCCATTCCTACACAATTATTTTTCTAATAATATACAACATTGCGTGACTGGCTGACAGGCAACGCTTAACCATTGAAGTTAAACAAGACATTTGGAATACAACTTATGTTCTCGTGTAGAGGTGCACTAGGAAAAGTTTTTTTTTTTTGGAAACTCTTACGGGAAAAAACCGCAGGCAACGCTGCGGGGTGGACCGGCTAGTAAATAATATAAATTGTATACTTATATACTTTGCACTCCCATGTATGTACTCCCGACAATGAGTTAAATTTTATTGAATCATGCTTTTATAATAGTATTTTGTAAATTCGATAAATAAATGACTTTCACTGTTATACATATATACATACCATGTTTTAGTGAAGTTCTATCTTAAGATAGGGGAACCTTAAGCATACCGCAGAGGCTTCAGTATGCCACGGCATCGACATGCCTAAGGATGACGTGGCATGTACTAGTGTACATTTGAAGGTCGTACGGTTTCCTCTAGTGTTTGACATTATACATTCGGATTCTAATGCCCTTGTAGACTCACAGGGCAGTGCGATCTCAGGCTGTCTTCTTAAGACCAGAATTAACAGAAAGTGCACCCACCTATGATGCCTCAAAATATTGCGCTACCCTGTAGAATGCTATAATTACCTATTTAATAATAATAGAACCTATTTTATAATTGTTGATACACCTCTGAACGTACTTATTAAAAAATAAAGTTCACCATGCATATTTGAAACACATTTCTTTGTCAATGTATGTATCTAATAAATTTAATATTATTTTTTGATAGTTAGTGGCGACAATTATTCTCGAAATCCCTATTGTGTGTCAATCGCACAGGGTATTTCGGGATTTATTTCCGAAACCCTCACCCGTGGGTATGGTCTGTAGAGATTTCGGGAATAACCCGTATAATGTGTATCTTCTTCAAAACACTCTGAAAGAGACTCAGATAACTAGTCGAAGAGGTAACCTCTTCCATCGTGGTATCTAATTGAAGAGTGTTAAAGATGTAAACTCTTCCACAGATATGGCTTTTTCGAATAACCTAAATATAGGGAAGAAAGAGTAAAATAATAATAACCTACCATTATCACACTCAAGAGCGAGTGTGGCTCAGTGGGAGCTCGTGCGACTTTCAATCCGACGCACCCGAGTTCGAATCCTGCTGACCCCGCACCACTGACTTTCTTAAGCTATGTGCGGATTTAACACTCGCTCTAAAACGGTGAAGGAAAACATCGTGAGGAAACCGGCATGTCCAAGAATTTTTCACAAAAAGTCAAGGACATGTAACATTCACCAACCCGCACTGGGCCAGCGTGGTGGATTATGGCCCATTCTCTCTCTATGAGAGAAGGCCCGTGTCCCAGCAGTGGGAACGTGATGGGCTGATGATGATGATGATTATCACACTCAACATTTGTTGAAACTTCTAGTTTAACACTTGTAAATCTTACCTACGGAGTTACCTAACATTACCATTACCTACCGTGGAATGTTTATCCAAGGGTAGCGTAATTTAATTGTTCCAGCACTTTATGTTCTTTTGTAATTTAATTACTTAGCATGCCAATGAGAATTATCGTTAGTACATACAATTAGCGTAACGGCCTTAATTACAGGATGATTGATACTAATAATTTATATCTGAAACGGATTTATTTAAACTGATTTAATACCTCGAACATCGTCGAAAAACAGAATCATGAGAATGGAAATATTTTACAATCGAGCTCTGAGTGGAGGCAGCAACATGCCGCAGTGGAGCAAAGTTCCGACGCACGCACACAACTACATTACAAATACCGTAAGTTAATACAAACACAAGTCTTGATGCTGATGCGTCAGTGGATGATCAATTTATACACAATGAAAGATGAAGACAATATTGACAATCTTAGATCAGTACAAGTATTTGGTGACTAGTTTTGCGTGACGGAATAATTTGAATAAGATAAAATCAAAATTGATTAGTAATACGTATAACACATCACCAAAATATCTCATTTAAGTTATAATTAAAACCTATCAATGACGGCGGGCGTTTCTTCTCGTGCATACAAAAAGACGGGCACGCGGCGCGGCGGGTGCTATGAAAGGCCCTACACATAATAAATTAAATTGACTGCTACCAGCGAGCTCCTCATTTGATTACATTACTCATATACATATATAAGATCTCCACGCAGAGCTGGATGAACCTTCATGAGTAGTCCCCATTTATTCCATGGAACATGAAGTCTTCGAACAAAATAGATTGTTTTCCCTATTTCTTTTGTAAAAGTACATGCACGGTGACGACGTAACAAAACAAAAATAACGATTATCTGCAAAATGTTAATTACAAGTATGTTTTGTCTTTCTATGAAAATAACGTCATCACAAAATGATACAACTCATATAAATATTACATTTAATAATAAATATAAAACTATGATAGGTATTATGCCGTGGTATAAAAATGTCGATAACAGGTACTTTAAGTTTCAACGAAGTTGTGCATAGTGCTAAAGTAACTTGACCTTTTATATTAGGGAAGAATACTGCAACTTTATTCCGCTGTTGCGCGTAAATGTTTATGTTGTTATTTTCTTCGAACAAACAAGTATTAACAAATGATTGCTGGATAAACATTACGGCCAAGTAGCCTAACGAGACACGACTTGTTTGTCAAAACATAAAACATTGGTTGTGAATTCGGTATCAACTTTATCAACACATTGCTGGCGTTGGGATGATTGATGAGGTAAGTGTGGGTACATTGTTCTATTACAGTTCAGAATACATAATTGTGATGACAATATGCTTTGGAGATAGATGCTCAAAAGATTCAAAATACCAACCTTTCCAACTATTCTTTCGGCTTGCGCTTCGTTGTCTAAATATTGTATTTGATCCACTAATTTTTAAAGGACTATATAAATGCATTTTTTACCAACAACTCCAGTTAACAACAGTTATTCAGATTTTTTTGCAAAATAACATTTTTGATATTTGTTTACTTCATATGCTAGTAACGACAACTACGCTAAGCTGCGTCTTCTTCCCTCGAATTATTTCGATAACGTTCGTGTGGACGTAAAGTTGGGCAAAGCCAAAGCATACTATGTTCGATGAGACTTGTCTGTTATAAATAACGATAGGTAAAATATTTGTAACAGCTGTTTAGTGGAACAACTATCTTGTCCTTCGACACCATGTTGCGTGTAATAAATGGGAACTACCCACATTCATTACTTACGTGAAATGTGAATGAATATCACAGTAATTCTGTAAATTTGTATCTATTATACATAGATTGACGATTAAAGGATTTTTATTTTTAGCCTTCGTGCCACATTGTTGTTTCTATTTTTGTTCCACCCTGGATTACAATTATTGCTAGAATTTTATCTAATATTTATTGCAAAATACAATGAATGGTTTTTTTTAATATTATTATACAATAATCTGCTCGAAGAGCGTCGCTCAGAGTTCACTGACAGATATTCAATGCTTACAAGCCCAACATTATAACTACATACAATAGGCAAATCAATAATTAACAGCCTGACATAATATTAAACAAAAAATACTAATTCTACATTCTACAGCATACAAGTGTTGCGAGCGACGGATCACGCAGCGCGTCGCGCGACCGCGGCGCGGACCTCGGGACCTTTCTACTACGACTATCTGTATATTTATTATCTTTTCATTTCACACAATGTGAAATATTGAGACAGAAATAAACAGATCATCGTTGTGAAAATGAGATCTGTGGTGCGATGACGCGAACGGCGGCGGCGGCGGCGGCGGGCCTGGGCCGTGGAGACATTGTTACCTTCCGTTTTTATATTAGAATTTTTTAAACCTAGAACCGGTGTTTGTTTACCTAACTAACGATTCGCCTAACTTTTATTTATTATTAATGAAGTGAACATCCAAGTTAATCCTGAATTAAAACCGTGTCTATCTCGAAATCACAAAGCATGAAAATATTCAGGTAATAATTATTATTTAAGCTTATATGATTTCTGAATTAAATCAACTAATATGCTACATGAATTTGAGTAGGTTACTATATTTATTATATAAAACACCTGCATCTTTACAAAGTTTATACAATGATTGGTCACAAATGAATAAACATGCGCAGTAATCCCTGAACCGCGCGACTGCGCCGCAGCCGCGAGCCGTGTGGGCCGCAACGTGCGGCGTGCGGGCCGCAACGTGCTGCGTGCGGGCCCCGACGTGCCACGTGCAGAACGCAACGAGCCGCCAAAACCGCGAGCTTCGCGACTGCGGGACCGCCACTGAGCTCACTACAACTTAGACATCCACAGAATCACTTAAACAACTATACAAATAAATTTGCTAGGAAAGTATTAAGACAATTATTTACTTTACAATAAACACATTACAAAACACTGTAGCCTTACACTGACAAATAAAAATAACAAATAAATTTACTCACAGTTAATACAATTACAAAATTTATATCAATCGTGATCTTACACAGAAGTTAAAGATGAAAAGATAAATAGACATCAATATTCGGAGATATCTACGTAAAATGTTAAATTGTTCCTAAAGGCGCGCGGCCCCTTTCGGGCCGAGGCGCGCGCCCGCTCCGTTGCTTCTTAACTCTACTTACATACAACTGTAATTTCACAAAATCCAGCATTCGCTTCTCCTAACGCCACAAATCGAGAATTAAAATATATAAAATCACTAGTTAAAATATATAATTAGCATTCAATTCAAATTTAATCAATCGCAAATCCAAACAATCGCATGCAATTCAAATTGACCAATCCTAGTGAATTCCGCGTGAATCAATCCTTAACATTTAACATCAAATCACACAACACAACAGTTATCATTCGATCTAAATTACATAGAAAAAGAACGGAATGAACAATATTTGGGTTTCGGGTGTGAGTACTCTCTCGAGAGCGAGGGGAATATGTCGCGCGGGTTGGAAGGCGAGGCGGGCGACTGCACGACGGCGGCGTGCGCGACGTGCGCGACGTGCGCGACGTGCGCCAGGGGCGCGAGGCGCGCCGCGGGCGCCGCGGGGGCGGGAGGGGCGGCCACCGCACCCCACCACAACTCCTATTCGTCCGACATGAACGAGTTCTGTGACTTGAGCTCCTCCAGCCGCGCGATCTGCTGCCGCAGGTACATTATCCTGTGACACCACACCACCAGATCAGTCACACAATCACACACGAACAATGTTATACACAAAGAAAACCGTCGAAACTGTACACGAAAATAATTTGATTTCTACATATACAATTTTATTTCATACTAGCGGGTACCCGGCGTGTGGTACTACGCTAAAAAAAGAAATACATTTTGTGTGTTTATTTAGTGGTCTAAAACCATCTTCGCATTACTGCCTCTCTAAATGAAACTGGTTTGGGGCACATTGGTTGGATGGTTTCAAAGTCTATAACGGACATAGGTAGAAACAATTTTTGTTTTATGTAGAGATAACACAGTTCTGTGACTGACTCACTGAGTAACACACAACGCACAGCCTAGATCACTATAAATAAAAATTTAATGAAATTGAAAATTAAATAACTCTTTATTGAAACACGCACAGATAAATAATAAAAACAACTTAACAGAAGTGTGTAATGGTGTAGGGATTCGATTTTTTAAATTCCCACGGGAAATCAGAAACCCAAACCCACGGGGCGGGCAGGCTTTATATAGTGAGACTAGAATCTGCATGATAACACCCCAAAATAAGAACTATATATTTTTCAGCAATGTCATTGGTCAAGACAAGTCGCGATATCAGGGCAACGTTGAAAGTGGCCCGTCACATTCAGCAGCAGATTCTTGTCGCACTATATTCGCATTTTGCTCAGCGGGTGAAAGAAAGACAAATCACTATTACAGTTATCGATAGTCGCTTGCATCGTAACCCCTGCTTGATAACATGTCATCGTACAGAGAAGTAGGACAAACTTACAGTAATTGCCAGCATAACACAAACTTACACATAATTAGTCAGTTGAAACTTACACAGCATTCTTAACAAGAGGTTAGTAATAAAAACGATTTACAACATCGCTTAGGACTACATAACTATAATAAGATTTTTGTTAAAAATGTTTGTCAAGTCAAGCTTTTAATAATTTCGTAATCAAAACCGCGAGCAGATTAAAATGAGCCCAAACACTAGTAGTTTAGGATTATCCGTCAAGAAGTTCTATTGCCCACCTTCCGTCTAAATCATCAGATCAGCTGGCTGTCACCATAATATTGCATTGTCAACGGACTTTAACAAGTATGCAAAATTTCAACTCCATATAAGCACCACTTCCTCTTGGAAGTGGTGCAAGATTTGACCCAAACATTGCAAATTAAATAAAAGCTTGTAAAAATGGCATCAACTACGACAGGGCCTGAACAGTTTCACACTTATATTCATGAACACTTAGCTATGTAAAGGGGTTTCTTTGTCAAGTTCAACTGTTCAGAACTTGTCAGTTGACATCGAGGCAAATGTAGGAATCTTACTTTTGTTCCTGTAATGTGGCCTGTATCTCTGTGTGGCGAACCAGCGACCGGGAGCACTTGAGCTCAGCGGAAACTCGCGTGCACTGCAGGCAGCCCAACTGGTAGGCCTCTTCCGTGAACTTGTGAGCCTGCAATGTGCGAATGACTATTTCAATCTAAGCTATAGATTTGAAAGGAAGAAAAAGCATTATCACACATGTAATACTATATATAAAGTAACAATCTAATACTTAGCGTGCCGAACGAGCTCAGCTAAGCATAAAAATGCCTCAGCATTTTTTTTAAATCAAGCTTTATGTGAAAATCTAGAATATTTTTACCTAAAGCCCGTTATATTACTAGTCGTCTTGAGTTAACTCGACTCCAGCCAATCGATGAAAACAAAGCCATAATTTAGAATTTTGTAAGATGAATAATTAGCAGCCTTAGCAGGAATATATGAATAGTTTATAACTGTTTATGATATATGTAGACATTTGTGATGGAAATTCAACCAAACACAGACATACAATACGGTGGAAATCTTCAATCAAACACAGACATACAATACGGTTTGAAGGGGCATTGTAGCCAGTGAAATTAATGGGCATACGAAACTTAATATCTGATGTCTCAGGGTGATGAGCGCAATTCAGTGCAATGCAGTGCTTTTTATGGTATTAAAAGTTCTGAGAGGCACTGTAATTGTTATGGGCACGCGTGGCGCTTACCATCAGGTGAACGACATGCTCGTCTCATCACCCAGTTCCATAGAAAATACATAGATACAAATGCCATAACGTCCTAGTTGCTACGGTCCGGTGAAAGGGCTGGCAGTTGGTGATGGTTACCTGTTTCTCGAGGATGTCAGCGGGCCAGCCGGTGACGTGCGCGGTGAGGTCTGCGCGCACGTAGTTCTGCAGCGACGGCGTCAGCATCGGCGCCGCGTGGTGCAGCGCGCCGCCCACCACCGACGAATAGCTGCCCAGGCACTCCACTGTGAACACATCCCACAATCTTCACTCATTGCTGAAGAAACGTGTATGAGCTGATAACCGGCGTTGTGCATTTATCCACAGCATTATGCTGAGCACAGACCTTTCGACGGCACTGTGCACGGCAGCGATTCTTGTACACGAGCATCTAGTATATCATTTATCAATAAAATTGTTTTATTGCTTTATCGTGTTGTGATCATTGTTGTACCGTGTGCAGTTTTGCCAATATAAATGTTTTCTTGTTTTTTCTATGAACACATCCCACAATCCTCACTTACATACATTGTTAAGAAATGTGCATGCAGTATATACCCGGAGCGTTAGAATATTATTTACTAGCAAACGCCCGCGACTTCGGTCGCGTCGACGCAATAAAATATAGCTTATGTCACTTGGCGATAGTGTAGCTTTCTATTAGTGAAAGAATTTTCAGAATCGTATCAGTAGTTTCAGAGATTACCTCCTGCAAACATACATACAACTTAACTCTTTATATTAATATATATAAGTTAGTGTAAATATATTTTTAGAGCATAAAATATAAACCTAACTCCGATTTTATGTAGATGAAGAATACTAAATCCTATTAAAAGAATTTATCACAATTAATCGAGTAGTCTTTGTCTGATAGTGTGTTGTGAATCAATTCTATGCTACATTTATTTTTTATGTATGTTAAGTTAGGATGTGGCCGAAGATGGAGCACGTAAATCTATAAGATACCTTTTCACTCTGGCCTAGATACCCAAATTATAATTTTAGGAAACAGAGAAGACGGCAAAGAGGTAAATTTTTTAGCAAAAAGTATATGTGGATAAATGTGGATTACTGTAGTATTTATGCAGATGTCTAGAGTTTGTCTCGGACGTATACGTCACAAGGCTAGTCATGAGGTGCGCGCAGAGAGGCTGTCGATGTCTAACCATGAAGCCGACCATGTGTGGTAGAGTGAGAGAGCCAAAGGAGTGTTAAATATAATGTATGTGTTCTGGTTTGAAGGGACTCTTTCAAGCGAAATTACTGGACCATAATGTCCAGTTTCAAATGTCAGCAATTTATTGTCTCAGGGTGGTAAGCGCAGCCCAGTGCCACCCAAGATTTTGTGAAATACTGTTGTATGTGGCTGTTGGTTGCACGTGTTGACGGGCAGGGGTGTAGTATGCAGTTAAAATCATGTAAACAATCTCGTCTCTATACTTAGTTACATAAGAAACGTGAACTCAGCAGTGGAATGCAAAAGGCCGTGGATGATAAAACAAACAAGTATAATTTAAAAGTTAACGCTTTCCATCAGGTTGGCTGTTTGCGTGATTGTAACTCTTTCACGTAAACAAAACAAGCTCACATAAACAGACAGACAGACATAGACGTCAAAAAAGGTGCCGATCCCACAGCTAATGTTCCGAGTTCCACGCTCACTGTATGCGACTCTACGTGGTACAATTATCCATTCTGTGGCGATACCTTGAACTGCCACGATGGAAACTTAAATCTCCTAGAAGTCAGGACTCTCGCTGTGGGGTCAGCAACAAAGATAGGAAGAAAGGGATAGCGTGAAAGATAGATTGGTTACTTTTCCTAGGCAGCGGTTGGTCCAAGTGCAGCGGCGGCGCATGCGGGTCCGTGTTCTCCGAGTGCGTGGGCGTGGGCGGGCCGGCGTCGCGGGCTGGCGTGTCGCCGCCGTCACCGTCGCGCGCCGCCGCTGCCGCTGCTGCCGCCGCCGCTGCCGCTGCCGCTGCCACCGCCGCCGCCGCCGGCGTCGTGCCACCGTTGTTCGCGCTCGCGCTTGTGCTCGCGACGCAAAGCGGCAGAGCGGCGATGCGCGGCAGAGCGGCCGCTAGCAGCGACCCGCTCTGAGTTACATGAACATTAGATTAAGTGTCGTAGATAAAGTGGCGTCGGCTCAATGTAGAAGCCTAAGAAACTAGGTTGCATCATACCGGCTGGTTGGAATTGTCGAGCACGACGACGGGAGGCACCGCGCTGCCGTCCGCCGCGCTCGCCCGCGCCGCCGCAGCGCTCGCTTCGCGCGCGCCGTACGAATTCTCAGAGATGGGCGTACTTCTGTCCGGCGATATGTCCATGTCTTGTAACGACTGGCCATCTGTAATTTATGCTCAATTTACTACTATAATACAATGTTACGCGTCAATGAAAGCCAGCGACGCGTCTGTACGTTTAAAAAACATACATACACGTAACTGGCAGAGCGTGGTAGAAGTCGGACTAGGCGATCAGTTAATATTTTTCAAAAGCACACGTTTTTAAGTCTGTAATATTTTTAAGCCATTACGGTCAAATTGGGACTTAGTCAAACTGGGAATAAAAATGCCCGTTACTAGAACCACGCGGTTAGACCACGCATATAAAGCCACAGCAATAACGGTATTGTTGGCATATTAAAATATTTCTTCTGAGACATCCAACGTCTTAGAAACCCTTGTTATAGACTATAAAATGACGCTTCTGTGAAGATTGGCAAGTCTATCAAAACAAATATTTGTTAAATACACCAATACTGCTAGAAATCATGATATAAAATATAAAACGTTAATTTATAAATATATTTATGAAGTACCTTTCCCATCATGTGCTGCCATAGAGTGTTTTGGTCTTGTCCTCTCATAGACCTCTTCATCTCTATTGTCTCGGCTACTGTTGTTCCAGTACCGTTCTGACAGGTTACTGGGTCTTTTGCTAGAAGACTTCTCCGCTTCCCGCCTGCCTGACCGGGATCTGGATCTTTTTTCTCGGTCTGAAAGAAGGATAGTTCCGTTTAATTTATTTGATATGGCACATTTTCCGTGCAATAATCACAGAATAAAATGTATGCAACTTTATAGGAAACTGATTACATTATTTTTCAAGTTTATTTCTATTTCAAGCTCTAGTGTTACTTTAGAGTGAATCTTCTTAAATGAAGATGGCGCTGCATAGATATTTTAACATTGTCGTTAAGATTATATCAACCCTGGTGACCGAGTTTTTAGACCGCCCGAAACCTCCGACATGGCCTAACGACTGTTGACCTAAGACAACCACCGGGACCGACGGCTTAACATGCCCTCCGAAGCACGGTAGCGCTCAGATGTAAATACCACACAAACGGTCACCTATCCAAATTATGACCGCTGCGAATGTTGCTTAACCTAAAAGATCCGTTACGAAGGGCTAGGCGAGATTACCATTACCTTTCGATCCTAATGTCCATATTTTTGGATTCATTTCAGATTCTGGCGTGATAAATATTCGATTGTTTGGTCTATTCGATTTGACGCGTAATAGTTACAGTAAGAGCAAAACAAACATGGAGACCTATATACGCAGTGATAAGATTATTGCTTGGATTCCAAATAGATCAAACGAGCCATTTGATCATTAAAAAAATCTAGGTTTAACATTATGACATCTGTATGTCATCTGTATTGAGGGCTGTCCCTCAATAGGTATGTTATTTAAAAACACTTGTTAATGTATCTTCGACAGACAGAGGATCATGGAAAGAGGGACGGGAGGCCTTTGCCCAGCTGTTGCAAGGGTGGTTTTTACACCACATGGAATTAAATCTGTCGATTTCAAAGCAAAGCCACCGTTTGCAAAGCACAATGTTCGTCGAATTACCAAAAAAAAACAGACAATACAAAGCAGCCTTACCAATCTTTAGGTCCCCAACTGCGACTAAAGTCTAGGTTACACAATTTTCACAGAAAAATGTCCACAATTAACTCTTATTCGAATTTTTCATTTAGGTACGCACGCTTCTTCGAATGTGGTGTTTACTCTCAGCACTGGACTCTCGTAGGGATGCGCTCGCGTCACAAATAAAATCGAGCGCGCGTAAGGATAGGCGCTTACTTGACGATACGGTAGTAAATTTTATTGTAGTTCTAGTTTGATGTCCCTAGGTTCCCGAGAAAGTCCCCTTGCACTATTCATCGCGCTTGTCGTTCTTTCAGCAATTCAACTAACAAGGTGAAAATGTAAACGCTGAGAAATACAACTTTGAAGAAGCTACTACTTTGATTTGATTCCGATACACCAGCAGTGGGACGAAACAGGCTCATAAAAAGTTCAAAAAATGTATCTTAGAAATGAATATAATGCGTCGCCTTTTCATGAAGTAATAACATTTTTATTTAAAACTAGCTGAGCCCAGCGGTTTAACCCGTGCTTTAAAAGTAGCCTATGTACTATTCCAAGTCCTAAAGTCCTACATACCAAATTTCATCAAAATCGGTTCAGTAGTTTTTGCGTGAAAGAGTAACAAGCATCCAAACATACAAACTTTCGCGTTTATAATATTAATAAGGATTAACTCTACTCCGTCTTTAGTGTCAACAGCTACTTTTTATTTGATGTGAATCATAGACCAGTACTAATTCGCCCGTACTTAGGAGTTATGTATTGTGTCTATATCTTTGATTAAAATATAACAGATTGTAGGTCAAACCATATACTTAGTCTTATAATTGTTAGCAACATAGACACTAGGTTTATGATTTTCAAACCTAAAGCATATTAGCCAAACTCCTCAGAAAGTATTACACGCAAAAATGCAGATGGCGTTATTACACTTACCTGCGCGTGGGAAAATATCAGACATTCAATGGCTTATACAAAGCGTAGCTAAAATATATTTCGTGACGTGGCCTAATTTCAATACAAGAGAACAGAATAAATAATAGTACCACGTCACAGGAGCTGGGATTTAAGTGATTAAGTCAGTATAATTAGTGCGTGCTACTCGGTGGTAGTGGTAATAGAAATATGCTCGGAGTTTCTCGACGAAACAAGGGTTCTGATAGTTACTGCGACATCGACATTGATTGAAACTGAAGAAATCGGATACAATAACCACTAGAGCAGAGAGCTCCATAATCTTTAGCGGTTACCTCAATAAGAAGTGAAAAACTCTGAGGGTTCGTCCTAAGCGCATTACATTAAATCGCAAGTCGTGTTAAACCACCACGACGCAGTGGAGTTCTAGCTGCATTGCACAGATCATTTCTGCCACAAATATTGCCTATGGCTTGTCAACTCGCAAAATACGTGCGGCAACGTGCTGCGAAGCATGAGCCGTCACTAGTAGCTCGCTGAAGGGTCATTAATTATTTTCGCGATGCGATGCTTAACGCAATGCGCTGGAGACCTAGGACGAAGATTAAGGCTGGGTGGAGTGAGTATGTTTGAATAGTGGGTGAGAAGAGCTACGCAAGTCGAGGAACCATTCGTACGAATAGTTCACCCTACATTAGCTTAGCGGACTATGAACAAAACTTTTACTTCATCACAACAAATTTGGATCAACTTGAATGCATGATCGACAAAATTTAGTGGCACACAAAATTCATACAAGGTGGATTAGAATAACCGACGAGCATGCTCAGAGGCATATCACCAACAGTGCATTGACGCAGGCCGAATTGCAAATGTAAATTGATATGGACAATTTACAAAACTATTTTACTTTTAAAATCTATACCAATTTAAAAGTTAAATCATTTGTCAGTTCCCCATTCATCTTTCATTCTCAATGTAAATATACTTCTCGCGTTCTCCAAAGTGGGTCAGTTTCATATTTATAGCGTTCCTGCTATTTGAAGGTATTGATCGCTTATTTGGTATTTCTACTTTGGGTATTATGACAACACTTTACAGGTGATCAGGTGAAGATCTTTACAATATCACCCACCCTACCCTATACTATGCAATATAGTTATATTGTTTAGACATCACATTAGGCTAATGATTAGTGACAGGTTGGTGAAAATCCCTTTTATGTTATATTAATTGGAATAGTCATGGCAGTAAACCAATGCGTAAAAGAACGCATAAGATTTCCCACAATAATTCAAGCTCTGCTCTCGGCCTAATTAAGTGTTTAAATAGAAAATACTCACTGCTTCTGGATGCATATGTTGAATCTTTGGATGCAGTCCTCCTCGAGTCGAAATCTCTAGGCTTCTCCCACTGCGAAACTTCGGTGATGCAGTTGTAGTAATACCTCTTGCCGAGTGAACTAATGTGTTCCGACCACTCGCTGCCGGGCGGCATGGCCACGGCCGGCGCGCTCCTCTTGTCATATTTACTACTTCTACTAACGCTAACGCTCATGCCACTAGATCTACTCTTTTTGTCTGGTTGGCTCTCATTTCGTTCATGATTACTCCGCTCCCTTTCACTGTCTTTACAACGTTCTTTTGGTGATCGAACACTTTCTGAAAAATTTAAAAAGCATGGTTAGTACGATCTCGATTCAGAATAATGATGATGTTTTACAACTAACAGTTAGTTTTACGTTTACCTAGTGTTTTGGCAATATTAATTAAATTTAAACGGAAGGCGACGAGAAAATATGAGATCTCGGAAATGTATTCCTAAATTATTGGATGTGCGTAATCCCGTCTGTGATCCTAAGTTGCAAACGTTTAAATACGCGTAATACTATGAAATTCAGAAATTCCATCGCAATAGCAATGATTGCTTGTCGTGTAATTTGGAGATAGATAAGGGCAATCAAGCTCAGCTGTTTCCTGTTTTCATATCACTTATGCGTCAAAAATCATATTTCATCTGTCTCTTTCATATTCGCACATTATGTGCTAGTTTATGTTTTAGCTCTGTCGCACAGGCAAATATAAATAAAACAAGTTAATTCCGAATTTTGTAAGATCATACTGAATATGAAATTATGTAACTATATCATATAAAATAATTCTGAAAAAGAGATCTACAATTTTATATCAGGCGAGGCGAGGCGAGGCCAGGCCTACAATTTTAAATTTATTTTAGCAGTCATCAAATTGTATAGAGTAAACTTTGGTATTGTCAATTATTTATCGTTAAATCATAGGTCAGTTCAAGCTTTCCCTGGCAATGACTAATATTGGTTTATAATTATATTACATTAATATTATGTAGGTATGATATTTAATATTAATAGACTTATTTCATGTTGTATGTTTGTAACCAATTATTTCGGTCATAAAATACAGATCAGTAAGGATTGTGAAAATCAAGTTTCGTATTGAACTATTTGACTTAGTTATTGTAGAAACACACCTGCCTTTACGTCTCCGATATTCCGTCGCGAAATTTCAATAATTTAATTTCTATTGCATCTTCGATCGATTATGTAGCTCGGAATATCGGTGACGTAAATTACACAGATTTTATTTGTACACAGCGTATAGTTAGACTACGTTTTCGCCAGCAACGCTTTATATTATTCACAAATAGTAGAGCTTCGCCTGTTTGTTAGTTATGGGCATGGGCTATCCCGCTCTGAAATCGACGGTGGCCTCTGCCGACGGTGGCCTCTGCCGGCGACGGCGGTCATGAACGCCGTCAAAGGCTGCCGATTCGGCATAGAATTTTATTATTAACTGCCAACATCGAGCCGCGTAAGCTTTTACTAAATAGGCCTATTATGAGTTTTCGCTACATGTTAACGAGTTTTTCGGCAAGCGCGTAAACGCGTAGTTTTTATGAAGAAATGACATAGTTTGATATTTGGATAAAACTGTCTGTATCTATCTGTACTTCAAAAAAAAATTACGCATTTAAATAATTCATTATGTCGCTCTTTCTCACCGGTTATACACCCGGCCCTTTAGAAGGCTTGCGTGGGGACATGAGTCCAACACGTAAAGGCCTCTTAGAGCATTTAATTAATTATTATTATTAATTATATCTTAGAGCATTTAATTAATTATAATTATTGTATTTTACGCGGTCGCGATAGAACGTGTTAACTGGTAGCAAAATACACACTACGCCTACTAGAATGGAGCTCCTAAAATGACAGGTGTATTAGCACAGCAGCATGTAAGGTACCCAAACAATAAATATTTTTTTCACCAGTCACCTGTTGTATATACCAGGGACTACATATGTCCAGCAGTGGATAACAACTGATAATTGTGACAATCTAGTACACATTTCACATAGTTACATCAAAACCAATATGAGATAACAAATATTCCTTGTATTTGGCTAAAACATTTCCCTAGTCATAATTATATTTTTATTTTTTATATCTGCGCAGTTCCGTTAGGGGGATAGGAGTGCCCTCCTAACGGAACTGCGTTTAAGTATTAGTCTTGTTTGCGACTTGTGAATAAAAAGTGACTAGTGAATAGTGAAAGTGAAGGAATTTTTGTTGCTTTCCAGCTTGATGTCAAACACTATGGCAAAATATTTTACAACTTCTGTAGAACATTTTTTGATGGTATATCTGTCACTTATCAATATAAGAACATAATAATATTAATATGACACTGTATTATTACAATGAATGTAACAATACAATTTTCCTCATTAATTTTTCGACATTTGTAAATTCTGTAAGCTTGTTTCTCTGTAACACTTTGTTACAGATATTGATTGATTATACGCTTTATTGTACGCCAAAAACATAACAATAACAAACAAACATAGAACTTAAAATTTTAATTAGTACAATGGGCGGTCTTATCGCTAACAAGCGATCTCTTCCAGACAACCAACAGATATTTTAAATTATATTTCAATTTATTGTAAAAAAATAAGATGAAGCAACTAGGAAAGATATAATAAGCCCCATTATCAGCCATATGTATTTGCTTACCTCTGTCTGTTTTGTTCTGTGTCTGTTTTGATTTCCACATAGTTGATCAACTTTACTAACCACACAAAGCAGTGACACTTTGTTGCAATTTTTATGATTTAAAATTGTACATAATTACTAGCTGACCCGGCAAACATTGTTTTGCCATATAAATTAAAAAAAATGTTAAGGGTGAACAACCCCTAAGTGATCATACCCCTAAGTGATATACTTAGGGTTATGAAAAATAGATAGTAGCCGATTCTCAGACCTACTGAATATGCATATAAAATTTGGTAAAAATCAGTAAAGGCGTTTCGGAGGAGTAAGGTAACTAACATTGTGACATGAAAATTTTATATATATGATTATCACATTTTAGAATAATAGTTTACTTACTAAAAGTTAAGACTGACAGTGTAAAAAATTCTCTATTTAGATTTTAAGGTTTTAAGGCATTTAACTAAACAAAAACAAATCTATGACTGTTTTTAATATCAAACATTACATGGAAATACTAGCTACGGCCCGCGGTTTCTCCTGCGGTTTCTCGGGGTCAAAAGTATAGCCTATGTGTTAATCCAGGGTATAAGCTATCTCCATTCCGAATGTCACTTAAATCCTATCAGCCGTTGTGGTGTGAAGATGAAACAAACACATTTACACACTAACATACAAACTTTCGCATTTATAATTTTAGTGTGATTTGTGCGATAGCTTTCCATAAAACTGTAAGTATGTTAACCTAAAGTCACACACTTTCATGGAATTTGAAATTATCCTTTCAAATTTTTGAAATAATGTATATTTTTAGAGAATTATTAATATATATAACATTTAAACAAAAAATGGCAAGAGTGTACAGTCTCTGAATGTCAATTCGGTTTCCACCCCGGTTACGGAACAACAGATGCTATCTTTCCCCTGAGATTGCTCATCGAGGCAAACAGAGAAAAGAATAAACCTCTGCATAATAATAAAGCCTTTTTAGATCTGCAGAAGGCCTTTTACTGTGTGTCTCGACAGGTGATCTGGTGGGCACTTAGATCTAAAAACGTACCGGAGGCATACATTGACCTCACACGAGACATGTATCTCAATTCCGAGTCCTTGGTGAGAACCGCCGTGGGCGATACAAAACCTTTTCCAGTAACTGCTGGGGTACACCAAGGCTCTGCTCTGAGTCCTTTTCTGTTCAGCGTGGTGCTCAATGCTGTAACAGCTGAGGTCCAAATACCGGCACCATGGGCGATGATGTACGCTGACGACATCGCACTGATAGATGAGGACAGACGGAGCTTAGAGCAGAAAGTGAACCAGTGGAGAGGTTCGCTTGAAAACGGCGGTATCAAACTAAATGTGGCCAAGACCGAGTACATGGCTTGTAGCAGCACTGACAACAGCCCCATCCGTATTCGTAATGAACCGGCTGTCGAAGCCGATCAGTTCAAATACTTAGGTAGCGTGCTGCATTCGTCGCCATATCGCCCGTATCAGCGCTGCTTGGGCTAAATGGCGGGAGGTCACTGGCGTGCTGTGCGATAAAAAGATGCCGCCTAAGCTCAAAGGTCTTAGTGTACAAAAGCATTGTCCAACCTGTGCTTCTTTGTGGTAGCGAGACATGATCCGCACTAAAACGACATGTCCATGAGCTTCATGTCACCGAAATGAAGATGCTGCGGTGGATGTGCGGCGTTACACATATAGATCGTATACGTAACAAGCACATCCGCAGCAGCCTCGGAGTACGGGACATAGCAGACAAGCTTCAGGAAACTCGTTTTAGGTGGCTGGGTCATGTCGGAGACCGTTTTCGGTCTTCGGAGACCGGTGGAGTACGTCGGTAATCAGTGCCTAGACCTTGTAGTATCAGGAGCAAGATCTCGAGGCTGGCCTAAGACGCGATAGCTTAATGTCGTCACTGCATACATGAGAGCCAATAGACTTACAATGCAGGACGCAGAAAACCGCGCGAAGTGGAGAGAAAGGAGTAGGAAACCCTGCCCGAAGGCGGGATTAATCACGCTAGGCAGAAAAAGACAACATTTAAACAAAAACAGAGAAATAAAGCAAGTGAACATCAGGCTGACAAACTTTAAGTATGGTATTTATTGATGCAGTAGGAATGTATTGTGGTATGTACAACAGACACAAATATGAAAATGTATAAACCATCCCGCCCCACAACTACAATTTTAAAGTTTATATTACCCCCAACTCTAAGATTTATTATAGCCTCAGGGTAATATCATTCTAAAATTTTAATGTTCTTCATTATTAATTAACTGTAGTATATAGTACTTGGGAATTATTATTGGTTCCATATAAAATTTAAATAATAAAATACAAATTGTATCCAAATAAAGTTCCACATCTTCACATCCATAATAATAATTTAAGTGATTATATTAATTTGAGCTTCTATGTTTCACTTGTCTTAATTTGGTGTTAGTTTATTTTAGTATTAATGAAATTGAACTGTTTCTGAATCATTCTGTCAAGGAAAAACACTTTCAAATGTTTGTATCCTCAAAAGTGTTGATATCAGTTATAGCTTGAGGATGAGAAGGAAAAGCAGGAAGAGCCACAGCCACACAACACCAGCCTTTAGTGATTCAACATACAGTAACAAACATACATGAATAAAATATAATAAAAAACAAACCATGTCCCAATTTCCATACAAATTATGCATAATATTCAGAAAAGTAGATAAAAATATGTTCTTACCTGTGTACTTATTTCTAGAGGATTTGTAGTCTCTATCTCTCTCCTTTTCTGATCCTTTTGGCAGATAGGAATTTCTAGATGAAGAATATCCTCTGTCATCCACCACATGGCTATAATGGTGGTGGCTGTGACTGGACTGGCTGGGGTGTGTGCTGTGCCCATGCGACACATTCCCGTTGGGGGACCGCAGCGGGGTGTAGCGGCTATCAGAAGGTCCATACTCAGCTGGGGCTCTTCTATCACTCTTGGAATACTTCTGTTAGGAAACATTTCAAATATACATAAATTACATACCTACTTCAGCTTAAAATAATTTTGCAGTAATGGTCTGGTCTATCCATACTATAATAGTCTGAAATGTCATGGAGCAGAGTTGAACCTAATAAAATATCTTTATTTGTATGAACCTTGTAGGCGGTAAGTAGGTGTACACAGTATTGTTTCAACTGTCAAAATGAAACTAAGTTTACACAAGTTGAAAAGTATTTTCATGTTCATATTACAAATAGATTTTTCGTACTTAGACTTGCATACATATAAATTCGTAATGACTATCAGGATTTAGACTTCTTGTAAGTAATTAGATTAGGAATACCTAAGATTTTATTTTGTTGTTTATTAATTTATGAGAAACCCGTGTGTGAATATTAGGTATAAATTAACTAAAGTCGATAAAAACAGGAAAAACATCGTCAGAAATAGTTATTACGTAGAGAAGTACATAATTTGAGCCACAGTTACCAATAGTCATTGAGATTTCGATATGTTCGAGATTGTCCAATTATAAATACTTGCATTAGTTCTTACCTGATACGGATGGGCCTGATGCTTCTCAAAGTACCTGAAATGAGACAAAAATGTTAAATTTATAAAACTAGATTACAGAAAAACCGAATCGGCGACCGCCATCTAGGTGCAATTGTTAACCGAAGCATCTGATGCCATATCATACCCATCGCTTATTCGCTTTAGAGGTTTCCTTGCATGCATTACCATCAATGCAAATATACGTTTTGTAACGGCCTCACTAATAAATTGCAATATCAGACCACTGTCATAAAAAACAGTTTTACAGAAGGCCGTGATAAATCTTGATGGACGCCATGTCACATTCAAGACACTCAAGAAAGAGTCAATAGAGACGCGAAAGAGAGAGAAAATGATCGAAGATCGAAGAATACTTTTTAGTCTATGGTTTATGTTTAACAAACGTCAACTCGAGTCTTTAGTGTCGACTCTCGAGTCCAAAGATAAAAAATTAAATTAATTAAATTAAAAATTCTTTGTCTATGCTCGAGTATTTCGATTCCACTCGAGTTGACTCGATGAAACATTGAGGAATGCAAAGACGTAAAAAATCTTAGGAGGAATGACACTAGACCTCAATGCGATGAAAGGAAGGTCAACTGGTGTCATAATTTTGAATTTTGTGAGACTTCTGTGCAAAGAAAAATTATTAAAAAATAGAAGAAATGCAAAAAGATGAACAATTAAACATATACACATTTCTTTTGACGTGACAACGTCTTAAATTAGGTTGCGGCTGGGAGTCACTTATGAAAAAGTGTAACGCTCGGTAACGTTACGATGAGTCACCGAACGAGAGAGAGGCCCGCCAAAAGACGTTGTCACGTAAAATCTTCGCCCGTAAAACCGACTTTACAGGCAACCATTTTTTTTTTTTTTCTCAAAAGGCCGTTTGCATGTGTTAAAAAGAGAAAGCATTATGCGCATGGCACCATCTTTAAACCCTGTTGCTTCTGTGTATTATTTTTGGTTTGTGTATTTACTAGCGGCTTGCTCTGAACTGTTTTTGCGATTTCCACTTTTGAACCTTATAATAACCTCAATGCTTATAATCCTCTAAATCTCTACGGTATCGGAACCAAAAACAATCAATTTATTTCATCATTCAAACGCGAAGAACCAATTCATTTCATCTTCGAACTTGCAAATTTTAAATATTTGTTGTTCTGGCACAGAATACCGTAAAGTGTTGTGGTATTGTTATTATCAATGATAAATAATTACAAAAATAATTATTTTTATTTTTGATTCTATATCTTAGAATATAATTCGCCCGTTTGGGCAGGTTCTAGTCTCTAGGACCACACCACCTTGTCTTAGGTAGTTTTTAATTGATTATTTGAAAAAGTACAATGATATCTTTCGTTTTTATAAATATCATCAGTTATTATCCTAAGACAAAGAAAAGGTTAATTCTCTGTCTACATTATCTACGTTATTATAGATCAAAATCTTAGAGTAATGATACTATAGGTGAACCAGAATCTGATGGCAAAATAGGAAATTCAATTGTGTGGTAAGCAACACTGGGGGAATTGGATTAAAAGGTCTTGATACTTTATTTTTTCTATAAGTACATCAATCATATTACAAGTACTTTTTTTTTTTTTTTAACAAGCGAATGTCTTTATGACTGAAAACAAACTACACTCTACTTACTAAAACTAAACTAACTAAAAGGGAGTTTTCCACCGCGAGTGGAGCGAGCCCTTTAATGACTCCTTTTACCTTGCAATATATAAATGTATGCATCTGTTTCCACCAAGAAAGAGTAGAATCCTACACCGCTAGATATCACTAGCTCATTCCTCTTTGGCGGTGGAAAACTGGCTTTGTGTAAATGAATATTGCATCTATTTATAATGTTACGCATGAAAATAAAAAAAAAATCACTTATTTCTTTTTACATAAATAAGTTCTTCATCCAGAACGAGAAAATGATTCCAAGTACTCAATCTGCATCGGGTCTTCATCAGACGAAGAAGATGACGATGAAGATAAGGAAGTGTTTATAATGAATCGTTCTTCTTGCATCCCAACTAATCTGTCTTGCTCGATGTAATCATTCTCAACATTTATGAAATGTTGGCAACATTTTTGCCATTCTTCTGCACCAATTTGTGAAAAAGCTTCTTCTGTCAGTGATTTTATGTCACTTGCATGCCGGTTCACATTTGTTTCTACAACCTTTTGTTTCATTATTCCCCAAACCATTTCAATGAGATACAACGTGCAATGATAAGGTGGCAGCCTTAAAACTTCATGCCCGTGTGATTTTAAAATTTTATCGATCTCATATACGGGGGCTGATTTGTGTTGTTCAACTGTTTCAAATAATTGGCATTTATGCCAACTATCATCATAATGAATATTATTCGTCTGAAGCCAGTCTTTAATTTCAGCTACACAATTGGCTTGTGTTGGTAGTTTATTCTGTTGTACAAAATGACAACTGGCATTATCCATATCACTAGCACTCGACGCATGTGCAATGGCTTTAAAGCGTCGTACAGCTGGCAATCGCTATCCTCGTCTGACTAGTGATGTTACGCGTTAGCTCTCTTTCACTCTACCTTAAATATTTACCATCTTTAACAGCCAGCAACCCTTTTTTGCGGCCAGATTTAATTAGGCAACCGTATATCATAATAAACAGAAAAAAATAGCTTTAATTTGATATATAAATCATAAATGTACGTTATGAACGTATAAATGTATAAAAATCATACCTGTTTAAACCTGGCTGCGAAGAGGTGCGGCCAAGTGCGCAACGGCAACCGTGATTTTTCAGAGTCTGTATGTATATTGCCGTAAAGTGAACGATATTTTATTTAAAAAACAAGTGAATGAAATTGTTTCCTAAAAATCAACTAACAATAATTTAATTAAAAATATTAGCGGCCACATTTTGATAGGCAACCTGGTAGACATATATTCTCCTAATCATAAATATGCGTAAAAAATTGGATTTTAGCAAATACTCGATGAGTGCAGTAATTCTGTAGTAGCAGTAATTCAATCTTAGACTATAAGTTGAAGTGGCGGTGGCAGGATCCGTTGTCCTCCAATAATGATTGGAGAAACCATCTGACTGTGTAGTCACTATTTTATTTGTCTATGGTTAGATGGTTTGCGTTTGATATTTGAAAGACAAGTTAAATGTCAAAGTCAAATCCAAAAAGAATCGAATTTATTGTGAGTGTTGCCGATGCGGGTAAAATTACCCGATTTCGGATAATTTTGTGACAGTTGCTTACAATAAGTTTATTTTTTTTTTTCAAAAATAAATCTATTTTTTGTATGTAAGCGACTTTTTTGTCAAAACAAAGAACACAACACATTGATTAGGTTAAGTACTAGCTTTATCAGCACATATTTCTGGCCATAAGTGATTATGGGTGTACGTGTGGGTACATTTAAATTGTTCTATTATAGTTCAAATTACATAGTAGGGATCGGACAACTTTTCAGAAAGTATTTTAAATTAACTATAATGATTTATATAGCTACGAAAAATAGTATTTTAATTAAATAACGCTCTTAAAGTACCTAAAACTATGTATAAATGTCATGTTTCAAATATTGCAGCGCAAAAGGTCACCTCAAAACATGTGACGTCGCATGAAGGTAGGAAACGACAAACTCCTCGAAATAAAACTTGCAAAAAGATTTTAATACGTTTTGTGAAGTTTGGAGATTATTTTGTAGAAAAAAAAATACGAAAAAATTAGCAAAAATACATTTTATGAAAAGCAAAAAAGTAAAATAAACACAAACTTGACTCATGGCATATGCCTTCAAATGACGTCATGCGCTGTGTTTGTTGTTTCGTTTGAGATGAAGAACAGATTAAAAATGTCAGAATTATTAGATTTTATTTATTGATTTAAAAATATAAATAATTACTATTTTACAAAAATATTAATTGGATAATTTTTCTGGTTCGACGAACATTCGTTCTAATTACAATTTAGATTTTTCCTCGATTCCTGTCCGATCCCCTATTGCGATGACATTATGCTTTGGAGATGCTCAAAACATTCGAAATACCAACCTTTTCAGCTATTCTTTCGTCTTGATTTTTAAGCTTGCACTTCATTGTCAATATTTTTTATTTAAGTAACTGATTTTCAAATGACAATATTAAGCCATTTTTTACCAATACTTCCAGTCAACAATAGTTTTTCATAACTTTTATGCAAATTTCATCATCATCATCATCATCAGCCCAGCTGGGACACGGATCTTCTCTCATACAATTTTGATATTTGTTTGGTTACTGTATACGCTAGTGGCACTGGCGACACCTACAATAAGTGTTGCCTCTTTTTCTCTTTTGAGAATTATAAATACTTTTATCAATTCCTGACTTCCTGATTTTATCGATAGTATCAGTATCTATAGTATTCATTTTACTGTTTTTTATTTATTTTTACTTGTCTACCTAGTTAAGATATTTTTTTCAAAATTCAAAACAATCCTGTAGTATTATATAATTTACCCCGTATTTCCTTTTCTTTTTCTCCGATTTGTATGATATGGTCACAATCACAATATTATTATTTTTTTACCAAATCCGCATCCGCTCACCTAATTTACGCCGCTAAGCCGCTCACAGAATCCCTCAGAGGCATTGATCACTCGTAATATTTATTTCATCAGTTGAATTGCAAGTACTAGAAGGTGGCCTAATGTTACTCCATTTTGTATAATTATTCAACCCGTTTTTTAATACTCTCGTCGCCATGCGGTCCGCCGGCGGGTCGTAACTTTTCAAGTGCGGCGAGCCTGATTTTTAATTGTGTTGAGATTTTTAATTATTTCATAAGTTACATGTCAGCAATAATAATGAAATAAATGTTGTATTAAATGAGAGAGAGAGTTAGTGTAGGTAATTAAGAGTTAATGTTATAACTACTCGTAGTACTACTACTCTACTTTTATTTTTGTATCATTCCTTTCGCGCGGTCTGCAATGTTTGCACACACCTGTTCATTATTTTTGATCTCCTGGTCCTTTGTACTAATTTGTTCCTAGCTTTGATTCCTCAAGAACACATCTATAACAGATAATCTATGCAACAGTAGATACATATTATTCGAATTTAAAGTAGTGGAGATAGGTGGAAAAGTATCGTGATAGATTAAAGGCTAAAAACTTTAATACCTACAAATATTTGAAATATTTTTCGGTTTAGTTTGCAATTTGACGGTTAGCTATATTAACCGATTGCTATTTTGACTGTTTGCTATTTTGACGATTTGCAATTTTGACCGATTGCATTTTATTGAATTTGGCGTAATGCTAATTTGACCAAACGCGACCCTCATTCCCCAGTGTGTGCTCAGAATCTTTCGCCAATGCACACATCAATGTATGAAAAACAACTTAAATTAAATGTTTAATTGATTTTCTGTAAATTTCTGGCAATAATAATTTATTAAATAAACATTTTTTATTATTTAATTATTTATCCACGAAAATTGCCAAGAAAAAATCACGCTAGGAACTTCGTATAATTTTTTAATTGTAGAGTTTGAGTAAATTTAATCTGACAACATTTTTTTTCACTTCGACAGGCCAAAAGCCCAGTAAATAAAATAAGCATTGAGGTAGTGTCATTCCTCAATGATATAATCACATTAAAATACTTGTTCACTCTTGAATATGGAAGCATAGGCAAAACTTCATCGTAGATGTCGCTACTAGCGTAAAAACATGACGTTCCGCTAGAGACTTTTGGCGGGAAGTTTATCTTGAAAAATGTTTGAGAAATTAAGAAGTTGTAACGTGACGAGAAGGAAGTTGATATAAGAATTACTTTAAAAGATGATAGCAATGGACTTTTTGTTAAATTATTTGATTTAAGGTCATCAAACAACCGAGGTCGTTCCCTACCTCAGAGAGAGGTTGAAAAACAACCACACGACCAGAGTTAGATAACGTATTGACAGACTAGAAAGTATACTAAGGATTAAACACAGCCATGAACATTTTTTACAAGTTTGACCACTATGTGTATCTAGAGTAGTCTATGTGTACACACACATAGACTACAGACATACACATGTCTGTGGCTTTTAAACTGGTGAACTAATTTGGATGCTGTTTTTATTATTTGAAAGCAGATTTTCAGCAGTGGTTCTATGATATGTTTTATCGAAATCGGTTAAGCCATTTTTACTTTTTATAGGTTTTTAGTGCTATATGTTTTTTAAAATTTTAGTTTACTGAAATTCGCTTGTTAGGTCATTAAATAAAATACTACTTTTATTTATATACATACAAACGAAGGTCTTTAGCATTTTATTTAGATTAGATATTCGATTCCTTCGGCATTTATACAGGTGACTCAAAACGTTTAGTACGATATATAAGCGAACTTTTACCATGTGTGATTGTGTGGCATTGTGCAGAATTACAGATCATAGTTGAATAATGGTGGGATTGTGTTAAATAAAACATTTTTTTACAAAATCACTAATATTCAAATTTAATATATATATTTGACCTTGTAGTCACTAATTTGACCTTGTGGTCGCTAACAATAATTTTTCAAAATTACCAATATTAACAAAAAAATTATTTAACTTTTTAACAAAGAATCGAATAAAAATAATTAACGATTAAAAAAATATAATCAACGTATATTAATACTTACACCTAAGTTATATAACATAAGTATAAGAATTTGAATGTGTATTGCATATAAAAGTATATAACACATCTATAACCAATAACTCTTATTGTGCTATGAAAATAAGTAAATCACATTATTTCTTAATACCTATAGGTACCTACATGATAGTTACATGATCGCGGCAGAAAATACCACCATTAATTTCAAGGTGATATGATTACACTTAAGAGTTACAGAAATGATTGAGGCATGAGCAAATTCTGAAAACACGAGGAACGCCCGCAAAAATGTTATCAGAAAAAATGTTTCTATTCCAGTCGTCAACCAAATTCGCCTGTACACTTACATCTTCATATCTCATTCTTTTACCTGGATGTGACGGAGAGCACGAACCCTTGCGTTTCCTTGTACCATTATTTTGACATACATTTTGATAAGATTTTTCTTGATTTATTAGGGATGTATGTAAAGCATCATAATCAATTGATTCTTCGAAATCCATTGCGATTGGTGCTGTTTCTTCTGAGGCATCAATCTCTGTATGAGCTTCTAGTGATCTAGGTCTTTCTATTATATCATGATTGCTAATGCTATCGTCTGACGGTTCTATCATATGCTGCGAGCCAGTAGATGGGTAGTTTCTGGTTGACCTCATCACTTCGATGGGTTGAGGATCTTCAATTTCAGCTGAAGTATCGGTATGGTTCTCAGTATCTGAAACTAGTGGAATAAAACATCTTACGAGCACAATTAAATAAAAAAAAAAACAAATAAAATTCATTTCTTTACCCTTACCATAATTTTCTATCAGTTGTTCCAAACCATTTTTAGCTTTATCTAATTCATCATTTATAATATTTCCTTCTGCAATTTGTGACGAGCCAATGGATCGATAGATTCTTGTAGACCTTCTAACTTCAAACTGTTGAGGATCTCCTTCTTCACTTGAAGTAGTATGGTTCTCAGTATCTGAAAGTAATGGAATAAAACATCTTACAAGCACAATTAAATTAAAAAAAAAAACATAAATAAAATTCATTTCTTTAACCTTACCATAATTTTCTATCAGTTGTTCCAAACCATTTTTAGCTCTATCTAATTCATCATTTATAATATTTCCTTCTGCAATTTGTGACGAGCCAATGGATCGATAGATTCTTGTAGACCTTCTAACTTCAAACTGTTGAGGATCTCCTTCTTCACTTGAAGTAGTATGGTTCTCAGTATCTGAAAGTAATGGAATAAAACATCTTACAAGCACAATTAAATTAAAAAAAAAACAAATAAAATTCATTTCTTTACCCTTACCATAATTTTCTATCAGTTGTTCCAAACCATTTTTAGCTCTATCTAATTCATCATTTATAATATTTCCTTCTGCAATTTGTGACGAGCCAATGGATCGATAGATGCTTGTAGACATTCTAACTTCGACCTGTTGAGTATCTCCATCTTCACTTGAAGTAGTATGGTATTCTGTATCTGAAACTAAACGAATAAAACCTCTTAAAATGAAGTATAAAAAAATTACTTAATTCGTTTCTTTAACGTTACCATAATTTTCTTTCAGTTTTTCCAAAACATTTTTAGCTTTGTTAGAATCATCTTTATATCCTTCTGCAATTTGTTCAACTGAATTTCTAGTTATGATTAGTTCTTCTGGATTTCTATGTACGTCTGCACTAAATGTTATCAGATTGTATCCAGCAGAACATGATGCACCGCTTGATTCTGTGCTTATATCACTGGCTGAAGATGTATCCTTTTCCCTACCTCTTTCGTAGCTAATTGCTGCAAAGGTATTGTCATTGTTCGAAAAATCTTCTACGTAGCTTTCTACACCATCATTGATATTTGGGACGATTTCAGAGCTGGCACTTCTGTCTTTTTCAACATCTGTAAGTTTATCGGTGGTAGTGCTTCTTGGTAAAATTTCCGTACTGGAACTTCTTTCTAACACATTAATGTCTGGTTCACTTTTGTTTGCTTCAGAGCCATTTTTATCCTGAGGTGTTAAAGAATCTTGTGGTAGCTCATCTATTGATATAGATTCACTTGACATTTCATTTTCATCGCGCTGTTTATCGATATCATCTGTTTCTAAGTTATCATTCCGTACATCATTACTAATCTCACCAAAACTAACTCTTCTATGCTTAGGTAAATTATTAGTAAAAGGATCAGGTGTGCTCATATCAGAATAAGAAACTTCACTTATATCACTACGGCCTTCAATGAACAGTCTTCTATATATTTTCTTCATTTTCTTCTCCAATATCTTGTAGTATTCTTCAGGGTCATTCTGTTTATTTGGCTCTCGCTCTATGATGAGGGGTGGTAGTGGACTACAAGGGCTATTTGGTCGTTCTCTGATAACTGCAGAGGCTGGATAGGCGCGAGAAGTAAGTGATTCAAATGATCCTTCTTCTTCACGCACTGGTGTCAGGACTGAAAAATATAATAATATTACAGAATAACTGGAAGGCTCAAAAATTTTGAATCTGATGCGTGTCAACCGCGCATTGATTGGATTGTCCGGTTTTTACGATATTTATTATTCTCGAAGGACGGACAACCGTTGGAGGAGACGTCTCCTTGAGTTGAGTCCGCGAATTTGCAAACGTAGTGTATGACGCCTACAAGAAACTGAATGAGAAGAGCCGACGATCTGGCTCAGTTTTTTTATGTTTTTGAGTAATGAGACGAGGAAGTCGTTTGCCTGATGGTAAGCGACACGCCTGCCCATAACAATCGCAGTGCCACCAAGAATTTTAATGTCATAAAAAGCACTGCGTAGCACTGCATTGCGCTCATCATAATGAAAATAAAAATTATGCAATTTCATCCCTACTACTGTCAAAATCACTGAAAATAGATGAAGTAAAAAGTTTTTTCTTTTAGGTATAAACATTGACACGCACCTCATAAAAATAAAATCTAACACCAACCTTAAACCACAATGACAGTCAACGCGTATACATGCCTATTCCGAGCCAAAATCATCATCAGCCCATTACGTTTCCACAACTGGAATACGTGTCTTCTCTCATAGAGAGAGTTTGGGCCATAATCCACCACGCTGGCCCAGTGCGGGTTGGTGGATGTCACATGCCCTTGAATTTTTGTGATTAATTATTGGACATGCCGGTTTCCTCACGATGTTTTCCTTCACCGTTTTTAGAGCGCATGCTAAATCCGCACATAACTTAAGAATGTCAATGTCGGGGCCAGCGGGATTAGAACATGGGTGCGTCGGATCGAAAATCGCACGTGCTCCCATTGGCCCACACTCGCTCTGGCTAAGAACGGCTTAGTTATGTGGGGAAATAGCACTGATGCAAATGATCTACTTATTTAGCAAAATAAGTGTATACGCATATTGGCAAACATCCGACCACGCGATAGTTGCAAACCTTCTTCATTCAAAATAAATCGTTAACACTGCCTTACATATATATTCTCGAAGCAGCAATGTTCATAAAAAACAACCGAATTTATTCACCTTCAGTTCCAATGCTAGGTGACAAAACAAACTTAGAGCACCAGTACTATGTTACCAAAAAGATTTAACTAAAATAAAAAGAAAAGAAAGCAAGTAAACACGTTTCACGCAGGCAAAACTTAAAACTGTGCTTATTCAAAAATGTTAATATACTGTCCACGACTTCATTGAAGATAAAAGCGTCTAATTGTTGCTTAGTGTTTATTATGTCTTAAAACATTTATTTAATATCGGAACGTCCATACATTAATAAATTAAATATTTATCTATGTGTGTGTCTTGACATTAAAAATTATTGAAAATGTAAAATTGAAATGACTAGATATTACTTTTATTATTTACTATATTGTATTCTAAATATTTAAATTTACTTTAATGTACCTGAGCTATGATAATAATTATTTTAATTCTAATTAGAATACTTATATACATAAAATAATTGATTCTCCTATGATAATAATGAATTATATTGTTATGAAATGTTATGCAATAATTACAAATGTTTGTAATTAGCTCGCAAAAAGCTGCAACGCCCTTACAGGGCTTATGTACCTACCTACCCGAGTACCCACTACAGTCTTACCATCTATGACTAAGTATACCTACTATACCATAATGTAGGTACATTATTGCAAATAAATAAATAAATATTATATTAAGTCTCACATGCCCAGAAATTTCACTGGCATTCTAATGAGCAGACTGATGTTTGTAAAATAATGGTAGCTTACATGAAATTTTAAGCATTACAGATACTCACTTGGTACTTCTTGAAACAGATTCCTATTGAGGTGCTCTTTTCGCCTTTCCCAGTCGTCCTCATAACGTCTACGCGACATGGTTTAAGTAAAATTCCTTTAATTTCGCAAGTTTTGCAAGTATTAGTTTAGTAAATGTTAATTTGATTTAAAATCTAGAGCAAATTGAGGTGAGGAAGGTAATTCGGTATAAAAAACGATATTTTCAAGCTCTTGTTAAAAAATGTACCCTCAGAAAAGTATTAGTGTGCCGGTTCCACAGAATAGAAATTGTAGTGCCGTGGCAGGTTCAATGGAAGCTGTGCGAAGCGGATCGCACCGTAGCGTTAGCATGTTACTGAGCATGTTGCATGTATACGTGAGTTTTCTAAACAAACAAGACAAATCAAACCAATAAAAATGCTTTAAGACCCGACCTAAAAACAAAAGCGATTGCGATTCTCGTATTCGGTCTACCCAGGTTAACTTGTTTTGTAATTATCTGTGCTGGACTATAGACCATTGATTGACGACGACGTGAAGTAATGTTGAATGAATGAGCATTCGCAGCATGATTAAGCTGCTAAATTAATATTAGTTTTAATGAAATTTGCGAAATTCTTTAAATGCTAAAATTCATCGCATAGCACGACACATCGCATCGCTTAGCATGCCGCACGAATGCGAACTGTGGTGGCGGTCTGCTAATGATAATGTTGTGGCGATTGCGAATCGGCGGAGTGTCCCGTTCCCTCGTGTGCCTCGTCTGCGCTATTTTTAAGGCAGATTTTTAAATTAATTTTGTTTTTTGTTATTTTGTATGATGTTGTAACTCATCGAGCCCTGTCCTTTGGGCCATATACGAAGGATCTATGACGAATAGTTTATTTCTATTTTTCAATAATTTCATAATACACGTTATGTAATGAATGAAATATCGAATGAAATTGTGGATTCACAACTGTGAAATTTCATACTAGCAATTAGCAATAGCACATATGCTGATGAAAAATATTACGCATGCTAATTAAATGAATGAAAAATAGAAATAATTTCCATTACTAACGTGAAGTGGCGTGAAGTCTCAGAGTCATTGAGGTCTTACACTATAGAGGGATAATTACGAAGTTTTTCGACCTAAAAAAGGATAGCGCTATACAACAGGCTCTTATAAAGAACGAGGTAGAACTATTATCATATTGTCTCTATAGCGTAACCCATTTTCTTAACATTGGCCATGACATGTTAAGTCAAAATAGTGGCCCGGCAGGGTCGGCTTGTGGTTTTTTAATTTGTGTTGTGGTATTTTTTATTATTTTTAAGTGAATCTTTGTGAATGTGTACTAGAAACAATTTAGAATTAAATGTGAAAAAATATTCGGGTGTTCCATTCATGGTGAAGTGAAAATTGTACTGAAAGATTAAGTTTTCAAACGTTTGTGTTTTTCTTGTGTTTATTGATGTTTTTCGGTAACTATAATTTATGTGGATGTAACTATACATCGGGTTCGACAATTAGAACCTGCATTTGGCTTGATATATTCAGTTTTCGGTGTTATTTTGTTAAAACAACATTGACCAGTTTCGTGTGTCAGTGTGGCCATCGTATAAACATTTCAGTTCCCATTACGTCGGGTAACAAATTGCATATTTGTGTAAAATGTTAAATGTATTAAAATTGTGCATTCTTAAACCATTTCATTAAGATATAGGTAATAAAAGTAGTTAATGATTATAGTTTTTATTTAATTTGAAATTAAAAAGTTAAAGTTTAGTAAGAAGAGAGTAGAATTGTTTTAATAGTAAAGGCATTCGCCTCTTATGTAAGAACATATTTATGTTGTAAATAAGTTCTTATTTTGTGTAATAAATTTATCTTACAGGTCCTTGCTGTCGATTCTATGGCCAATCATCCAATTCCATTGATGGATCACAATCCTACAATAAAAATGTAAGCAACGAATCTCGGATTTCTAATACTAATTAACGCCACATAGTGAGAACGAGTTCATGAACGTAGACTTCATCATCATGTGAACGTCAAGGCTATTCAGGTCACAAAAGGACAAACCGTTTCGGGTTAGTGTAGTGAATTGACAGTTATGTATAGTTAGTGCTATCCAATACGGTGGTATGGTCAATGTAATAATTGACTTTCATAAGTACGTCTGTGATCTACTCCGACAGTATGACATTTAACTGAGACACTATGCTATTTAGAATACTTCAAGTGTTTTTTTTTAACATTGTGTTTATCTATCTACCTATATCCTAAGTATCAGTTGTGCTGCAGTCTTGTAAATTATGTCAAAATACTAGTTCTTCTATTGTAAATTTTACCTGTATGGAAATAATTAATGTATGTATATTGTATAAATGTGTCATATATTTTATTTGATTATTTTATTTACCTGACTGGTTTAATCCTAGATAAAACCTGGTTAACAACAAAATATTAATGATTGCATAAGAAGCATACCGTAAGGAAATGTAGTTACCGCAATGTCATTCGAGCTCTGCGTTGTATCGCCGCCACTATAGCTTCAGAAAGTCGTAGGTAGTTGGTTTGTAAAAGGTACGAAATCTATACTATTATTCTGTGGCCACGCTAGAATGTATTCATTACTCGGCCACCTAAAAGAGACCTTCACCTTTTGATCTGTTTACAGGAGTCTATCATAAAAAGTAATTTCTAGATTTTTCGACAACATATGCATATTCCCTATTTCCCTATTCTTCACTCTGGGGTACAGAATAGTACAGATGTCCTACCTTTTACAGACCAACCACGAACTTCTGAAGTTATAGTGGCTGCAATGCAACGCAGAACACGTTATATTTTCATTCAAGCGAATGGGAGAATTTTTCATAGGTATGGTAAACACTCCAAAATTACTGTCAAAAAACTATTGCTTTCCAAAAGTGTTACGCTGTCGAGGACTCTATAGTGTCATTCCTCAATGCTCAGAGTAGTGTTACTCTGAGCGTGAAGTGCAGTTTTGACTGCTGTCTAGTGATGAAGTTTTAATAACACAAAGATTTAATTTTTTAATACTTTTTCTTTGAAATCATTGAGGTCTTACACTATAGAGGGATAATTACGAAGTTTTCCGACCTAAAAAAGGATAGCGCTATACAACAGGCTCTTATAAAGAACGAGGTACAACTATTATCATATTGTCTCTATCGCGTAACCCATTTTCTTAACATTGGTCATGACATGTTAAGTCAAAATAGTGGTCCGGCAGGGTCGGCTTGTGGTTTTTTAATTTGTGTTGTGGTATTTTTTATTATTTTTAAGTGAAACTTTGTGAATGTGTACTAGAAACAATTTAGAATTGAATGTGAAAAAATATTCGGGTGTTCCATTCATGGTGAAGTGAAAATTGTACTGAAAGATTAAGTTTTCAAACATATGTGTTTTTATTGTGTTTATTGATGTTTTTCGGTAACTATAATTTATGTGGATGTAACTATAAATCGGGTTCGACTATTAAACCTGCATTTGGCTTGATATATTCAGTTTTCGGTGTTATTTTGTTAAAACAACATTGAGCAGTTTCGTGTGTCAGTGTGGCCATCGTATAAACATTTCAGTTCCCATTGCGTCGGGTAACAAATTGCATATTTGTGTAAAATGTTAAATGTATTAAAATTGTGCATTCTTAAACCATTTAATTAAGATATAGGTAATAAAAGCAGTTAATGATTATAGTTTTTATTTAATTTGAAATTAAAAAGTTAAAGTTTAGTAAGAAGAGAGTAGAATTGTTTTAATAGTAAAGGCATTCGCCTCTTATGTAAGAACATTTATGTTGTAAATAAGTTCTTATTTTGTGTAATAAATTTATCTTACAGGTCCTTGCTGTCGATTACTATGGCCAATCATCCAATTCCATTGATGGATCACAATCCTACATTAAAAATGTAAGCAACGAATCTCGGATTTCTAATCCTAATTAACGCCACATAGTGAGAACGAGTTCATGAACGTAGACTTCATCATCATGTGAACGTCAAGGCTGTTCAGGACACAAAAGGACAAACCGTTTCGGGTTAGTGTAGTGAATTGACAGTTATGTACAGTTAGTGCTATCCAATACGGTGGTATGGTCAATGTAATAATTGACTTTCATAAGTACGTCTGTGATCTCCGACAGTATGACATTTAACTGAGACACTATGCTATTTAGAATACTTCAAGTGTTTTTTTTTTAACATTGTGTTTATCTTACTACCTATATCCTAAGTATCAGTTGTGCTGCAGTCTTGTAAATTATGTCAAAATACTAGTTCTTCTATTGTAAATTTTACCTGTATGGAAATAATGAATGTATTTATATTGTAAAAATGTGTCATATACTTTATTTGATTATTTTATTTACCTGACTGGTTTAATCCTAGATAAAACCTGGTTAACAACAAAATATTAATGATTGCATAAGAAGCATACCGTAAAAAAATGTAGTTACCGCAATGTCATTCGAGCTCTGCGTTGTATCGCCGCCACTATAGCTTCAGAAAGTCATGGGTAGTTGGTCTGTAAAAGGTACGAAATCTGTACTATTATTCTGTGGCCACGCTAGAACGTATTCATTACTCGGCCACCTAAAAGAGACCTTCACCTTTTGATCTGTTTACAGGAGTCTATCATAAAAAGTAATTTCTAGGTTTTTCGACAACATTTGCATATTCCCTATTTCCCTATTCTTTCACTCTGGGGTACAGAATAGTACAGATGTCCTACCTTTTACAGACCAACCACGAACTTCTGAAGTTATAGTGGCTGCAATGCAACGCAGAACACGTTACATTTTCATTCAAGCGAATGGGAGAATTTTTCATAGGTATGGTAAACACTCCAAAATTACTGTCAAAAAACTATTGCTTTCCAAAAGTGTTACGCTGTCAAGGACTCTATAGTGTCATTCCTCAATGAAAATAAGAAATTGCGTGATCACAGCGGACCGTACCCTCTCAGATAAAGTATCCAGCCTGGATTGGTGACGCGCACTCATTCCCATTACAATAAGTCTGTCATTTTCGGTGGGGGACGAGGAAACGCACACAATTAAATGATCACCACTAACGCATTTTTCAATCACGTCGCTATGCACGCACACAACAAAAGAAGCAAACACTAGCTTAAATTTTACGCACACAATCACATTCACACAGAGAGACGTTCTATCGGTACACGATATTTAAACGTCAATCACGTAAACTACTTCATGCTTGATACTATCGATATTTTGTTATCGATAAACTCTGCTAAAGCATGGAAGACACATAAAAATAAAATAAAACAGAATTCTTAAAGGACATATTCTGTTGCTCAAGAGAATAATAACTATCAAAGTTAGTTCGAAAGTTCTTTATTATTTTTTGGCATCACAAACGCACTTATGAAAGTTAATTATTACATTGACTAAACAAACATAAAATATACTATATTTTATGTTTGTTTTTGACAATGTTATGTTTTTTTATGTGCCAGTTGGCTACTTGGCAGAAGCGGAATGTTTCATGCATCTTTGTCTTTTATGTAATTACTAACGATAATGATAGTCTATGTAATTACTATAGGCGATGACGTTGCAAGAACTATTGCTGTATATATTTATATGCTTCTTTAGAGAAGCATTCTAGCGAGGCACAATAGTTCTTGCAATACTTTCTTCCATTATTCCTACCCTATAGGGAAGAACAGGCAAACTTTATCGTAGATGTCGCCACAAGCATATACAGTAAACAAACAAATGTCAAAATTGTATTTTGCAAAACAGTTATGAAAAACAATTGTTGACTGATATTTTTAAAAAACGGCTTAAAAAATGGTTTAATATAGTCCTTTCAAAATCAGTGAATCAACTATAATACTGAAGTGCAAGCTTAAATATCAGGACAAAGTAACTAGAAAGGTTGGTATTTTGAATGTTTTGAGCATGTCCAAAGCTTAATGTCATTAACATATTTTGAACTCTCTTCTAATGTTGCTGTGCCCGACGGGGTCCATATGAGACTTTGTACGTTGACTTAATTACACCTTGTACTGCCTATGGAAGCAATAAAGAATCTGAATCTGAATCTGAACTGTAATAGAAGTCAAAGTCAAATATCATTTAAACAGGCACGAAAATGCACTTTTATACGTCATAAAAGTGTAATACAACATTTGTATTTTTATCGACATATTTTTAAACATATTGTTTTTATCGATATCTAAATTGGTTCTGTCCCAGCATTAATTTCACTCCGGTTTTCTGACTGTGTTGCTAACGTTCAAATAATATAAGTGCCTATTTTCGATTAGGTCATTCTTATTAGTTACTGATTATAGTAAATTTTTTCCGGGCCTTCGCCTGCCTACACGACAGACAATATAGTCGTCTTTTTTCAAAGACCATTTTCGCAAGACCTCCCATATGAGAGCGCCAACCACCAACCCGACCGGTTTTGATGTATACAAGTGCAGCAAAATTTTTAAAATACCAAAAATGCTGTTTATATTTTCTCCACTCTAAGGACAAAACTTTCTCAATGCAAGACAAAAGGTACCTACCCTGGAGGTCCCAAATTTTTGCCACACCTGTATACCCTATAATCAGAGCTGGAACTTATAATACTAAACGCTGAAAACCAAATTAAAATCCATTCTGCAGTTTTCGAGTCAACAATTATTCAAAATAATAACATGTAGGTATATAAAATTGTAATGTAAAACAATATTTATTAATAGTTTCAGTTTCATTTGACTTTCTTATAACGTGCAGGAAAACATATACATGAAAATAAGCTAAAAAATTTATCCGAAATATAACTTTTTCGATTTAGTTGCAACACTATGTGAGTTTATGTGACTGACAATAATTTTCAAATTTTCGCTATTTTAGTGCATTATTAGATATAAAAACACATACAGATGAAAAGTTACGTTATCCTTGGTGTAGTTTGATGTTCTTGAAATTTTTTTGCACCAATATATGCTGCAACTCGGCATTTTTTAGGAGCTCTTTCGCCCGCTACGACAGTTGGTGAATGGCGCGTGATGCGCGTCAACTAGTTTTATATAACGTCGTGGATTTTTTTGTCCTTGACGTTTGGCAAAATTGGCGAGAGGGGTAGGCCTGTCGTGTCGACTCCGTTTGGCTGTCTACTCGAAGCGTACCCTAGATAAGTCTTTAACACTGTAGAAACACATGCGTCAGTGTGAGTGTAATGTTGCTAGCATAAGAAAAAAAATCCCACTGATTCTTTAGTGAACGGTAGATATATACTAACAATATTGATGTATGTATTTATTTAATAGACATATAATTAGTTAAATATTTGTCATCATTATGATATATATCTTTTAGCTATACCTATAATGTACAAAATAAAATCTCACTGACTCATCACGGCCAATGAAGTTAAAATTTCAGAGTAAGGCAGATTGATTTTATTTTCGTTTTTTTTTGTACTACTAAGTAATTAGACGAGCAGGTCACTCGCCTGATGGTAAGCGCAGCGCCTGCTCATAGCAGATGCAATGCCGCCCAGAATCCTAACCAAATCGCATTCAAATTGGTCAGGTGGTAACAAACATAATTACTAATACCTGGGGCGCAAGGCGATATCGGGGACTACTTACCTACTCCGTACTGTGGGCGATACCTCACCGCACTGAATTTGAGTTGTGGATTCCAAATAAAAAATACCTACTTGATACGTTTATTTCGAAATTCTTTATTTTCATTTTTACACAAGAAGAACTGTTCAATATTTCTTATACGAATCTCTTATTACTACTCATGAATAATAGTAAATCTTATCTTCAAAAAATGCTAAACACTGATTGTAAATAAAATACTAATAGGTAATATTTACACAACAATCTAAATACATAAGTAGATTAACGTAAATTATAATATTATTAAATAACAAATATTATTTATTATTTTATGTGACCTTATAGAATAAAGCAATAACTATGTTTTTTACGTAAAAATTAAAGCTAATAAAAAGCTGAAAAGCGCTTAATAATTGTAAATTAATAATGATCAAATTATAATATAATATTAGGATAGTATGAACATTTAATCTATGTATAAAAATAGCTAGTGATATCGCAAAGACTGCCTCTAGAATCTGTAAGCATATTATAATATATTTCGTAATTGATTTAATAATATTGTAAGTAATAGATATAATTTGCTACTTTTAGATAAAATATGTATGATCAACAAATATTCTACTATCAAGTGTAACTAAACAATTTTATAGCTCTATAATTATATTTATATTGTGATTGAGGTGAGGTTTGCTCTATAATTCATTCATAAACACAACATTAACATGTGTAAAGAAGCAGTCCCATCTACAAAGATCACAGGCTATGATTAAATAATACAATTATTATCGTAAAATGAATAACTATCAATAGCTCTGTCAACGATTATCTTGTCATGAATGTAAATAAGAAATATCGATAAAATATCTCCACAATTTCTACAAATATTTAAACTACAAACAATATAAATTACAATTTCCTATAACAGTAGTCACATTAACGATTAATTATATTGTTTAACATCATGAAACTTCCGCGTCCGAGTACCAAGTTATTAGAGCCAATGTCTGTTCATGGAGTCGTAGGGCTGCCGCACGCCGAGCGAGGCCGAGTATCCGCCGGGGTACAGGGACATGATTTGCGCGCCCGTCTGCCGCAGCAGCTCTTCCTGGTGCCGCTGCAGGTACTGCTGGTACAACGGCGAGCTGGGGTCCGCGCCCACGAACGGGTACCCGCCGCGCACCTGCCCATGCCCAATGAACGGGAACGTGCTGGCCGCGTGTCCGCTCGAGTTCTGATGCGCCGGTTTCGCTAGTTTCTCCGCACTGGCCTCGTTGTTACGCTGCTGGTGCGCTACGGCCGCGACCATGTAGTTCGCCGCCATCAACTGATTCGCTGAAAAACTCGCGTTGTCGCCGTACAGACCGCTACTCAGTGCCATGTTCGTAGCCATGTTGGATGAACTTCCGAAATTAAATGCGCTCGCCGGCATCATACCCGACTTCACAGAAGACAGCACGTCTGAGGTGCAAGGAGTACCGTGGTACGGCTGACTTCCGATTTGTGCCGGTTTACTTTCTGTTCTCTTTCTTTTGGTTTTCGGTTTAGGGTCTTGGTGCGGTGTGGTAACATTAGTGGTCTTGTAAATGCTATTGTCCTTGCTTAGAGAGGAGGGTTGTGAGTAAATGCTGGCGGATGAACTAGACGGGGGTATGTCAGAAGGTAAGCTCTTGTTGAACATTTGCGCCATTTGATATTGTTTTTCATGATAAAGTGACGAGCTGCCACCGAAGGAAGACAAAAACCTCTCGTCATTTGTGTAACGTTCCAACATTTGTGGAATGTTGCGCAAGTTTTGTAAAGTATCGAGCGGTAGACCAGAATTGGAATATGGTGTTTTGTATGGATTAGAAGATACTAATGGATGATTTTGTACAAGTTTTTCTGTTTTTTGTGATTTGGCAACGCTGTCCATTGTTTTGGCCACTGAGTCTGATTCGCTGATTGATGACACGTTCATGTGATCGTTTTTGATAAGTCCTCGAGGATTAGGTATTCTTAATTCAGCAGGAAGACTCTGTTGTATATCTTGTGTTCTTTGCGTGCTGGCACGCGGCACGTTGAACATGTTATATTGTTGGTGTTGCATGTTTTTGTTATAATTCATTGCATTAGAAGTAGCTGCATTGATCTCATTCTTGAGTTTCTCTGCCGTGTTAGAGCTGTAGGTTGTAGAGTAATCGGATGGCATCATCTCTGATTTCCGCATTTGGTTTGGAAGCTTCCAATTGCCGTAGTCAATAGCCGACGATGGAGGGGCGTTGCAAGCGTAAAGTTTTTTGTTAGCTAATTCTATATCGCTCATGGAGAAATTGCTAATAGCTTGGCCACCCGTCATATGTTCGTACTGGTTCGAATGGTGCGCATGAGCGACATTGTGGTTAATGCTCATGTCAGTGTGACTTCTGTCTTGTGAATGTGCTGGAGGGATAGGGTGTGTGCTTGGTATGTTAGCTACAGGGTGTGTGCTTGCGATAGGATGTGTGCTAGGGATAGGATGTGTGCTTGGTATAGGGTGTGTGCTTGGTATAGGATGTGAGCTTGGTATAGGATGTGAGCTTGGGATGGGATGTGTGCTTGGGATAGGATGTGTGCTTGCAATTGGACTTGATTTCGTCAATGTTTTCTGCAGTGGTTGACTGCTTATTCCGAGATTCAGAGCTATAGCATCCACGTCATATACTTTTTGTTGAGCATTTGGGATCGATTTAGTGACGTCTCTTACAAGAGAGAAGTCACTTTCGTGAGTGTCACCACTGTTTCTGCGCTCAATCTCGGGGTTCATGTAACCCATGTTTACCATATCAATATTGTCTTTCTGCATGTTACTTATAGTTTTATTCATATCAACTTTGTTTATATCCTTTTTAAGTTCTTGTGCGGTTTCAATGTGGTCAACATTCTGATTATTTCTGTCTTCAACATGTCGATCATTAGTAACGTAAGAAACAACATTCTTCTCGCGTAATTTAGCTATTTCTGTTTTTTCACTTAGAGCTAAAGCTATATCATCGACAGATGGGTTCGCCAGTGGCGGTATAGGGTGCAGTGTTTGTGGAATTTTCTGGTAATCTGTTGTAGCTTGTACCACTGCAGAATCTTTAGTTTCTTGTATGAGTGTGGTTGGTTTAGTCGGGGATACGACAGACTGCTCGGGATCGTTGTACATTCGTTTTTTTACTGGGAAGTGAGCAGTTTTGGATTCAGGCGTCATAGGTGGCACATTAGGAGGGGTATTAGCGGCAGGCGGTTGAGGCGAATGTTGCACTTGGGCGTAGTTGGAAGACGGCGGTAGAGTGTAGGGTGAATATACTGGGGAATAAGGACGAGCATATTGGTTTTGATGAAACGATTCAGGTCCTATATTGGTGTAATCTTCATGAGCTCGGGGAGGTTTGTTTACGACTGTAGCTTTCGCCGTATCATAGTAGGGAGGCGGGTTGTGAGTGTAAGTGGGCAGCGGGCTTTTGTTGTGATCAACAAAGTAGTTGGGCGTGGAAGCACCAGCGGGGTTATTGCTGGCGTATACGTGCTGAGGATAAGCAGAGTAGGGCGACTGCGGACCCTCACGGGGACTGCAACTTTTCTCAGGGCTACTTTTAATAGATGTCGTGTCTTGATAGAATCCTGCCCTAACCGAGCCATTTATTATAGGGTAAGTGATCTTTTGAAATTCCTCGTTTCTAGGAGATGCCGGCGATCGCAACAGGGGCGACATGTGGGACATTTGGTGCCTAGGCGAGTCCAAATCTTGACTGAACGAAGATCTCTCGGACACAGAGCTGCCGGTGCTTGTTCTCCTTTGCCTTGGGGTTGCGTTAACCGGAACCGGGCTGTCTCCTCCATCCGGGTTGGGAGTCTCGGGATCGGTCGGAGAATCATATTTAGGTGGGTTTTTGGGACTGGTCGGCTTATGGTCATTAGTCGTCGACTCTGGTTGTTTTTCTTCGATCTCGGGTTCGTCGGTTTTCTTCTTAGGCGTGATCGTCGGAGTGGGGTTTTTCGGAGCGCCGAATGCTTTAAACCAAGCACTGAGATTAGGTGTTGCTTTTTCCTGATTAGGCTTAGGCGGTACGTGGGGTTCAGTTTCGACTACAGCATCCTTTTTAGCAACTGGAACTGGTGCCTCTTCTACTTTTTTAACTATTTGAGTATTTTCTTCTTCCTTAATCTCCACATTCGTTTCTGTCTCCGGTTCCGTAATGTCGCCATTTTTGACCTCCACTTTAGTGTCTTCCTTGTTATCAAACTTATGATCTTTCCCAAGCGTGAATTCTACAGTAGGCAAAACAGAACCAAGACTTAACTTGGGGCTGGCTTCTCCTGACTTCAAGGTTTCTCGCACTTTATTTACAACTCCAAGACTGGCAGCGTCCTCTGTTTTTTCAGTATTTTTGTTGCTAATGTTAGTGAGGAGATTGCCTTTACTTTTACCGGGTTGAAGTCTTTCTATGGTCCGCTGAATTTCTCTTCGTTTCACAACTTTAGGCTCGCGGGACGACGGACGCTTACGCATTGATTCCTTTTTAAAAACAGATTTCTCGCTTTGCGAAAGCTCATCATCGTGACGGCTATCCTGTTCTTCAGTAGATATCGTCGTCTGCGCGGGACTGTCACACGGGGAACTCATCGCGGAGCCTTTCGCAGGCTCTTCTAGCCATTTACTGATATCTTTGACGGCTTCTTCCAAAGCTTCTGAAGCCGATTCATTTTTAGCGGAGCTTTTCTTATGACCCTTCTTAGAGGCTTTAGTTTTAACAGGTTTATCTTTTTCCTTTATTAATTCTTCGTCATCTTTATCTGAATCTGTATCTTTAGTCGGAGTCTCTTTAGTTTTCTTAGAATCTGTCGATTTGTCTACTCCACTACTGCCCGGCGAATATATATCTTTGAAAGAGGTGTCCTTGTACTTCTCATTTTTCGCTTTCAACTTCTCTATGGTTTCTCGCAGTTTTTGATGTTTATCTTTCTCCGGCAGGACGAGATTTTGTTTTTGTTTATCTACCACTTTTTGCTTCAAATCGAATAGCGATTCGAATGCGTCTTTTGCGGCGTGACGTCTCCTTTCCTTTATTTTGTCGTATTTATCTTTGAAGAAGTCTGGGTCGGAGAGCTGATCGGTGAGCTCGTGCGAGGGTGATAAAGGCTGGTCGTGGTCTGTAGGCGGTGACGGCGAGGGCGGCAGCGGCGGCGGCGGCGGTGACGGCGACGGTGACGGCGTGTGGATGGAGGGCAGTGGGCTGGCGCTGCGGCTGCGGTGCGAGCTCTCGGGCGACGATGGTGCCTCCGTTTTCACCACGGGCACTTCCGGTTCCACATCGTGGTGCTTACTTTTCTTCTTCTTCGACTTTTTGCCGTCTTTACTCTTCCCATCTCTATGTTTCTGTTTCTTGCTGTGTTTGCTTTTCGATTCGCCGTGCGCCGTCTTGTGTGTGCCCTTTTTATGATTCTTGGAATGTTTACCATGACGATGGTGCCCTTTGCGCTTCTTTTTAACCTTACCTTGTTTACTTTTATGAGATTCTTTAGATTTTTTGGATTCCGAGCTAGGTAGTTCTTCTTCATCTTCTACTTTCTCTTTCTTTATTTTCACTTCTGGCGCTAGGTCTGAAGTGCTGGATTTCGGTTCACCTGAAACAAAAGAATAACGTAAACAAAATTGTAAAATCTCAATGTCCATCTTTATTTAACAATTTACTCTTTAACAAAAAATTAGACGCCATTTGGTAGATTTTTGTAAGAATACAAGATATGTTAGGCCACTGTGACGGGTGTGAGTGTCCTACTCATGATTTTCAAATGGAAAGCACTAATTTGTGTTTACCTGCTGATTCAGATGTTGAATGAGATTTCCGTTTTTTTCGTTTATGATGTTCTGGAGATTCATCGGGCTTCAGCTTGTGTTTCCGGGAAGGAGTGGGCAGCTGGTATTCGACAGCAATCTCTTCGTCTGACGAAGACAGTCGATGCATGTACTTCTCTGTTAACCTATCGAAGGCTACAAGCAAGTTGTCCACCATGTTAGTATACTCTGAAAGAGAACATTTTCTATTTTAGTAACTGACAGGGATCGTGTTTTCGCGATGAAAAGTACCGTTAGTGTTATTCCAGGGCCTAGAGCTACTTGGCTCTTGATGTTATGTCTGCTATCATATAGACGTGACGAACGCCTGCGCGATACAAAACACCGACTTTTTTTTTAATATAAAGACTCCAGGATTGTAGCTATCAGTCAACTCTTTAGAGCGAGTGTGGCTCAGCGGGAACTCGTGCGTCTTTCGATCCGACGCACATGGGTTCGAATCCCGACTCGGCCCTGCACCAATGACTTATTATGTTAAGTACAGATTTTGCACGCTCGCTATAAAACGGTAAACGAAAACATCGTGATGAAACCCGCTTACGCGCTTTGGAGTGGTAGGCTCTGGCCGTGGTTGTAATACCACCCACCGAACAAAGCCATGCCGTCAAGCGACCTAGTCGTGTTTCGGGATGATGTTCGGTGAACCATCGGGGAGACGGGTCTGAGCAGCCGCTCAACTGTCGTCTCTCTCTAGATGTATGTGCTCCATCTTAGGCCACATCATCGCTTCACATCAGGCGAGATAGTGTAAAGTGTAAAAAAAAAACTCAAATATATAATTTAAAACTCAAATACCAGTTTATAACTTTATCACTTAGCTATTTGGTATCGAAACCTAATAAATTACAACATCATACATTCTGGAATTTGCATAACTTTAATAAGCTTTCGAAGTCTGAGCATTCCAATTGCGATCTATTCACAAGCAGTCTGGCTGCGGTGAATACAGCCCTAAAGTCTTCACTACCTAATCGTTCTAATTTGTAAATGGCATGGCATGGTGCCACCTCGCACTTCTTATTTCTATGTTCATTTAATTGTAAAAATTCTCCATTTCTATTTAATTGTTACTTGCGGAGGCTTTTAATTAGCTTTTCTTATATTTATTTGTCAAACTGTTTTTTATCAACAGCTGTCAGCCCCCAAACAAAACAAAATAAAATAAAATAAATAAATAACCTCCTAGCTGGATTTGATCTAAATTACGATGTTAGGCCTGACACTAGATAGTTCACGCCATGGACCAGACGAGTCCATGGATCACGCCAACGAAGGTCGCGAGATAAGGATAGATTGAACTTGTTTTATTTTTAATCAAAATTGACACAATATGCCAATGTAAAAAAATACGGGTTAAAGTAGCCCTACGTTGGCGCTAGAGGGCCATACTTGACTTCATCGCGTTATTGTAACTCACCATTGTCTTGGCCATTGTATAGACGGCAGTTGTTGACGATCAGCTTGAAGTCAGCTTTGAACATTGAGAAGTCCGTGTAGTAGCCGGTATCAAGGCGTTCCTCCATCTTACGAAGGTCCATGGGCCGCCTGATGACGGCGTAGTAATTCGGAGCATATTCTTCCTCCACTGGGTCCATGAAGGGCCAGGCGTCTTCGTGAGCGGTGATTTGTTCCAGTACTTTGTACATATCAGTTTGAATGTCTTCTTCGGTTTGGCTGAATCTGAAAGTGAAGAGCATTCGACAACTATATTTTTAGGATTATTACCAGTATGTAAATAATTATAATTACATGATAACTAATAGCATGGTAAGCGCCAAATATTGCTATTGCCCATACAAATAATAAAATCAGACAAAGCACTCGATGTTTGGTAACGTCGCACGCGTCGCGTGTTGTTTCATATCTGTTACCTAACAAATACCTGGGTTATTAAGCTATTACTGCTAACATTAATAATATTAATTTGAATATGAACATTACACAAGTTCAGGAATAAAAATAACTAATCATTTCAGACATTTTCATCTGTCTGAGATCCGACAATAGCTTGCTTCAACAAATAAAAGACAATTTGCTTAGTACCGTTTCTTTATTATTTTGTCCTCATTCTAGGAAGCAAAACGGGCGAAAGGTTTCTCAAACGCTTTGGTTTTACTTGAATAAACCAACCGTAATAGCTCTAACAGTACCTACGAAAACTCTGTGTAAGTATTAAAATATAAATGTGTAAGAAACTCGTGGTAGGTCTCTCGTATGCGGGATGCCGTCTGGGTAGGTACCACAGCTTTGCCAGTTATTTTGTCGCCAAGCAATAGTGCACAAGCATTACTGTGTTTCGGTTTGAAGGGAACTGTAGATAGCGAAGTTTGGAAGGAATTACTAGGCATATGAGATTTAATGTCTCGAGGTGATGAGCACAATGCAGCGCTACACAGTGCTTTTTATGTTATTAAAAGTTCTGGGTGGAACTGTAATTGTTGTGGGCAGGCGTGGCGCTAACCATTAGGCGAACGACCTGCTTGTCACATCATGCAGTTCAAAAAAAAATCATTATCAATGGTGTTTGGGGTAAATAATTACATTTGTGACGTTTTAAGCTTCTTTCTCGTACTGTTGACCGGTGGCTCATCATTATCTGGTATGAGTATTTGTCCCGTGGCCGAAGCAAGCGAGTTGTTAGTCTTTCTGCCAGTTTTGATGGGCAGGTCTGACGGCGGCGGCTCGCCTTTGTGCGTAGACGACGAGTTTCTTGAACGCTTGTCTGAGCTCTTCGATCGCTTGGACACCTTTTGAGGCATGTCTTCTTTCGTTTGTTCAGAGCCTGACGAATCTGACGATGCCGACTTAGACCTGGGGGGAATCGGAAACATGTGACATGATAGCAGAGTCTATCTAGAGATATAGTTGAATTGACTCTGCTATTTTTACAAGAGAAGAGAGAAAGACTATTAAATAAATAAATATATTACATTATTTTACCCTTTTTCGATTTATATTCGTGATTTTATGTGAAAGCACGATGTTATGGGGTCTTTTATGTTATATATACAGTTTTTTTTAATGAATAGAGTGAATAAACCGTAGGTACCTCAGTAGGTTTCTTCTCTTGGCTCTATTCTCCCGCGCGAGATGTGGCGTGTCCTTGCCTTTACTCTCTTCCTCCTTACTGTCATCTGTACTCTGCTTGCTACCCTCTTCCTTTTTGATCTTCTGCAGCACTCGGTTGGAAGTGCGGCGAGGAGCTAGTTCCAGCAACCTTTAAAATAAATGTGTACACTGACTTTTATACATACATTTATATTATCATAAGAACTCGTATTCATGGTATCTTTATTTCTCGTGTGGATGTGTGCTAAACCTGGTGTCGGAGTTATAGACCGCTCGAAGGCCTCCGACATGGTCAAAAGACTGCTGTCTTAAGAGAACCGACGACCGTCAGCGGAACCGACGACTTAAATATGATTTTATGCTAGACCGTGCCGGGCGCCAGCCGTGCCCTGTACGAGGCGAAACGATACGGATGTGACACGGGCGGCGCACGGGCGCTGAACTACTTCATATAAAATGTTTGTAACATTTTAAATCCGTAGCTCGCCCGCCTCTTGTACGGGGCACAGCACTGGCACGGCTCGCACCCGGCACGATTTAACATAAACCATCCTTTAACGCGCCCTTCGAAGCACGGTACCCCTCAGATGTAAATAAACATATAAACGGTCACCCAACACAATGTAAATAAACATATAAAGTGGTGACCGCAGCAGTGTAGTTTAACCCACCAGCATCACGAGAGCGAATTCCTTACTATAACCAAAGAAAACTAAATATTACTACGTAAAGAAGCGACGTTCCCACCCCCCCGCTAATTTGTCGTCACCCGCAACAAACCGATGAAAAAATGGGCAATGCCGTGCTTGCGTCACTCGGTTGTCATCGCTCGCTACGAATGACTAATAGTGAGATTCAAATGTTTATTTTATATGTGCGATCAGTTGATGTTACTTGAAGTTGTTATGACCTTTTTGAATGACGATGGCGACCTGCTTTACAGAGGTAGAGCAAGCCGGCTGACTTTGACATATAGACAAAACATATTGAAAAAAAGACGGAGAACGGCTGAAGACGGTGGAGCTGACCAGGACCTGACCTGAGTGACGGAGGTCTGCCTATCTCTTCAAATGGTTCGTTATTGTTCTGTGTATGGATGCAAAGAAACCACTTACACAAATAAGAATCGAAGATTTTTTGGTTTTTCGCGTCTCCCAGCCAAGCGATAGTGAGTGTGAAAGAGAAACACTTAGGTTGCTTACGTATAGCGTTGTCCTTGTCGCGCTCGATTCGTATTAGCTCATCCCTACAATAATTACGCACACACATAAAACGTGTGCGGACAGGCCGGTGCGCCAGTAGTAGTACTAGACAGTTAGCTCGGCGAATTTGTATGAAGTGTCAGGGGTCTGCTATAACGCTTATGGCGAGGAGTTCAATAGGTTTACCTAGCAGATCTGTTAGCTAGACGAGCAACGCTTTATATTCATGGTGTTTTTAACGTGTTTTTAAGAAATAAAGTAACAAACACGGATTTCACCCTGAAAAATCAGACTTTAAATTTCTGTAATTTTGATTTGATACAATACTCTTTAAACTGTAAAAACGGTACTATTTTGCATAACTACAGTATGTGGTGAAGTAGTGTCATGTAACACTACTTCACCACATACTGTACCACTATAACTCTTAAATTTGTATACAATAATACCTATATACTTTACAAAATCCAAAGCATTACGATCTTCTATGTTTAACGACATGGTACTTTGGTGTACTTTGAAAGTCAAATTGAAATATTTTGTCTGGAAGAGATCGCTGCTTAGCGATAAGATCGCCTATTGTACTTATCATAAGAAACATATGTTCATAATGTAATTCCTTTTTAGGGTAATACAGTGTTTTCTATCTACCTATAGATCTATATGTTGTGGTAAATATATGAATCGCGAAAATACGTTAAATTATGATAGATTCATGATATGGATTTAAACATGTAATTCTATTTTTATGGAATTTTGTATGTCAAGAGCGTTTATTAATGTAGACTCACAATTCTTATCCAAAACCAACAGGTTATTTTTAACGATTTCTCTAACACTAACCGCTACCAGAAACTCTTTTATAAAAATATTCGAATACAAAAATTCGGATTACTTAAAAAAACTAAATAAAATCGCTTATTCTGCTTAATATCTAAGTAAATACGTCACTTCGATACGTCTCATCATCATCATCATCATCAGCCCACATTAGTCCACTGCTGAACATAGGCCTCTCCCATAGCACGCCACTGAGCTCGATCTTCGGCTTTCCTTCTCCAGTCGCTACCAGCAACCCTGCGTATATCGTCGCTCCATCTAGTCGCAGGGCGTCCTACACTACGTTTGCCGATTCGCGGTCTCCACTCTAAAACACGTCTACCCCAGCGGTTATCGGTTCTGCGGTTCTATGACCAGCCCACTGCCACTTCAGCTATATATAGCGATACGTCTATATAAGCACATACAAAGCAAAGTCACACAACCCCAGAGATACATTTGCAAGATGCAGGGCATTGCACGCGGTTCGCTTCAATATAAGAGTCATGCGAGATACTTCTCTTAGCACGGGAGCAATTTAAAACCGAGCTCCATAATTAGGAACATTGGAAAAGATGCAAGTCAATTTACCCCTTAGTAGTTTCATATGCGTTGTTGCACTTAGGAGCCAAGCGGGCCCGCGAATCTACATCTCAAATTATCGCTATTCATGGACAAGCAGCGCATCTACATACAACACAATACAAAGTGCATTGCACGTCAACAGATTTCGCGATGACCGCGCACAAACAACTCAATTGGATTTGCATTACCGACACACAATAGAAAAACCTCAGCTGGGATTACCATACCACTCAATTACAGCGAGTACCTTAAGTAATAGAGCGCTATGGTAATGTTAAACAGGGGTGCGTAACATCTAAGGCTAGTTACTCAAATTATTGGACCTGTTTGAGTTGATTTCATAGTAACATTCGAGAACGTGGGATGGTCTACGATCGATAGAACTTAATTATTTGAAAAGTGAAACTTTATATCAATCTACCTTGATATTAGATTAGGCTAATAGGGATATGGGTAATAATAAATAAGTAACGCCCAACGATCACATACTTAAATCTTCGCCCCGGATTAGGATTCCTTGTATCTAGAGAACAAAGAACTAAGAGGACCTTAGTCCCAAAACACCCAGACATGAAACAAATGCTTGCGCTTTTTTTTCTGTTGACAAACATTAGTCCGGCCTCGGGAATCGAACCCGCATCATCCGCGGTTTATGAGATTTGAGCTGACCTGCCCAGCCACCACACCGATGCACAGACGTGTAAGGTGCGTGCCGGTTGAGACGCCGCTGGTCCAGCCATGTGGCGTAAACTGCGAGTCACTTCGCTAACATGGTCACGCGCACAAGCTCTAATAATACCATTTAAAGTTAAAGTTGATAATTTGTAATGAAAATAATAATAATAATTGTGGATATAAACGAACAACACGATAGCACATCAAGTAGGATTCCAAAAATATTGTAACCGAGCCAAACTTTATACCCGCTGACCGGCGCACCACGTGCCCTCCGCATCAGCAAAAATGAATAGAAAATTGTATACTGCGCAGGTAACGTGTCGCGTCGGTCAGTGGTCATAAAGTTTGGCGTGAATTATAGTGCGACAAGGATCTAGATGAACTCGGCCCAAATTGCAACTAACGCTGACTTCTTGTAATCATAAACCCGATGCAAGGCAATCCCGATCTATGTTCATGCAGTCCCTTGTGGCTCAATAACGCATTATCGCATTGAGCAAAGAACACATTCAATAATTTTAAAATATAACCTTAAATAGGCAAACATTTATTCGCAAATCAAATACATAGATAAAAATACTAGCTATATACATGTAGTTCTAAGTTGAAAAGCGGTATACAGTGTCCCGATTTAAAATCTCATGTTTTCAAAAATAATTCCATTTCCTTGAAATTACACTTGAAATCGCGGCTTGAAAGCGTTTGCGCATTCTTCTGCCTTCGAGCTTCGAAGCCCGAAACTTAACGGCTCTCGATAAGCAATGCACAAACATGCTGGACAACTTTTATGCAGCTAACATTGACTACAGGAATGTCGAAAATAACAGCCCTATCACACGAGCAATTTGCGAATGCTTTTCCGTAAAAGCGTTCGCAAATCACAAATCAATGTGATAGGGCTGTAAAGCACAGCACAGCTTGATTAATAATAAATAAATGATAGTTATAATAAATACACGAAATTTCAATGTACGGAAAATAACAGATAATTCCTCGAAGTGCAAGGACACTTTTTATTCATAAAAATACATACTTTTTTTTCTCGAGAAAAAAAACCGCTTACGTCGTTTAGAAACGTGGACCGTTCTTTGCCATGAACTAGAATGCGCTAACCAAAAACTATCGATTTACATTATACAATATTTTTAAGGGATGCTCCTACTTTAAACTTCCTTATTAATTTTTATTATCAGCCCCAATCATGGTCATGTTCCCACACCTGTCATCGAGAAAGTATGGGCTTTGTAATCCACCACACTGGCCCAGTGCAGGTCGGTGAATGTCACAAATGTCCTTTGACATGCTGGTTTCCTGACAATGTTTTCTTTCACAGTCTTGGAGCGAGTGCTAAATATTCACATTCTCTTGTCAATAATTATTATTTAATAATTACTTATGGTATAAATGTTTTTTAACAGTAGTAGATATATCCCATACAGCTCTTGAGCAAACACGATAGGTACTCTATATATAGGTACTTGTTTATGTTATCAGCTTTTATCTAGTATGAGATTTTCACTGTGTTCTTATACATTTGTAAGGTATCAGTTTGACAGCATGTTAGTCTAACTACTATCTTGGCGGCCTACTTAGATAGTGAGGTTAATTCTTAGTTTAGAATCCATTGTAATCTGTAGTAATATGATCATATTGTATTTATTGTATTGAGATTGGAGGCTGATCATTAGCAACAACTTTATCTTATATGTAAATGTATTCACAATTGCATGCTATAAATTAGTATTAGCGCACCACTAATTTCCAAACACTCATGGAAATAAGATTAATATAATTAATAGACAAACAATAAAGTATTTATGTGTCAAATTAAATCCATATTAACTATAGATTGTTAAAAATCTTAACTACATATCACCATATTTTTTTATAGTTTGGGAAATATTCTATTTCATTTATTAGACACAGGGCGAGTTCTCAGTAATGACCATTTTCCTTGCAAATATGGTTTTGGTTGGGACACTGTATTTATAACTCGCCCATACATGATGGTCAAGTTACAAAATTACACCACCAGGATGTTAAAATCAATATCATATCAATTATGTATACTTATTGAATGATTGATAAAGAATCTGTGTGGTGAAGACCAATTTTATAATGTACTCTATTTGCAATATAATTTAAACCATTGAATTACATGCCGTGTGATATATTATAAGTAGGAATTCGATCTTGTGATATTGATGGGTTAACCCTTCTAAAATTGACTATGTACCTGTAACTTAAGCAAACATTTTAAAAACATACCTTTTACGCTGCAATCGCTCCTTTTCCAGGAAAAGTCTTGGAATTTCCGGCAAAAAATTTTGTGACAGGGAGCGGTAAAGTTCTTTTTCTACTTTGCTGGTAGCCTTACTAAACTTCTCTGTCAAGGTGGTCCAGTCCTCCTCCGTGAAGCACACCACTTGCCACACACGCTCTGTCTCGTCCTCGTCGAACCAAACATCACCAAAGAAACAGCTACGCTTTTTGTTCTCTTTCACTTTTTTCTTTTTGTTTTTGCCTTTTGGCTTTCTTATGATATCCTCCCTGTATAATCTTGTGCCATAAAAATACCAATATGCGGAGTAATTGTCATCCCAACTAAAAAATATATTTAAATTGTAACTTAATTGGTATATAATATGTAATATGTTAGAATTTACATTTTAGATATTAAATCTTGAATTATTAAAAGCAGTAATACAAAAGCTTTTTAGTGATATGTTTTAACACAGTCTTTAGTATTAGCAGTCTTTAGCTCTACAAACAAGCGAAAGTCTTTGCAAATTTATTTTCTTACCCAAGAGGTTCTACTCTCAAGCTCTCAGCTTCAAGATTTTTGAACAAATCAAATACATCTTCTGCATCCAAGCGGAAATCACACAATGCATATAAAATTTCAACTTTGGTACGCAGTGGAAGAAACTGGAAGTCTATATCGGTGTTGAATGGATTGTACCGTTTCGTTTCTTGACATTTTTGTCTAAATAGCCGCCTCAAATACATCTGTAAGCACCCAAAATAGTTACTTAGTATGAGTATGTGTTATAATTATTATGCCTCCATCTTCACAAAATCTCTCTAAATACCTGATAATTAAACGCTGAGATGTCATTGTTGCCCAAACAACCATTTAGGAGGCGTACGATCAATTCCGTGAGCAAAGAACTGGCCGATTCTTCAGTCCCATCAGTTAGCAAGGCTTCCTCAAGTTCCTGCAATATTTTCAGTAAAATTAACTTCTTTCATTCTGAAATATGCAAGGAAACCAATTTTATTAGCATTATTTTTGTTTTCACTCACTTCTATGTCAAAATCCAGAAGGTTGAATGCAGTCCTGAACAGAGAACAAAAGTATGCGATGCTCGGCACTTCCCACCATGACTGAATATCACCATACCGAAACCGTGAGAAATTCATTCAGACATCACTTTGAACTGTACTATCCTCGAGAAAAAACACGCAATTAACCAGATTCACTGAAACCCACATAAAATACCAATAAACCAATAAAAGATGGAAACATAACCTTAAAACTGTCTACTCTTCGCGATTACTGCTCCAGCACGAGTAAATAGCTCTTAAATAGATTATTACTGATTTTTTGTAATGATTTTATATAATATAGCGTGATTTCTTGTTTTGGTAAGATGATTATAGCAATATGCGTTGTGTATATCGGGACACAAACGCCATAACAGTTTACCTACAAGTCGTAATGAATGAATCACTTTTGACTAAAAAAAATATTTTTATATCTAAAGATAACTCATACAACTTATCAATTTAAATGATTATTTACTTTACATTTAATTGACAAGCATTAGTGTATGTAAAGTAAATGCTGATCTATAAAATATTATATTATATACGAAACGATTGTAAGCGGGAGGAAGCAACTTTTTTTTTTAAATTTGAATGTAGTGACGCGGCCTTCTGTATGTCAAGTTATCGAGAATGCGCGGATTTATCATAAGCCAAGTACGCGCACGAAACCTAAGAATTTCATTAGAGCCGTATCTAGTAAACATAGTGGTTACATTCTCTGTGGCATCCAGCTTCAAATTTTATCCGAGCTCAAAGTACACTAAGGGACACTAAGGGACAGAAGCATCACTCCGCAAAATAATTTAAACAAATAGCGACTCTTGCTGTGACGCAATAAAATTCAATTCAGCTCGCGTAGCGCTGCATACCTACCAGTCATATTAACCTACAGAGCGCCTCTCTTTCTATCGCATATGTCTTATCTCTTCTGACGCGGCACGTGTAACGACGCGCGACCCGCTGACGGTGCCCGACTATGTATGTACTTGTAGCTTCGGACCTACAGTGCGGAGTGCGCTCGGCCTGGTAATACTCAAAATCACGTCGAGTACCTACAATGTGTCCGATGTAAGATTTTGCAAAACCTCAGGAAATTAATTAGGGTATTATTTTTATGTTTTTAGAATAAACACAATCACACAACAACGAATAGACACAATCTATTTGATAGTAGCGTGAGGATTTGGGTCTATGAGCTCAGATTAAGATCTGAAGATTCTGTGAGTCTTTCAGTCAGGTCACTATGGAAGAAGACGCAAAGTTTATCGTAGATGTCACCAATAGCATGTGTACAGTAAACGTAAAAAATATAAAATTTAAAATTTTCATAACACTGTTAAACTATTATTGACTGGAAGTCTTGTTGAAAAATGGCCTCATATATGAAGTCATTTAAAATTCTGTAAGTTCAAAGTTCAAAAGTTCTTTATTCAGTTTTTGCATCACAGACGCACTTATGAACGTCAATAATTGACGTTCATAAGTGCGAATGTGATGCATTGAGTCATTGTAATAATTATTATTACAATGACTCAACCACCTTATCGGAAAAAGAAGATCTCACAAGATACGCCAAGAAAATGAGGGGCATCAATTTTTACAATATTTTATATTTGTTTTGACAGTATTATGTTTCTTATGTGCCAGTTGGCTACTTGGCAGAAGCGGGATGTTCCATGGATCGTTGTCTTCTATGTAGTTACTAACTTGATATTTTCACACGCAATTTGAATCTACTTTCTGTGAGGTCGGTTATACATTTCAGAATTTTATTGTAGAAACGTACGCAATTACCCATGAAAGACTTATTCATTTTACTCAGTCTAAACCTAGGTACTGCACTTCTTTCCTTATTCCTAGTGTTTAAGTTGTGATGGTCACTATTCACCTTGAAATTAAATACAATAAATCGAATACAACGGTTAGATAACAGAGTGCAAGTTTAAAAATGAAAACTAAAGAATAGCTGGAAATCTCTAAAGAATAATGTCATCACAATTATGTTTTTTGTATTATGTATAATAGAACAAGTTAAATGCACCCACATGTAGGTATATCTCATTACTTATAGCCAGAATGTGCCTTGATAAAGCTGGTACTTAACCTAACTTTTACCAATGTCTTGTGTACTAACAAAGAAAACTAAATATTACTAGTATTAACGAGACACGACTATTAACGTAATAACAAGAAACGACTAGTTGTTAAAATAAAAAGTGTTGACAAACTAGGTAGTCGTTTCTCGTTATTCAGTTACCTAGCCCTAATGTTTATCCATTAATAATTGGTCAATTCTTGTACGGCGAAAATGTAATAAATATAACAACTAAACATTTACGAACACCAGCGGGTCTAGCGGGATAATTCAACTCAGATAAAATAATGTATTCGGTATGAATAATATTCGTGAATCTATCGAGAATGCTATAAAATATTTTCCTCTCATCAAAATATTTACTGGCAACATTGCCGATAAAAAATGACAGTTTAATCAATGTCAATCTGTCAATCTTCTGTATTTCATTTACATTTCATTAGGTTTTATTTTTTCTGCCGATTTATTATAAAACCTAATTTGTAAAGAGTAAGTTTATTAATAATATTCCTCAAACACACTTATCGTAATCAATCAATAACAGTGTACTCAATATATACGGTCGCATGTCTGCGAATGAATAATTTGAGTAGGTAGTTTACCGTGCTGATGCTAATTTAATTTGATAGGATTTATTGGAGCACAGTATCAGAAGGTATCTGCGACGGTATGAAAAGCTTAATGGGTTGCAGTGACTCCTATTCATTTTTGTAAACCTGTGATCAATCACTATCAGGACGGTACTGATGAATAATCGATAATTACATTCTTAATTATCTAACTATTTCTAGCAATAATTAATGTATTTCTGTATATTTTACAGAAATGCATTCTCTCCATCGTTTTAAATATTCTTCACTGTTTCTTTTATACTCACTCAGCCTTCTAATGTTTTGATGTTCTACTTAATATGAATTGGACTGTCCCCCAATGAGCCCCATTTTTGTTGTTGTAGATCGCAATAACATTGATTGAAGTATGTGCCATAGTGGGAAGCAACATGCCAAGAGACATTTTGAGTGACAGTTTGGCTGTATTACGGATTGTTGAGGTAGATACATTGTCATTTTATGCCATATTTAATTTTCAGATCAACTGCAGCTTAATTGTAATGTTTTCAAGTACTTGTGCTTCTATCTCAAATGTATGCTATTAGAAAATGACAATAATATTATTCTCCAAAGTACCAATCTATATTTTTAGCATGAAGATGAAGAGAATTGGCCTCTCGATGACAAGCCACCGTGCAAGCAGAGCCACAAAAAGCAGTCCAACATTCCTCTGAATAGCCAACAATCATACACAAAAGATGATTGTGCATGCTATTACAACTACGCGTGAGTTACTTAGTACTTCAATCTATTGATACTAACTAACAGTATGTAACTTCTGTTCATTACAAGTGAGGTTGTAGCCTGCCTCTCTCAAATATAGTGCTCCAATCAGTTTGCTATCTGTGTTGTTTTGTTTATTTATTTTATTATGTTTTGGGGCTATCAGCTAATGATACAATATATTTGATAAAAAAATATATAGAAGTCAATAAAAATGGTGAGACCTTCTAGATATGACATTACTTGTGCAAGGACTAATGTGCAACAAATTCAACACATGATTTTTTTTGATATAATATATTACACTGTTAAGTTACTTTATTAAATAGACAATGTTACAGGCATGGTGAAACTGCTAATCGGCAGAACGACCCCATCTACCAGTACAAAACCAGCAGCTTACCTGCAGCATCCTCAATGAACCAGTCCTGGGACAAAATCGTTTGCTCAGCGCTAAGACTGACTCCAGAAGATATTGCTAATCAGCTCACATTGCTTGACTTGCCGTGTTTTAAAAACATTCGACCAGAGGAGCTCACAACATGTGGTTGGAACAAGTTAAACAAACTGACTGTAGCACCAAATGTAGTGGCGTTTACTAAGAGATTTAACAGGGTAAGTCATTTTGAGAATATGGGAAGAGTGGATAGATGGAAGAGAGGCCTTTGCCCTGCAGTGGGGCAATCACAGCTGATATTATAATAAGTAATTTTATTTGATTGAAGTTTGATCAGGATGTTTTCTCTGTAGATATTATGATTAATGTAAATTAACTGATAAAGGTCTTTTTTCATTACCACCATTATCTTTTTCACCACCATCAGCAATACCACTCGACAGCTATGCCAGTGACCCAGAGCCGCACACTACTATATAAATGAATTGGGATGCTGGGGCAGATGTCAGTGATGTCAGTGCTGGACTCATCATCTCCATACAAAATACAAATAAGAAATTCTCACATAGTTATAGAATTAAATAAGGTCATGATCAAACAACTGACCATCATTTAGGAGTTTTTAATTTAATTTAAATAATATGGCACAATACACATCGTGCACTATGCGAGATATCAGATCAGGACTTAAAATCCCCATGCAGATATAGAATTTTGAAAATCTCTCTTTGTTAAAAAATTTAATAAGGTCTTAAAGGAAAAAAATAATGTGATAGGTGATGTTTGTTAATTATCAACACAGAATACTAAGGGACAGAAGTATCACACCGCAAAGAAATTTAAACAAATAGCGACTCTTGCTATGACGCAATAAAATTCAATTCAGCTCGCGTAGCCCTGCATACCTATTAACCTACAGAGCGCCTTTTTTTCTATCGCATAGCTCTTATCTCTTCTGACGCGACACGTGTAACGATACGCGGACCGTCGGCGGTGTCCGGCTAAGTAGTTGTAGCTTCGTACCTACAGTGCGGAGTGCGCTAGGCCTGATATCAAATAGATTTTCCTTTACCTTGATCAAACAAGGATTCAGGAGTTTCAATTCAATTTAAATATTAATGTTCTGATTTTAATGAGCAAATTCTAATAAGAAGGACTTGTTTTTGTTGTTTGACTTTTTGCTAACTTTGTTAGTGTTATTTCAGTGTTATCAGCGAGTGAGTCTCATTAACTTTTATGTTTTATGGTAACTCCTATCAGGAACAATGCATAAAGCTCATTACGTATGAACACAGAGTATATACTGATTACTGTTTTGTTATCTAATGGAACTTCCCATGTGAAAAGAAGTGTAATGAATCAGTTATCAACTAAATAGTTCACATAATTTTCCTTAGTTTTCGATTGTTTTTTTTTTTTTTTTTTTATTATGTCGTGTCACAAAATGACACTTCATTAACATTACAATCTAGCCTAATAAGGCTAATAAGTAATTTGAATTTAACTTAAACTGCTAAGTAGAGTAAAACTAAGAATATGTCCATCAACACTTTTCTTATTGTCTCTATTAAGGCGAAGTCACTATGTTCTTGTGTTCTTTACGGGTAGCACTAACTTTACTACGACACACTGTCACTGCACTAAATTAACTCAAAAGGTTTTGTCCTTTTTAGTCTTCTCACTAGGTCTGTGTTGTCGAGGAGCTGGATAGCCTCGACGTTCACGTGATGGTGAAGTCTACGTTCATGAGCTTCGGCGAACTTTTTAATTACACTATTAACGAGGTCCACTTTCAGGTCCCTATGGAGGTCATCGTTTCTTATGTACCACGGAGCATTTACGATACCCCTAAGCACTTTGTTTTGAAATCTTTGTATGATTGCAACATTGTTTTGTTTGGTGCATCCCCACAGCTGGATACCGTAAGTCCATATTGGCATGAGGACTTGTTTGTAGAGTAATATTTTATTGTGCACTGACATCGTAGAGTGTTTTCCAAGTAGCCAGTACATCTTCCTATAGCGAAGCTCTAGTTCGTCTCGTTTCTTTTTGACGTGTGCCTTCCAGCGAAGCTTTGCGTCTAATGTCATGCCAAGGTATTTGGCTGTATTTTCGTACGGTACCGTCTTGTTATTGATGTACACCGGATGGTAATTTGTTTTTTTGTTCGTAAAATCTATATGAATTGATTTCGACTCATTGAGTTTTATTTTCCACTTTGTCGTCCAATCAAATATGTTGTTGATGGATTTTTGTACCTTTACCACTGCCTCCTCTTGAGTGAACCCTGTAGCCATGATAGCCGTGTCATCTGCAAACGTTGCAATGGTGTTTTCTTCTAACTCTGGGATATCACAAGTGTACAATAAGTAGAGGACCGGACCTAGTACACTCCCTTGTGGTACTCCAGCTTTTATTGGCTTAAGTTCTGAATAAGCATCGTCTTGTCGTACTCTGAACATTCTCTGAGTTAGATAGGAGTGCAAGAGATCTGCAAATTGATATGGCAGCATATTCTTTAATTTAAATAAATTAAAGAATATGCTGCCATATCAATTTGATTGCCATATCGATTCGATTGATTAAACAACAATTTATAAAACAATGAAAATAAATAAATTGGACTTAATATAAATATATTAATGAGGTAGGTATCGAAAAGTAATCTGTTTCAAATATGTTGGAGATTTAATATTTTTAACATCTAGCATTTTGCAAATAGAAATGACCCTTTTTATTAACCGACTTCAAAAAAGGAGGAGATTCTCTGTTCGGATGTATTTTTTATTTTTTTTATTTTTTATGTTTGTTACCTCAGAACTCCGTCATTTGTGAACCGATTTGAAAAATTCTTTTTGCGTTGGGTTCAGTATAGCTACGAAGTGGTCCCATATAAATTTCATCGATATGTGACTGGACTTCGAAGATACATTGATGTCGGTCTTTGTTTTTTTCAAAAAATTAATTATTTTCAAGATTACATAGTTAACTCATTGATATTATTGATGGTATCACTAAATAGATATATACATGTAAAAAATAGGGGCTAATTCACTGTCTCAAATTATGTTGAAAGTAATACATGAGTGATATCTTTGTTTACGACACGATTAACCTATACACATACACACCCAGCTATACAATACAATACAATACAATACAATAATACTGTATTGAACACCAAAAGAGGAAACAAAAGTTTACAGTTGCAAATAATAGTGGTAGAACAATGGGTGGCCTTAAAAATGCTTACTTTCAAAATCATTTAATGAAAGCTGTAGTTGTTGACTTTTCTGTCATTGAGTTGAGATGTCTGGTATTATATTACCCGATACAAACATTTCTATGAATGATAGATCTCTGCTGTAAAAGGCAACGAACATGCAGCATTTCTGGAAGCTTGTGATTTTGGCAAATGCATCCAAGGTTGCAAAGGGAACTTAGCTTTTATTTACCAATGTGCGTAGAAGGAACTACCGTAATGTCAAAAATTTGTTATTCTCTTTGTGACAGGTGAGCTTCTGGACCGTACAAGAAATACTAAATGGACAATCTGCTAAAGGCAGAGCTGAAATATTGACACATTTCATAAAAGTGGCTAAAAAGCTGCATGATCTGAACAATTTGCACTCTTTATTTGCGGTGGTGTCTGCCCTGCAAAGTGCTAGCATATACCGGTAAGGATTTCATGTATTTATTATGAACTGAAAAACATGATATCATAAATCCTAAATCATCGAATCCACCAGGAGCTGAGAAAAGCAAAGCTATATTAACTAGTGGTTTATTAGTTTTTTTATAAGCGTGCTAAAGTAAAGTAACTGCCCCAACTCAGAAATTGTGTGAAATGCATCTTATCATCTCGCTTTCGCCGGATAGTTTTATTACAGAACTCGCGCGTTACCGGCGGAAACTCATATATCTAACTTAGCTTTCTAGTTTAATTAATCTAATCTCAAGGTGCGTTATAATAATATTGGTGAATAGCTTTTCTTGGTCAATTGCCATATAAAGAAGTTCATCATTCCGATTTAATCTTTACTGTGTTCTAATCAATAACAATAAATCTTCCAGATTGACAAAAACATGGGCTGGCCTATCAAAGAAGGATAAGCAGCAATTTGACAAACTCGCAGAATTGTTTGGGGAGAAAGACAATTGGACTGCGCTGAGAGAGTACATGAGATCAATATCCTTGCCCTGTGTACCTTATCTTGGTAAGTCAGCATTTTAAACGAAATGCCACACATTGATTATGATGCATCAAAGTGGAATAAATGTTTTCTTATCTTGGTTCGGGGTCACTCGATATCACATTATGTCGGAGGGCGCAGCTTATTACTCATGTGAATGTTAACGTTTCTGCGCTCAATTCTATTTTTAACTATGAACTACGCATCGTGAAATTAAATACACGTAGTTACTAAGTACTTCTTATTTGTATGCTCTAGCTAGGGTATAATTTATTAAACCTAGATTCCTTAATGCCAGTTTTTTTTTACGCTTGATAGATCTATGTTTGGCCACTATCTCGCCTGATATGAAGCGGTGATGTGGCCTAAGATGGAGCACATAAATCTAGAGAGAGACGGCAGTTGATCGGCTGCTCATACCCGTCTCCCCGATGGTTCACCGAACATCATCCCGAAACACGACTAGGAAAACGAAACGAAACAGTTATTCAAATTATAGACCATGGCGCCATGACAGCAACTCAAAATAAATATTTAGATAACTTTAGAAGTATTCAGAAGCTATATTGTTAACAGAGTGTGCAGTGATGCTCTTTTGCCCATATGTTTTTATGATCATTGATGTTCCTTATCCATTCACTACATATATGGCGATGTAACATACATCCTCAGACTAGCTTTACTATTTTCTTTACATTTGTCTTTATGATGTGTTCCAAATTTGATTGTGTCGCCAGTGAAATCGGTGAGATTGACTTAAAAATGGCATCTCAGGAAAAAGTGGCATCTCAGGGTCACGAGCGCAGTACATCGTGGCGAAGGAATTTGCAATTCAATGTTCTTATCGTGTTTTACTATAATAAATTACCATACTTAGCTTGATTCTCTTCTGTCCGCATAATTTTTTTAAATCTTATAAACAATAATGCTCCCCATAGCACAGAATAGATAATAGTAATTGTATGTTCAGAAGGCCCATTCAGTCAGTACACTCCAATAAAAAGCCACTCTCACAACCTAGCAATAAGGTACAATCTAGCTCGCACGTCTCCATCAAGACACTCCATTATAAATAGCTACTCTCGCACCCAGCGATAAGTAACAATTTAGCTCGCAATATTTTTGAAGTATTCGAACATTTTAAACAAAAGAGTGAACCAGCAGTGAATCGTGTAACTCGAACACCGACCCCGATCGCTCGATGGATATTTTTTCGTACAAACAGCTCTAACACATATAAAGACGGTAAAGTCAGAATATTTTCTTTTATTAAATGAGGTTTGCAGCGGGTTTTCACTATAATTCGAGAACATTTTGTTGGGCATTAAATAGTTTATGAGCGTACTTGCTGTGGCTTCATAATGATGCTATTGCGAAATGTGCCGCGACTCGCGTCTTTGTGTGGCAGATGCGAGAGATTAAAGTCCTTCACAGCTATACAAAAAAGAAACAAAGAAAGAGAGAGACATCCCCGCAGAGTTACTTGCTGCTGTCTTCTCTAGCGGGCCTATTTTCGAAGCACTGGTTAGGAGTACACACACTAGGAGTCAGTTTTTGCATTTCTTTTCTGGGCCTGGGCTTCATTTTGAGTATGCGAAAGAAAAGGGTAGACATGCTTCCCTTTTTTTTCAAAGTCATGATATTTTAAGTTACGATTTTTAACGTATCTTAATTGATTTACACATTACACATACACATTATGTGTATTTTTTGTGTATATTTATCTTTTGACTTTTGACTTTCCGATGGGAGTCCAAATGAGATTCCAATAGCTCTAGCACTAGTCGTTCGTTCCAGGTATATTCCTGACGGATCTCGTGTACATCGATATAGCGCACCCCGCGGGCTCGCCGCACCGGACCGCCAAGATGGCGGTGGTTCTCAGAACGCTGGAGAGGTACCAGACGTCGGAATACGACATCGCGCCGCTGCCGCAAGTCTCCAACTATCTGAACAGCGTGCGGTATATCGAAGAACTGCAAAAGTTTCTTGAGGAGGATCATTTCAAGTAAGGAACCATTGTTTTTTTATTAACCCCCGACGCAAAAAGAAGGGATGTTGTAAGTTTGACCACTATGTGTGTCTGTCTGTAGCACCGTAGCTCTTAAACGGAAGAACCGAATTGGATGCGGTTTTTTTATATGCAACCTGGGTTTCTTGCGGTGGTTCTTAGACATGTTTTATCAAAATCGGTTCAGCCGTATTTAACTTTTTATGAGTGTTATGTGTCGGGGATATTACAAATTCTAGTATACTGAAATTCGCTTGCTTATGTAATTGATTGACGAGATGAGCGGTCTTTCACATGATGGTAAACAGCACGCCTGCCCATAACAGTTACAGTACCAACTAAAACGTTTTGCAAAATTACGCGGCATTGCACTGCGCTCCTCATCCCGAGACAATAGCTCTTAAGTCTCAATGCTCAGTAATTTCGCTGGCTACAATACCTATTAACCCGAAACAGTCATGCTTGCGCACTACTGTTTGGCCGAGCTGATGCCAATCTACATATATAAATAAAAATTGAATGTTGTCCGTCGGTAAACGCATCTGTTAAAAGCGCCTGGACAGATTTAGCAATATTTTATTTCAAATATTCGTATTAAAACGAATTAGGTTTTTATGTAAAAAATATAGTTATATTTCCCAGAAATTTGGTAAAAACAAAGTGCTTTCTCGTGCGGGTGAAATAGCGAGGCGCAGTTTTTTTATTTATTTATATCAATTTTACTATTTCTCTTTTTAACTAACACCTTTTAAACCTTAATAGGTTTTTCTTGGGTGTCGCATTCATATTCTGCTTACTTAGCTAGTTTTTCATAAACCCAAAGTGTAAATAGGTGATAAAAATGAAGTTAGAATTAATTAATTTAAATAAATTAAATTATTAATAATGGTATTTCTGTATTTTCTAGATTGTCTTTGAAGCTGGAGCCGCAATCTCCAATCGGCAGTTGCACGGGTTCCAAAGAGTCCGTCAAAGAAGTCTTGCCACCGGTGGCTCCTGGCCACGTCAACGTATCTCCGTCTAAAATCGGTTCAGGGTCCCTCAGACTTCAGGGCTCGTGCCACCAGGGCCGGTTCATACCGACCCACAGGAAGTGTCGCTCTCTAGGATCGAAGTAAGTACCATTCCGCTTTTATAAACCATTTTCATGATTACTAACACGCTATTTTTGCGTAGTAACACTGGCCCGAGACACTGAGCAATGCAACTGTAAAATGTTTGTATGTGTCTTTGAAACATGTAACCGTTTTGAATCATATAAAAGTATGTATTTAAAGAAGTAATTAACGTAGTAAATTATTTTGTTACGCAATCATGCCTTGCTCAGTGTCTTGAAGCCGACTGAAAAGTTAATTAAGTCACAATATACCAACACCAAAACTTAATTGATTTTTCACACGAGTTCTCTAATACATGTTCCTTCTATTTACTGTCTACACTGTCGACTCATTACACTTTGAAACTTGACGATATTGAAGATCTCATTGGCGTTGGTATTTTAACTCTAATCCTTGAGACATAATCATGTTTTTATTTATTTACGGTGTGTACATTTTGGAATTGGTGCATAGGTTTCGTAGCGCGAGCTTGCCAAGAAATTTTCACAAGGTCAATTTCGGTGTTGGGTGAGTCTTTTTTTGGTTGATGAGAACGAACGGCTTGTACTTGTTATGTAGATGGAAATTATCATATATATATGTATGAATATATAGATAACAAAGGATATATAAGAGCATGCTTACTGTGTTGGAGAGATATTTACTAGATTATGAGAAGGCATCTTGGACTGCAAATCACTTGAAAAATAAAAATACACAACCACTCTTTTATTATGAAATTGCTACGTTTTTATAGATGATTGTGCACGCTGTTAGCATAAAGTAAACCCAGAGCAGATGTCTTCAACTTGCCTTCTTTAAGCGAGTAAGCATAAGCAGGTAGATTACAAAAGATTTATATCTACGAAACATCTTTGTGCTTTTGTAAATAAGGCGTAGAGTACATGGGCGCGAATAGTACTACAGATGGAAGTGAAGGAACAAAGATCCAGGTGGAGCCAGGGTCCCTTGAACGCTTCCTTGTGTTGCCTTTGTGTATAAAACAATAAAAATAAATAAACCGTATGTTGTTACAAACTCAGTTATTTCTTAAATTTGATTAGCCAGGCAGGTAAGGCAAAAGATGAGTATTTATATGTTTTTATTTTGAGCTTCGCATAGAAAATTGTATAGTGTCTACGTATTTTGAATAGTAAATATGTTTAAACTTAGCTTAAGCTTGTAAATAAATTTTGTTATGACATCATTACATGTAAATCCATTTGGATATTTGTTAATTAAAATGCTGAAATATAATGTCCTCGCATGGATTTTAAGCTTAGTGACGAAAATTTCATAAATATTTAAATTAAAAATGAACTCCATATAACAAAAACTGTATTATTTGTCACTTTAGGATCTAGGAATTTCGTTGTAATAAAGTATACTTTATAGTTTACTGGTTTTCAATAAATCAAAACGCATTTTGTTATGTAGTGGTGATGTGATAAAGGTTCTATTATGACATGATGCTGAAGGTATTAAAGATGATTATGTCTGCCGGATTCATGTGAAAACTAAATTGACGCTTGCATGCTGCGGCTTCCACACTTCACGCACAACTTTCATCTTAAGATCTAATAAGCTTTCCACGTGGTTGTTCACTTAATTTATTGTTAACGACACTAGTTTCTGCTACATAACACACGGGGCCAAACCCTGTAGAAATAACTACTGTTCGGGGCACAAGTTTCAGTTGATATTTCTAAAACGAATCATATACCTAGTTATCAGGCCAATATAAGTAATTGGACTACAACTTCGGGCGCCCAGTAAAACAAGTAATCTTTACCTATTTCACATTCTACTTCGTACTTATAATATTATAAACGCGAAAGTTTGTAAGAGTATATGGATGTATGGATATATGTTTGTTACTATTTCACGCAAAAACTACCGAACCGATTTTGATGAAATTTGATGTAGGTACTTTAGGACTTAAGGCTACTTTTTATCCCGGGATACTGCGGGTGAAACCGCGGGGCGCAGCTAGTATATTATAAAGAGGTGAAGTTGTTTGTAAGAATGTATGTTTGTAGCAGGTAACCTCTGGAACTATTTATCTGATTCCGAAAATTCTTTCACTAATAGAAAGCTGTACTATTCCTGAGTGCTATTTTTAACCGACTTCAAAAAGGTTTACAATTCGACGGTATGTTTCTTTTTTTTTTTTTTTTTTTGTGTGTTTGTTACGCGATTACTCCGCCAATTATGCATTGATTTCGATGATTCTTTTTTTGATTGGTAGGTAATACTTCAAAGGTGGTCCCATATAAATTTTATCGAAATTCATTCAGTAGTTTTTGAAAAAAATAGCAAAAACAAAAAAATATAAGTTTAATCTTCAAGTCGGTTCTTGTTTTTTTCGTAACCAACTTTCTAAAGGTGGAGGTTTGTATTCGACTGCTTCACCTGCTTCACCCAGGGTTGACTTCCGGTGAGGGAACTCCTCAACGGTGAATAGTACAGACACAACATTTCGTAAATGGATTTAACCATAATAGCCTGTTCTAAATTCCATCATGACATGGCAGATACACCCAGGATTGACTTCCGGCGAGGGAACTCCTCAACAGAGAATAGGACAGACATGAAATTTTTTTGCACATGCATTTAATTGTGATAGCCCGTTTTAAACTTCGTCATGATGTGGCTTCTAGATCATAAAAGCTTGTCTTTAAAAACTTTTTGAATTAATTTAATTAAAACTTGTTTTTCACTATAAAGGTTAAATTAAATTATTTTTCAAAAAAAACTAATAAATACTATATACATAGTATTATACTATATACATAGTATTTATCTACTACCTATTAGACTTGGCTGGCACCGACTTCAAATATATGAGTGGGTAGCGTTTATGATAATTATATTAATTTATTTTTTACTTTTGAGTGCCATTTGTGGTTTTGAAGTCGGTTTAGTTTTTTTTGAAAAATAAATTATATTTTATTGTGTCATGATCGCGGGCAGTTGCTAGTTACTCCATACGGGAGTTGAACTCCATCTCCGAAATATAGTTAGCAAATATTGAACCACTTGGGAAATTTCGTGTGCGGTGAATGGCGAGACGACAGGGTTAATTGTCTAAACATTTGAAATATATGATTCATCGCATCGTCGTTTATTGAGCCTTGATTGATTGAGCTCGACTGGTCCCGAGCTAGCCCTCCCGCGACTCCCGCTTCCGTTCCCACCTACACTACCTAATACGAGCACAACTAGATAACAACTACCGTAATGTGCGGGTGTTGCACATTCGCCTGAGTCAAGTGAAATGCCGCACAGTGGTCACGGTTTGATTGATCACTCTAATTGTGTACTTACTTTTTATATTTATTGCTTCGCACGGTTTGTGATTTAGCCAGTAATTAAACAATAACAAATTTCAAATAGGCTTCAAGTATCTTCTAGGGTCGAGAGAGGGCGCTTTTTTCTCTGCTTCCGTCCCGCAGTGTGAAACGTGTTTAAATTAAAAATGGCCATTCTAGCACTGCATGACTGTGGTAAAAACGAAAGGATTGCTCGAACAGAAGTATTTAACGCTGAAATATGATAAACGTTGGTTGCTCATGTATGATTACTTTGTATTGTTGTTCAGTAGCTCTATTGGGTTTGGCTCTTCGCACAAGCTTTACAAGTAGACACACGACAGATTAGTTAGTACAGCTTGATTTGGGTTTTCCAGCTTTAAGACTTTTTGGATAACTTAACGGCTAAAAAAGGTTGTATAATGTATCAACTTATAGTATCTTTGGTTGTATTATTGAAACACGTTTATGATAAATTGCCACATTGTATACAATTGTTATTGTACACTTCCGCTTATGACAATGGCCAGATGATATCAGTTTAGTTAAACATATGCGATGCTGCGTTTATAGATATATACAGCGTCTCATACACATGTATATAAATATGTATGCATAATATTTGTTTACATTAGATAATTGACATGTATCAGCAGATAACTAGAACTACTAGAAGGTACAACTCTATTTCTAGAATAGAAATACGCTCTAACTTTGGGTCTAATTAAATCCAATTCAGCCACTGCATGTAATGATCTCCCACGAATTATTTGCTCCTATTAGGCAAAAAGGATTGGTCGCAAATGAGATCAAATTGAATAAAACAACAATGACATACACCGATATAGGCATATGACGCATGTTCAACAAGCACAATAATGCGCAGGAGTGGCACCGTCAATTACCAACAGTTGCTACCCAGCCGTACAATGTAAAATCACTTCGCCACACAAGTATGTTTATTATTAAACTTGATACTAGATTTTCCGCGACTTCGTCAGCGTAGACTACAGAGGAAGCCTATCTCGAGGTCTTTTTTGCATACCACTTTGCATACCTGCCCTATATATAAGGGACTACGAAGAGGTCAAGTTGTATCTTCGCAGTCACCCAACCGTTTTGATGTAACATACGCCTATAAATAATCTAAGTTGGGACTTATGCATTCAAACCCTGACAATCAAAAATAAAATCAGTTCAGTTCAGCAGTTTATGAGTCTATAGGTAAAAAACATAAGTTACAATTTTATAATAGTAAAGAGAAAATCTTCGGTGAAGTTTTCCGGAATCTTGATTTAAACGATTGACTAGGTATCTTAGAAGCATAAAATGCATGCTGATATAATGAAACCCTTAACTTAATATGCAATTTTCAATGCATGAGGACATAAATATAAATCCTTAAAAACAGCGACCTAGTAAAATAATAGCGTAAGTACTCGAAATTAGGCAAAATGAAGCAGATTTTCTCCATAGTCTGCTGCGATAGAGTGTACTGATGTCGGTTACGATGTTGTAGCATATTCGGCAAGAGCCACACAGATGACAAGAACGAGAAGACTCCCGCGGGATCAGTGAACCTTCTGGACGATACGCTCCTGGAGTCGCCGGGGTCTGTCGCGGGGGACAAGCTGTCACAAACCCTGCCGCTCAGGTAACAGAAATCCCTTGAAGTATTAGGTGATAGATAAATAGATATATTTATAAAACATTAAAACTTGACAAAGATGTTCTGCTTACTTGTCTATGACCTAATTGTCCTTACTATATCTTAAATTTATTTCAAATTAGGTTCTTATTAAGGCGTACGCTATGTTTGCAAGTAGGTAGCATCTGCAAATTGATTGACCTACAAGTACCTTTCAATTCAGTTTTGTAACTAAAATAACTCTGTTATTTGACTTAATAGCCCTATTTTGTTCCAGTGTGTTATCGAAGCCTGAAGAGTTACCCTGCGATTTTCAAGGGTTCGTCAGGCGGAAGACAATACTCAAGGACGGGAGGAAAATATCGCTCTCGTCCTGGCAACGATACTGGATGCAAATGTCCACCAATATACTCATTTTTTATGCTTCGAAATCCTTCAAAGGGTAAGTTTTTAACGTAACTGTAATTCCATATCTCAGATGTTAAAAGAGTGCATACTTATATACATAAGAAAACTACGTTTATCCCGAAATTAAGCATTACAATACAACCTTTTACTTTTACTATATCACCAACATGGATTTGCCATGTCTAAACAAAGCTCTAGCTAAAATTGCTTTAGCAGACACATTCTCTCAGCCAATATCAGGATGACATCATGATATACTTATCGCATATGACCCATATAGTAAACAGTTCATAACAGGCTCACTAAAGGTCTGTTTTTGCATCACTTTGTGTCACATTGTATAAGTAGAAGTTCATACGTCCTATAGAGACCTGTTAATTGATTTCCAATAGCATTGAATTGGACATGTTCGAACTTATTTTGTTGTATATTTATGTTGACAGATCAAATATGTTTTTCTCTATGAGTAATACAATTTTATCTAAGACAGGGTTTTAAAAAGAATTCAAATGCGCTTCAATCCTTGCATTTAAAGAATCGCACAAACTCGATTAACACCTTTTTTATTTAACTGTGACGGATGAACTGGTCGTTCACCTGATGGTTTTGCAATACCGCGGCGCTGCACTGCGCTCGTCACTCTGAGACAATTAGCTGTTAAATCTCATATGCCCAGTAATTTCGCTGACTACAATGCCCTTCAAACCGAAACACATAGGCAGCAGGCGGCAGAATAACTGGCAAAGCGGTGGTATCCACCCAGACGACCTCTCGCATACAAGAAACCTACCACCAGAATCTTTGGTATAACCATATTTAGTCGTGATATTTTGTTTATGTATGTTCTAAACTACACGTGTCTCGTAATGCCCAGTCAACTCACCTCTCATTTTATAAAACATTTTCACCCTAACACGCTCTAGTTTTTAACTTAGTTTATTAACACCTGACCTTGCCTCGACGGTAATTGAACTACACGTGAACCAGCCACCATTGCTACCGAGTGCAAGGTTACTATACAATTAATGAGAGGGGTGCAAGGTTGCCAATTTATTACGCCGATCACGGCAGCCACAATATCGAGCACGTTTAAGGATGACTTTTTAATGTCACGTGAATTGCAATGAGTATTTAACTACAAAAAAAGAGCTTTCTTGAGCGGTGTAGCTTCTTTTGGGAGCTTTTAATATTTTTTGTAGGTAGTAAGGTCTCTAGTATGCGAGGAGCCGTCTCGGTTGGTTTTTGTTTTTAATTAATTACAGGCTTGCGTTTGACCACTATCACACCTGTTGTTAAGTGACGATGCGGTCGAAGATGTCTGTGATTATATAACATCTGTTCACTCTTGTCTTAAAGACACCCAGATTATAGCTATCCGGAAACACTGATGCCGGCAGAGATATATATCTCTATGACTGTGCGGTGGTACCTTCGCATCGCCAGTTATTCTGCCGCCAAGCAGTAGTGCGCTAGCATTTATGTTCCGATTTAATGGGCATTGTAGCCAGTGAAATTACTGGGCACATGAAACTTAATATTTGATGGGTCGGGGTGACTAGCGCAACGCAACGCTACGAACCGTGCAAAGGATTGCCTTTGCACGGTATTGAAAGTTCTGCAATTGTTACGGGCAAGCTTGGCGCTTACCATCAGGCGAACGACTTGCTCGTCTCATTGCTAAGTTGTATAAAAATCTCTTTGCCCGTCCATTACAAAGGCGCTCTCAACCTTTGCCCCCGGCACCCATGTTCTTGATTGTCACTGACCAAACTAACCAATATAAGCAACTAACCAAACTTAAGTACAAAGTTTCCACGAAGAGAACTCATTCTTTCATTTCAAACAGTGCCATAGATATAAGTACAATGTAAAATAAAATAATATAATGTAATGTGTATAAGTACAATGGAAATGTATGGAAAAGGTTTATTCGAAATTTCTCAAAATCTTTCGATTTGACTTGATTTACTTTGAGGGAACCATTCCTGATGGGAAATAGGCTCGATGAAGCCCATGTTTTTATAAGCTTTTATTTAACTTGCAATGTATGTATGTATGATCTTGCAATGTATGCATCATGATGATGATGATTTTGATGTATGTATGTATACAACTACCACACCCTGTATACTTTCATTTCGTGTTACTTATCGAGTTGCGAATACATGCTGCGATGCATGCGTAGGTTCGATGTTGAGGTTGGTGTGTATTGTGCAGGTCGTCGCGGGCCGACTTCCGTACGGAGCGCTGCAAGGTGCTACCGCTGGACGGCTGGACCGCCAAGTGGGACTCCGACGCGCCGGACGCCTTCCAGCTGCTCAACCACCAGCTCGGCACGCTCTATAAGTTCAAGTAAGTTATTAACCCATCGACCATTAATAATAAGCTATACCTACTATCTTGACGAAAACCAGTTCGAGCACAGGTGTAAATTGAAAAACAGCGCTGCGTTCTCATTTAGGATGTGACCACAGTACATGGTGATTTTACAGTAGGTACATTGCTTATGTGTATAGTCAATAAGTAGATAATAAGTACTCGGACAAGCTGTATAAAAACGCTAAGGAAAACATCGTGAGGAAACCGGCATGGCCAAGAATCGCAAAGTTCAACTTCATGTGACGTCCACCTACCCGCACTGTGCCAGCGTAGTGGATAATGGCCCATACTCTCTCTATGAAGAAGACCTGTGTTCCAGCAGCAGGAACGTACTGGGTTGATCATGGTGATGATGATTTATTTATAAAACATCAACATCTATCTTTATTTATCTAACATGTATCTTTCTTTTACCGTCACTGGATAACTGGTAGAAAATGCTTTAGCGTTAAGTTCTCCTTTTTTACATTACTTGTCTTCTTGTATTGTGTGGGTATGTGGCCAACCCTGGTGTCGGAGTTTTTAGTTCGCCCGAAGGCCTCCGACATGGCCTAATGGCTGTTGAACCGACACCAACCGGGACCGACAGCTTAACATGTCCTCCGAAGCACGGTAGCGCTCAGATGTAAATACCACACAAACGGTCACCCATCCAAGTTGTGACCGCGAACGCTGCTTAACCTAGAAGATCTGTTACGAACGACTAGGCGATATTCGCTACGAGTGCTACTACATTACTTGTAATAGTGCAATAAAGAATAAAATAACAATAAATGATGCTTACAGGTCTTATGTCTCATAATGTTTGAGGCATTTTTGCCCGTAGCGATGCTCACTTGACGAGGCACTGCGCAGTCGGCGTGAGTTAGCCTCCGATTTGCAGCTGAATCAGTCAGCCGCATAACTATTTGCCTAGTGCGACCGCCGTTACAATACGTATGAAGTTTATTACAATGCAATGAAGTGGTTAACAGCAGGTTAGGTTACCGTTATAAAACTTATAATAAATTGCGAAGTACAAAGTTCTCAAATTCTTGGATATTACTGAAAAAGTCCGCATTCAACGTTGTTTTTTCACCCGCCTGTCGTGATCTAGGCCGGCATAACGGAATCTGGCTTGGAAGCAGGATGCCTTAATCTGAAGTCTTCGCTCCAATGAGCCGTAGCTTTCGAATGATATCTCGAACGAAAACTCGCGTATTCCGCGAGCAAATCGTATTACGTCGTACCTGCTATTGGAGGAATATGATTTCTTCGATAGCATTGTAGGACAAGATTATTAAGAAAAAAGTTATGTAGAAAACATATAAAATATGATTTCTTTAATTATGCGAAATTTAAGGTATCAGAAATGGTAAAGGTTAGTACTATAATCCAGCTAGCCGATACAAAAATTGCAAATAAAACTCCGTGTAAAATGGCTGCTGATCATAGATTATATTCTATCCTCATTGTTGCTGACCATAAGGTCCCAGAAACCAAACCCACTTCAAAATCAAACATCGCTAAATGAAGCTGTTTCTAAACTCTGTCAGTATCAGTTTTACTCAGTAGGTTCATTGTATGCGGGAAGCCGTCTACCCAGACGGCTTCCCGCATACAAGGTGCCACCGCTTTGCCAGTTATACTGCCGCTAAGCAGTAGTGCGCAAGCGTTACTGTGTTCCGATTTGAAAGGCATTGTATTAAAAATTACTGGGCATATGAGACTTACCATCTGATGTTTTGGGGTAATGAGCGCAATGGTGCTACGCAGTACTTTTTATGGTATTAAAAGTTGTGGGTGGGACTGCAATTGATGTGCTCAGGCGTGGCGCTTACCGATTTTCTCGGCTCGTTACTCAGTTTTATAAAAATATTTACAATTTAAAGATAAAACAAGTGACAAGCTGGCATTAGGGTTTACAATTGAAAGCTATTAATAACAATTTTTGTAATATTCTTAAACTTGTCATTCAATGAAACGTTACTTTAACAGTTTCCTAAGAAAAATATAAATTGTTATTCCTTTTAGAGTAGTTTTGTTTTTCTTCGTAATGCTTTACCGGATATCTTGAAAATGGAACGGCGTGTCTGTTACTTTTCTAAGTCATCCGGTCTTAGATATCCGGTTCAAGGAAAACTGGAAGATCATGACTAAAGTATACATGTTTATACTAATTTTATAAAGATGTAAAATTTTAAGTATGCAAGTATGATTGTACTAGGTAATCTCTGGAACAACTGATCCGATTTTGAAAATTCTTTCACTGTCAGGAAGCTACGCTATCCCTGAGTAACATAGGCTATATTTTATTATGTCAACGTGAACGAAGTTGCGTGCGTTTGCTAGTATTATATAAGATTTGAAATAACTTATAGTGCCGCAAATATCTTCGAACATCGGGTGTAATATTTTCCGGGTATATGATTGGTTAAACAAGTCTCGACGTAATCCGTTGAAAATATTGGCAGAAACGATTACTTTCAATTTTGGCCGTGATCATGAAGAGCTTTGCACTATTCGTAGTAAACTTCTTGGTTCGCCTTTTAATGCGAACATCTAAGGAATGGAACGCCTTGCTGTAATCTATGTTTCCACATAAATACAATGGGTGTGTTTAAATCGAGAGTGAACAAGTATTTACTTTTACTGAGTAAGCGAGCTCCATCTTCGACCATAGCGTCGCCTTCCATCAGGTGAGATCGAGGCAAAACGCTAAATCAGAGCATAAAAATTATCAAAGACTTTTCTGACTTTTCAGATTTATCTGTAGAAACAATCTTCAATATGGAGAAAAATACCTAAATACATTTCACGATACACATTTGAAATACGTTTCGATTTTAATAAGACGAGGTGATTTGTTTATCACTGTTTTATTTCTCGTCTCGCTTCAAGCTACGAAATCACCAACGCATCCAATCAGTATTCACGGGGAGGTCGGGGTGGCAATCTACTTGGCGTACAAGAGCTAACGGGTACTTTTTGTTACAGGACTGCTTCAGAATCTATGGCTAAACAGTGGGTGACGAAGATCGAAGACGTATCAATGAAGGTGATGAAGCCTCTCCCAGCCAACCTCATGTCGTTCGAATAGGCTACCGAGCCGGTGCGTATTGATTTAGTGATCTGTCTGTCCCGAACAATCTCAGCTCTCTCATTTTTGTGTCTCATGTACGGTTCTTATATTTAGGTATATTTTTGTTTATATTCATACTATGGCCGGCAGGAATATGACACTTTGGTAGTCGTTTTATTGTTGACAAATACTTTATTTGATCGCCGAAGTGATCGAATCAATCGTATGTTTTCATTCGTTTTTTTTTAATTATTCGTATATTAAAGTAATATCGGTTTTCATTTACGAATATATCGAAGTTATTTTCTATAAAATTATTATTTTCCAATAACCAAATATTTGTATTATCAAAGGATATCCTAAGTGAGAAATTTGTAGTAATAGTTATTGACAATCATTTTACTCTCTTCGATATTCTTTTACAAATTCTGCCGAAATACATATTTCTGTACGGTTTATATACTGCATGATAGACAAGCTTTCTGTGAACTATAAATGTTTCCGTTAGTTGAATAGGAGGCTTTAACTGTGTACACAATTTAGTTATTAATGTATTTGTTATTGATACGAGTCTGCATTATGGGCTTATAAAATTACAACAAATATAGGGAAGTTGTGGTTCTATAGCCTGGCTACGAGTAGGTTGCCTATAGACTTAGGGAGTCATTGGTCAGCCGAGACGCTTGTAGGACGTTTAAGAGACTTTTACCACGGTTTCACTTTTACTGCATAATTATTGGACGGAAATGAATATATTGTTAAATTATTAATTAATTAAATTAAAATCGTTTATTTCAGGCAATAAGTTACAAAAATTACATAGGCCCATATAAATAAATACCTTACAGACTAACACAAACAATATAAGTTAAAATTTACACTTCATTGCGTGGTGTCACGTGCCAGCCTCCCGTGAAAAATAAATGATAATAGACCTAGCACTTTGGACATTTCTATCTTAAAATACGTACATATATCTGATTCCCGTCCCTTCGTCGTCAAATTAGATATGTGGTACATATTCGTAAAGAGTGTAATAGAAAAGTTTTAGTGTAGTAGAAAAGACTCGAGGGCCGCTCTCGACCTATCGAACCTCTCAATGCGTCTCGGCAATAATTCGTCCTACATTCATCTCAAATGCTTCACTGCAAATAAAAAATAGTTCAACAGATAGTGCTGCAATATCTCCTACTGAGATCTCTAGATAATATTGGAATTCTTCAAAACCCAATAACATCCGTCACGGGAAAAATATAAGAGGAAATACAGAGTTCCTCGACGCACTAGACTTCGTAAGTGTACTTCACATATCTAGGCCATGTTTCCTGTAGCTTTATTTATATCATACAAGAATATCAGATGACTATATTTAGAAAATATATACCTATACACATTGTATCTTAACACAAAATTCATAGGTACCTGTTGTAACCTCAATAAGTACGAAAATTAGGTAATTTATTTTTTTACACCAGTGGTACAATAAAAATATTCAACGTAAAGCAATAATAAAATTTAACTGATAACTGTAATAAAACAAAATGAATAATGATATATCTCATTGTATATTCGCTCGTACAATTATATGAAGCAAATCACTATTGTATTATATTCAGTAAATATACAATACTACTATTCATAAACAATACAATGAAAACATCTCGAATCATTTTATCTGAAAGAGAAAAATACGCTTCTTGACTCGTAATTCTCGTGAATACGTATAAAGAAAAGGAGTGATAATAATTTTAAAGCCCTTTTGTAACAAATTAAGATGCAACTGCATTTTTAAACTATTTTATATACTTATAATAAAGCGCCACAACTAACCATTCATTAGCACAAGCGAACGTATTTCCTGTATGAATACTGGTTTACGAAACTAGCATTTGCTACTAAAGAAGAAAATATCATAGAACATGACACAACATGAGTGCAGTAGTGCTGTGGATGACTTTGGAATTCTATCGTGTGCACAATTTTTTTTGCTATAGCTTATACAAGGTGGTATTGAAATCTTTAGCCATTTTTACGTTACCTACACGATTATTCTTTATTATAATATATAATTGTCAATCCACTTAAATAAATCGGACGAAAAAATAAAAACTATTAATATCCGGTAGATCTATCTTTGGCCACAATATCGATATAACCTGACGTTAAGCGACGATGTGGTCTACGGAAACTCCAAAAAAAGGTTTCTTATATTTTGAAACAAAAAACATATATTCAAAATAAATTGTTAAAAAAAACAAATCTCGAAATAGTTGCGTCTCATTTCTGTATCTCCGCTTACTTCTTCTAAACCAAGCAACGGACTTTGATACTTTTCCAGATTAATTTAGAGATTTTTTTTCGAAATTTAAAAAGGCACTTTTAAACTCAAGATAATCTTTTGTATAGTTGTGAAAACTTAATGTTTTGTAATCAAGTCGTCAAAAAATGACACCACATTAGTAAATTGCATCGGTGCGAAACTGGGGCGGGTCGCTAGTCTCGAATAAAAAGATAAAAAGTACCTAGTTGTTGTAGTTTTCCGGAGGCAATGCTTTTTTTCTTATTCATATGAAACAGCTATAGATCGCTGGAGATGTTAGAAATGTGGAGCGCGGTTCTGCAGAGGAATCGTCTAACTCGAAAACCGATCTCGATCGCTTTCAAACATGTTTTGAGATCGGTTATCATTTCATATTTTATTTTTTCATATTTTGTTATCATAAATTGTCGAACTTTTGTACTCAAAGTCCGGATCCCTATCACAATCAGCATCGCTAAAAATTATCGATATTGCAGTTTGAAAGATGCTAACGCCTTCCAAATTCGAAATTAAAAGCTATTAGGGTCGCTTTCGAGTTACACGATTCCGCTGCTGCTTGGCTGGTCCATCGGTTTTAATTTAAAGTTTCTCTTGTATTCTCGTATACTTTCCCCGAGTTTCAATCGAGGTCGTAAACTTCCGAGAAAGGGCTTCTTGTTCTACTTAAGGACTATGATAATTTGTTCTATACGTATCTATGTATACGTACTACGTCTATATATACCTATGTATACTACCTAGTCTACGTGGGTAGTTAATGAAAACTAATACGAAGTGATCACATACTTAGGTATATTCTATTTCCTTTTTCGAATTGTTTTGGTCAACATTTACGCCTTTAATTACATACGTCTAAGCAGAGTTGTTTCGGAAAGTGAACAGTAAATATTAATTTTACGCAAATAAATAATCCTGAAATTAATATTAGACTTTCTCGTAAGTCAGTCAGTCATCTTATTTCCCCAATTTTCAAATTTTTTAATCAAATAGGTTTCATTTGTGTGAAAATAAATTTTTATTTAATATCAAGATTATTATTATACTTTCGGGATGGGACCAGACCATGCGTTTATATTTGGAAAAGTTGGGGGAAAAAATCTGCTTTCGCAACTCGCGCACGCCACAAAATCACTAGTTATTTATATACAAATCCTTTACTTTGCAAGCTGTCCGTCTGCGGAATGCTCTGCCTGTAACTATTAGGCAAAATTACACAGATACGTATAGTTTTGCAAACTATAAGACACCTTATTCATATATCTTACAAACTATTTGTAATTGAAATTTAATATATTCGTTTGATATTCATTTCGGAATCCAGAGGTTTTAGAGGTTAATTGTATAAAGATTGATCCTAAAATCGTCTTGCTAATCTCTAACGAGGAAATTGATGAAATTATCTTATTTAAAGTTCCTGAATAAACTTATTTACGAGACCAACCTCAAGGTTCAACTAAAAAGTCTTCCGACTAAGTGTCTTTGAAATGAGTTTGAGCTCCTTTATAATTGAAAGTAGTTTGGACGCTGAGACGTACAGTCAGATCTACATAGTGCCTATATTGCGAATCCCTGTCGCGTGTCCCAATTAGAGTTGTCGCTCTTAATAAAGTTTACTTTAAAGTCTACATAAAGACCCATTTTTATGCGAAAGGAACGACTTTATTGGGCGGTTATTTACGTACTGCGGCTATGTTAAGCTTGTCCAACTTCTTTTTCTTTTCGCCTCTACAGCATGTTCATAAACTGCCATACTCGTATGTTCTTTTATTAGAAAAGGGCAACCCTAATACCAGGAGCGAACTCGATTCTCGCTTCTACAAAGGTATAGCAACAATTTCAAGTCCTCACTGCAATGGCACTCATTCTTTACATTCCGAGCTCGCTGCAAGTCGCAGATCTTTTGCCGAGAATGAATGACTTTTAGCCAATGGCTTCTTTCTAACAGTACGGCTCCTTGAAAATAGTTCTAGAAAGTTAAAAGTCCTTATTATTTTTATCCTGATTTAATATTATGTGACGTTTTTAATGGGACCGGATTGTATCCTACTTAATATTATAAACGTGAAAGTTTGTAAGAATGTATGGATATGTTACGGCTAAAAGCCGAAGTGCGGCTACACCTAGTTTTAGCCGGCTACAACTAAGATAAACTTAGATCTATCCAATATGCGAGATTGTAAACTGTCGAAAGATTGTGAACCGTCGCTTTATTTTTCGGTAGATTATAATCTATCGAAGTGATAGATGATAATCTACATTATATTATATCTAATATACATGTTCGCGGCGTTGGGGTGGCCCAAGGGCCACCCCCGCCTCACCCTAACCTACCGAGGGCTGCCCCTTATACGTGTGATTGGTGTGCGGCTGCACCTAGTTCTAGCCGCTATGATGATGGCTAAACCTAGTTCCAATCGAAGATAAGTTGGATAGATCTAAGTTTAACCGCATGTGGCCGGCTGCACCTAGTTGTAGCCGGCTAAAACTAGGTGTAGCCGCACTTCGGCTTTTAGCCGTAACAGATATATGTTTGTTACTTTTTCACGCAATAACTACCGAACCGATTTTGATGAAATTTGGTATGTAGATACTTTAGGACTTGGAATAGCACATAGGCTACTTTTTATCCCGGCAAACCACGTGTGGAACCGCGGGGCGAAGCTAGTTAGTACATAATCTTGGTAAAGACGGAGTTACCAAATACAGCGACTTCTCGAAAATAAATGTGTTTACTTGCGTGATTTTCTACGGAAAATACTTTAAACTTGGTCTTAGAACTTTTACCTACAAATAAATGTTACAATGTAGTTTCAAATCGCCCAAAGCTTTAAAATTGTCGTAACACCACTAACAACTTGCGGTAGGTCTTATCCTCGAGACTATAAAACGCTTCGCAAGCTTTGACAAGACATAAAACAAACTGTGAAGTAAATGTTACTCCGGTTTAATATCACATACGTAGCGCTCGTAGCGATATCTCACAAAGCCGTTCGAAATAGATTTGCTAGGTCCGCTTCGATCAAAACTTGTACAGTTGACCGTTCAGCCGTGTAGCTGTTGGTCGCGGTTGTTGTTTTAGGACAAAATCTTTAGACCATGCCACCAGTGTTGGTCAGACACCCAAACACGAGAGAGAATATCACAAATAAACTAGAAATATATAAAATGGAAATCTAAAATGAAAACAATTATTTGTTATTTGAAAAAGAAAACTTAAGCTTGATAATTTTACAATAGATTTCACTTCAATGAATATTATTAAATATGTTTTCAAAAAATATGGTAATTGAAGGTAAATAATATGCAATCACAAATAAACCACCACAGCTCGAATTGAAGGAATTTCAAACTAAAGCCAGTCTGATCTGAGCTAAATGCTACTGCATAAAACAAACAAGTCGCATTATATCCGAGGTTCTAGTCATAGAATGTACGTTCGATATTCTGATTTAAGCGCGCTAATGAATGGTTAAACTGGTGTCGTGTATCATTACTGACAGTGACGTGGCGTTAATCATGTCTACTGCTTGATAAGCAATTTAAAGGAACTAACGTCTCAACAATAGAAAATAGAATACTTATAAACCTGTAGATATTAAAAGAAGAAACTATTTATTGGCTACTTTTTTTTCGGGAACATGCGAAGGTCCCGCGGGAATACAGAAAATAGCAAATACGCGTGGGGAAAAACTAATGCATACTGTATAGAATCTTAAAAATGTATTGTTTGTGATGTCGAATCTAAACATCTGAATGGTGCTTTTTCAACTAGATTATGTATGCTTTTTATAAAATTAAATCAAGTACGCAGCGTGAAATATGAGGGATCAAAAAGTACGAGATTCAACAGGTTATTGTAGTCTATATGGACGGCCGTATTACACCGTTGACCGCATAGTTGCTTAGTTTTCTATTTATTTAGAATCGGGACTATAGATAAAGCGTTAAAAGTGCCGGCGGCTATTTTGTAATTCTAATCGGATCCTATGCAGTGATTGGACAACCCAACACAGTAGCAAAGCAAACGGGTGTTTGTTGGGCCGGTATCTGCCAAAAGGCGATTAAAAAAGGCGAGTTGTTGTCTACTGTAATGGACCAGCTTCATGCTTTGGCAAAATCTCGTAGCTTACCTGAGGCGTTCGACGAGTGGCAAACATACAGCTGTACAGTTGGCTTTCTATTTACCAGGGATTTCGGTTCACACTGGTATACCTTTGACAACTGTACCAATATTGACTCGTAATTACGGTAAGCTTTGTTTCGTACTAACACTTGGGTAAGTGAAGTTCACAAGAGCTTTATTGAACTTGTAATACTGAATAATACTGTTAGGATAGACTAGCGTTTTTTAATTTAACTTTTTTTGTAAAAAGTAATGATCTCATCCGAAACATCATATTTCACGCTGGGTTCACAAACTTTTAAGGTCGATGAGACGTTCTTAACGACGAGTCGTTGTTAAGAACGCTTCTTAGTAAAAAATATATTATTTTCTATATATATTTCTATAATTATTTTCGATAAAATTCAGGTAAACTATCATAACATAGGTAAAGCCAAGACTATCTAGCAAAGTCTATTTGTATCAATGTTGAATAAAAATTTTAGCACTAAAATTACTTGTATACCAAACGCAACGATATAGATAAGTGCAAATATTATCATTGACTTAAGGTACGGGTCGTCGGACGGTTTTAGCCTGGTGCTATTTTATAGTGTAAAGTAAAAAAATAATGTCGATCTACTAAATGAATAAAATATAATCTAAAACACTTCTCTATAAAAAACAACAATCTCATTCTCTACAAAAGCAATAGTTTTATTAATTTTCCAATATTTTTCATAACATCGTGATTTCCGTTTGTTTCGAAATTGCATTGGATAGATTGTTTAAATTGATAGTATTGTATTCTCGCAGCGAATAATTGTTATGTTCTATTATTCGTTTTTACGAGTCAATTTGGCAATATTGTATACTCTTTTTAAACAATTCTTTTTTTTACGCTCACTGGAATTTGAAACCAAACACGATTGGATCGGAGCTCGGTATATTTTATTTAAAAACAAAAGCTTTAAATACTTGAAAATTCCCAGACTTCACAGATTGCGCAATCTGTGAACTCTGGGAATTTTCAAGTATTCCTTTTCACGTTGAAAGCTTTTAGCATATTTTTTAGTTTTTCATTTTGACTGGACAGAACGTTAAATGCGGTTATTCAAAAGAATCAAACAATCACTTTTGCATTTATAGGTTATATTCAAGCAAATGCAAGTTCACAAGAGCAAAATAATTACTTAAGCATTGTGACTATACTTAGGCTATCTTACTTATACAAGTAGGTATAGGATGCATAGGTTTCGTATTCCAATTGTTCGCCTCGTACAAATGAGTAACGCCAGTTAAATAAATGATACCTAGATCCCTCATGATAAAGCACCGTGAAGTTATTCAAAAAACTATAATTATATTCATGTTATTGAGCAACGAGTTAAAACGTCTAATTATGATATTATATACTGTATTAATTAATTGCCATAAAGTACCAAATGATTAGAAAATGCGTATTTTACTGTCAAACAAAATGAAAAAGTGTATAAATTAACAGCTGATTGTCTCAGGGTGACGAGCGCAGTGCAGCGCCGCGCACGATTTTGCAAAACAAAGTTCTGGGTAGTGCTGTTACTGTTATGGGCAGGCGTATTGCTTACCATCAGGCTAACGATCAGCTCGTCTCTTTACTCGTTACATTAAAAAAAAACAAATACATAGTACCTCTTAAAAACTCAAATAGCAGTAACCTCATTTTGGCTTTTCTCGATGATTTCTATAGTATAAAACGAGTTTAGTAATTAAATACAGGGTGAAACTTTCAAATTGTAATAATACAGTGCTAGTATTTTTTTTCAAAGTCAACGAGATTGATGATCGAAGATTCAAATTCGATTCCCGCCAATCATGGAGTTTTCGTTTTTATCAAAATCCCCGAGACTCCTTTGAGCATTTTTCGCTATTCCTAATAATTTCGAATTTGGCCCTCCACGCACACTTGTAAAATTCACTCTGTATACATAAAGGTTACAAAATATTTATTTTTCACCGGGCTCTTGAAATTATTGTACTATTTCGGTAAGCGTGTGTTTAAGTTCATAGTTAACTAAAGAAAGTTGATTATAATCATCACTTCATCATAATATGTAGTACATTATGATGCAAGTGTCGTAAGTTGACCATTACACTCGAGGCGGTATTATGGCGCCAGCCGTAGGAGAGCGCAATAAGAGACCCGAGAGTGTAATGATCAACGCACACGCGTTTTTTTACGACGTTTTTCATCACACTTGCGAGGAAAGAAACACTAGACTTATATCTTTTCCCTTAGATTTTGGTGGCAGCTAACTATCACTAGCGTTTCGTGTTTCATTATAAACCTTTTCGCCACTTGAACTTGAAATTTTTGCAAAATAATCAACTGCACAAAAAAAATATAACAAAAATTCTTCAGGAAAATGGCGCAAAGATTTCCTCTTTTCTTTTCTTTTCAGCCAATATAAAAAAATATAAAGCGAATATTTTCGTATATATAACATAATTTGTTGTGATTTTTGAATTATTTGATAAAATTAAATGTTATTTTACAGTAATTAGGGGAGTTGCTACTATTTCTTTATACAAGAATGTAAGATATATATACTCAGGTACTTACTATTTTCAGCCGAATAAAAATGATGATTATTGAAAAAATCATTACCGCACTAGTGCGGTTATGTAAAGTATAAGCACGCGTGCGAAACATCTCGGATTACGAGCCTAAAACCGATGTAATAAAGTCCCTATTACGAGCGAGTGTGATTAAAGTTACATTGTGTGTCTAAATTGACATTCTTTTTGTATAAACTAAAATGACGTAGAAGTAGAGTCTACGTAAATTAAGCAATACTGAAACAGTATTTTCGTTTAACATGTAGCACAGTTAAACGAAAATAATGGGATAGCTCGAATAAACTAGAAATCTCAGAAACCAAACCTATGTTCTTAAATAAACAATGTTATTAAAGCTGACAAACGCCAATTAACACATTTTGCTTCATTAGTTTAAAATAATTGACGCCCGACGCGATGACGTCATGAACATGCAACCATTCAGCAGAATTCGAATCTTCATTAATATTCAGATAGCACGCGCAGTTACAGACGTAACAACTAGTCCACTTCGTTAGATATAGTTCAGTAATCTTGTTTGGCCAAATCACGCCAATCGCCCCTAAATAGAAAATACATATTTTAAGTTTCTATGCATACAATCTGATACAATATAATGGCAAAACGGAACAAATAAAGCTCTTTAAAAGTACACTGTAAATTATTTGTAATTAGGTTCGATCAAGAAATTTGCTATTATCGTGGTGTCGGGCTTGGTTATTGACGTCGAACCGCGTTAAGGATAGTGTGAACAGTTTACCGACCATTAGTGACTTTGATTTGGTACCATGGCACTTACGATCATGCTTAGACTAAATTACAATGCAAGGTACTTGGTCAGTTTCCGGTACGACTGATTTTTTTTTATGTGTAAGTATACAGTAGCAATACATTAAAATGTGTAAAAATATAATTTAAGTATTATATTGAGGGCGTCATTAAAGTTGTCGTGTCCAGGTAAACTTGTAAGCACACCGGCAGAGTCAATCGTAACTCGTAACTATTAATACCCCAAGCACGTCCGAATCGAAACTAGCGCAGTAATATGAGATCTGCCCCCGTACCCATATGTCTCTCAAGCGCCAATCGTATATCGTGTTGAGCTCAAATTAAGGTATAGCTTCACTGCGATTACTGAGATACCGACTAATTATTATCGATTCAGGCAAGAAATCGAATTAATCTCATTCATTTATACCAAAATATGATAACTTCAAGTTGAGATAAACTTAATGGGACAATAAATGAAATATTGTCGCAATGAATCTATACCCTAAACTGAACTCAACACGATATACGATTGGCGCTTGAGGGACATATGGGTAGGGGGGCTGTAAGGCTTGCATCGTCGATTGATACATCGAAATTAAATGCAACATTGTAAATGATTAAAAACTTTACCAAAGCAACGTAAAACTATTTTTTGTAACCCAATCGTTTTACTTTTGTATAGTTATAGTGAGGCTATGATATTCGACTGATATTAAAACTGTTGGTATCTTTGAAATGCAGTCATTGTTATATATGTTTGATGCAAATCAATCAATAGTTTAAGTTGTATTTCGTTTTATTAGACTAGAAAGTAGGGGCGGGTTTAAATTTGCGTAATGTTGAAAATACCGAGTTAAACGGGCAGTTTTTTTATAGTATAGTGAACATTTTCGCTGGAATGTTGAAATCTTGTCTGCGCGGATTAGTTAACAATAAATTCTGTTTAAGCTCGCCCTTACCTTTACTTTCACGACAAATGTTTATTATTGCTTATTTGCCATGTTTTATATATTTTTAGGCACAAGTCATATTCCTTTGTAATTATGAATACTTTGTATTGTTTTTTATTAGATCTTAATAGTTGATAGTTACTGTATTCCACCGTGTCGTATCTCGGCTAGAATTCTCAAAGTCGAACCATTAATACACTATAGCTTTGTATGATGTCTACTCAATAAGTGTATTTACAGCACTCTGTGCTCTTGTGTTCAATAAAAAGCATAAGGAATTACTTTAACATCTGTATTTTATTTTATATTCTGTCTATATCCTTTTTTATTAAGGTCCACTCGTAAGATTTCTTGATAGGTAGGCAGTTAAAGTCATCCACAAAGATGATTCTTTATACTATATTGCGAAAATAGAAGTGGTATAAATTAGGTATTACATGAATATTCACTTCGCATTCAGTAAAATGTTTGAAAGTGGAGAATTCCTGCTAGAGAGGGACATAATCAGTTTCAGGCTCGGCTCATCTGTCCACTGTCTAGCCCGCTTAGTCTGGATGTCGCTTTCAGAAATGCGAACACTATTTTACATACTAACAGAACTATGGTATGACCTAAATCGCCGAGGCCGTAAATATAATAATAAATAAATTAAGTAAAGTTAGTTAGTGAAAAGTATTTCAATAATAGCTTATGAATTATACATTATTATGTAGGCACTGTGTAGTTACTTTGCGCTTTCGATGGCGATGTGTTTACTTTCTTTTGAACGATGTGTGTGACTTTACCAAATAAGTAACAACGAGATTAAACGACTTATGTTGACAAGAAAAAAATCAAAAGATCTTTATTCAGTTTAGGCATCAAAGACGCACTTACGAACGTCAATTTATCACAATGACTCTACCATAGTACCGGAAAAACAACCAGTACTCAGAAAATACGGCAAGGAACTGAGGGGGCAAAAGAGGTAAGTTTAAAAGTGAGGTGACGTGAAATAAAACAATTGAACCGACCGCGATCTTTAAAAATATTCATTTCGATCATTGAGGTCTCACATTCCTCAATGATTTCGATAATGGAGAAATACGCCGCTTCCAGAGCCATGTATTTGACAGCCATATCAAACCACAAGCAAGAAGTCCATAGAAATATGTTTAGATCTTAATTCGTAAAATAACATACAAGGTAGGTTGATCTTAACGTTTCCAGTTGTTGCCGGTCATGACCGCATGCATTATTGGTTATAGTGTATCGGACATAATTCCTTGACCGGGTTTGGACATAATTCGTAGCTCGAGGCTATGTAGTTGTATCGAAGTTTCACTTTGCGGTACAGCCTGGTGCATAAGCTCGACATTGATGTATATGTATAGAGGCTATCGCTCTCTCATGAAGTCGATTCATAAGAGATAGGTCCAGACTTCAGACGAGTTCCGCAACTGTAGTTTAGAACTCCTGGAGTAATGAACCACATTAAAATTTAGTTCCAAAGTGGAATTAGTACTTGAACTTATAAACTTATAAGAGGAGGGGTAGTCTATTATTATTATTTTAACACATTTTTGTCAATTCTAACATATTTTGTTTCTTTGTGCCTTTAAGTACATTGTCGACAATTTTTTTACAAAAATTGTGAAGTGTTTGTGTCCAATTAAATGGTAAATGTGTCAGCTTAAATTAAGTCCTAGTAGAACCTACTGACAACTTTTAAAAGAAAAGTCTACGTCGATCAGCTCTTATTATGAAATCGATTTTGTATTGCATCTATAAAACTGTTTCTACCTTGAGAAAATATGACAAGGTGATTTTAAATTGCCTATTTTAATAGACCCGGTCTTGAATTGCAATGCAAATTAATGAGGGGTCGCAGGAAGCTGGTTAAGAATGCCGTTTTTAGTTTCATGTCTACAGATAGTTTCAGTTGTGGTTACATTGCTATGAAAAATGTCGCCTGTCGATCTACTTGCCCAGCAAATCCGCATGTTTCCAAGGTTTAAGACAGTTCTGAAAACACCACTTCCAGTGCTCTGCGAATAAGGATTGTCAGAAACGAACGGGAACAAAGCAAGCTTGGTGAGTCAATTACAGCCTTCAATTAAGGTCGCTTTATTATAATTTTATTTTTCAATTTTTATTTATTCAAGCTTTTTCATCAGACTGCGCGTTGTTTATTTTCTCGGTTCGCTTCCGTTCTGCTGGAAAATGAATAAATCAATTGTACATTTTACCCGGTACAAGCACTCTATTTAATTTAAGTGGATCAGAGCATTTCAGAGACTACCTTATGCGGTAATGCAAACAATCTCGCCATAATATGATGTATAATATGGGCTATAGAGGTTTATAAGTTAAGCGACGATGCACCAGCATAGTTGATGCGAGTACATAGTAAAGACAGCCGATTTGGAAAAGGTTTTTTCTTGCAGTGGACTTAGGTTTTTTTATTTTACTTCCCCCTACTTGGAGGATTTGGCTTTGCACGTCTTATGCATCTGCCAGAGTCAAGTGTCGATCGAGTTCTTGATCTTGTAGCCTAGAAAGCCAAGATTAACTTTTGAGCTATCGAAGAACAATAGCTCAATAGTTAATCTTGGATTAATCTGTCTTGTATATGTGAGTTTTACTGGGGTATTACTTAATTATACTCGTGAACGGGTGCTGCTTGCGGGGACTGGTCTGGTCTAGTCACTCCTAACTGCTACTGTTATACCTACTTATATTTTATTTACAATTTTTTGTTACTGATACTATGACCATGGGACATCTCACTCGCACTTCTTGTTTGACATTCTGTTAATTCTAATTTATACATAATTGTTCATTCTTATTTTCGAGGCATTTTAAAAGAGCTGAAAAAAGTCATCCCCACAGAGTTTCTTGGTGCTATCTGCTCTAACGGGCGTATTTCCGAAGCACTGGTAGAGTCAGTTTTTGCATTTCTTTTCAGCACTCAGACTTCAATTTGATTATAGGAAAGAAATGGGTAAACATACTTACCTTTTTTTCAAAGTCATGTTAACATAAGTTACAATTTTTAACATATTTTATTTGTATCATGTGTTTATGACCTTTAAAAGTGCACTTATGTGCCTATTTAATAAATGATATTTGAGTTTGAATTTGACTTTATAGAAAGTGGAAAATCATTTTTGCGAATGAATAATTTATAAATTGTGCATAAAGATCAGCGAGAGGTAAGTAAATAACCATAATTATAGAATTATATTTATATTTACAAAATGAACGACGTTAGTAAGAATGTAGGTACATATTTACAATTTAATTTTATAAATACAAATACATTCAGATATGCTGTTATAAACAAAAGGATCGACGATTTTTTATGTTAATTTTTTTTGCTTCAACCGTCTGGTAATTAAACATAACATTCATGGTGTTGGGTTTTTATGTTTACACAGCATGTTTGCTTATTAGGTCGACCTGAATAATCCGCTTGACCTAGTTGTATGCAATAGGGGATCGGACAGTAATCGAGAAAAAATCTAAAATGTAGTTAGATCGAGTGTTCGTCGTACCAGAAAGATCATCCAATCAATATTTTTGTGAAGTAATAATGATTTATATTTTTCGTGAGTCAAGCTTGTGTTTACTTTACGTTTTTGCTTTTCATAAAATGTATTTTTGCAAATTTTTTCGTTCCATTACTTCAATATCGTCCTCAAACTTCACAAAACGTATCTAATATTAAATTCTCGTATTAAATCTCTTCGCAAGTTTTATTTCGAAGAGTTTGTCGTTTTCTACCTTCTTATGACGTCACAAGTTTTAAGGTGACCTTTTGCGCGGCAATATTATAAACATGACATTTAAACATAGTTTTAGGTACATTTAGAGCGTTATTTAATTAAAATAGTATTTTTCATGTCTATATATATTAATTGTAGTTAATATAAAACACTTTCTGAAAAGTTGTCCGATCCCCTATTGTGTGTAAAATGTATCTGGATTTTGCCTGTCCATTCGGAACGAATTAATTGTATAACTATCAAATATATATAACAAAATAATAGGAACGTTTTAACACTTACTCTGTAATTGGTTATCCGCAGAATTTCTCAACTAGATACTCTGTAAACGTTAATTCCTACATGCCTGTGTGAATGCTTTTGGACGGCGGGGAATGCAAATTGTTGCAAAATTGATACCACAAATATTATTTCAACGGACGCTGGAGATGTTTTAATCGCACTACACTGGCAAATAGCATGAAAATATATTTTAAATAAACACGCGTTAGTTCGCTGCGATTAATTTTAACAACTGTTAACTGTCACAGATCAACTTACACCGCGACTGAGAAGTTAAAACTAAATTTTCAGGTCCTTGTTTAGGTTGTTGTTCATTTAACCGTTGCGTTTAGTTGCCCCAGTGGAAAGTGACGATTTAAGATTAGTAAGGTTTTGGCGAGAACGCGCAGACGGAGATTAGTCATTTTCTTTATACTAATCACTTAACTCTTTATTCTTTATACTTATGTTTTCCTGTGTTTCTTTATTTTGTTATGATTGTGGTCGTCAAATAAATGTTTTTTCTTTCTTTCTTTCTTTTCTAATCAGTTAAGTCCGGTCTGGCTTTGAGAGCTGGTTTGCAGGTTTATACGATAGAGTAGCTTTAAATTTATATTTATAGCTACTCTATCGAATAAACCTGTACTCGTATAAACATGTTCTGTAAAATTCAGTGAACAGCTAAAACAGGCTTATTTAAAAAAGAATCGCATATCCATATTGCTAATTATATACGAAGTCATAAATCCCTACAATTTTGTTAAGTTTACATTGTTGTTTTTATTGTTAATTTAATTGTCAGTGGTGTTTCAATAAAGAGATGTGTTTCACTTTACATTCTAACTTTCATAATCTACTCTAGGCAAACTTTTTGTTGTAACATTTTATTAAGTCGTAAAGTGGTCCGAACCTATTGGTTAATGCAATTAATTGAAAGTTGTTCTGCTCTGATCGCGAGATTGGAACACTGCGGAAGTGCCGAGTGCTCTTCACTCTATAGAATTCACTGTATTTACTCAGTCGCATGACGAAGGATTTACAGCGCTAAATCCTTCCTACGGGCATTCGACATACAACTTAATCCTCTTAGTTCGTCCACCTACATACCTACGTTAGGTTATTATAGCTTCATACCTAAGGAGTAATTAAGTGGGGGCACTTAGGCTAAGTTATATAAGTACTTACTATAAACATAAATAAAGCATGTTAAGCTACTTTAATCAGCTTCCGGAACGCAGCGGTTGAGCTGGTCATACATACGCAAGGCTTCGGGTTTGATTCTCGCTAAGAGCCAGCCAAATGTGGATTGAAAATTATTGTGGGTGTCTAGGTATATTAGTTTGTTATGTGGGTGTTATGTGAGCGTCTGAGTTACCTAATGCTGAAACTAAGATCTATAGGTATATTTTATTACAAGTATAACAAAGTAATAACATTTACAAAATAACTATGAAGCAATGAATTAATTCAAGTATTTATAACCGTCTAATAATTCGGTCCCCGCCCAAACACGGTTCAGCGGCCTTTCCCTTAGGATGTATTTTCAGTGACCTAATTATATGAAAAGCACCCTAAAACTTCGTAAAGAAACGCCAGCCAGACGGATAGACGCCTCGGAAATAAAATATGTGTGTACGAGTAGTGGCGGCGGCGCGTCAGGCGGCACCGGCAGGTCGGCAGAGAGCGCGCGACGGACGCCCGCCTTCGCCGCGCCTCAACCTGCTGCCTATCGTGCGTAAATCGCAAGTGACCCAATTCATACCCTGAGCTTTAGTTTTGGTGATAAAAACGGCTAAACGTTGAATCGATGGTAAATGTTTTGTGAGGGTGGGGTGAGGTCGGGTCGGGCGCACGCGCGAGCCTCGACACCGCGGTTAAGTTCGGTCGCGCTGAGACAGCACAGTTGCCACCATTGTACGATGCGAGCGGCGCCGGTGGGTACTGGGTTCCGTACGAAGCACTGAAATCCCTGAGCCGCCTCCGTCTCTTCGCACCGTGACTCCTGCCGCCACAAGCTGCTCCGCCCGCCAAGACGACTGCAAGGTAACTTACTTTAACGCTTTCACTTAGTACTTCACTCATAAAACTATTCAAATAGTTTTCAAAACTTTATACGCGCTCATTCATTGGAGGTTGCGCGGTCATGTGTGGTCACTACGGTGAAGGTCTCATTTTGTATGGGAATGTGTTTTGTTTTCAAATGATTGTCTGGTTAATCTGAAGGCTGGCTCTACTTATGGTTATATTAATATTTTTATATATATTGCGTCTACGCCTACTACATTAAGTGACTAGCTTAGGTAATTAATTTAACTTGTTTGAGGTGTGATAGAATGGTGTACTATTTTATTCAATGTTATGTCATTATATATATACATATATATAATCCATTACGCTATTAAGTACTTATAGTGAAATCGATGGACACCACGGATTAGCAGGACTAATGTTACCTAATAGTTAAGCCGCTTCGAAAACCTAGTGTAGTTTGATACTAGCTCAGGCAAATAACAGAAACAAACTGATTAATTGTTGGCACTGCAACTGTTATGGTCGGGCGTTGCTTACCACCCGATGAACAACCTGTTCGTCTCGCCACTTAGACACAAAAAACAAAAAATTCAAAAACGCTTTTTGTCAGTGTTTCGTTGTAGCGTTTCGTCAAGGTCACTTGTCGTCGATCAACCCCACCTTCAAACCTCCGAAATCAATAGTGTACATTGTTTTGCAATTTAAAACTGAACTGTGTTGGAAAGGACAACTGGAACTGGACCTGCATTTTTAAATGGCAATAAATTGAATTCAGGCGAAAAGCTTGACCAAATGCGTCTTTGATCAACATAAATGGTCACCAACGGCGAATAAATAAAACGAACATGCGCATTCATACTAGGTATTCGAATTCGAACCCTTGCAAGTACGAAATCCTACTAATATTATAAACGCGAAAGTTTGTAAGAATGTATGGATGTATGTTTGTTACTCTTTCACGCTGCAACGGCTAAACGGTTTGGGATGAAATTTTGTATGGAGATAGCTTATACCCTGGATTAACGCATAGGTTCCTTTTTATCCAGGGAAACCGCGGGTGAAACCGCAGGGCGCAGCTAGTAGAATTATAAAACTGTCTGATAAGTTTCTAGTAGCCGCTTCGCATTTCTATTAGATATTCTGTGCCGCTGCTACGAGTATACAATAGCAAAGTGTTTTATCTAACATTAGGTTAGGTTTAGGTTTGAACCGCGATTACAACACTATAATACCTACTTCTCTAACGTTTTAGGTTTAACATAGGTGTAAATAAAAATAATATATAAAAACGAAAACTCGATTTCACAACCTATTTATTATTATTGTCTTACTCAAATTCTAAACTCTAGGTTTATTGTTTGTGTATGTGTTTTTAATTGTAATTTTATTATGTAATTCGCAAAATCTGTTCACGTATTGAGTGTTTTTAACCGACTAGGGAAGGAGAAGGTTCTCTATTCGATTGTATGTATTTCTTACTTTTTTATGGTTGTTACCTCAGAATCCCGTTATTCATGAACAGATTTAGAAAATTCTTTTTGCGTTTGGTTCAGTATAGCTACGAAGTCATTTCATCAATTTCATCGATATTTGACCTTAGACTTCAAAGATACATTGATGTCAGTTTTTTTGTTTGATATAATGTATACTTGTACCTATTTAGGACTATTCTTGCTTGCTGTTGTAATGATTGCATGTAGTCTTCGCCTATGGCTATATATTAATAACGGCGTTAAGCCCAGAGTTAATTTGAATGAATCCGACATCCATATATTATAGTAATCATGTAAATTGTGTTTGCGTTCAATAAAGACATAAATTTTATTGTATATCTTGACTTTAGGCCAGAATTGGCTATTTCTAATATTCAGTACTTTTTATGAATTTTGTACCATTGTACTTTATCCACCTCGATCAAAAGTAAAACTTTATGCTAAGAAGGTTAAATGCTATAGTTTTGAAAATGTACGATTTAAATTTCCATCTTTTTTTTACGCTTAATAGATCTTTGTTTAGCCACTATCTCGCCTGATATGAAGCGATGATGTGGTCTAAGATAGAGCTCATAAATCTAGAGAGAGACGGCAGTTGAGCGGCTGCTCGGACCCGTCTCCCCGATGGTTCACCGAAAATCATCCCGAAACACGACTAGGTCGCTTAACGGCATGGCTTTGTTCGGTAATTCTTGGACATGCCGGTTTCCTCACGCTGTTTTCCTTCACCGTTTTGAGAGCGAGTGTTAAATCCGCAATCCGCACTTGAGAAAGTCAGTGGTGCGGGGCCAGCGGGATTCGAAATCGGGTGCGTCGGATCGAAAGTCGCACATGCTCCAACTGAGCCACACTCACTCTTTTTCGGTTTTTTCGGTTAATACTTTATTATTTCACATTTTCATTTGTAGTCAATAAAATGAGCAGTTTGTTGGCAACCCTCGCTTGCGGACGTTCGCAGCTGCAAGGGGACACGACTGCAGGTAGTTTCAGAGGAGGTAGTTTCTAATTTATGACCCATTTGGCACAGTTCCGTGTTCTACTTGCTACATGTAGGCATTTGCGTAATAGCATTGCAGAGGTTGCTAAACTCTAATGAATGGGTTTTGGAACACCGCTTTTGGTACTACTATGGTATATAAATAGTGAGATTATCATGTGTAGTGATAACAAACTAACTGTTTATATACCGTCATCAGTCATGAGATGAAATAGTATATGACGAGACGAGAACAAGGTACGAGCGCCGGCGCCGGCGCCGGCACCGCTGCACGTGTGTAAAAATCTCAGATAAAGTAAGGTTAAAATAATTTGCTGCGCGAATTGCTCAGTAGTCAGATCCTTCGAAATAAAAACAAGATAAAATTCTAACTAAGTACCATTCTATACGGTTCTCGTATTAGGTTTATTGCCTCACTTTTGTTCGCTGTGCCGCGATATGGTCCCAACATTATCGAGTATTATTGTAATTTTGTTGCTAAAGCATTATTATGCTTATTAGATAGATGGTGAAAAGTAAGTTAACTATTTATAAATCTGTGTGTAATTCGGTTCAAAGTTTTCGACCCTGAAAATATTCGAATCAGCAGAGGTCTACTGCACGCAACGTCGATCCACACGCGTATCGAGTTCACGATCGAGGGGATGAGATTCAGACTTTCAGGACCCATCGACACTATAAATTTCGAACTTATAAGCACACTCTTAAAAAACAAAAGAACTCATTCCCCAAAATACCTATGTATACCTACATATTTAAAATGAATAGAATAAATGATTTAATTAAAAAAAACACGAGGTACTTTCATTTTCACAGTTAATTGTACTTAAATTAATTGAACAATTGCGTATTTGGCAAATTTCATAATTGGACAAAAAGACGTTTTGACGAACCACCGATTTCAAAATCGTGCTACCCGTTTTTGTATGGATGTGTGTTTATATCTTATTATTGACATTATTGATTATTTTATTGATTTTATTTTGACATTTTTAATGAAACAAATTGATTAATTACTTACTAACATTTTATGAACTTGCATTTTTACTAACAAATATGGATAATTATGTCTGAATGATTAATAAATGAATTGAATTGAATATCTTTTTGCATCATTTGTTAACCGATTAACAAAATATCCAATATCCAATATACTTTCATCCTGAGTGGTTTCATAGTAGTATATTCATATGCACTTAGGAGATTGACCATGGCCATTCCTTAGAAGATGACATTTTAAGGCGGTCAACATTTCAGTGCCTATCTCCTTGTTCTTGTCAATTGATATATTAAACATGTAGGGTATACAGAAACAAGGCGAGTATTTTTACAAGCTTTTATTTAACTTGCCATGTTCATTATTTGTGTCAAATCTTGTAAGTTAAATCAGAACTACTTCCTCTTATCCTACTGAGTTGAAATTTTGCACACTTGTTAAAGTTCGATTACAATGCAATATTACGAACTTGTTAAGAGCTTGTCTTGATTTTTGTTGAAGAAAATATATTTTTTTCAACAAAAATCTTGTTATAGTTATCTTTATTTTAACGATACCCATTAAAGTATGATTCGAACCGTAAAGTACCTTACGTACTTATCACTTATCAAATTTTCCATATATATTTTGCGTTTACGAACTCCGGTTACGGTACGCTTTTGCGGTTACTAATAGATATCTATAATAAGTGCAAGACGAAGAAAATTCTGGATAACCTTAAGCTAAATAACAAATACCTAACCTTTGTAGGTTGGTATTTAATCTAGAATGCTCTGGTTCAATAGTTGCAAGATTAGAGTTAATAATTCGTCAGAAGTCTGGGTTACCAAGAAAATTTATCAGGTATTGATCGCAGCCGGCAGACCCTACTTCGGCCTTGTGCCAAAATGTAGATGAAACTCCTACTGTCGATGTCGGCCAGAATACGTCAAACAAAATTCGATGAATTGCCTTGCTCGTTTTAAGCAATCTTTGAACATGAATAAGTGGACTGACACAACCTATCTAAGAACAATCTCCGATTAATTTCAAAGCTAATATTGCAATGAAATCGGGTCAGCCATTTTGAAGACAGATGTACCTAATAGAATACTCTCGTACCCTTGTAACCGTAGAAATGTAAACAATCATATGAGGTTCCCAATGAGGTTGCGGAGGTTCGATTCCCGCGACAGGACAACTGTTTGTGTATAGAAAAAAAAGCGCAAGCATTTGTTTCGTGTCTGGATGTCGTGGGACCATGGCCCTCATACCTTCTAGATACAGGGAAGCCGGATAGGAGTCAGGATCTATGTAAAAAAAAACTGCCTCTTAACCCCAAACGCATAACACACTTACCTTCTCCGTTCCCTCGTGTGTTTATTTATTTATAAAAGACCAATAGTTATTACCTGGATATAATAAACTTATCACTAAGTTCGTTTTAAGCGGGAGGCATGGGAGCACGGGAGTGGATTGTATCAGAGAGGAATGGGACATTCCTCAAGACAGTCACTGCAAAGAATATAATATGAGAAAATTTATTGGTTGTTTCTGGCGTAATACTTAACGTGATTTATATTCGACGAGTGGTGGACTGAGTCGAATTTCCGAAGAAGATAAAGTACGTACAGGGGCTCAATACTAGCTAGATACATTATGATAATGTCGATAGAGATATCGCTATGTTGGACTTTATGTCGACGGAAAATCTTCGAAATGTTCGACATGGAGTCGAAAATAAAGTAAATTTTATCTCGAAAGGAAAAACCATTTTTCTAATGGAAAAACATTTTTTTTCATACTCGTAATATCTAATGAGCTAGAATTGTCCTCCAGATATCGACCGCGAATTCTTATTCCGACCTTATGCCGTATGTAGTATGGGCATATAATGGCCTGCGGGCAATTTATTTGTTGTAGACTGGTAACTTGTCTAACTAATTGACCTTGGACGACTCTCTATTCTGGTGTCGAAGTTATAGACCGCCCGAAGGAAGCTAGCTTCGTCTGACATGACCTAACGACTGTGACAATCGGGAACGACGGTTAAGCTTTTGAGCACCACACTAGAAGCAAAGTCGTGCCCTCCACGCCAAGCTACGCAGTAATTTCATAAGTTTTAGTCGGCTCAAGCCGACCTCGGCGTAAAGAGCACTTTCGTATGTCGAGTATAGCCGACTTTGGCGGTTAAAGGGTTAACGTGTTATCTGAAGCACGGTAGCTCAAATATAAATACCACAGAAATGGTCACCCATCTAAGTGGTGACTGTAATAAACATTGTTAGTGTTACGATAAAGACTATTAATTTTGCTACGCTGCGAAAGCAACGCAACTCTCTCAATTGATTTATAATCAGTGACTTTCGATATTTTTTTTATACCTAGAAGGATATATTTTTACTTTTCTTTGTAAAATAGAACTTATTATATCCAATTTCTCGATACGAAACGCGATACTTTAAGAACTTTACTATTTATTAGGTACATATTGTTTATATACCCACGACACTGACGAAACGGACAAGGTATATTCATTTCATTCAAAACGCAAAAAGTCGAACACACTTTATCATGAGCACGTAGCGTATATAGAGACAGTATTCGCCAAAAATTGATTGATTATGGCGTCCTCGACGTTCGGTGAAGAGGAATAAAGTAATCGATGCGCGCGACGCCGACGCCGCGGCGTACCCTTGTGCGCACGGCCTCCGGAGCCCCAGCGAACAGTTAAGATTGTAATATAACCTGGCCGAATGAATTCACCCACACTAAAGCGCATGTCTACGAGTCGCCTTGCCTGGTAACAAGCTTACGTTACATTCATTTCTTATTCGCAAGTGCGCCTCCATACTGACTTAGAATGTAGTGTGTTTTCTGCCCTTGACTCCTGGATGCGCCGAGCGTCCCACCCGCGCGCGTGCCAAACATCCCGCACCCCTAGCTGCCTCCCAGAGTTAGTGTTCCGCGATACCTCTTACAAAAACGTTCTCCCTGTTCGTTTATCAAGCTTAAGAAAAAAGTTTTCACAATATTCGACGATTTGGAAGCGGCCTTCTCTTACCATGCGATTCAAACGAGTGAGTTTTGTAATTATCCTTGTTTTAATTTTTATTAAAGTTATGCAGTTTTTTCATTGTGTTACAAAAACGAAAGCTGGCGATAAAAAGTTCAGATTGAGAGCGTTAAATAGGTTCTTAAAAGTGTCTCTACAGTGTGGTTAAAATACGATATATAAATGATGTAGCATTCATCCAATCACAAATGTTATCGATTCACTTTGCCCCTGACCTTGAGCTGGCTGGGAGTGCGGAGCGCCTCTAGCTCGCAGCTGCGCGGTGCGTTTTGCTGCACTCAAGGATTGGCTAGATATTTTCTAATCGCTATGTAACGTGACCTTTCATTCATTTACCCGCAACTAGTATTTTGAGTTTGTTTTTTCGGTCTATCAATATGGGTTCTACAACATCCTTATAGGGATGGACAACACAATATGAGTTTGAACCTGGAAACCACCAAGAATATGAGTAATGGCTTTGGTGTTGCTTTGCAGATGTTCATAGGTGATGATGGCTGATTTCCATTTAGCGAGAGCGTTGTGAATACGTGAATGTCTCTTTGCACGTGCACTTTGTGATGGCCACTTTCCATTGTGTCGGTATATATGCTTGTTTAGATACGGGACTGTGTGCTTTGTTTGCGTGGCGTGTTTTCATTTTTTACTTTTACAAATTGTATTAGGTATTACGTGTTCAGAAATATAATATTCTTGAACCTACAAGCATAACGTACTCGTTTGGATCACTGAAAATTTGGGTTTTGTATATGGTAGGTAAATGAGAACTGGCTCGTGGCCATAATTTGATTCCAGCCACTGCCCTGCCGATGTCATCCTGCCTTTTAGTCAGTCATCGATTTTGTGTCTTCCAGTAAAGGGTATACGCTAACGTGACGTCTGTCGGGACGTTGTGTGACAAGGTCATCTAAGAAAGGCAGACTTCTATTATCCTTTCTTGGCAAATTAATAAAAAACTACGTGATTTTAAAAATAGCATGTATTTAAATGATTGTTTTAATTTTGCAAAAACAGCAAGCAAAAAAATTTTAACGGTCAACTTCTTTAATGATTGATCCTCTTTCTTTGAGACATGAAATAAATCAATTCAATCGATATTCTCAGTTTACTTTCTGGCACTACGCCGGCGCGGCGCCGCCGCGCCGGCTGCTGCCGCGGCACGCTCGTTTCGCTCGCTCGGCTCGCGCAATGTGTGGTCACTGCACTAACATAACCTCACCATGTCTTTGAGGCCATTTGTGTTGACGAAATATTTTCTGACAAACTAATACAAAGAGGCTCAAATATTATTTTAATAGATCAATTAGATTTTAGATGATCAAATAATATTATATGGGATCAAATCATACTGTCCCATTAAAAATTAATTTCATGTGTGAGAAATTCCTGAATCTGGTTATATTACCCTTTTTGTCAGTAAGAGGCTGTAGCAGTAGCAGTTGAAACCTTATACGTGATGGGTATTTATTTTAAAATTGTCTCATCACAACAAGTTTGTGTTTCAGTTTAAAAAGAAAAAAGGGGTGTGATGTTGGGTCAAACTTTCACCTTTTTTATGGAACTTAGCAACAAGACGAAACCTAATGGTAAGTGCTACGTTTGCCCATAACAATTGCAGTGCCATACATATTTTTTAATATCATGAAAAGTACTGCATAGCGCTCCTCATCCCGAGACATCTGGCTACGATGCCCTTCAAACCAAAACACAGTAGTAATGCTACCCTTACCTCAAATATACCATTCAAGATACCAATATATAGTATATATATTATATAGTAGTACCTTATCCCCAATACCTATACTTGAGGCTTGAAACTTATCAGTTGCTTTGCGTCAAATAAATAAAATAAATAAAAAATAAAATAATAATTTATTGTGACATAATAGATATTTCTATAGAGTAGTATTGAATCCATAGGCTCGAATCCATAAGTACCTTCATAACTATGTATAGAGGAGTGGTAAGGAGTGCTAAGGAGTGGAATTCTCTACCGGAATCTTTCATCTTCATCATCGTCATCAGCCCATCACGTTCCCACTGCTAGGACACGAGCCTTCTCTCATAGAGAGAGTTCGGGCCATAATCCACCACGGCCCAGTGCGGGTTGGCGGAAGTCACATGTCCTTGAATCTTTATTTCCTTCCAATCTTATGGGCAAACGTGCTCCAGACCGCAACTACGCTTACCATCAGGTGAGTTGTTGTCAAACGTAAGCCCACTTAATCATGAAATAATTAATTTTTAGAACAAAAACAAGAACCGACTTAAATACTAAACATATATTTTTGTTTTTGTAATTTTTATAAAATTCATACGGGACCACCTCTGACGTATGACCTACTAAAAAAAGGGTCATCAAAATCAATTCATAATTGGCGGAGCAATCGCGTAACAAACATACACAAAAAACATGCCGTCGAATTGAGAACCTCCTCCTTTTTTAAAGTCGGTTGAAAAGAGTTAAGTTTAAGCTGCCGTTATTGGCGTTTGAGGTATAATGACTCTCAATACCACTTTATTATAACTTAGTTTCCTATGGTGTAACCTTCTGTTCTCAATGGAACCCATGACCTGACCTGTACCGTAATAATTGAATGTTGTCTATACAACGTAAAATACCTACATTTATTTCGTTGATAGCCAGTTATAATTCTAATGCCTACATAACATATTTGGGGTTTGGAACTTAGTCCGTTGTGATGAAGAGGTGTGACTTTGTGAGATTCTTCTCGAGTAATCGATTTACGATCGGAGCGAGTGTGGCTCAGTAGGAGCTCGTGCGACTTTCGATCCGACACACCCGAGTTCGAATCCCGCTGGCCCCGCACCACTGACTTTCTTAAGTTATGTGCGGATTTATTAATTTTTCACAAAAATTCAAGGACATCAAAGACAACAAAAATTCAAGATCGATTCATGATCGAACATGCAATTTTCATTTGTTTCCTACTCGCACTTGTCCCGCCGTTCGGATTGGGCAGAGTTTAGAATTTAACAGATAGAAAGTTACACTCTCCCTTAGTAACATTATATTTAATTATGTCAACGCGAACAAAGTCGCGGGCGGGTGCTAGTTAATAATATTTCAGTTTCCTATATTACTGGTAATTTTATTAAACAAACATAATTGCATAAAATATGACAAAATGTCACTTACAATAATTTATTAACCCCCGACACAAAAATAAAGGGTGTTATAAGTTTTACCACTATATATACTTAGGTACGTGTCTGTCTTTGGCACGTGCGAACTGATTTGGATGCGGTTATTTTACTCAAATAAAAGAACCGCAGGTTTTCTAGAGATGTTTTATCAAAATCGGCTCAGCCGTATTTTTTACTTTTTATAAGTTTTTGTGTTTTTAAATTCTAGCTTACTGAAATTCGCTCGTTCATTTTATACCAATAATTCGTTTATTTTATATATTTATTTTATATGAACCTGCTGCATCGCTAGACATTTTGTTGGACGAGGAAGTTTCCAAGTGGTCGGTGTACGTCTCTCGTTTCTAACCCCAGTCTGACCTCGTTTTACGCCAAAACGCTTCTTCATAGCATAATAGCTATAGTCTGCTGCGAGGTCAACATTAATGGCTTCAGAATGAACTTTAGAAACGGGAATTGAGCACATGTACTGTCAGTTGTATATGTGTATACCTACGTCTATATACGTGTAGTACGTTAGGAACCATCACGGCTTAAAAACAACACACGCATCCATATAATACCTAATAGTACTGACCTAGGAATACCTAGGATAACCAAGGAACTTACTGCTAATAACAATAGGGTGTTTCACAAGTATCAAAAATTAAGTGCTTTTACGTCTTACGTTCTTCTATTTCTTTTTTAATACGCATTAAAATAGACAAAATAATAGTCAAATGTGAAACCGATTTTTTTTAAACTAGCTTACCTGACGAGTGTTATCAATTTTTCCCGAAATTCCCAATTTTTCGGGCAAGACTTGCAATTTTTTCTTTTCATATTAATCTAATTAGGACTACAAAGAACATTTAAAAATAGCCATTTCGGTCCAGCCGTTCTCAAATGATGCGCTTACCCACGAACAGCATTTATTTTTTATTTATATAAATACAAGTATATGTATTATCAAACAAAAAAACCGACTTCAATGTATCTTCGAAGTCCAAGGTCAAATATCGATGAAATTTATATGAGCACTTCGTAGCTATACTGAACCCAACCCAAAAAGAGTTTACCGAATCGGTTCATGAATGACGGAGTTCAGAGGTAACAAACATAAAAAAATACAATCGAATAGAGAACCTTCTCCTTTTAAAGTCGGTTAAAAATGTTTACAGCCATTTCAAATTCAGTAGTTAGATTTCTGATTACTGGTGGTAGGTTTGTCGTATGCGAGAGGTCGTCTGGGTGGGTACCACCGCTTTGCCAGTTATTCAGCCGCCAAGCAGTAGTGCGCAAACATTACTGTGTTCCGGTTGGAAGGGCATTGTAGCCAGCGAAATTGCTGGGCATTATGAGACTCAACAACTAATTGTCTCAGGGTGACAAGCGCAGTGCAGCGCCGCGCAGGATTTTGCAAAACAAAGTTCTGGGTGGTGCTGTAATTGTTATGGGCTGGCGTATTGCTTACCATTAGGAAAACGACCACCTCGTCTCGTCATTCAGTTACATAAAAAAAAGACGGAAATGGCAATGGCTTTTATGACGTCACTGTCTGGCAGCGGCATACAACTTACAAAACCATCAAATATCTTTGGTCTTAGTTGCGATATCGCGAAACTAATTGCAGATCAATTTTGACAGGATGTTTATGTAAATTTATTGATATTTTTTTGTCATATACTTTATTTATATAGTAAGAATTATCAATTTGGAGAACCAAAGCCTGCAAACCTAAAAGTAGGTACGTACAAGTAAAACTTCCAACTATTTATGATATTTCTTCTTGGCTTCTAGAAGCTCGCCAAGTATGTTGAGGAAAGAATTATTTGTTTTGAAAATGTGCAACATAGCACTAGGGCGATCTTCTGAATGCGCACGGTTGGCTCCACTCGGCCTATATCCGGCCGGCCCCGGTCATTAGCCCTACTCACTGCATACGTCACTCCAACCTATTTCCAACATATACCTAAAGAAATGTTAGATATGTTCCTGGTTCCCGAATTTTGGCCCGAGGGAATAGTGTTCCGGCGCTACAGACAGGCTTTACGGAAATGCCCCTTAACCTAGTGTCTAGTGTATATTAGTGTTTTTTATAATTTGTATATAAGTTTGTAAGGTATATATTTTATAGGCCTCTGCTACTTTTATTTTTTTATCTGTATTATTACCTGAAATTAATGAATTTATTATTTATTCAAATTATTTATTTTCTTTCTTAAATTTAAGTATTTTACAGTATTTTTTTTAAGTATTTTTTTATTATTATTATGTCGCACTTTCTCACGGGTTATACACCCGGTCCTTTGGAAGGCTTGCGCAGAGACATGAGTCCAACACGTACAGGCCTCTTAGAGCATTTAATTTAGATGTGTAATGGGCAACACTTATCGGGGACTGTCTCTAAGTGCATCATTAAGAAGATGCAATCAAAGACAGCCCCCGATAAGTGCGAGGACTATTATTGAAGATATGAAAATTACTTATGATTGGGCTTTTGAGGTGAATTTTTAATGGATGAGAGCCGGTCTATGATATGAGACCTCGGCCCCTGCCAGTTCCGCCTCATAAGAAAATATTTTGGCAGATGGTGTCTGGCCACCCACTAAACAGGCCCCCTTTAAGGGCCGCCGTTCATTGACGACGAGAGGGACAACGTTGGTGTGGGTGGCTAAAGGGTGTCGAGAGGTGTGCTGCAGTTTCACTTTAACGCTACTCCCGGCGTTATGCCCTTTAACACTTCCACCCTTGGAGCTTAGTTCTTAGCTCTTGCATCTCCACCCCCGGATGGCCAGTTAAGGCAAGCCGGGGGTAATATTATTATTATTATTATATAGGGTAAACTTGGGAGAGATGCCTATAGTTTTGAAAAAAATATGTTAAAAAATATATTTAAAATGGATTTAGAAAAAAAAACAATTAAATTACTTTATTCACATATTTTTGGGTGAATTGAAATGAAAAAACATAATTATACAGCTTTATTTCTAAGAACTACAGACATTTATGTTTATACAGTCGATTGGGCATCGGTCCCATACATATGGGTGAGATGCCTAAGGGTATTAGGGAGAGACGCCCACACCAGTATTAGACAATAAAAGAACAGTTTTATTTGTTGCAAGTCGAACATTTTGCCGGATCTTCACTGCAGTCCTGGTGGAACCATTCTTTGCATTGAATACACTCCAACCAGTCACATGTTTCTTAGTTGCGTCGTAGTATTCTCCACATACAATGCAGATATCTCCTAAAATGCTGTATTCTAAGTCATCTGTAAACGCCTGATGTTTCTTTTTTCACTATATTTATCTTTCTAGTATAATTTCTTGTAGATGCTGTTTTTCTGTGTACTTTCTTTTTTGAATCTAACTTAATTTTTTTTGCACGCTCATTTTTCATTTTCTTTTCAGTCTTAATCTTTATTTTATGTTTTCAGGACTTATCAAGAGCTCAGCATGTTATTTTCTTTTAGAAACAGCTTGAGTGAATAATAATAATAAAAATAATTTAGGGGCATCTTACCCAAACGTCAGGGATAAATGCCTAATATGTTTTGAATAAGTGAAACGGAACGCTCTTAAAAAATGGCGTCTTTTTGGTAACAGCTGATGACCGTGTCAAAGGTTATTGACGAAAAAAATATGAATCGTTATCAGTAAATATCGAAAAATGTACGACAAAAAGTTCCTGGGATTATTTTCAGGATCAAAATGACAACACTTACCTTTTTGAATGAAATATCTTTAAAGTAGACAATATTTTTTAGCAAAACACATTTTGTAATTTTCTCGCGGAGTGTTAGACGACAGACTGACCCATTAACGATGCGTTCAGAAGTCGTCTAATACTTATTTTTGAAAATTTATTTTTATAGGCATCTCTCCCATATAGGCACCTCTCCCAGGTTTACCCTACATATGCCAACAGATTTCCTGTCTGTTCATGCGACATATGCCTATGCTACAGCTCCCTACATTTTATACATTACGTGAACAGTGTCCTCACATGTAGCACATGTACATTCACAGCAAAAATAGGGGATCAAACAACTTTTTAGAAAGTGTTTAAAGTTAACCATAATGTGTATGCCAAGCCATGATAAATAATGCTTCTTAAATAAAGTCCTAAATGTACCTAAAACTATGTTTAAATGTTATGTTTTAAATATTGCCGCACAAAAGGTCACCTCAGAACGTATGACGTCATATGAACGCAAACGAAACGACAAGCTCTAAGAAAGCAAACTTGCAAAGTGATTTATACGTTTTTGTGAAGTATAAGGACTTTACGGTTGTCATGGAATGAAAAAACGGTATGTTTTTCATTCCGTTTTTTGTTTTGATTTATATAAAAAGCTAAAATATAAAATGTCCGATCCCCTATGGCATACATCAGTCATATAATGCATTAAACACGTATAGAAACTTAAGTAACGTAAGTCAGTCGCCGTAGCCGAAACGGCTAGGAATGCATCATAAATATTTGTTCTGTTGCGGGAATCGGACCCGCAACCTTAATAATTTTGCGTGTGATTTGAGCCAACCTGCCTAACCACTACACCACAGAGGCTGTCTATATAATATTATTATAAAATACACTTCGCGTACTTGTTGCTGAATCTTCTAATTACCTAACATCTCAAACATATTGTTTGCTAATATATGGGTGAGATAGCATGATGCAACTTAGCAGGTCTAAAGTAACAGATCGTCTCAGAATGAGCTCATCTAACCAGTCTAAGGTCCAAAAATCAGTTTTCCTAATTACATTTTTGTCGAAAACGTGTATACCTACTACCTACATAGTCTTATTGTCATATTATTTAAAAATCAGTTAGACTATTTTATTTACAATCTTTCTTATAACTAATATTAAGTTTTCGGAGTATGTGAGGCTATCACACAAGCTAGTTATCTCTCCATATTGTATTTAAATTCACACAAACGATAACGATAAGCTTGTTGAATTCTAAATAAATAAAGAACCTTAATTATGAATTATTTATGAATAAGTTCTATCAAATATGCATATCTACCTACGTGTCAGCTCAACCAGTATCGCGTGCTACAAGTACGTACCATGGTCAAGTTGTTTGAAGTTCAGTGAAGGACAGTTAGCAGCCAGTACCTATTTTATTTATCTGTTTTTTTTTCAACGAGGTCGAGGGATGGCATGCTTTGAGAAAAGTGCAATGCTTTCATGTAGAGATTCCCTTAAACGAATATCAATTTACTAGTTTCTTTAAAAAAAGTTTAAATCAATTTAAAACTGCCAAGTCGGGTTGTAGGCCAAGTGGAAATTAAATTTTGCAAGCCGAATGACTTCGTGGGCTTCAAGGCGCAATACAGCACTCGAGAAAATTGTTCAAATAGTTCAAAAGAAATATCACTTAATATTTTAGAAGAAAATACAGACACTACGTAATAGGTAGATACCGAATTATTACAAATCGGAGAATTGACCGTGATGTATCGGCGAAATTTATTCAACTAGATAGTGAGGTTTGTCCTTCAATATTATACTTTCATACGAGCAATGTTCGGTGCTTTCATAATTTATTTATTTTATTATATTTCTCCACCATAAGCACCCAAGAGCTGACACAGTTAAATAGACAACGTTTTTTAGTTTGTACGGAACCCTCCCTCCTCCCTCCGGAACCCTAGTTGCACCTTGGTATCACGATACTCCAG